>JANXJC010000091.1:11988877-12010506 GCA_027564655.1 Leptodon cayanensis | reverse complement strand
ACCCCCCCTGTTTTCAGCACTGCCTGCCAGCCCCTGCCCATCCTAGACGTGCGTCTGCATCCGTTGCTGGAAGCGCTGCCCGTAGTCCGAGTGCTGGGAGGTGTAGGAGAAGCGGGTGGCACTGGTGTACTTGCCCATGGGGTCGTAGGCATCGTAGGGTGCCCGGTCCAGGCTGGGGGGCTGACCGTACCCCAGGCGGTAGGTGGCATAACCGGTGCCGGCTGGGAAGGCGGCGTGACCCCCGTAGTTCTCGTAGGAGAGCTGGCTTGCTGTCTCACCACCCGCCGTGCCGGGAGGGGGTCCGGGACCTGGTGCCGCTTCGGCGTTGTAGTCAGACGTGGGACCACGGCTGTAGGTGTTGAGCTGAGCGTAGCCGCTGGAGTGGGAGAGGCGGGAGGGCGGGCGGGTGTCATAGCGTGCTGGGCCAGGGTTGCGGTAGTCGGCGTAGAGGACGGTGCGGGAGGACGGGCGGTCCTCGTGGGCGCGGACGTTGTAGTAGCCGTTGGTGGGGTCCTGCAAGGAGACAGGGATAGTGGGGGGGGACGTGCTGAGCCCAGCAGGGACTGGGCTCTGCAGGGGAGAGGACCCACGAGTCCCGGCCCCCTCCACTGAGCATCTCGCAGCCTCCTGACTCGGGACAAAACCGGGACTTGCCCCTCTTCTACAGCCCACGTGCCCTGGCACCATCACCGGACCTTGAGCTCGTACTCCTCGCGGGTGTCGATCGTGTCACAGCGAAGGTCCTGCTTCAAGTCCACGTCATCCTTGAACGACTGCAGGGGGGGGGGGGGGAGAGACGGGCTTGTTCCTCCCTGGTCTGATCTGTCCCAGCACAGGGCAGGGAAGGATGCTTGTGGGGCGACCCCCCAGCATGGGGTGTCCCTTACTGAGTATATGGCCTTCATGACGCGGGTGGCCGTGGAGACGCTGGCCGTGTCCTCCTCGCGGTCTGCATGCAGCGTCAGGGGCTCCCTGTTAACCGTCTCCACCTTGATGTCCAGCTTGCGCAAGGTGACGTCCTTACGGCCTGGGGACACGCGGGATCAGGGATGGAGGTGGCCACCAGCAGCATCCTCCCGCTCCCCGCCCCTTGGGCAGCATCCCCGCCATGGGTAGCACCCACATTCCCCTCTGTTGTGGCTGCAGACCCCACCGTGTCCCTCACTCACTTCCTTTCCGGCGCCGGTAGAGGAAGCAGGCGAGTGCGATGAGGAAGCTGATGACGAGGATGCTGGCCCCGATGGTGGCACCGGCGATGATGCCCACAGGCAAGACCTCTACAGGAGATGGGGAGACGTTAGCTGGGGACAGGGGACAGGGGCACTGCCAGGAGGTGGCTGTGGCAGGAGGGCACCTGCTGTTGCTGAAAGCCCCGTTGCCTGCAACGCCCGAGACCTAGCCGCGCTCCCCAGTGTCCCAGCATGCCAGACAGCTGCAGTGCCATGCCGGCGCTACCTTTCTCCTCCAGCTGGATGATAGCGGTCCCTGGCCCGAAGCTGTTCCAGGCTGTGCAGTTGTAGCGGGTCTGGAAGTCGGCGTCCATGACGTTGTTGATGGTGAGGGTGGAGAGGACCCCGCTGCCCGTGTTAGTCCGCTCCACTGTGTACCGCTCCAGTGTCCCTGCCTCCAAAATGTTCTCCTTCCAGGCCCATGCCTGGCCCCGCCGGGGTGGGGAAGAGGGGGCTGCGTCAGCACTTGCAGCTCAGCGTTGTCCCCAGCAACCCCATGGCACTCCCGGCCCCCCGCCGTGGCACTCACGATGCGGTCCGGGGGTGGTGTGCTGCCGATGAAACACTCCACCTTGCCGCGGTCCCCACGTACCGCATACTGCACGGCCTCGCTCGAGATGATGGGGGGTCCTGCAAGAAGCAAGGGGGAGCTTGACCGAAACGCTGGGTTGAGGGGGGGACGTGCCGTGCCGCAGGCACTGCTCATCATGGGCATTGCAATGGCATCAACCCATCCGTGTCCTGGAGCCGGGTCTGTCATGGGGGGGCTGGTACCTGCTCCCAGAGTGGGGAGCACTCACCATTGACAAAGAGGGTGACCTCGCGTTCGCCCACGCCGATGCGGGGGACGATGGCTTTGCAGACGTACTGCCCTGCGTCAGCTTGCGTGACGGATTTCAGGTATAGCTGGTTGCTGTTGCTCAGGACCTGGGTGCAAATGCCATGGGGGGCATCAGGGAGGGGGCACCAGGGAGGGGGCACGAGGCCCCCCTGGACCACCCCCCCACCCCGGCCACCAGACCCTACCATGTTGGACTCCTTTTTGGTCCAGGTGAGGGTCAGTGGCGGGTTGCCGGACCACACGCACGTCAGTGTCACATCGGAGCCGATGTCTGTGATGGTGGGTTTGGGGTCCACCACGATCCGAGGGGCAACTGGAGAGTGGGGGGGGGAAGAGGGTGAGGAGCAGAGCCTCGGGGGGGGGGTTGCAGCAGCAGCTCAGGGGTGCCAGGGAGGGGCTGCCCCACTCACAGTGCACGTCCACCAGCGTGCTGACGTTGGTGCTGCCGATGTCATTGTGCACTTCGCAGGAGACAGGCTCCGTGAAGAAAGTGTAATCCACCTGCGTGTCGTACTTGTTCTCCTTGGCATCCTCAATGATCACCCCTCCCTTGGCCCACCTGGGGGGGGGCAGAGACCCAAGGTGGGCACGTTCAGGGGAACCCCAGGGCCCCTTTTGACCTCCCCATCTCCATATGATGCTGAAGCCAAGCCAGGAGGTTGGGGAGGGGGACTTCCTGGGGTCCCGCAAGACCCTCACCTGTAGCCTTTGATCTCAGGGTTGGCGGTCGCCATGCAGGTGAACACAACCCTCTCGCCCTCCTGCACCGTCTGGGGTTGGATGGACAGGGTGACAGTCGGGGGATCTGCAGGGAGGGCAGACGGAGCTGTCACAGGTGCTGGCACAGGCTCAGCGTGGCAGAGGGGACAAAGAAAATCCCCCTGCCCAGTGCTGCCTGCATCATCCCCTCCCCACGCTGCCACCCGGGGCATGGCCTGTGGTGCAGGAGATCCCAAAAGCTCTGATGGTTGGTGTGGGCAACCAGCATCCCTGTCCATTGTGGATGCTCATTGTGGGTGCCCTGCATCCCTTCCCAGTGTGGGTACCCAGCATCCCTGTCTGGTATGGGTGCTCGTCGTGAGCACCCAGCATCCCTGCCTGGTGTGGGTGCTCACCGTGGGTGCCCAGCATTCCTTCTCGGTGTGGATGCTTGCTGTGGGCACCCAGCATCCCTTCCTGGTGTGGGCAGCCAGCATCCCTGCCCGGTGTGGGTGCTGGCGGTGGGTGCCGGGCCCTGGCAGGGCAGAGCCTTCCCGGAGCAGCCACTGGAGGTCGGTGTTCACCACGAAGACCCAGCCTGGCCTCCCGCCTCCAGCCGGGTGGGACTGGGTAAATCCCCCCCGTGGGCACAGCCCCTCTGCAGCGACCCAGATTCAAACACGGGGCTGGGGTCCCCCACGACACTCAGGTACCCCCAGAGCTTGTCTCCAGTTCCCTGCCCCAGCTGCACCCCTGTGCCACCTCTCCCTGCCCTCCCTGTGCCACCGACATGCAGGGATTGTCCCCTCTGCCCCCAGCACTGACTCACGGTGAACGTTGAGCTTGACGAAGGTCTCCTTGCCCGCCGGGATGGCATCATTGGTGCTGCGGCAGGAGAACACCCGCCCGATGTCAAGGTCAGTTGGGTTGATGGCGAGCTGGCTGGTGGTCGTCTCCCGCTTGCCGTCGGCCAACACCTCCTGCCAGGGAGAGGGGACGGTCCCTGTTGGCTCCCAGCACAGCCCTGGGGACACTGAGGCATGGCACGGGGCAGAGGGGATGGATGCGGGGTCCCGGTGCGTCCCCGTACCGTGCTGGTGATGGCTCCATCCTGCTGGAGCCCATCCCGGTACCAGACAATGGTGGCTGCGGGCTTGGCGTTGCGTGCCCGGCAGGTCAGATTGTACGGCGTCCCCGCGCGCAGCAGGATCTCGGGGGCTCCGTCGATGGTGGGGTCCTCGGGGGGGACTGCAGAGGGGAGAGGGGACACCAGGTGGGTGCCAGCTGCCTGCAACCAGGGCTCCTGCCTGCAGCCCCAGGCACAGGCAGACCCCGCTCTGCGCCATGTGATGCTGAAAAATTGATGCTGCTCTGATGACGGGAGAGTGATTTAAGGGCAGCGGAGGCAGACCTCCTCCCTGCTGCCTGCAACTGCAGGCAGCATTTGACAGCAGAGTGTCAACTGGCCAGCGCCGCGTGGGTATTAATCCCCTTTTTGATCAGGAGCTAAAGCCCCTTTACTGATTTATTAGGGCTTGGCTCTTGGGGAGAGGTGAAGATGCTGTTTGGTGTCAGGAAGGTGACACTGTGCTGGCAGAAGCCGGGGCAGGAGGCACAAGCCGGGGCAGGAGGCACAAGCCAGGGCAGGAGGCACAAGCCAGGCACAGTTGCCTGGCCTGGGGTGTCCCTGATGTGAGGGCTTGGAGAGGGGAGCTTGGGGGTTTCGTGCCATGCGTGCGGAGATGGATGTGCTGGAGCAGCCTTGGCTGTTTGCAAACTGCCCTGGGGAGCTGGTGGTAATGATGGAAATGGGGACTGGGTGTCTGGTGGATGAGTGTGGTAGTAGGACGGGCAGAGGCGGTTGTAAGATGGGCAGAGAGGGAGGGTCCTCCTTTCTCTGGGGACCCCAATACCCACAGGAGCCTCCTCTGCCCAGGGACCCCCCCTGCCCAGGGACCTCCCTGCCTGAGGAACACCCTGCTTGGGGAAACCCCTGCCTGGGACCGCCACCCTGTCCAGGGACCCCCCTGCCTGGAGAACCCCCTGCCCTGCCCCAGCTGAGCCCCAACAATGGGCAGGGGATGCAGGGGGACCCTGATAAGCTTGGTAGGGGATGGAGGAGACCCCAGGTACCCCCAGCCTTGGCAGTGCCACCCCAAAGACCCTGGGGCAAGGCTGTTCCCACCAGCTCACAGCCCCCCAGGCCAAGCACGGCCCCTTCAGGCTGGGGGTCCCTGGGGACAGTCCCTGCCTGGGGGGGCTCCAGTGGCTGCGGTGTGGGGAGGACCATGCTGCTCAGTACCCCAGCCACATCTCTTGCTCGTGTGCCTTTTATCTCCTGTCGTTCTAATGGGAATTTCAATGCCAGGGGAAGAAGGAGAAAGAGGGAAAAAAAATTATTAAGAAAAGAAAGAAATCTGCCCCAAAACCCCATTCATGCAACATTTCTGCTGCAGCTCCAGCATCTTCTTTCCTTTTTTTTTTTTTTTTTTACAGGACACAAAAGTCAGGGAAATCAAAGTTACTGCACTCGTAGGTCCTGTAACTCAGTCACAGCGTGAATATAGATTAAGGCATTAAAGATAATGGCACATCCAGGCTGCCAGAGGGAAGGGGGAGGGTTGCAGCGCAGGCAGCGACAGCCTTTCCCATTCCTGCGAGCAGCCGTGCTGCCTGGGATGGCTCGGGAGACGTGGGGTGCAGTGGGGGACACGGGGTGCAGTGAGGGGCTGGCTTCTTACTCAGCACGGTGAGCTTGGCCCGGCGGGACCGCAGCGCAGCCTCAGTGGCCTGGCACTCATACACGGCGTCATCGGAGAGCTCGGCGTCGGTGATCTCCAGGTTGTACTGGCCCGAGTCGGCTGTGCCCACGATGCGGTAGCGTGGCCAGGCTGCAGGGACAGCACGGGGGGGACAACATGGAGGGGATGGGGTTTACCCAAATTCTCTAGGGCTGGGGGGACGCTGCAGGGCCCCTTTTTCAGGGAGGAGAGGCCAGTGTGGAAGGGAACCCCCTGTTCATGGAGAATCAGCTCCTGCCCGTTTGGGTACAGCCTGGGCAGACCTGAGGGGCTGCCAGCTTGCAGGCAGGTCTCTGCCTGTACCTGGTGCCAGCCCTGGTGGGGACATGGGCAGCCAGCGGGGACCTGGTGCATGTGGGATGCTCAGTGCATGCAGGGACCCCAGTGCGCACGGGGACCCTGGTGTGCGCAGGGACCCCAGTGTGTATGGGGACCTCGGTGTGCACAGGGACCCCGGCACGTGCAGGAAGAAGCAGAGCATGGGCACCCAGCCCCAGCTGGTGCTTTGCTTCTGGGGCATGTGGCACCAGCCCCGCGGCAGCCGGGGATGCTGCAGAGGGAGCTGGGAAACAGAGAGGAGGGAAGCAGCCACCGCAGGAGACGTTAAGACCAGAGAGCCTCCCACTCGGTGACAGCCCCTGCCCCACACGGTGACGTCCCCAGAACTGCCTGCGGCCCCGTGGGTACCTTTGAGCCCCTGCCCCATCCCCAGGGCGAGGCCGTCTTTGGTCCATTGCACGATCCCGGAATAATTGAGCACCACGCAGGAGAGGATGATCCTCTGGCCAGCCACCACCGTCTGGTCCTCTGGTTCCTCCACAAACCGTGTCTGTGCCACTGTGGACAGAGGAGGGGGATCGGCCAGGGCTCGGGGTGTCCCGCATGCCAGCGGCCATGCCGGCAGCACCCGGTGCTCCGTCATGGAGCTGCCGTGGAGCTGCCTCCAGCACAACCCCACTGGGAACCCCCCCAGAGCTCCCCGTGGTCCCTGGAGGTTTTGGAGGGGCTGCTGGGGGTGTTGGACCCCCACAAGCCGAGCTCCGCCGTGCCCCTGAGCCCCAGCCCTGTGCAGCAAACGGGATTGATCTCGGTGCCCCAGCACGGTGCCTGTCACATGGGCTACTGGGTATCGACCAGGACGCGGTGGCGGGGGAACGCGTGGCATGTGCCAGCGCAGGCGTGCCTGATACATGCGTGTGCTGCTGGCCCCAAGGCAGGAGATGGGGACCAGGACCCTGGGAGGGTAGTGGGGAGAGGGGCATTGAGGCAGAGGAGCTGCCTCTCCTCCGGCGGTTCCCTCCCTTAAGAGCCTTTTTTCTAAAATATTCAAATGATTTCCGCCATGGCGCGGGAGAGGGGGAGGCAGAAATCCCTTTTGGGGATGAGCACACTGTGGATAATGAAGCCGCTAAGTCCCCAGCACGGCTTCTGCCTGCGTGGCCCTGCTGGGCCTGGCACAGCATGGCATGGCACAGCATGACTGTGCCATTTGTGGGGTGCCCCATGCCCTTGCCACGGCCATGACAGGCACAGCCACAGCTCAGGCACCCCAACCTGCTCAGATTTGTCCCCAGCTTGTGCTGCATCCTGGGAGAGCTGGGGGCTCCGGGCTCCCTCCTGCCTTTGATCCTGCAAACAAAGCCCCCGACAGCTCCTGAAATCCCCCTGCTGCAGCCCAGGCTGCTGCCTCCTTTCCCAGCAGCCCCCGCACTCCCGCAGGCCCCGAGGACATCGTGGTGCTGAGGCACAGCCTGGCTGCCTGTTCCCACCAAAGGGACCGGGACATGCTGGTGCTTGGCACCCTCCTCGCCATGCCCGCCACAGGGGACCGATCCACCACCATCGCCCTGGTGCCTCCCCGTGGGTCCTGGCACAGGGTGGGGGTATGGCAATCCACAGGTTCCTGAGCTGGAGAGACCCCACAACCCACATGCGGCATCCCCAGGTGCCAGGCTGTACTGACAGGTACGCTGAAAGAGTCAGCATTAGACATCCCCAAAACCCCAGGATGGTGCACCCTAGGATCCCTGGTACCCTGGGATCATCAGGACATGGCACCCAGGATCCCTGGGATTTGGTACCCCAGGATCACCAGGACATGGCACCCCAGGACCCATGGGATGGGGTACCCTGGGATCCCTGGGACTAAGCACTCCAGGATTGCTGGGCTGTGGCACCTCAGCATCCCCAGGATGGGGTACCCAGGGATCCCTGGGATGGGGTACCGCTGGATCAGGTATCCCAGGATCCCCAGGATGGGGCACACCAGGATCCCTGGGACCTGGTATTTTGGGGTTGCTGGGACATGGCACCCCAGGATCCCTGGTATTGGGCACCCCACGATCACCGGGACATGGCACCCCAGATCCCTGGGATGAGGTATCCCAGGTTCCCCAGAATGTAGTAGCAGGTATCCCTGGGATAGAGCACCCCCAGATCAGGCACCCCAGGATCCCCAGGATGGGGTGCCCTGGGATCCCTGCGATGGGGCAGCCCAGGATCCCTGGGACATAGCACCTCAGAATCCCTGGGATGGGGTACCCAGGTATCCCTGCGATAAGACACGCCCAGATCAGGCACCCCAGGATCCCCGCGACGGGGCACCCCAGCACAACAGGGTGCAGCCAACAGGCCTTGCAGCACTGCTGGCTGTGCACCAGGGACCTGCAGCCCACAGTGGTGATTTGGGGACAGTCACTGCTCCTGGCCCCCCCTGGAGTGACACCGTGCCACCGCCCTGGCTCCCCCCCCCAGCCCACGCCTGCCAGCCCTGTGGCCCCCCCAGGAGGGGAGACAGAGAAGGGATGCAGGCAGGGAGGGAGATAAAGGGAAGGAGAGAGTGGGAGAGGTGGGGGAAGGAGGGGAGGGATGGAGCAGGAATGGGGGGGCCGAAGGGAGGGGGAAATAAAAAGCAGAGCGGAGATCAAAGAGGAAGGTGCCTGGAGAGAGGTGGGCGTGAGGGAAGATCAGAGCCGGGAAAGGGGGAGCGAGATGGGTGGGAGGAGGCGAAGGCAGCGGCAGCCGCCTGCCAGACAGCATGGGGAGGGCACCCGCAGCCCTCTGCCTGACTGAAGGGCAGCGGTGGCCTGGCACCCGGCTGGCATGGCACAGGCCTGGTGTGGTACGGGGCTAGCATGGCGCAACACGGGTGATGTTTTCGGCAGATGAAGGTGACAACGGCAGGCAGCGAGGAGCTGCCCGCTCTGGATGCTCTGCCCTCCTCCAGCTGTGCCAGCATTCTCGGTGCAGGGGATGTTGCCTCTGCCCAGCTCCGGCAAACTCCAACTCGGCTGCTAATCCCAGCAGTGGATAATCGGCTGCCATGGGTATTTAGGGTGCGAGCTGCCCAGGCAGCATCTCCCTCTTCACCAGCAGGGTGAGGGCACCGCCGCAGCAGGGATGCCCTGTGGTACCCACCCAGTGCAGAGGGGATGCAACTGCCACCGGCCCCTGTGCCCGTCACCACACAGTTGTCCCCAAGCACTGAAACACCCATTGCTGGGACCCTCCCACACCCCAGCACCCTATGCAACAGTTCCCCAGGGCAGGGACCGGTGGGTGCCAGTGCTACCCCCCTGCTCCCCGTGCCAGCCGAGGCGATGGGTCACCAGTGGGTGCTAGCGGCGGTTGTCACAGTGCAGGAGCCATCAGCACGCGATGCATGCTGGCTTGCAGGGGGGTTCTGCCTCCTTCCCTTTCCTTCTCCTCCTCGAATGAGCTTTGCTGGGGGTGCTCCAAGGAATCGGGGTGGGGGGGCTTGAATGTCTCCACCCTCATCAAGCAATCCCCTGCGCTGCCCGTCCTGCTGGGCAAAGGGCTGTTTAGTCTGGAGGAGGGCGATAAGGGGCCAGCAGGCGCGGGGGAGGCTGCATGCCAAACGATTGCCACGGCACAGTGAGCGCTGTAAGTCTTTCCATGTTGCGGGGCCTTGACATTGTGCTGAGGAGACGGGCAGCTTCCCAAAGGCTGGAGGCTTAAAAGGCAAGGGGTGCCTGCCTCGCCGCCGTGCCCCCCCCACCTCGTCACCGTGCCCGCCTCACCTTGCCACGCCGCCCACTCCCGGAAGCGTTGGCACCTCGGCACAGCCGATCCCACCTGTTCCTGACCCTGTGGCAGGCACGGAGAAGATTGTGGCCCTGGGCTCTAAGCATGCATGCATATATGTGTGCATGGGTACACAGGCAGGTGTCCACGGGAACATGCCTGTGTGCATGGGAACGCGTGCATGTGTGCATGGGAACACATACATGCGTGCATGGGATTGTGCATGTGTGCATGGCAACATGCCTGTGTGCGTGAGAACACACATGCATGCATGGGAATGCACGGGAGCATATGCATGTGTGCATGGCAATACACCTGTGTGCATGGGAGCATGTACCCGTGTGTATGGTAACACATGCATGTGAGCATGGGAACGTGCATATGTGCATGGGAATGTACCTATGTGCATGGGAACATGCATGTGTGTGGGAATGCGCACATGTGCCCAGGGGGCATATACATGCGTGCATGGGAATGCACACATGTGCCTGGGAACACACGCATGGGTGTTGGGAACATGCATGTGTGCAGGGGAATGTGTCTGCGTGTGTGGGAACACGCATGGGGGGCACGGGCAGAGGCAGGTGTGTGGGATCCCTGCAGAACTCTCCCGTGCCCCTGACGGACCCATGCGTGGAACCACGCGTGGCTCCCATGTGTCCCCTGGGCGTGGGGCAGGCCAGCGAGGCGCAGGGACCCGGCGGGGGCCAGGGAGCCCCACTCCCGGCCCTGTCTCCCTCTATTTATCAAATGAAGGGCTGATTAAGCCCTGGGGCTGGTGCTCCAATCTCCCTCTCTCTCCTCTCCCTATTAAACTCAGGGTTCAAAGAAAAGCTTTTTATTCACGCTGACAGCTTTCAGATGGAGCTAAATCTCTCCGCACTAGAGGGTTGTTTTTTTTTTTTATTATTATTTTATCTCTCTCCCTCCTCCCCTTCCTCTTCTGGCTGCTTTTAAATTTAAGCCTTTCCCCCTTCCTCTTCCCAGTTGTTCGCTTCTATTTATATTGAAAAAAAAGAAAAAATAAAAAAATTAGACAGGGAGGGGAAGAGAAAAAAAAAAACAAACCCTCCACTGGTTTTATTCTGTGGGAGAGAAAAGAGGATTTGGCTTCCTTGTGGCCCTGCCCGGCAGAGCGGAAAGGAAGAGATGGGAGAGGAGGGCAGGAGGAGGCCGTGGCTGGATGCTGTGGATGGGGGGGCATCGCTCCTGTCCCCATCCCCATCACCGTCCCCCCTCTGCTGTCACCGTGCTGTCATGGCCCCGGTGCCAGCGCCCCGAGCCACTCGTCACCCAGCGCGAGGCAATGGTATGGAAAAAAAAGCACAAGTGCTGCAGCCAGCCCTGAAATAACCCAACGATGGAGGGGACCCCGCAGACCCCTTGCCTGCGACCAGCTGTGTGGGGAAACTGAGGCACAGAAGGGGACTAAGCTCAACCCCAGCCAGCAGCACCGTGGCCTGCTGACGGATCCCACTGAGGACGGGGACGCAGCCCCCGCAGGGTCCCATCCTGCCGGGTGCTGGCAGAGCCGTGCCGTGCCTTGCCACGGGGACATGCCGGCACCAAGACGTGATCGGCCCTGGCACATCCCCGCGCTCCCCCCTTGCCGCCTGGCATCGGGGGCTATTTTAGGCTCCGGCAATTTGGGTCTTTCAGCTAAACCCGGCCATGTCTCCGGGTGGTTGGTGGGGGCCAGTGACTCCCCCCTACGTGTCCCTGGGGGGGCCCAGGGTGGCAGCGGGGCCCCATCCTGACCCCAGGGATGGGAAGCAGGGCTGGGACAAGGCTCTGGCGAGGTTTTCCGGAGAGGACCTGGGAGGGTCCTCGCTTCGGGGATGCCCCTGACCATCTCCTGCAGTATCCCCCAGTCACCGCTGGCCCCAGCAGAACAGGGACCCAACCAGTGGCTGCCCACCCCGGCAGCGCTCTCGCCTGCAGCTCCCAGCCAGTAAATTGATATTTGCTAGAGAGGGTCCCTGTTGCCATCAACAATTTATGAGCCTCCTTCGCCGCGATTACCCCAGCACGACAGTGCTGGCCAGGAACAGGCAGAGCCGGGCGCTCTGAAAGCAGCTTGGCAGGAGAAGCCGCTTCCGCTCCTTGTTCGAAGTCACTCAATGCCGCCTTCTATTTTCTTCTCTTTCCTCTTGGCTTTTTAACGCTAATGTGGCTGGATGGTGGGTGGCAAAGCCGGAGTAGTTCCAGAGGGGACCCTGGGATGGTGATGTCGTGTGCACCGGCAACCGGGGACCCATCCTGGTGCCGGCCATACCATTTGGGGGTTGAAACTCTGGCGTGTCCTCCCCCCCCCGGCTTCATTATCAGCCTCCGGCACATCCTCGTCAAAACGGCATTGACCCCATTTGACCAAAATCTCTCTCCTATAATCCTGCTCTGATTGACATTAATTGAATATTACTATCCTTTAATTCCTCATTAATTGAATCCTGCAGCCGCTGCTCCATGATGTGTGGGGAGCTGGCAGCATCCCTGCCGCGCCAGCATCCTTGGTGGCTGGTTGTCCCCGTCCCCATCCCTGCCACACCAGCATCCTCGGCGGCCGGTTGTCCCCATCCCTGTCCCCATCCCGGCTGCCTCTGGACCCTGCGCCCTGGCTCCGCTCCCAGCACTGGCGGGTCCTCCCCATCCCGGCAGGAACGGAAAGTATTTCAACACCATCATATGACGCCAGCGCATCGTTGGCGAGCACCCAGCGCCTGGGCTTGGGAGGCACTGGGATGGGGCTGCATCCAGCCTGGCCCCCCTCCACCCCAGCCACCATCTTGGGGGGCATCACTTCACCCAACTGAGCATCCCCGGCCACCGCTGCGTTTGATGCTGTTACTTCTACATGTGCGATGGCAGTGGCAGAACTGGGGCTGTTTTAACCCACCCTCGCCCCGAGGGGGAAAACCAGGCTGAGGGGGGCACAGGAGCTCCCACAAACCGCCCATGTACCCCCCTGTAGCCACGCTGTACCTCAGTTTCCCCTGGGGCTGCGCATCCCTCCCCGTGGCTGGGGACACTGGGGCACCTCCAGCGTCCCCAGAAGGCTGGCAGGGTGCTGGCAGGGGCTGCTCCATGCCTCCCCCCTCCACTCCCCGCTTCCGAAGCCGGTGGTAGCGAAGCTCTCCAGGGAAAGGATGCTCCAGTTATTTTCATTTTTTAAAAGGCAAAATTATAAAAACAAATGAGGAGGAGATTGGTTCCCCTCCCCCGGCCCCACCGCCTCTCCTCCCTACCCGCTTTCGGCAGCGCTGGGTCCCCTTGGCCTCCCTGTGCCCTGGTGAGGGTCACCTTGACCGTGCCACCCTGGCACAGCATCCCCCAGAGCATTAGGATGCTGGATGGGTGCCCATCGGGACCGGGGCTCCCCATCCCCTCCGTGACACCGAAGTGCCCGTAGTGACCCCGGCTCTGCCGTCCCTCCGTGTCCCTGGCAAACCAACGCACCATGTCCCCACTGCAGCGGCACTGGCTTCTTCCGTGACCTCCTGATTTCTCATTTCCCAGTCCCGGTCACCATCACTGGTGACACCAATCTCACAACAAATCTAGCAGCTCATTTCCCATCAGATCAAATATTCCACCTCAATTATTCCCTGGGCAGGGAGATGGGCGCTGCCGAGCCGTGCCAGCATCTCCGTGTCGGACCCCATCAATAGCTCGGTGGGAGGATGCCCGTGGTGGTGGGGACAGTCCCTGGTACCCCGGGTACCGCTCCCTGGGTTGCCATGGTCCCCAGGAGATGCTGGCCATCCTTGTGGGGAAACTGAGACACAGGGAAGGGAGAGATCAAGGGGAGATGGGGGTCCATCAGCTCCAAGGATAACCCCATCCCCTCTGCTGCTGGCGTGGCCCATCCCCAAATTTTCCAGCAGAATCTCCTGCCTTTTACAACCAGCCTGGGTACATGGTGGGGGAAGATGGGCTGAGGCCCCAGGTCGTCATTAGAAGCAGCGTAAAAACACGCAACGCGGGGACCATGCAAAACAATTTTCAATTAAAATCTCGTTGGGAAGAGGTATAAATACCGGGGTAGATGATGTGGTGGAATTGGGTTCTATTTTTCCTTCCCGAGGAGCCTTAAATATTCCCCACCTAATAATAATAATATATATAAAAAAAATGAACTCCCAACTTATGAAACAACATATAAATTCCCCTCGTAATTACATTACTTTCAGGACTGCAAAGATGCCAATAAAATATAAACCAGCACCAGGCAGAGAGAGAAAATACAGAAGAAAATAAATGAATTGCTTTAGTGCGGTATGGCAAATGAGCCAGGCTGGGGGTGGAGGGGGAACTGTGAGGGGCTGGGACCGCCATTGCTGCCCCACAGGGACACCACTGCTGCCCCACGGGGCTCGGTGCATGTTCCCAAGGCCACACGTGGGGGTCCAGGGTAGAATGGAGCCCCCCTCACCCCCCTGAGGAGGTACCAAGGGTTCATCCTAAGGGGACCCTGGTTTGGGGGTCCCAGCAGGAATCCCTGCACCCTGATATCCCGCTCCTGCCCCCCACCCAGTGCAGGCAGGGGCTGGGGGGGGGGGGGCATGGGTCTTTCTCTCCCTCTCACCTGCCCTACACTGGGGAAGGACCCACCGGCCACCCAAAGTTGGTGGAAAAACTCGGCCCCTTTCTCCTGGCATCAATCCCAGTGAAAGGGGGCAGCCAGGCAGAAAGACAAAGGGCTTGGCCGGCCCTGAGCAGGGCAATGCAGGGGGCACGGGGACCACAGGGAGCATGGGAGGGGGGTACGGCAGGCACCGGGCAAGGCCAGCGGACAAGGGGTGCAAGGGGCGATGCGGGGGGCACGCACAGGCTGTATGCTTGCACGTGTGCACGTGTGTGTGCACACCAGCTGTGTGCTTGCAATGGAGTGCATGTGCACGAGTGTGCGCATGCACTGGCTGTGTGCTTGCACGGGGAGTGTGTGTGAGTACACAACAGCTATGTGTTTGCACATGGGTGTGTGTGCATGCACTGGTCTGTGTGCTCACACAGGAATGTGTCAGTGCATGTGCACGCACCAGCTGCATGCTTGCATGGGAGCGTGTGTGCACACCAGCTCTGTCCTTGCAATGATGTACATGTGCGTGCATGCACTGGTTGTGCGCTTGCATGGGAGTGTGCGTGTGTGCACACGCACCAGCTGGGTGCTTGCATGGGCGCGGACACGTGTGTGCGTGCACCTGCTGGGTGCTTGCACAGGAATATCTGTGTCTGTAAGACCTGGGAGCAGGAGCGCAGGCCATGTGTGTGCACACATGTGTGCCTGTGTATGCAGCTGTGTGCATGCCCCAGGCGAGGATGGACACCCCCGCGCCACCCCCAGACGAGCTCCTTTGGCCCCGCAGCACCCCTGGCTGGGGGATCCCTGCTGGGTCCTGGGGACCTTTGCGTGCTCCTGCCTCTGAGCCAGGGTCGAGCTGCACCCTTGATGCTGAGGGGCTCTGCAGAACAGGCGAGGGCACAGATCAGGGCTGCCTTTGCACCCCAGCCTTCCTCCTCCTCCCAGTGCTGCTCTTTGCACTGCTGCCAAACAAAGGCCTGGGCTGCAGATGTGCGGGACACTACAGATATGCGGGACACTACAGATGTGCGGGACATTGCAGATGTTGCTCCCATCCGGGTTTCCCAGGGTCAGCCCATTCCTCCCTGCACCCAGCCCCCCACCCACCCCAGGCAGCCCCCCCCGCAACCTAGTGGTCCCCTACCCCAAGCATACCACCCCATGCGATGTCCCCAGGGACACCCAGCATCTCCCAGTGGGGACCAGAGCCAGTGGATCCCCAGGTCAGAGCCTCACAATGACAGTGCAGACCCTGACCCGAGCCCCCCCAAACTGTCACAGGGGAACCCAGGCATCCGGGCTCCCTCCCCGCCCCCCCCAGCTGACAGAAGGAGCTGGCAGAACCTCTCCTCTTGTTATTTCCTCTTCATTTCTGGGGCTGTCAGAATTATGGAGCAGTGCTGTTTATTGGCTTGAGTTTAATTAATTTGTGTAATATCCCTGTTAGGAACAATGTCTAATTAAGACTTTTGTTTGTGTGTGCACGCGAGGCGGGGGGAGGGAGGGGAGCTCTTCTTTGGGAAAAGTGTGTCTGTGTGGGGGGAAATAAAAATCCCTAATCATTAATGAAGGGGGAAAAAAAAATATTTAAACAGCACTGGCATCCTTCCACCAAGCTGCTGGTAAGCGCTCTCGTTACAGATGTCTTAATGAGACATCTCTTAATAATGGGATTATCATTCACATTGAATCGGGACAAGCAGCTGTGAGAGCGCGAGGCTCCGATACAGGCCTCTGCGTCCCAGCGTATGGAAAAGGATGAGTCAGAGGACAAGCCCCGGCCTTGTTAGCCGCCCGATTAGGGACAGGGGGACCACGTGTGCGATGGGGTGTGCATGCCTCGTGCCATGCCTCAGTTTCCCCATGGGCGGCTTGAGTCCTGACCGGTAAAGGCGGCACTGTGAGCAGTAACGAGATGAGGTTCAATTCAACATCTCCGATGGAGCTGGCAGCAGCTCGTTTCAATCCCTGGCAAAGGGGGTTTAATAAAAAACCTTATCTGGGAGGAAATGGGTTTGAAGGGAAAAAAAAAAACCCTGGGGATTGGGCATGGGTTGGTGTCTCCCTCTGGCTGGACCCCAAATGTGGTGGGGACCCCAGGTTGTGTGTCCCCCCCGCAAGCCTGGGTGCTCCCTTCCCCCTCTGCTCCCAAAGGGAAAACATGGACAGGAATTTTGGCTCCTTCCTCCCCAACCATGCCTGGCTGTGGAGTCATTGTCCTGGCATGGCATGGTGGCAGTGTTGGGGACCCGGTGGGGTGGGAGCCCTGTGAGACCTGCCCACCCAAACCGCAAGGGTCCCCACGCTGGGGAACCCCAGCTGCCATATCACATCCCATAACCAGCCAAGGGGCCCCCCTGTGAGGATTTGGGGTTCTCGGGTCCCCCAGGGACCCAGCACCCCACTTGGGACATCTGGGGGGTGGGGGCAGGTGGTGTCCCATCGAAGTTTGAGCCCAGCAGTCCGCACACCAGCTTGGTCACCCCAAGCTGGGTGCTGGGGTCCCTATGAGCATCACATCTCCAACCATGGGGGAACCCACTCCACTGGGGTGACCCTGGGGTTTGGGGGTGGGGGGGACACCCAGCCCTCCCTCCCCTCTGGGGCTCTGCAGATCCTGCTCAGGAGAAGTTGGAGCTGGAGGGAGCAGCCCTGGCTCATGCTCCCGGCTCCTGCGGTCAGAGCCCAGCAATGATCCCACAAGCCTGGAATTTGAGGAATTTCCTGCCAAGGCTCTCTGGAAGATGAGGGAGAGAAAGAAAACCCAGAGCTTAACCCTCAGCTCCCCATGCCTGCCCCGCAGTGAGTAGGGGGCTGAGACCCCAGGCAAGGGGCTGGGGGCGGGGGGGGGAGCATTTAGCTTTAGGGGGTTGCTTCTCAGTGCTCCCCAGCTTTTTGGGCGAATGCTGCTGGGTGTAGAGCTGGCTGGAGAGCCGGGGCCCTGCATTGGGGTTGCCCACGTTGACGGGGAAAGCAAAGCACTTTGTGCCTCACTTTCCCCACTGCCACTCTCCTGTCTCCTCCTTGGCCCCAGGGAGCCTGCTCCAGCCTTCACCCAAACACACCACCCTGCAGCACCCAGCCCATCACCCTGCGTCCCCCATCCCATCATGAGACCCCAAGACACCTCCAGCAGCCCACCGGCCCCAGCCAGGGGGGCTCAGCACCCCCAGCCCTCCCTGGGGACACACGATGGAGCTCTGCATGCCCGAAACCAAGGCTGGCAGCAGTGCAGGACGGGAAATCCCCTCTTTAATGTTTAAAGCTATTTTAAATCAAATCCACTTGAAAAGTTGGGGCTTTGGGGTTTTTCTTTTGAATAAAAAACAAAAAGGGAAGGGAGGAAGCAAGAGAGGGGGTGGCAGGAACACCCCCCACCCCCCCACCATAAGGGGTTAAGATGCTGCTTGCTCTGTCTGGGGGAGCGATGGGAACTGGGCACCCAGACCAGCCCCGCTTTGTCCTCGGCACTCTCTGAGCCTGGCAGCAGCACCCGGATATTCCCATCTCCAGCGCCGCGGTACTCCCATGCCCGCAAGGATGCTTGGAGGCAACCTGAGGAGGGAACAGCCTGGGTGCCCCCCCCCCAGTCCCGCAGCACCCACGGGATGGAGCTTACTGGGTGTCCTTGGTGTCAGAGGCCAAGGGTGACATGTTTGCCCTGGGGGAGACCCCAACGAGGGGGCTGCAGCCTCCATCCCGCTCCTCTGCATTGCCTCGCTACTCTACCTGCTTCCCCCTTCACGCCTGCGACACTTCCCGCAGGCGCACGCACCCCCTCGCATGCCCATGTGCTCCCTCGCACACCTACACGCTCCCTCGCATGCCCCCGCATGCGCGCGTTCCCTGCTCCCTCGCACACACTTTCCCAGCTCCCTTTCTTTGCCGTTCCTATGGCAACTCCTCCAAGGCACACAACCCCTCTCCGATTGGAAATAAAAGTTGTTTTTCCTCCCCTCCTCCTTTACTCCACTCTTTCGCTCCCCCCCCCCTCTTATTTTGATTTCCATTTGGATCATAATCCGCCCGTTGCCATGGCAGCGCTGGCAGCCCTTTATGTCCCAACCCTTGCAGAAAAGGCCTCTCTCCCCCTTTTTCCCTTCCCTACGCCTTCCCCAAGTGGGTTTGCTCTTTAAATCCCTCCTTCCCGCCATCCCCTCGCGGCAGCCACCCCGGCATTGCCGGGATCCAGCCCAGCACCAGGGCCTGGCGTCACCAGCTACGCCACGTCTGATGCCACGCCAACAGGACTTTTGTGGCGGGTGGGTGGAAAGGAGCTCGTTTTCCAGATCCCAGCCCCAATGGATGTATCCCAGCAAAGTCCAGGCTGGATCCCGGACCAGAGCTCCATCCCTTTTCCAGATACCCTTAACTCTGCCCCATCACCTGGTTGCACTTCTTGCCAAGCACCCTCCTCTTTGGGTTGGTACCTGGGGGGGGGGGGGGGGTCGTCACCTGAGCACCCTCCCCTGTGGGCTGGTACCCAGCCCTGCCCGCTTGCACATCCGGAGGGTGACATGGTGGCCACGCTGCCACCGAGAGAAGTGACGTGGGTCACGCTGCCAGCGCAGGATGGTCCCTCTGTCCCCTCCATCTTCCCCGCTCGCTGCCTCCCTCCCGCTCCGTGCCCACTCCTGGCTGGGAGCAGGAGGTTATGAAAATGAGCTGTGTGCCCAGGAGAGTGTAATTATCTGCTAAGTGTGAAAGCTAGAGTGATTAATTAAGAGATAATAAAAAGAAAAGGAGGCTAGAGAGGGAATAACGGATGCTTTGATGATAAAACCTGAGGTAAGGCAAGCAATTAGGGGAATCTTTATGGAGAGTTAGCTATAATCCCCGTGTTGCCCGCATGGTGGGGGGCTGCGTGTCAGATGGATGGATGGACCCGTGGATGGCAGTGGTGGAGCACCGAGGCCACAGCCACTGCGTGCCACAGTTCCGTGACCGGAGCTGACTCTGGCATTCCTGGGGATGTGCTCACCGGGATGGGCGTGCATCCCTGTGAGCCAGGATCCCAGGTAGGATCTAGGCCAGGAGGAAAGCTGGCTCGGGATTAAACCAATCCCGAATTAAAGGATGGGAATGTAATTAATGCCGCTCAGCTCTGGTCAGTGGGAGAGAGGTGCCTGACGACCCTGATTTCACCTCCGGATGGTTGGGTTGCCAGAGGTCACCACAGACAGACAAACAGACAGCTCTGGGTCCCGCAGAAAACAGGCAGGATGTTGCCAGCACAGGCAGCGCTCGGGGCCGGCACGGGAGGCTGCCGGGGGGGGATCCGCGGTTGGGCTGGCTGCCTCCCCGCCGGCGAACCGGGCCCCAGCGTGGCAGCGGGTGATTCAGCCCTGGCACAGACTGCCCAGGCAAGTCCCGGCACAGGGCGGTGGCTGCCGCAGCAGGGCCCGTCCCATCAGCCCCAAAGGCTGCCTTGGCTCCGGCCCCGCAGGGGGGCAGAGCTGGGGGCCTGATCCGGACTCCTCCTGCGGGGCTGTGATGCACCCTTCCCTCATTCTACTCCCCTGTGGAAGATGGAGGCATCCCCAAGGTGGGAAAGGGGTTTCGTCCCCTTCCTGTGCCTGTCCTGGAGAAGGGAAAAGCATCGGCAAAACCCCACTGGCACCCAAGAGCCCCCGTCCCTGTTGCCAAAATGGTTTCCTGCAGGGTGGCTGTGGGTGTCATCCTGCTGTGAGGAGGCTGCGGTGACCCGCTGTGGCTCTGTCCCCTCCACTGAGGGGTTTTGGGGACAGGGGTCCGGAGGGGTGGCAGGTACAATCGTGGTGACCCAGGCTCCTGCCCGGAGGGGACATGGGGGACAACTGGCACGGGTCTGCACAGCATCAGGGGGTCGGGGGGCACGCTGCAAGGCAGAACCCAGCCACCGTCAACATGCTGCCGGACACGGCAAGGCCAAACCTGCGCAAGGGACGGATCAGCTCCTCCGGGAGAGCAGCTCTGGGCCGAGGGCACCGTGTGCCCACGGGGACGGTGGGGTCACCCCAGGCAAGCGCCCAAGGGAAGCCTGGGGACCCCCAGGATTGGACAGAGCCCAGGGGTCACCAGTATCACCACCAGTCCCCAAATCCCCATGGCCAGGGCATGATGCCGAACACCACCAGCTCTGGTGCAGCCCCCAGCCCCAGGGAGGTGGGGGGTGAGGGCCACCATCCTCCCCCACTGCCACATCTCAGCCCTGGAGCGTCTCCTGGGGGGTTTTATTACCCTGCAGCAGACAACGGTCATCTTACAAACCACATCACGCCACCATGGCTCCGGCAGCACGCGGGGAGCCGAGCCGCTTCTGCCGCCACTCTGCCAGAGGGAGGACGGGCAGGTGCCTGCTGCCATCCCCATCCCCATCATTTCCTCGGCTGTGCTGGGATCACTGGGACCTTCCTTCACCTCCTTCCCCCTTGGGGAGCCACTGAGGGCATTAACATCCCAGTTCAGGGCCAGCCAGGGTGGTCCCGTGCCCTGGCACCGTCCCTCCTGCCCTAGAAATCTGGGGCCAAGGCGCCACATGCCTCCATCCAAGCTCCATCCAAGCTCACCTGAAAAAGTCCCCAGCAACGGGACCAGGCTGACCCCAAACTACCTGGTGCCACCCCTACCCCTTCAGCAGTGACGTCTCCTAAGGGAGCAGAGCTCCGCTGGGGACATGTAGTGAGTGTGCCGGGCCCCAGAGCCATGCACTGGGGTGGCCCACAAGCCACAGGGTGGCTGGCATGAGCCCCCCCCAGAACAAGTCCCCGCTGCCATCCCTCCATCAGCCCCCATCTCTCCGCTGTTTCAATTTTGCAGCTTTTGAGAGGGAAAGGGGGGGGGGATAAAAAAAAACAACCCACAGAGAGAAAGAGAGGAAGAATCGCCCAGAAAATGAATAAATATTTCAATTTGAGGCGCAATCACAGCAAGTGATTGAAATGGGGGGAAGAATAATGGGTTTCATTTAGATAAGATACAGAAAATTATTTAGTGAGAAATGAAGAGTGATGAAACCCATTCAACATCTTTGTGTGCAAGGACATGAATGGCACTGGCCCCCCCACATGCGTGCACGTGGTGGCCAGCACAGCCCCAGCTCCAGGGGGAGGGAACCCCAAATTTTGCCCCCCAACAAAAGCAGGACCGTTTAGAGCAAGGCTCTTCTCCAAGGCTAGAGCAAAACTTAGACAGTGGGGACTGCCATGGGACGGGGCTGCTCAGGAGGGACCAGAGGGTCACTGGGTCCCTTGCCCAGTGATGTGACCAACCCCCCCTCCCACCAGAGCCCTGGGCCCAACCATCCGGCTCTTCCCTCCGCTAATGCTGGGCCCCTCTTGCCGATGAGATCCACATGGCACCGGGCAGGAGAGCGGGTGCTTTTGTTCCTGGGAGGGCAGCGGAGTCCCGCGGTGTTTCCCCCAGCCCTGCGCAGGGGAGCCTGGGATCTGCCC
>JANXJC010000091.1:11975045-11986954 GCA_027564655.1 Leptodon cayanensis | reverse complement strand
GTGTACATACATGTCGGGGTGTGTACACACATGTTGGGGTGCATACATGCGTGTTGGGGTTAGTACATGCATGTTGGTATGTGTACATACATGTTGGGGTGCATACATACATGTTGGGGTGTGTACACGCATGTTGGGATACATACATGCATGTTGGTGTGCATACATACATGTTGGGGTATGCGTTTGCTTGGGTGTGCATGTTGGGGTGCATGCATGCATGTCGGGGTGTGTACATGCATGTCGGGGTGTGTACATACATGTCGGGGTGTGTACACACATGTTGGGGTGCATACATGCGTGTTGGGGTTAGTACATGCATGTTGGCATGTGTACATACATGTTGGGGTACATACATGCATGTTGGGGTGCATACATGTACGTTGGGGCATGTACATACATGTCAGGGTGTGTACACACATGTTGGGGTGTGCGTTTGCTTGGGTGTGCATGTTGGGGTGCATGCATGCATGTCGGGGTATGTGCATGCATGTCGGTGTACATACATGTCAGGGTGCATACATGCATTTTCGGGTGTGTACATACATGTCGGGGTGTGTACACACATGTTGGGATGTGCGTTTGCTTGGGTGTGCATGTTGGGGTGCATGCATACATGTCGGGGTACATGCATGCATGTCGGTGTATGTATATACATGTCAGGGTGCATACATGCATGTTGGGGTGTGTACACACATGTTGGGATGTGCGTTTGTGTGGGTGTGCATGTTGGGGTGTGTACATGTGTGCTGCGGTGCAAACATGTATGTTGGGGTGTGTGCTTGCATGTGTACATGTTGGGGTGTGTACATGTGTGTTGGGGTGTGTGCATGTTGGGGTGCATGCATGCATGTTAGGGTGTGCATTTATGTGTGTGCATGTTGGGGCATGTACATGCGTGTTGGGGTGTGTGTTTGCATATGTGTGCATGTGTGCATTTGGGGTGTGCATCCACATGTTCTTTTGCACGCTGGGGTGTTTGCACGCATGTGCATGTGTGCATGCATGTCGGGGTGTCTGTGTTCATGTGTTTGTATGTTGGGGGCTTTTTGTGTGTGCCCGTTGGCATGTCTGTGTGCGTGCACATGGTCACATGCTGGGGTGTCTACACGTATGTGAGCGTGCTGGGCTGGGTTTGTGCTTCTGTGTGCATCCATGTGTGTGTGCATCTGTGCACGCATGTTGGGGGGAGTGTGCATGTCTCTGTGAGTATGTGTGTGCACACTGGGGCCAGTGCATGCTGTGGCTGGCTGGGTGTATGGCCCCCCCAGCACCCCCAGGGCAGAGCATGCGGGTGCCTGTGCTGCACCCCTCGCCCCCGCCCTCTCCTCCCGTGTCCCAGGCACATTCCCCTCCCCGCACCGCACACACTTTCAGCTTTTACTCTTGCTATTGCTCTTCGGAAAACTTCCTAAGCTCCAGCTAAAGGCCCTGGATATCTGCGCCTCCAAAAATCCTCTTGCCCGCAGGCTCCTGGGAAGGGAAGCTTTCCAAGTCGAGTAGAGCAAGCTAAGCTCTTGGTGGAGGCAGAAGCTTCAGCTTTCATGGTTGGTTTTTTTTTGGTGCCTTTTTTTCTTGTTGTTGTTGGGTTTCTTTTTTTTTTTCTTTTCTTTTCTTTTTTTCCCCTTCTTAAATAGAATTTCTAGCCCTGAGGATTTTAGAGAAAACTTTGCAAATGGGAACCAGCGCCTGAGTCAGCAGGCATCTCCCGCACTTCGCCGGCGGCTGCTGGCTTTGCCAAGGGGGTAGGAGAGCAATGCTGCCCGGCCGTGGGGTTGATTCAGGGCAGGAGTTAAGGCTGCTGAACTGCAGCCATATGTGACAGCAAAAAGGCCAAATTTTTTGGCTCTGATGGGGATTTCTAGAAGGGATGTCTCAGCCCTAGGCTGGGGTCTTGCACCCCTGCCCGGTGGCTGTGGTCCGGCACATCACTGGCGTCCCTTGTGCGACGCAGGAGGTGGCTCTCAGCTGACACCGGGCACCGGCCTCCCCCTCAGTTGTCTGCCTGGGGGACTCCAGGCTCCCTCCTCTTCCTCAGGGCCTACCTTCAGGTGCAGCTTTTCTCAGGGGATCCGCTGTTCCTGGATGGGGAGTGACACCCAGAGACCTCCCCCAGACAGAGCTGGGGACCCCCAAGCCCCTCACGGCACAGCCCCCTGGGGCACCGGGAGCCTTCATGGGTTCTGAAGCAGCTGAAACAGATGACTGCAATAAAAAGAGATGATAATAAAGGATGTTTTATTAAAAGTAATAACAGCAGCTCTTCTCAGGAGGCAGCTGGTGGGCGATGCAGGTTGTGTGCAGATCGGCACGGGCGGGACGGGAGGTGTCGATGGGAGGACCATGGCCATGCCGTCCCTGGGCATTGCCATGCCTGTTGGCTTCTCCTACCCCAAATCCAGCCAAACTCTTCCCTCAGCACTGGAGGGTCTCCCAGGGTACAGGGGGCCCCACAGAACTGCCCCCCCCACCCACTCAGAGGAATTTGAGTAGGAGAGGAGACGGCTGTGGAGTGGAGAGAAATATGAAGGAGTTTGTCGAGCATGGAGGAAGGGGAGAGAGGTCAGGGAGGAGCGGCGACTGCAGCCGGGAATTTGCTGACTGGAGGAGAGGAGAATGCCATCACGATTGCTGCTCAGGAGCGGGGGTGGCCGGGGTATGGGACTGCGTTCCCCTGGGAATGGGGCTGGGAGGTCAGGGGGAGCAGCAGAGGCAGCGTTGGACCCCCAAGGCCCCAAAAGCTTGGCAGATTGGGGGGCAAAGTCCCCATAGGACAGCACGGCTCAACCAACTTGGCGTTAGGCCCATCAATCCTGGCGTCAGGGCGGGTTGAGCAAGCCCATCCTTGCGGTGAGCACTGGCCATCACGGCCCTGGGGACATCCTTGGTGGCACAGTCCCCACGGTGCGAGGTGAGAGGTCCTTCCTCCCGTGCCATCCCACCACACTACCCAGGCTGGAGTGGAAGATTGCGGGGAGGGGAGCAGCCAGACCGGGGCAGGGGGGTACACAACCCCCCCCCCGCCCAGCACTGC
The DNA here is from genome assembly GCA_027564655.1 of Leptodon cayanensis. Classification (NCBI taxonomy): domain Eukaryota; kingdom Metazoa; phylum Chordata; class Aves; order Accipitriformes; family Accipitridae; genus Leptodon; species Leptodon cayanensis. The sequence continues at coordinate 11,983,920 of JANXJC010000091.1, read as the reverse complement.
ACAGATCCGGGATTGGCATTGGCAATTTGTTTTCTCCCACTCGCCGAGCACCGGAGGCAGAACAGGATCTCCCGCGGTGCGCGGCGGGCCATGAAAGCCCATCTGCGCCAATAATAATAACAATCATAATGATATTTATACGGAGCCTAATGTCTCTGAGCAGCTTCCAGAACCCATTTGGAGGCAGCCGCTTGCCTTTCCTCATTATGAACGATGCACTGGAGCAGAATGGCTAACGAAGCTGCTCGTTAGCCGGCCCCGGTCCGCACCAGGTCAGGACCAGGGGGTCTTGGGGGAGTTGCAATGTCCGATGCTCCTGCTGCGGCCCAGGTGGGATGCAGGGGAAGGGATTTCGCTTCCCACTCGCCAGGGTGCAACACCGGGGAGCAGAAAAAATAATTTGAGATATTTTTTGGCTTATGAAAAGCACCTCGGTGGGGAAAGGCAGGTGAAATCCCTGCTTAGATAAGCAGCCAGGCTGGAGAAGTCTATACCTCAGCCCTTCAGACCTGCATTAGGTCTCTTTACTATTATTATTATTTTTTTTTTTCAAAAGCAATTACGAGGAAGCCTCTTTGCCTGTGCTCGTACGCTCCTGCCGGCATGACCTCTATTCCGCGGTAATTAACTGCCTTCCAGGAGAGGCTGCAGCGGGCACTGCTTGCCCAGCTCCTGCCTGCTTGGCGGATGGTGATTTGCAAAGAGCTGCAGGAAACTTGATTTCCTAAGGAAAGGCAGCTTCTCTTGCTTCTCTGGCCTCCTTCCCCCTGCCAATAACTCCTCAACTCCTTGGCTGATTTAAAACCAATTTCACAAGTGGGTCAAAGTCACAGGGATAAAGCAGATGGGACGAGAAGGGGGCTGGGGAGGTGGGAGCTGTTGGGACTGCTCTCAGTGGGTTCAGCCCTATATTAGACATCAGAGCATCCCCACCGGATGCTGTAGGAAGCCAGATGCCAAACCCTCCACAACTTGCTGATGTCGTTTTTTCTTTAATTCCTTTATTTTCTGGAGCACAGATGAGTCCCAGGGAGAAATGGTCGAGGGGGGACTCCAGCCCGGGGGACCAGCCACTCTGGCTTCCCCAGTCGGTTTCAGGGTGGGTGCTGGGTGCCAGCCGGGTGCTGGGTGCCAGCTCACAGCTGGTCCTCACGGAGGCATTTGCTAAATGGACACCAAACAGATGGGGACGTGCTGGAGAGCCCCCGCAGGGCCGGCGTGCTGTGGCATCCATCACTGCCTCGATCGCCACTGTTCTCGGCTGAGCCGGGATGAAGACAGTCGGCCGGGGGAGGGGGGGGGAGGGAGGGCAGTGCCCCGGATCCAACCGCAGGCAGCGGGTGATGGTGACCCAGCCCTGCCCTGGCTATCGGGACCCCATCCCTAGCACCCCAAACTGCTTGGCCAGCCACTCCTCAACAGTTCCTTGGAGTAATCATGCACGGGGGGAAAATCTGCTCTCCTTCCTCCGGGTCCCAGACGGCGGCCGAGGACTGAGCCTGTTTCGCCAGCACTAATCCTGTCTCCGTAACCCGCTGCCCGCACTGCCTGTCCTTCCCCGGCTGCTCCCCGTCACCACAACCAGGGTTTCCTCCACAAAGGGCTCCTTGAGACAAGTCTCCCTTGGGCGCCATGGACCCATCCCTTTGTCCCCCCGTGCCTCAGTTTCCCCATCTCCCAAATCCTGCTGTTCCCTGATGCTGGGCTCAGGCAAGGAGAGCAGATTTGGGTGTCACAGGATGAAAAGGGAACACAATCTCACCCAGCAGCTCTGGTTGCACCCCTCGGTGCAGGGCCCCGGGGACAGCCAGGTGCCATCTAGCCAGGGATTTAGCCGAAACGCAGCCTCCAGCATCACCAGCTACTGCCGGTGCAGCCCCAGATCTGAGCATCACCTCCCTCCACTTCACCCGGCATGAGCAGCCATCACAGGGGTGCCATCACCTTTTAATATTTATTTCCCCCCCTCACACTAATTTCTGGTGTGTGCTTACATCTTCTAATGAGGGTTTTATTTGTCATGTTTGTTTGTTTGCCCCCTGGGCTCGGCTCTCGGACAGAGGTGCTAATAAAGCAGACATCTGTCACCAGGGATTAGATTGTGTTCTTGTTAACATGCTGTTTCCTTTAAATAAATAATTGTCCCCCAAACCAGCATTCAATTATTAAAGCAAACACTGGCACAGGCCTGACGCATGGGTGATGGCCAAGTGGGGCTCCCATGGGGACCTGGCGGAGTGGTCGGGGTGGCCTTTGCGCTGAAGCGGATGCAGGAGCATCTCCAGGGAGATCCATCCCCATCCCCATCCCCATCCCCATCCCCATCCCCATCCCCTCTGCGGGGGCAAATCCGGTTCTCCTACTGCAGATAACTGTCCAGCATCCTGGTCTCCCATTAAACCCCTGTCTCTCGCACGTGAATTTTCCTCTCTCCTGTCTCACCCCCCCCTCCCCAATTCATCATCCTCTGTGATTGATTTAATTGCCTCCATTGCAGGCTGTGCCTCGTCACGGGGAAGGCACTTCCCCATCCCATCACCCCACAAGGTTGAGCTGTGCTTAACGTATTATTTTAATCAGCTCCATTCCTGGAATAAGAGGCAGAGCAAAGAGATTCATCGAAAGCGGCTGCAATTCCCACGTACTAGTGGCGGGGAGAGGGACGGTAAAACTGGAGGAGTCCCCTCCCAGGGCTTGTGACTTTGTGCTTTGCCTCTGCATCGGGGTCGCAGCTGTCAAGCTCCTTGGGTGATGCTTTAATTATGCCCAGGACCTGGTAGAAATATGGTTCTCGGTGTGCTCGAGACATCAAGAGCGACCCCGGGCTGCTGGCAGGGAGAATTTAGACTTGTTGGGGGAGATGGAAATGCGTGCTTGCCAGGTGATGATTATAATTGCAATAAAACATATGGCCAGCGCAGTGTGCCATTGCCTGCAGGCAATAAAGCACAGGTAACGAGCCCAGGGCTGCCACGGGGTTGCTTGAGGGAACACTTGTGGATTTGGGAGAGCCCAACTGACTCCCTCCTGCAACAGGGAATAGCGGAGCAGGGCTGGGAGTGGGTGCTGCTTCCTCAGGCACTGCTGCAGGAAGCTGCCCGCCACCGGGATCACTGCCTGACCCCGGGATTGCTGCCTGACCCCGGGATTGCTGCTTGACCTTGGGATTGCTGCGGGACCCTGGATTCCTGCTGGAGCCTGGGATTGCTGCCCAACTCTGGGATCACTGTGGGACCCTGGGATCAGTGCTTGACCCTGGATGGCTGCCTGGCTGGTGCCTGTAGCTGGAAGGAGGGTGCTGAGCACTCTGGGGTGAGGACAGTCCCTCTGGGACTAGTGCATAGGGCAGACCAGGATCTGTCCCACTCGGTACCCAGCCAGCAGCTGTTGGGATGGGGCAACACCGGGGATGCACTCGGGATGAAACATCACGGTGAAGCGAAACCCTTGGGTGTCCTGGTAAGGCTCTCCTTCCTAATCGTCCTTATTTGCCCAGGCCTAATTCATAAATCAGCAGGCGCGAGTAATTTCCCCAGGAGAGCATTTAGACGGGAGATTGAATGAGTAATTTACTGGGAACATTAAGACAGCACTAGATAACTTATTTATGAGAACTTTTTGACAGATCTGCCACTCAATAATTTATGCCGCGCAGCATTTAGTCAGGGTCACCAGTAAATAATTCACTTATAAACTATAGAAGGTTTTATGAAATGCTGAATTATTATCTCGCACTGGATTTGGGGCCGTAAATATGAAACTGACGATGTCCCAGTAGCAGAGGTGTCCCTGGATCAGGTGTGCTGAGACCTGACGCTGCTGCACGCTCAGTGCAGGGGCTGCACTGGGATGTGTTTTGGTCCTGCCAGGTGCCGGGGAGCTGCTGGGCCCCCCATGGGCTGCAGTGGCCTCTGGAAGGAATAGGCGTTGCCGCATTTTGGGGCAGCTGCTTGTGCAACAAATGAGGAAACTGGGTTTCACTTCGCATCCTTGAGGGGCCTTTATTAGAGCAATCTTGGCTTTCCCTGGCTGGGGAAACTGAGGCAGGGGAGCCACTTCTCCCGGAGCCCCAAATACAGACTCACCGCTGCCATGGGGACGATCCCTGTGGAGTGGTGATGCTGAGGGGCTCAGACCCCACTCTCGGCCCCACTGAGACCTCATCCACCAGCTAGGTGTCTTTGTCCCTGGTCACGATGTGAACAGCAGCCACCAGCATCAGCAGTAGCCCGAAGATGGTGGCCATGAGATACCCCTTCACCACACAGTAGCAGTCCTGCACCCCGCATGCCTCTGGCCCACTGGCGCCGCCCAGGGGCTGCCCCCCACCTGTGCCCTGTGTCACGGTATCTCCTGCATCAGGCTCGGTCACTCCTTGAGGTCCTACGGTGAGCCTGCTCTGTCCTCCTGTGTCACTGGTCCCGGCTGGTGTCACGGGCAAGCCACCTGTGGGCATGGGGTACGGTGTGAGCCGTGGGGCCAGCAGCTGTTTTGGGGACCAGGGACCGACCCCCACCTTGGGGAGGGGTCTGGGTGTCACCGGGGTTGGGTGCAGTGGGTGCAGCGGGTGAGTGCAGGCACCAAAAGAGGAAGGGAATTTCTCCACTGACCACATGCTCATCCTGGGCTCCTCCTCATGGTCAAGGGGGAGATGTCATGGGATGGGTGGGCTTGGGGCGGGTGACCTTACACAGTGGCAGCCCACCCCCATGGGGACATGCCCAGGGTGGACTGAACCCAAGCCTCGTCCCCACAACCCTCCTCCCTCCGTCCTTGAACTTACCACAAAGCTTCAACAAGTAGGAAAAGGTCTTTGGTTTGGTGGGGTCAGACAAGGTGTCCAAGACCACCTTGTACTTCCCGCTGTCCCCCAGTTTCAGTGGTCTGATCTCCAGTGACAGGTTGGTGGGGTGGATGAACAGCCGGCCATGGAACCTGGGCACGTAGTCGACGGTGAACATCTTCTCCTTGGGCTTGGCCTCGGCGATGTGGGTCCCCTGGGACCTCCAGGTGATCTGCGTGATATCCACAAAGAAGGGGTGCAGGGCCGGGAAGGACAGGGACTGTCCCTTCAGCCTCTTCAGCAGCTTGATACTGGAACAGAGACGCAGACCTGCAAGGCACCAGGTGGCATGAGATGGTTGGGGGGACACACGACCACAGTGGTGGCAATTGTAAGGGCAAGGGTGGTCTCCAGCCCCACCCGCCCCCAAAAAAGCACCCCAAAACCCTGAAGCATCCCAGGGTGCTCCAGCCCACCTGCCCCAGCATCCCAGCCCTGCCTGTGGCAAACTGCCCACCCCAGCTCCAGGAGCATTCTTACCCCCGGCTGCTGCTAAGCAGCACACAGCAAAGAAATGTGACCCTGGTTCCGATCATGTCCCCTCCTTGCGTGGGGCTGGCTGGGGGGGGCTGAGCAGATGCTGTGGCCCCCAACACATGGGGCTGAGCCCTCCCACAGGGCCAGGAAAGCCCCGGGGCTGGTGACAACGCAGGCAGAGGGGGGATTGCACAAGGCTTGCTACGGTGAAGGACATGGGGTTTTGTGGGGCGAGGGAAGCGGTGACTTGTTGGGGGGGGATGGGCTTCAGGGAGGAAGCAGTAGCAGCTGGTGTTTGCCAAGATGTACCAGGGCCTGACTCTGCCCCGGGACAGGCAGGAGAGGAAGGGGCTGCTCCCACTTCACTGCTATCTTGTGCGGATGATGAATAACCCAGTGGAGGCGATGGGACCAGAGGCAGACAGGAGGCAGGGGTTTAAGATCCTGCTTGCGGTGTGTGACCAGCCCGGGGGGGCATGGGCAGAGCTGGGGCTGGGGTCCTTCCCCTGTGCATCCCGGCCCTTTTCCCACTGGAACCAGCTGGGAAGGGGGACACGGCTGCAGGGCCTGCCCCCCAGGACAGGTGAATTTTAGCTGGGGCTGGGGGATGCTCAGGTGCTCTATAAAATGCTCTGGGTGGAAAGCTGCTTTCTCCTGGATGCAGTCCCATCCTCCATCCCTGCCCTACTCAAAAGCGAAGGTTTCCACCCAGTTATCGCTTTCCCAAGTGATTTGGGATCAGCGAATGGAACCAGGGCTCAGCTCCTGTGGGATGGATGCTGGGGGTGGAGGGGGGTCAGGGACTCCCCGCCCAGGGCCAGGCCTGGGCCCCCCAGGGACAAGCCCAGCCTGGCTGCCACCGAGCGCGGTCGCATGCTGCCACCTCTCGGGCAGAGCCACGCTCCGGCCTGGGAGAGAGTATTTTGGTTAAAAAAAAAAATGTGGCTTTTCCTCCCTCTGTGGTTTAGAAGTGGAGTGCAGGCGGGATGCTGTGGAGATGGGCTGCAGGCCCATTAAAACAGAAAAGCATTTAAAACCTGCCTGTCTGAGAAGTGGGGGGGGCAGGGGCTGTGGGGGTCCCCATGGGGATCCCAACAGTGGCATCCGTGTAAAAGCTTCATATGGGACAGCCGCCCACTTCCCGCTCCCATCCTGCAGCTGGTTTGGCTGTACTGGCTGCGTTCCTGAATACCGGAGGGATGCTGGAACCAGGAAAGCAGCCGCGCATCCCTGAGCCGTCGCCACCACCATGCGAGCAGCTCTGCCTGTGCAGACTGCCCCCCAGCCCTCCGCCACCCTCCTCGCCTGCGCACCTCCTGGGCCAAATTTAGCTGGAAGGGGAATGAGAAACCGCGGATGATGCGCTGAATAAAAACACCCTCTGCAATGCGGTGCTTCAAGTATGCAGCATCTTCCCTTCCTCCTCAACGTGGTCCATGAAAGATGGTAAATGTTCCCCTTTCATTCCCTTCCCCCTTTTTCCCCCCCCTCTTGCGCTCCCTGGGCAAAGCTCTTCCAGCCCAAGGAAGGTCCCCTTGATGTAAATTGTTCCCTACATGTTGAATGGAGCCGCAGACAAAAGCTCTAATTAATCGGCTCAGCCCTTTCTCTGGAGCGGAGGTTTTCAACCTTGCAAAACGCTGCTTTTCCCTTTGTAGCCTTAATTAGTTTTTTTGCTCCTCTGCCTGCAAGGGGGAGGAAGGGGCCTTGGGAGCCAGAGTGTCCCACGTCACCACCGGGGCACCGCGCAGGGAGGGAAAGCCCCATCTCTGTCTGGGCTTGTGGGATCAGGCCGTGCCTCAGTTTCCCCCACTGGCGGAGTTGAAGCCGTTGCACTGTGGTCGCTGCCGGGTGGCTGATGGAGCGGGGACCCATCGGCTTGTGCATCCTTGGGTGGGCATGCTGGTGGGTTTCAGGCTTGCAGGAACCCGCTCCAGCTGCCGGAGAGGCTGAGCTGATCCCATCTCTCTCTGATCCCCGTGCCACAGCCTTTTTCCAAGACTTTTGCTGGGAATCTGCCCCTTTCCCACCTGTTTGCCCAGTTCCCAGCAGAACCAGCCAATGGCCCCTTCTCAGGGTGGCTGTTTCACAGCGGGAACTCCTGCTCCCCAACTCATCCCATGCATCACCCAGTTCCCAGCCACGGTTTCCCTGCCGGCATCCAACCCGGCATTGGGGCCCGGGAACGGCTCGGGGCCACTGCAGAGGCAATGAGCTTACCATAAGGTGATTAGTGGCGCGGATCAGAGGGCAGAAGCAGACGCTGGGGTGATCAGATTAGGGGCCGCTCGCCTCGGCGCCTCTTGCTCTCTTCCAGTGGCACCGCGGCTACCTGCAACCCACCGGCTCCAAATGATGCTGCTGGGCAGGGGACGGTGCGGACATTGAGGAAGCCTGGCCTCAGCAGGGCTGTGCTGGGCTTGGGTATCCCTGATATCCCAAGGAAAAGCCGAGAGTGCTGCTGGATCCTAGTAAAACCACTCTCAGGACAAGCTCATTAACATCTACCAGCGATTTAATGAGGTGGTATCTGTCAGCTGGGGCTAGATAAGGGACAAACAAACTGCTGCTGCACCCAGATAACATGATACTCCTTCCACATAGCGCCCCATCCACAGTTTATCTAAACGCGGCAGATCTGGAGTTAAGATATTTGGGAGAGGGAATAAACCTCCAGCAATGAGTGGGTGACATGCCGAGCTGCTTTGCTGAAGGAGAGTTAACGCAAGGCTGGGGTGGGGTAATGCTCCTCAGTCCCTGCATCCCAATCCCATCGGGATGGCTCCATCCCAGAGCGAGGAGTCTGGCAGGATGCCAGGGAGGGGAGTGTGTCCCTGTTTGCTCAAAACAGGAGGGACAACCCCACCCCTGGGGTGTCTTCTGGGGTGGGGGAAAGCTTTGGCCTGGGCTGTTGGAGGGGAGCCTCATCTTTTGGGCTGAAAACCGCCACAGCCAATTTGATCTGTTCTTTCCACAGAACAGCCCAGAACTTGTTCACAAACCCAAAATACAGAATACTGAGATAAAAAAAAAGCAGACTTTTCTTTAATCCATGCTTGGGGGGGTTAACAGCTCTCTGTGGTCAAAAGCAGCTCATTTGTTGGGGAGTTTTGAGGTCTGATGTGATGCACAAAGTGGGGTGGGGGCCAGTGGCTGCTTTGCACGCTCCCCCTTTAAGGGTCCTACCCAGTACCCGAAGAGCCAGGAGCACAGTGGGAAGGGGGTCCCCGCTGCCAGACGAGGACGTGCATGATGGCCACAGCTGTGACCAGGCTGCCCAGCAGCAGGATGCAGAGGAGCCCTTTCACTCTGCAGTAGGACAAGGAAACACCTGTAAATAGAGGCAGAAGCTGGGGATGGGGGCGACATCCCCTGCCCCCCCCACGGGGGAGCACCGAGGCTGGGTTGGATGCCCAGTTGGATGCACAGGCTCAGAGCACTTGCAGGATCGATCCTGCCACATCCCCACCGCTGCCAACTACGGTTCACAGCCACACAGAACCTTCCACGCCGGCTGCATGCTGCACCGCGGCCCCAGCCCATGGCTACATCTCC
>JANXJC010000091.1:11929353-11969597 GCA_027564655.1 Leptodon cayanensis | reverse complement strand
GGAGATGTAGCCATGGGCTGGGGCCGCGGTGCAGCATGCAGCCGGCGTGGAAGGTTCTGTGTGGCTGTGAACCGTAGCTGGCAGCGGTGGGGATGTAGCAGGATCGATCCTGCAAGTGCTCTGAGCCTGTGTATCCAACCGGGCGTCCACCCCAGCCTCGGTGCCCAGGGGTAATTAGCCAGGTAATTTGCCCTCAGCTCTGCAAAAGCAGGATTGACGGGGCATGCAAGCCACACCACTTCCAGTCCTCTCTCGGGGCCTTTCATCTCCCTGCATGGGCCAGTGAAACCATGGAGGTTGTCACGCTGACGCCAAAATGTGCCCAGCTTCCTCTCTGGGAAAGAACCGGGGCTGAGGTTTCCTGGCCAGGTCTCTTCCCCTTGTGCTGTGATCTGTGAGCTGTGATGGAGACTGTTTAGAAATGGCTCAAGGCTCTGCCCTGCATCGAAGGTCTCCCTTTCTCCTTTCCTTCCTCCCCAGGGCATTCCAGCATCATTTCATGGTGGGCAGTGGCTGTATCCCTGGGGCTGGCACTGGCCATCTCCATAGCCCTCTTTGTTACCTGCTACTGGCGGAGGAAACGAGGAAAGGACCCCCTGGCAGGTTTGTCCCTGGGGTTGGTGTGGTAGCTGGTGGGATGGGCAGCCATGGGCTTTTGGCTTTGCAGCCCCTGCACTCCTCCTGGCTGCTGTGACACTCCTAACGCTCTCCGTGCTGGCCCTGGGGTTCTCCTTCTCTCCTGGGGCTGGTGCCTGATAAGCCAGCGGGCACTGTCACCCCCCTGCCAGGTGCTGCACAGGGCACGAAGTCTTTGCCCATCCCTGCTGATGCAGGGTGGTCCAGGTTGATGAGCTAGATGAAGCATCCCAGCAGCCCAAGCATTGGTGCCCAAACGTGGAGGCCTTGTCCCATGGGGTCTAGAGGACTGTTTGGGTTTGGATATTCATTTTATTCTGAGCTGGCCCATCCTTCCCCAGCCCCTGCCAGGTGCCAACAAAGTAAAACCTCCCAGTTGCCAAGGGACCTCCTTCTCCCTCTTCTTTGCTTGAGGGCTGAACCCCCCCAGTCTGGGGGCTCTAACATGTCAGCTGTCTTAAACTGACCCTTCAAACTCCCCCAGGACAAGTTGAGCAGATGCTGACCGTCTATGAGGAGGTGGGCAAAGCCCAAACCGGCCGAAACCCCGTGAGTGCAGGGGGTGTCCCTGGGCATCCCTTCCCCACACTGCTTGGAGGGATGGAACCTCTGTTTGGAAATGTCTGTCACCCCAGGTTGCATCCTTTAAGCAGTCTGGGGTTGCTTTCTCCCCCAGAACGGGACCAGTGAGGCCACCGTGGGAGGAAACACCGTCTATGCTGTCATCTGCACTAAAACACAGGTAGGGTCAGTCCTGTGCTGGCGAGGGGGGACTGGAGCTGCCCTGTGGGCTTGGCTGTGCAGCCCCTGTGCTGGTCGCATCTATGGCAGCTGTCAAGATGACACCTTTTGCCCAAAATTTGTTTTTCTTTACGCATCTCGACCGTTTTTCCCTGGCAGGGACCCAGCTGCCCTCAGGAGCCCAAAAGCTGCACCATCTACTCCACGGTTCAGCCCACCATGAAGGTGAAGTTGCCCCACTGTGACCACTGCCCCTCTGTAGCAGCACAGAAACCCAGGTCCCCTCAGTTCATCAACTGGGTGCTGGTTTCACTGTCCTGCTCGTGTGTTGCCTAACGGCAGGTTCTTGCTCTGCTCCACAGTTGTCTTCTCTCAAGAAGAAGAAGCTGGACCCAGCTTTGGTTTCCACTGCCTATGTAGAGGTAGGTAACGGGCACCAGACTGGTGGGAAGACAAGACCTGGGTATCTCCAAAGCTCATCAGCTTTTTGGGGCTGTGGTGTGCTAAACCTCACCCATTTCCTTGCAGGCTATGGGGGGGTTCTAGAAGCTGGTGTCCCCCGTTGCAGACATCGCCCCTGGCTCCTGCTGGCCACCACCAGTCTTAGTGCCCCGGCTGCCTCGACAAGACCTTCCCTTCCCCACAGGCCTCTTCTCCCAGATCACACAGAGACCTCCAGCACCCACCGGGATCCCGACCAGGAAAGCCGGGGGCTTGCTGGGAATGGGAATGGTCAGAAGCGGGTTTTTGCAAGGATGCAAACCCCAGCTGTGCCTTGGAGGCTTTCCTGTGAGGGAAGGAGGAAAGACTTTGTGATGGAAGCCTGTCTTCAGAGGAGATGGATGTGAAATTGGACAGGCAGGGTTGTGGGGGAAGAGGACATGTGTGATGTGTATGTGTTTAGTGCCAGTGTGTGATCTTGTGGGTTTTTATAGGTCTTAACAGGCTTGATAGACCTTAGGAATTTATTTTTAGGCGCTAATATAAGCTGAACTGTATGAGGCATTATGGTGCTTGTTTAATTAGCTTAATTGGCTATTTATAGCCCGAAGTGTACCTTGGGCACAGGGAGGAAGTGGGAATTGCCTTGTTTGTGGCTCGGGAGCCTCTGAAGTGATCAGTCTTGTGCAGAGATGCACTTTACAGAGTTTCAGCCACGTGTGTCGGGTAGGGGAGAGGTGGCCTTGGGCAGGATGGTCCCTGCCTGCATTGGCTGGGCTGGGCAAGGCCCTGGATGCCCCATGGTGAGCTGAGACCGGAGACGCTGCCATGTCCCTTTCCACCTAAGTTATCCTATGCTCCTATAGCACGAGTGGCCATGGGAGAAGGAGGTGGAGAAAGGGCTCTGACTTCAAAGATCTTCCCAAAGGCAAGATCAAGGGCTTTTCTTTGGGCTGAAAATGAAACGTGGCACTTTGATGGCAGCGTGGGGAACGATGGTGGCTCCGCAATGCTTTCCTCCTGCCTGAGTCCCTGGATCAAAATAGCTTTGTGGCTGCTCCCTGTGAAACAAGCATTAATTGGGATCATTAACCGGAGCTGCGCTGGGAGACTGGCACAAGGAGGGAGGGGGTGTCTGGCTGCCACAACAAGGGAATTTAGGGGGCTGGGCTGGCATGGATGGGGGCTCAGACTCAGGATGCCAGCACTGCCACCAGAGCCAGGCTGGTTTACGCCATCCCAAGCCCCATGCTCTGCTTTTCACGATGTGCAGGTGTGAGTTGAATACTTCTTGCACTGTAAGGGTGCATTCCCCTCTGCACGTGGCAGGTGGCAGCGGGGCCTGTGGCCGGCTGAATTCAGTGGGAAAAGTTCAGGCATGACGGCGGGGATGGAAATCCTTCAGTGCAGGTGCTGGGGATGTGGTGGCCGTCCTTGCTGGGCTGTGGCTGCTGCCTGGGAGCAGGGGCTAAAGCAGGAGACGCATCTCAGCCCCTTTGCAGCCCAAAATGTCTGGTCCCCATGCTCCTGATGAGTGGAAATGCCTGAAGGCAACAGCACAGAGCCTGGGGGCTGCTGCATCCATCAACATATAGGGCTCCTGCTGAAGCCACGCTCCATCACAGGGCTGTAATTTATGCTAATGACCTGCTTTTGCATATTGGAGATAATTTGCAGCGCTTGCTGCAAGTGCTGAGGTAGCACTTTGCTCCCTGCCAGGGAAGTTTGCTTTCCCATCTCCATTCGTTCCTATCAGTGTGGTGTAATTGGGCGCGGGGACAAGCTGGTGGGTGCTCGGCACCGCAGTGCCACTGAATTGGTGCCAGTGATCCGGTCGTAGCACCAATGCGTGCCTGCTGGCGTGCTTATACTAACGTCTCCCTGTGCTGACATCGGATCTCCTCTCTGATGGACAGGGACCACTCAGGGCTGAAATTAAACTGGGTCAGGGCTCAGCGGGTGCCGCCGTCGCCCTTTGTTCACGGCTGGGGTCGGCCCCTGTAGTCCTCACTCATGGCTGGGGCGGTCCGTGGGAAGATGCTGGTGGCTGTTTGCCCCCGATGTGGGGGCTGTGCTGGCTTCGTTGCCCCGCATATCCCTCGGCTGGTGCCAAACAAAGGCTCTGAAATGTCTTTCAGAAAGGAATCCAGGCTGTAATTAAAATCATTTTAAGCATCTGCCCTCGTCAGAGGCCAGTATGCTGGGCTGTGGCACGTGCTTTAACATCAGCAAGTCATCCTTCCCATCTCCTTCCCACCTGCAAACGGGGATCATGGGAACACCCTGAAGGCTGGTGCCAGTGGTCCCCACTCAAGCTGGGGCTGCTCAATGGCACTTCCAGGGGCCAGACCTTGGTGAGGACACAGACCTGGGTTTGGAGGTGGACAAATGGGAACCCTGTGGGTTGGTTACAGCAGCTGTAAAGGGGAGATGTGACCCTTGGGGTCTGCCTTTCATTTACTGTCAGGATAGTGGGGCGACTCTGATGGGGGGTGGGGGTGTCAGGGGTCCATGGGGTGCTGTGTGTGGTGTCCCCAAGGAAGCTCAGAGGTCCATGGGGTGCAGTGCGTGGTTTTCTCAAGGAGGCTCAGGGGTGCAGTGCCTGTTCTCGCTGGCCGCCCACTGGACAGCGTCACAAACCTCCCCCAAACCCCGCGCGCGTGACTTCTCTTAAGGGAGACGGAAGTGGTAGAGGAAGTGTGGTGGGTTCATGTCACCTCCCAGCTGCATGGCTGCACAGCCAGCCCCCTTCCTGCAGAGTCCCCACTCCTGGCCTTGGGTTTAGGGATGGTGGCAAGGGGCTGCAGGCTCAGACTCAGGGGTTCTTCGGTGAGCAGCTGCCTGGTGAGGAGGATTTCCACTCTGGGGTTTGGGTGCAGACGCAGAGAGAAGATGGCGATGGGGCTTACAAGGGTGTTCCTCTTCCTCATCTTCATCATGCAAAGTATGGCGGTGGGTTCCCTGGGGGTGAGGGTGTTGGGTTGGGAGGGAGATGGCTTTGGGGATGGTGGGGGACCCTGGGGATGTGCCTGTGGGTAAACCCTCCCCGTCCCCACTCTCTCCCCTGGCTTTTCCCATTCCAGCACCGTGCCCAAGGTGTGACCCACCGGCTCTCTTCCTGCGGGAACCTCTGGCATCACCACCACTAAACTGAGGGTTGAGGGGCTGCTCTGGGTGAGCCTGGAGGGGTGAAAGGACCCCAAAAATGAAAGCAAAGAGGGGAAAAAAAACCACTGGGGCATCTGGGTGGTTGCATGCTTAGGGTGGGGAGGCGGAAATCCTGCCACCAGCTGTAGGGCTTGTTCATGCCACATGCCTTCAAGGCAAAGAGAGCACAAAGCTGTTAGGAGTTAGTGAGCAAATGGGTTATTTGCATTTTTCATGTGTCTGGGGGGAATGGAGGTCCCTGGTGATGAGTTCCAGGGAATGGTGGGCTGTGTCTGGCTGGCCAAGCAGTACCAGTCTCCGCTTTCTCAGCAGCCCGGGCACAACATGGTCCATTGGAGGTGGTGGGGGCTGTTCACGGGGTGGCGTGTCTCAGCCCCAGACTGCAAACCCAGACCTCTTATCACCAAATCCACTGGCGGCGCAACAACTCGGTGAAGATCGCCAGCTGGGACAGTAGGGGGAAGGTCTGGTATTCCAACAGCACCTACAAGGGACGCCTGGAGCTCTTCCCCAACAACACCCTAAAAATCAGCTGCCTGCAGAAAAATGACAGCAGCATGTACCAGGTGTACCTGGAGGACGAAGTGGGCAAGGAGCACATTGAAAACATCCTTCTGACAGTGTACGGTGAGCTGGGAGAATGGGAGGGTTGTCCCAGCACCCCGTGGGAGGACAGGGTGGCTGTGACATCCTGCTGCCTCTTGCAGAGCTGGTCCCAAAGCCCACTGTGAATGCCAAAGTGATCAGGGGTGACTCGATGTGGTGCAAAGCCACCCTGGAGTGCTCAGTGGGACTTGAAGGGGTGACCTATGAGTGGATCCCCCCCAGCAAGCTCCCGCTGGAGGATGCAGGTGTCTCTGAGCAGCATGTCTCCTTTGACCCCTCGACAGAAACCTACACCTGCAAAGTCAGCAACCCTGTCTCCTCCAACAATGCCTCACTGACCTACAGGCACCCTTGTTCCTGGACAGGTACCGCCTGCAGTGCACATGTGAAATGGCAAAACTCGGGTGGGATGGGTTGCAAGGTGGCCTTGGCTTTGGTGGGTGCCCAGAGCAGTGGTGATGACCCTGAGGACAGTGAGTCCCTGCAAGGCTGAAGGTGGCCCATGGGTCAGGAGTGGTGGGTCCCTTTTACCCCTGCACCGTGGGCTGGTGGGTGGCAGGAGCCCAGCTGGGGAGGGGGTCGGGGGGGTCCCCTACCAGGGTTGGACAGCCCACAGCCCTCTCCATGCCCCAGGTCTCTCTTTGCCTCTAGGTGAGTCCTCTGCTGCTGCAGCCTGCACCACCACCAGCATGTTGGTGGTCCTGGGACACCTCCTTCCCCTCCTCTTCCTCCTCAGTCTGGCTTAAGGATGCTCTGCGGTTGACATCTCTCCTCATCTCATCACCCCCAGTGCCTGGATGAGGTCCCTAAACTAGCTGGATACAGAATGATGCAGCTGGTCAAGGAAACCATTATAACCAGTGTCTGTTACATCAGCACCCACCTGCTTCCCACGAGCCCAGGCTCTGGCCTCTCTGCCACTGCCTTCAGGGTAGTTCCATGCTTCACTTTCTATCCTCACCTTTTCTACTTTGCTTCAATCAGAGGTCATGTTCTCCAGATCTGAACAAAACCGGGATGAACACTGTTGCAAAGGTGTTTCAAGAACCCTGGCAATCTGAATTGCTAAGTTCATGGTTAACTTCTTGGAAATCCTCTTCTCTCCAGCCCTGAGATCTGTGGGGAGACCCAATCTGAGTCTTTCCGAGGGGTGCCCATGGACTTGGAGGGATTCTCGGCCATTGCCTGCTGTTGATGATGCCCTTTATGGTGCTGATGAGCAGTCTGATGGTGCAGGACAGTACATGACGTGTTTAGCCTGAAACCAGTGACACCGGCACAGGTGCAACTGGGTGCTGCCTGACCTCCAGGTCTGGAACACCAGAACATCTTGCGGGGGAAGAGTTAAGGTGGCTTTCTCTGCGAGGGAGTATTCAGTAGGGCGAGTATGGCCTCTGCCTTCAGAAATGTGTCTGTGTATGCATTAAATTAATTTTAACCTTAAACACCACCTTTTTAGGTGCCTGTTCTGCATTCTCCTCTGGGCTGGGGTTGGCCACAGAGGGTGCTCAGGGACTGGGGAGATGATGGAGGGACCCACTTTCCCTCCCCAACACCCTTGCTGGGGACAGAAGCCCTTCCACAGTTGTCCCCCATGGGAGGAGCTTGCTCTGGATGGTGGGACACAGGCCCATTGGTGTGGGAGGATGTGTCTTGTGAGCAGTGGAGACGGTCCCTCAACCTGCAAGGAATGATGGGGACATGTCTCAGGGCCACTGCAGCCCTGGGATGCTGCTGCTCCTGCCAGCTCCAGCAAACCAGCCCAAGAAAAGGGAGAACCGGACTCTACCCTCTGTGAAACCCAAGAGGCATTACTTTCCAGAGCCATTTTTAAGCAAAGACTCCTAAGGGCAGATTCATCAAAGGGTCAACAGGGACTTTGCTGGCTCGTTTGAACAATCAGTAATGAGCATGAGTTGTTCCAGCTCCTGGGTCTAATGAGCAGCTCGGGGTAATTTCTGCCATGTGGCTGATGGTTTTAGCACCAATGTATATTTTTGCAGAAATCTCCCCCCTTGAAAATATTTGCTTGGGTCTTGGTCCATTCCCATATGGAGGTTCAGGGCTTTTTGGCCTCTGACAAAATCCAAGATGACCGCTGAGCAACAGCATCCTCATAAAACCTCCTGTGATGAATAAATATGGAGCCTGGTGCTGTGCCTCAGTCATCTTTCTAGCCAGCAGACTTCAGCCTGAGCTGATGGGAAAAGTAAAGGCATTTAAGATCATTATTTTCAGTTAAAGGAGGTTTTTCTGTGACTGCTTGTATGTTTTTTGTGCCCCCAGGTGCTTCCTGGAAGGATTTTTTTCCTTGACAGTTTTGCTTATTAAATGATTTTTCCTATTTCTCCTGGCTGGTGCCAGCCCAGCCTGGGGCATTCTGAAGTGGTAGGGCCCCATGAGTGATACTGGCATTTTATAGTTTTCCTAGACCAGATTGCCATCAACAGTATTCTCCATGCTGGCACAGCCTGTACCCAAGTGTGGGGCACCTATCCGTGGCAAGGGGAGGGTTGAGGGCCATCCTGCTGCCCTACCTGGGGGGCTGAGCTGAAGGAGCCCGTCCACTGGAGACCCCTGTCCTGACCACCAACTTTTCGGGTGGGATTTGTGCTGGGGAAGCTTGCTGCTCCGCAAAATACCCCAAGGCGATGTCTTTGCCCCTCCACCATCTGGCCAAGCGTTCGGTCCAGGAGCCGGCTGCCTCTGGTAGGAACCGCCGCCATGTTTCAGCTGAGCCAAAGATCCTTGTGTGCGTGCGGCAAGAAAAGGAGCCGAGTCCCTTCGTACTGCTCTTACTCATCCTTTCTTTTTCAGGCCTCTGCGGAGCTCTTCCTTTCAGCAAACTGCTGATTATTGGGAAATGGCTTGTTTTTTTTTTTTTTTCTTTTCTTTTCTTTTCTTTTCTCAGCCAGATGCTTTCTGAGCAGGAAAGGAGCAGCCTAGCAGGATGCTGGGGTGGTTTTAGGGTTTTTATCATTAGAAATAATTTATTGGCAACAAAACTCTTGGAGCTTGTCTCCACTGAAAAGCAGTGGGCTGTAAGATCACCCTTTATTTCCTTGTGGCACTCAAATTTGGTTTAAAACAGCAGAGGAATTCCTGCTTTGTGGTGTTGCCTCTGCTCTTCTCTCAAAACCAAATAAAGCAATGAAAACTTGAAGAAAGCAATAGGAAAAAACCATTCTCCTATTTTAAAGCTGCGCGGGCTGAGCACCGACGGAGATGAATAATTCATTCCACTAAAACCAGAAAAACAACCAAGCTTTTCTCACCCCTTTCCAGCAGTGGAACAAGCGAGTGGTGTTTTCTCCGCGCTTCCCATCCCCAGCTCTCTGTTGAGAACGGGAGGGTGCAGTCCCCTTTCCATGCCCACCCGGAGGGGGACACCAGCAGAAGGGGTGACTGTCCCCACCCCTGAGCACCCACTATGGCATTGAACAATGGCAAATTGAAGTCCAGATCACATCCCTGAGCACTCAGCCTGAGAACAAGGATTGGGCTTTTCCTCAGTGAGTTTTTGAAGACCACCCATACTCCTCCTCGCTGTAGATCCCATGCAGCCCAAAGTAGGGGTATGGGTTTATCCCAGAATATTTGGAGTTTTCCTGCACTGGTGGGCATTGTGGCTGTGAGCACCAGTGCACACCGTCTCTCTGGGTGAGCTTCGTGCTGGGTACCAGCCCCATGGCACTGGGATTGAACAGCAGCGGTTGGGATGATGCCAGGTGGGGGGAGCGGCTGCCTGCCCCCACTGTGGTAGCAGGGTTTGAAGGCTCTGTACAGCCCCGGGAAGCTGTTACAGTATGTGAAATGATTAACTTGCTGGTCGTTTCCTCTTCTTTCGGTGTTGGGTTAAGGACCTGTGGCAGGATGATGCAGTTCTGGCACAAACTATAAATCGATGCTCTGCTTCCTTCTGCAGGTCTCTTGGGCTGACTCTGGTGAAGCATTCAGCAGCACGACTCAGTGCTTTGAATACTTTCCACTGAAGAAAAAAAAAAAAAGAAGAGTTATTCAGCCAAAAACAGGAAACACATGGCCCAAGGCATCGTCTCTGATTTGAGTACACCTGTCCTTATAATGAGCCTGGCAGTAGATATTAACTCCACTGCCGCGGAGGCTCCATGAACCGAGGCATGGGCTGCAGCGTGTGTCTCTGGCTGCTGATCTCTCTCGGCCATGTTTGGGGTATGTATATTTTCCTCTCCGTGCAATGCTTGGGTTGGATTGTTTGGGGATTTTTGTCAGATAGTAAGACCTTTAGAAATCGCGAGCTGTGTGCCAGGCGGATGGGCAGATTGAGTATAAATATGCATATAAAAGATAAATGGCTTGCAACTCCAAGCTGGATGTGCGGTGCATCCCTAATATGCTCCTACTAGCCAGGCTGAGGGAGGAGAGAGTAAAAGATGATGAACAAAGATGGTGGTGGACAAAGTGTAGCTGCAACAGTGAAGCACTCTACCCTGTGTTTTAATGGGGTATTAATAGCACTGAGCAAATAATTTAGTACCAGATGTGAATTAAGATACTTGAGGTGAAGGTCCTTGGTGGATTGTCTCACTCTGCGATACCAAGTGTCTCAGATCAAGAGGTGTCAGTGGGCTGGGAGACTGTACCCTAGGAATAAAATGTGTATAAGCCAAGTGGAAAGGGACTGGCAGTGGAGCAATGGTTGTTTTCTGGGTGCCCAAAGAGCCCTGGCCTGCTGTGGATGGTGTCCTGCGGATGATGGTGTCCCAGACAAGTCAAAATTCCCCCCAGACCAGCTGGTCAGGGAGTGAGGACCACCCGGACCCACCAGGGCTCCTTGGTTCTCTCCTCCCAGCCTGTCAGCAGTTATGGGAGGATGTTGCAAAATTGGTTTCAGTGGTAGTGAGCCTGCGCAAAAGCACTCGGGTGAGTTGGGGCCCCTGAGCAGAGCAGAGCAAAGGGAGCTGTGACTAATCCTGACCCTCTTCTTAGTCCCAGCCTGATGTCTGTTCCCCTTCCCTGGGAATGCTGTGTGTCCTTGCAGCCCCGTGAGCTCTCTGCCACTGCATCTGTGTAATTACGGGGTATCAAACGAAGGGCTTGGCCAGAAAACCAGCAACCTTCGCAGAGCTGGGGCTTCTCCTCGGCTCTGCTGGTTCACTGTTACTAGAATACCTGCCTTTAAAATCCCCCTGGGTTTTTCTGCCTAGCCAGCACACTGAAAGTCCCATGAACCCAATACCTGATGCGAGGGCTGCTCTGGACCTAGTGCTGTGCTGGTGCGGATTGCTTACCTTCCTCCATTTGGGCTTCAGTACAGATGGTTTCAGACCTCTTTACATCCCTCCTCCTGCAGCCTTGCTTCAGATGAGTGATCTTCCCCACAAAGGAGATGCTTCTCTCTGGGGTAGAGGGTTTTTCTAATGTGATGTAAAAAGGGTTTTTCCATTTGGTAATTAATGAGGAGCCTAACTGCTGTGTTTAAAAAACACGTTGCTGAGAAAATACACCATCCGTCTGGATGCTGGGCTTTACAGTAAATGTAACAGCAAAAAATCTACGAAGTACTGGGTCAGACAGACCGTGGGGCTTCTGGGGGATGATGACCGTGTCCGCAGGCTGCTTCAATGCTGGGGATATGCAGTCCACAGGGACAGCTCAGAAACTACTGTGTTTCATGCCATGGAAGGAGAAAAAATAAGTGATGTCACTCACTTGGGATGGCGGCAGGGAGAGTGTTTGATCTGTAGTTTTTACTGGAACCATATATGCCACAGGAGAGGCAGATACTGGGCTTATCTGGGCCATTCTGGACCTGTTCTTCTGGGGTAGCTCCTCCTCTTTTCTTTTCCGCTCTGGGGCAAAGCCTCACCTCAATGGAAAGAAGTCGATAGGAAATGTGGGGGTGACACGGTAGGGTCCGTTCCATGTTCAGGGTGGCTGGCAGCAATGGTGAGCTGGCACTTCTCCCCACGCTGTTTCCTATGCAAACAAACTTGTTTGCTCAACGGTGTGGGTAATCACTGCCTTGCAGCAAAAGACAGGAAAGGGTTTGGGGGAGAAGATCCTCCTGCGTGCCCTCCAGGAAATCCAGGTGATTCAGGTGCTTCAGGACACATGGGAGATGCTTGCACTCTTCTTAAGAGCACTTTTCTGTGGCCACCAAGAAATGCACCTGGGACCACCTTGGCCAAAAGAAGGACAACCTGGGATTTACACCTAAGCCCACCTCCAGGAGGCTGCACTTCTTGCAATTTCTACAAGAAAAGTCCTGCTGAAGGCTTCTGGCACTGAGATGCTTGAGGGAGGTGGGTGCCATGACATGCACCCAACTGTAGGCTTTGGCCAAGAACCACTGAGCATCGCTTCCCTCTGGACTGCCCTGGTGTCACTGGGACTTCTCCAGCCTGGTCCCACCACAGCCAGCACCCTTCTCCCAGGACCAGCATCCCCACCAGACTGGGACCACAAGCGCCTTCGCCTGCTTGAGGCAGCCTCACTCCATGGGGTGATGTTTCACTGTTCTGGCTGGCTGCTGTTGTGCCAACAGAAAGTCCAGAGCCTTAAACCAGGATTCGGCCACCGTGCACAGCGGTGCGTGATGCAGTAGAATGCTGAGGCTGATGCAGATAAAGACTCTCTCGCCTTGTTCCAGGAGAGGAGCAGAGGAAGGCAATGCTTCCCCTCTGGCTCCTGAGCCAAGCCCTCAACCCGCATCCTTCAGGGTCAAGGATGTGGGGCCAAGGGCTGGGGGTCACTCCTTTGGTTCTGGGGAAGGTGCTGTGAAGTGGGCATGGGGAAGAGCTCTACTGAGCCCTGATTTACAGGGCAACTCGTGTTCCCACCTGCCGGCAATCACTGGTGCAGGATGTGGTGAATAATCCAGAGCTTGAAAATGTGGTTCGATAATCTATTCAATTTTTGACTGATTTGTCTCACGCAACTCAAGCTGTCCCCAATCTGTGGATTACTGGGGTGGGTCCAAAGCCATTGCTGGCTACCGCAGCTCTGCGGGCATCCGCCCTCCTCTGGCAGAGCCAGGATTGGGGCGGGGAGAGGGGGGGGGGAACGGACATGGTCGTTCTGAGCCCTCCCGTGCCTCCCTGCCTGCCTCAGCCCTTCTCTCTGCTCTCCTGCCAGGCGTGGACCGCGGGGCGAGGGAGACTGTACTGGGCACCTTGGGGAAGGCGACAATATTGCGGATCCCCCCCGAACTCCAGGAGCTCACCTTGCGCTTTGGGGCAGCCGTCTGGAAGCGGGACACAGAGGACCCACAGAGGAAGCTTGTCCTGCTCAAGTACTCAGATGGCAACTACACCAACTACATGCAGGGACGAACTCGCTTCCACAAGTTGGACTTCTCCCTGGAGATCCTGAACACCAAGCGGCAGGACAGGCAGCTCTACGAGTACATAGTCAGCAAGGGGCCGGAGGAGAAAGTCTGGCAGATACAGCTGGAGGTGTATGGTGAGACACGCTGCTTTGGGAGGACAGTGCTGGCTGCTCCCAGCCTCTCGTGGTGCTGGGATCAGGTCTGGGAGGTGGGTGGTGGTCAAGGAGGGGTGGGAGATGCCCCTCCTGATGTCAAGGTGCTGCAGTGAGTCTTGCAGCCCCATCTGGGTACCCTCAGGAGCCTTTGGGTACGTACAGACCATGTTCCTCCCTAATGATGTTTGCAGTGGGTCTGGGGCCAGACCGGTTCCTCTCCATCTCCTGCGGATTTAGGAGAGGCCAGCAGGATTTCCAAGGCAGGGGCGAAGGCAACATTTGCATCCTTTCCCAGACACAAACCTTTACCCCCTCCCTCCCTCCCTTTCTCCAGAGCCGGTGTCCAATCCCAGCATCCAGATCCTCAGCTGGGTGCTGGCCAATGGCAGCTGCACCATCACCCTCAACTGCACTGCGGAGCAAGGGGATAAAGTCTCCTACAGCTGGGGCAGCTGGGACACCAGCACCCTGGGGCTCTGCTCCCACAATGGCAGCCTCCTTCACCTCTCCTACCCCCTGCAGAATGCAAGCATCCCCTGCACCTGCACGGCCAGCAACCCAGTGAGCAGCCAGGTTGTTGCCTTCAACTTCTCCAAGTGCAACTACGAGCAAGGGGGTAAGTCAGTCCCCAGTTGCCGACATGGCTCTCTCCAGCCTCCTAGTCCTGCTCTTGCTTTGCAGGGGACTTCTTTTTCATGCTGCTTTAGGCAGCCTCAAAGGAGCCTTTTGCAAGAAAAGTGACTGCTGTGTCACCTGCCCAGGGTTGCTGAGTCCTTCCTGTAAATGCTGGTCGCGGAGCTGCGGGTCCCACCTGCCTCCCTGGTCAGCCAGGCCACTGCACTTGCTGTGCCCCAGTGCTTGAGGCTCATTTTAAATGCATGAGACTCATACGCCGGGTGATTTGGGGAGGATAAAAACCTCAGTGACAACTTCCCCTTCAGAGGTTTTCGGGGCAAAAGTCACGCTCTGTCTCACTGGGATTTTCTAGCACTCCCTTGTGACATGGGGGACTTTCGCCGGGGCTGGGCAGCATGGTGGCTGCCCCTTTCCCTGGGGACCCAGAGGTGAAGTCACACCTCTGCTGGGGCTCTCTCAGTGACCTGTGCTGAGAAAACATCCCCATGGGAAAAAAGGTCGGGACTTTTGCTTAGGAAAAGGAGGTGCTGAAATGAGATGCTCCAGGAGGGTTTGGGGCTTGTTTCTCACCCCGCCTTGCCCCAAAACCCCTTGAACTGTGGGACACCCCTGCATGGTGTCACTGTTAGTGGTCCAGGAGCGGGGCCACCCTGGGTGCCTCTCCGTGGTGGGAGCCCAGCTGGCAGCTGGAGCTGCAGAGCTCTGTCCCAGGGCCCTCTTCTCACACACCTGCGATGCAAGGGTGTTATACAAAGGGGCTGCCTCCCTGCAGGCCTTCGTAAAGCCACCAGTGATGTTTTGAGGGCTTTGTCTGGCCCTCAGCAGGTTTTTTGCTGACTTTTGCTGTCTGGAGGGGATTAAAGAGAGCTTTGCTCAAGAGAAGCACTTCCTGCCCCTTGTTTCCTGTTCTACCAAAATCATCAGCCCAAAATTAGGTGATGAGATGAAGGAAGATTTTAGCAGCCTGTTCTGCTCAGCTCTAGGTGACCCTGGGCCCCAGGGCCAGTGGCTGACCCCCTCCCCTCTCTGCCCCCCATCCCAGGCAGTGCTGAGCTGAGGACTGAGCATCTTGTGCTGATGGTGGTGGTGCCCATCGCTGCAGTGATGGTGCTCACTGGGGTGTTTGTGCCTGCCTATTTGGCCATGCCAATCGGTGAGTGCCACGAGGGAGGGGTGCTGGGGCGGTTGGTGGTCCATGAGTGGGGTGAGCCTTGTGGGAGGACAGAAGCTGCCCCCAGCCAGCTCTAGCAAATGGACCAGGGGGCTGACTCCTGTGGGCACCTTGTCTACCGAGTACCCTGGCCCTCGGGATGAGTGAAACCTGTTTCTCTTGAAGCACAGAGTAAAAGGCAGGAAGGAAACGAGCTTAAAAAAAAAAAAAAATCACAAAAAAGAGAAATGAACCTGCACATGATATCCAACACTCTACCTGGATGATGGGCTTCTAAGCTCATATTGCACAGTCTCAAGGGGAATTGAATGATCCCAGCCCAAATTAGAGAGCGCCTCATCTCTCCCAGTGCCTTAGCCGGGCCGTGCTCCCCCTTCCCATTCCCTGTGTAATGACAAATTTGCAAAGCTGACCTGTGGTGGCCAGAAATCCTCCAACTGCGGCCGGGCGGCTACAACAATATGGATGCAGCTGGCTCTAGCCAGCGGGCACTGTGCTGGGGATGAATCCAGCATGGGCTCACCCTT
Organism: Leptodon cayanensis; assembly: GCA_027564655.1. Taxonomy (NCBI): domain Eukaryota; kingdom Metazoa; phylum Chordata; class Aves; order Accipitriformes; family Accipitridae; genus Leptodon; species Leptodon cayanensis. The sequence continues at coordinate 11,954,207 of JANXJC010000091.1, read as the reverse complement.
GCTGTGCCTTGGAGCACAGGGGCAGGATGTGGCTTGCAAAGTGCCGGCGTCCCGCCCTGTCCCTGCTTCCCTTGCATCTTGGTGACTTGCTTATCCCCCCGCAGCTGGCCAGAAGCAGGAGCAGGAGCACTTGCCGCTCGCCGAGGACAATGCAGTGCACACCATCTACTCCCAAGTGCAGCGGGTGGAGGTGAGCCATGACCAGCATGACCCCAGCTGGCCTCAGCACCTGGGTGGAAAAATGCTCCTTTAGTGATGTAAATGCTGCTTTAGTAATAGGACCCCGGCTGCAGCTGGTGGGGAGCACAGGCATGATCCTGCCAGGGTTTCTTGGGTAGGGGGTCTCGGACAGCGGCAGCTTGGCTTTGGGCAGCAACAGCACCCAAAGCTCTGGGTTGTTGCTGGGTGCCTCCTCGCTGGTCTGCGGCACTCTCTGTGATGGGCTTTGACCACTGGGTGTCAACACAGCCCTGTGGCTGGCGAGGGAGAGGGTGAAATTGTGGGCAGGGTGGGGGGTGACACTGGGGTGGCCACGGGCTCCCTGGGGTCACCCATCCCTGCCATTCTAGGAGTCAGCCCAGTCATCATTAATTTAGGAATTGCTGGGAATAAGGTTGGGTGCTGCAACTTCCCCAGCCCCCAGCACCCCAGGGTGGCTTTGCGGCCAGACTGTGTGGTTTTCCCCCCTCCCCGAGTCCTGCTCAGCACAAACTGAGGAGGAAACAGTGGGTCCATGTAGGGTGGAGGGAGGGAAGGGGCCCTGTGGTGAGCTGCCTACCGTTGCTCATGCTTCACTCTCCAAGCAGAAGCAGAAAGGGGTCCCTGCCGTCGAGCACCCCTCCTGCACCACCATCTATGCTGCAGCCACTGGCCCGCCCCCGGACACAGACACAGCCCCCAGCAGAACCCCACGACCCCCACACAGCTGCCTGGCAGAGCTGTCTGCCCCACAGGGCCACCCATCCCTCTCGCAGGTAAGGGTGTCTGCCCCCTACCAGCTCCTCACCCTGGCTGATCATCACCATGGGGCAACCCACAGCCTCCCCTCCTCAGCTCAGGCACCTCGCTGACCCCTTTTCTTCCCTGATCCTTGCTGCAGAACCCTGACAAGGAGCCCATGACAGTTTACGCCAGCGTGATGATGCCCATGGCCTGAGCCTCTCCAGGCAGTGGGCAGCAGCCGAGCCCAGCCTCCGCCTCTGCTCGCCGGGCACTGACATCCACGTTCCCAGCTGGAGAATACCCCACTCGTCCCTAGGGAATCGGGGCAAAACCCTCTGGCACGTGCCAACCCCCCACTGCAGCCAAGCTGGGGCTGCAACGATGGCCGCGGAGGTGAAGGATGGTGGAGCAAAGAGCAGGGTTGAAGCCAGGCAAGAAATCTCCCCAGGCTGTGGCTAAGGGTGGCTGGCAAGATGCTGAAGCACCAGGAGAGTGTAGAGGGGCTCTGGATACAACTCCGCAGCTGGGCGTAAGCGAGGGAGAGAGAATCGGTGCCTCAGAGGGGAAGGGTCAGCCTTGTCAGCACCGTGAGGCAGCACTGGGAAGCATGGCTAGAGCAGGTTTGCATCCCAATCTCATCCCTGCCCCATGGGTTTTCACCCCACGGCCTCATCCTGTGGCCCCTGGCTTCGCTAGAGGGAGCCCCCAGCTCCTGGCAGCCAGCGACACTGGTGACGTGCAGGGATGTGGGTTCAATGGCAGGGGAGAAAAAATCAGAAACGAGTTTTGTTTTTTGACCTCTGCTCAGCAACTGGTTAAAAAATGCCTGGGTTTTGGTCCAAGCGCTGAAGAAAGTTTTGCAGTCCCCTTGGGGCTGAGCCCTGCCCGGTGCCTGCCCAGCCCCGGCTGCCCCCTGCACCTGGGACACCGGCAGCCCATGCCCGTGCTTGGGGAAGCAGCTGCGTCCCACTGCATTTTTCCATCCCCATCCTTTTCCACTGATGACTATGGGAACAGGCGAGGATCTTCCAAGTGGACTATTTAAAGCTGAATTTCTGACTGAGAGGGGGAGGCAGCCCCTGCCTGTGCCTTGACCACCCCCTGCCTGCAGCATCTCCCGAATTCCCTACAGAAATATCTGGTGTGGGGATGCTGGAGATGGCCTGGATGAGGGACCAGGGCTGTAAAATCTTTCCAACTCCCCCCTGAGTCCAAGCTATTTTATAATCCAAACATAACTCAGCTCGTACTGTAGGTCTGATCTCGTGTGCCGCTGCTAAGGGAGAGGAAAATAAATTTATAGTAAAGTGTTTTGAAGGGTTTGCTGGAGGAGTGTGTCAGATGCTGCATCAGGCTTTAGGGGGAAGAGAAATCAGTGTTTTTGCACCTCCCTAGCTTCCTTCTTTCATTGCAACAGAAAGCCAGCTGAGCAGCTTCCTTGGAAAAGTCTGCCCGCAAAGCAACTGCTTCCCCAAGGAGCTTGGGGGAGTCCAGGGAAGGGCACGGTCATGCTTGCCCTTCTGCCTCTAAAATGGTGCAAAAGTCCCAAATTCTGTGCCTGGCATTTGTGCAGGATGGAGCCCAGTGCTACCTGTGTTGGTCCTTGCAGAATAATGGGGAAGGTGCCTGACCCTGCAACACACAGCCTGGGCATGCGTCCAGTCATTGCAGCCCACCCCACGGCTCTAAGGGGACATCAGATGCTCAATATGAGGAAGAGTTAAAATAAAACCGCTAATATTGCCATTGCAGAGGAGCACTGAGACACGATGCCGCAGACCCCGCCCCCCAGCTCCCAGGTGATGGTTGGAGGAAGCAAAGGAGAGTTGTGGGGTAGCTCATCCCTCAGAGTGTCTCTTTGTGCCTCTCATCTCAGCCCCCCTGCCAGGGTGTTGTGAAACACAAGCTGCTTTTAGGACTTCAGGATCTTCCAAGTGGACTATTTAAAGCTGAATTTCTGGCTGAGAGGGGGAGGCAGCCCCTGCCACAGCACTGAAGGGCAACAGCAGCCCCCACTTCCTCGCTGGGGTAGAGGAACCAGGGTTATTTTAAAGCCTGACACCCCCCAGCTTGCCCAGCATGCTTCCCCCACCTGAATTTCAGTATGACACCAGCATCATGCTACTTCCCAGAATAATCTGAATTAGGGAAGTGGCTGGTTTCCCTGCAGTTGTCATTCAGCTGTCCTGTCTAGGGGGGATGGAGTTTGAGGGAATGGGAGAGTTTGGGTCTCAGCATCCCTTATGAAGGATGCCTTTGGTGATATCGGTTCATGGGCACCAGTGTGCTTCTGGGCACTGACCTGCAATGGTCTCCACGACACCCCTCTCTTAGAGCTGGGTCGCATAGAAGATCTGGGATACTTGTCACACATGGCCACGATGATTCTCTTTGTCCCAGCTGCCACACTCATCTTTCCTTGAAAATTGAGTTTTTCAGCTCAAGTTTTCACTATGTATGTGGGATTTTCCTTCTTGTCATACCCCTTCTGGTACAAGACAGGGTATGTCTGTCACGTCACTGTGATGATGTCACTGCCTGATGTCACTCTGGTGGTCAGCCACTGGAGGGGAAGCTGTGTGGGTGCAGGCGCATACGTCTTCCTCTTGCTATCATGCATGATCTGTAGTAGACGCTGTGTGCGGCGAGCCCGTCTCTGTGTGCCGTGAGGCAATGGACGTGTTTTGGTGCCTGCTGCTCGCCCTCCTCCTCCTCCACCAAGCAAGTAAGTACAAGGTGCTCATTTTCCCTTGGTGGTGGAAGGGAAGGAGCCCACAGGGGGCTTGGGGTGGTTTTAGGGACTCCTGAGAGAGCAGGGACAGGGCTGGCATGTGTGGGACCAGCGGTGCCAAGTGCAGGTGCAGCTCTGCGGGGATGGAGTTTGTCCCAAGGATGTTGGGCAAACCAGGCTGAAAGACACCCAGCACAACCCAGTGCTGGCCTCTTGCTCTCGTGTGGTCCCCTTCTGCTAATGAGGGAATGCATTAGGTCTCAGCTCCAGCCCAGTCTCTCTCCAGCTGCTGCCAGATGTGCACCAGCCACCAAGTTTACCATTCTGCTCCTTGTTCAGGGTCTGTCCCCACCGTGTCGTCTCTGAGTTTTCTGTGTTCTTGTGGTTTCACCATGGGGTATTTAGGGCTGTTTGGAACAGGAGACACTTCCTGCCTTTTTTTCAGGCAAGAGGGAAATGCGCAGACACTGGCTGTGCCCCGGCCCCCTCCCTGTAGTCTCAAGGAGGGTTTTACCACCGGATGAGTCCTCATCTGGTGTTTTAGCTAAATTTCCTTCTGCAAGTTTATCCCCCCAACCAGCTCTTCCTTCCATGCGGTCAAGAGATGCCTGCTCTCAATGTCCTGGAGGCATCCCCATGGGGTCAGGCAGTGGTGAGCAGAAATGCAGAGCCCTGGGGAGAGGTGACAACCTTGGGGTCTGGCTGCCTGGCTAAGCCAGGATCAGTTCCCTTTCCAGGAACTGGGGAGAAAACTTCCATCCCCAGTCCAGACCGGGCAGCACTGATTTTTAAAATGGGAAGTAGCCAAAATAAGGGAAATGTCTTCTTCCTCAGAAGAGGGAAGAAGCAGCTGCACATTTGGGGAAGAGGTTATCTGTTTTCTTGCCTGCCCATGTAGGTGAGTTCAGCCTTTTGGACCAGTGATGAAAGGGAACCTGCATGACCTTTCTAAGCCATTGCAAACTCCTTGCACTTTCATTTTGCACCTCAAGGGTTTGTCCCTGGCACCCCCTTTGCACATGGAAAGCAGCGTGGGTGTCCTGTAGCTGCAGGGTAACCTGGTGCTGCTCGCTTCACGAGCCCTTGGGGTATGTGAAAGCACAGGTCCTCCTCAGCCCAGAGCCTCAGAGGCAATTAGTTTATTTAAAATAAAAAGAAATCCCCTAATTCCTGCAATCACCCCGCAATGGAGTGGTTCCTCAGTGCTCTCCATATCCAGTGTTGGTGATCCGGCATGCATCCTTGTCCCCAGGGATGCCCCAGAGAGTTTGGGTAAGCCGGCAATGTGTGCTTGCACCCCAGAAAGCCAATTATCTCCTGGGGTGCGTAGAGATAAGTGTGGCTGGCAGGTCGAGGGAGGGGATTCTGCCTCTCTGCTCCGCTCTGATGAGACCCCACCTGCAGTTGTACGTCCAGCTCTGGGGTCCTCAGCACAGGAAAGGCAGGGACCTGTCAGAGCGGGTCCAGAGGAGGGCCACAAAAATGATCCAAGGGCTGGAACACCTCTGCTACAGAGAGAGGCTGAGAGAGCTGGAAGAAGAGAAGGCTCCAGGGAGACCTCACTGTAGCCTTTCAATACTTATGAGAAAGATGGGGACAGACTTTTTAGTAGGGCCTGTAGCGACAGGAGAAGGGGTGATGGTTTTAAACTAAAAGAGGGGAGATTCAGACCAGATGTCAGGAAGAAATGTTTTATGCTGCGGGTGGTGAGGCACTGGCCCAGGTTGCCCAGAGAGGTGGTAGATGTCCCATTGCTGCAGACATTGGAGGTCGGGTTGGACGGGGCTCTGAGCAACTTGATTGAGTGGGAGATGTCCCTGCTCATGGCAGGGGGGTCAGACTAGGTGACCTTTAAAGGTCCCTTCCAACCCAAACCATTCTATGACTTTACCCACAGCTGAACAGGGGTACTGTGTGTGTGATAGCACAGGGGGCTCTGGCCCTTATAGATCAGCCTGTCCATGGCATCATGCTGTGTGATTGCAGCAGGGTGAGGCTCTTTTTTCAGCTGAGGCTCTTCTTTTTGGCCAAGGACCCTTCCCCAAGACCTCCTGCCTTCTCCACCAGCCAGCCCACAAACTTGCTGTGCATCCTCTCCCTGGGCACACTGACTCCAGCCCAGCTTCTCTCCCCAGCCTGCACCAGCAACGGGGCAGAGGTGACTGGGGCCGTGGGCAGGTCTGTCACCTTCCAACTCAAGAACCTGGATAGAAAAGCCACAGCCTGGAGCTTTCACAACGATGTCATAGTGACCGTGAAATTCGGCAATCCTCCTGAAGCCACGTTTTTTGACGACAACTACAAGCCGCGCTTGGCCTTCCCCAAGAACGGCAGTGCACTCACCATCTCCCAGCTGAGGATGGATGACGCTGGTACCTACACTGCAAAGACCTCAGGGGTAAAAGCCACCTTCACCCTACATGTGTACAGTAAGTGCCTTTTAGCATTGGCTTTTTTTTTTTTAATGCTTTGTACTAAATGGGGGGATCGGGGATTTCCTGACAGCCCCCTGCTTCCCACAGGGGAGCTGGCAGTGCCGACAGTGACCTGTGTGGCGCAGAACTGCTCGGCTGGCGGCTGCCTTTACACCCTCCACTGCACCGCGTTGGGCTCTGGCTCTGGCAACGTCTCCTACAACTGGAGCACCGGGGGCTTGTCATGGCAGGAGGGGCCCACAGTGCTGGTGGAGGAGTCACCCCTGGACAAGCCACTCATCCCACTCACATGCACAGCACAAAACCCTGTCAGCAGCCGCAATGTCACCGTCATCTCGCCTTCTGCCTTCTGTGCAGGTAACAGCCATGGAAATATGCACGGGTGGGTGGCAGGGATGGGCCGTATCCTGCTCCCGGTGGCTCCAGCTTTCCCCCGAGCTGTGCCTCAGTGTGCAAAGTGAGAAATGCAGATCCCTGGCAGAGGCATTTAACTCTCTCCCTGTTCTCTCCCCTCACCGTGTCGCCCATGCCACCAGAAAACACAAGCCACCCTCCCACCACTGGTGAGATGCCAAACTGTGTGTCTGTGTCTGGCCTCGCTCCTAAATGTCTGAGTGTGCCCAAGCTAGCTAACAGCGTCTGGCCACGCTGGACCCCCACGCCTGGGGAGGGGAGAGATGGGGAGCCTGAGGCCAGCACAATCCATCTTCTCCCAAAACAGCTCACAGGGGGATATTCAGGCTTTCTGGGCCATGCCCTTAGCATCCATGTGCTTTGTCACCTGGGGAATTTGGGGAGAGGGGGGTGTCCCCCAGGAAGTCCTGGCTTGGGGTGAGAACATTAAATCAATTCATGCAATGGAGAGGCAGAGCCAAGGATGGGCTGGAGGTGGGAGCATGACTCTGTGTACAGCTGCTGCCCTCAGCTCACATGGGGTTCCCCCCTCAAAAAGCCACCTATGAAGTCCCTGGAGGGTAAAGGGGCATCGGCAGGGGCAGCCATGGCCATGGAGGGGCTGGGGTGGGAGTCTCCCAGCTGCTGCTCTGTTTGCAAAGCCAATTGTCCTCATGCAGTGTGTCGCCTCTTTTCCGTCTTGGACCACGTCATTGTGAAATAAGGGTCCCTGCGAAGCAAGGAAGGGCTCAGCAGGGTGTTGAAGCAGAGACGTGCCTATTTCCCTCCTCTCTGATGCCAGAAAGAGACAGATATATTTTGGGGATGTTGTTACCAGACCTTCTTCTCTTTCAAGGCACCTACTCCAGCAGGCAGGCTGGAATCATGGCTGCATTGGTGATTGGAGCCGGAGCGCTTTTAACAGTGGTTATCTTTGTAATCTACTGTAAATCCAAAGGTGAGCTGCTTCCCCTGTGGGTAACCATCCCTGCAGACCTGGCAAGCAGGAGATGGGACCTGAGAGGGGAGGATACAGCCAGCCCCAATGCCCAGGCACCTGGGGAGGGGGGCTGCAGCAGCCGGAGCTGAAGATGCTGCGTGGGGTTTGCTGTTGTTGCCGCTGCTGATGGGAGCCCTGTGTTGCCTCTCCCCCAGGCTGGAGGATCTTCCATTTGCCTGCAGCCGAGGCTATGAACACAGGTAGGACTTAGGGGCTCCCCCAGGCACTTCCCTCCCTTCCCTCCCTTCCACCTGTCCCGGTGGGAATAGCCTAGTCACATTTAAGATCAGGAGGGAAATCATCCACCACTGTGGATTGGTACCACAGCATACCCCAGCTCGCAGGATCCCAACACCTCCCCATGCCCCAACCCTGCACCCACAAAGACGAGTGAAAGGGGGTGATCCTAGGTGATATCGCAGTGGCTAAAGCCTTGCTTTCCCCCAGTCTCTTGCTGGAAAACTTCATGCCAGCCCACCAAGAAGGAGCCGGGAGCACAGCCATGAGATCACCAAAGCAAGAAGGATTTTGGGGAAAAGATAAAAGCTGGCGAGAGACAACTGGGGGTCAGAAACAAGCAATGAGGGGTCGTGTGCCCCATGGCCAGAAACAACTCCCGTGCAGCACCACATGCAGCTCAAGCAACCACTGCTTGCAATTGCTGCCTGAAACATCCATTGCCTGGTTTCCCACAACGGTGGCTGCAGGGACTGAAGCATGCCCTTCATGTTGCTTTGGGGTCAGCTCTGCTAGACTCAGGGGTTCAGGGTGTAAGTCCAGCCAAGAGACCTGGTGGAAGAAGAGACCACTGGACCAGTTCTCATCTCCTCTCCCTGACATTCAGGGCTGTTTTTTGATGGGATATTCTGTGCCTATCATTGCTACGTCTGAGCCAATGCCCAGCAAAGGTCTTGCTGACTTTTTTCTCTTTTGTGTGTGTGTTTTGTTGTTTCTGTAAGCTGAAATAAAGCTGACACGAATGGGGGAGTTCCTGCCTTGTATTTTGCATTTGCATGTGCCCAGACGGGATGTCAGGGTGCACCCAGCACCAGGACCATGGGCTCCTCCCAGCCCATAATTTGGATCCAGCTCATTCCTCGTGAACCATGGGCAAAACCTTTCCCTGAAGCGCTCCTCTCTGCATGGGCTGAAGCCTGCATGGCTGTTCCTCTGTGGGGCTGTCAGCAGTGCTTCAAATGGCAGGCACTGACATTTTGAACCAAAACAGGGATTATGAAGGATTTAAATCCTCTCTCCCCAGCTCTGTTTGATGAGCCAAAGAACAAGACAATACTAATAATTGCTGCAATGTATGAAGGAGAGACAAATGCATATCACCCTCCAAAAGCAGCCTGGGATCTTGTATTTAAATAAAAAAAGCTGTTTTTCACTGGCAAGTCCCTTCGACTGCTGTCCTTTGAGCTGGAAGCAAGCTCCCACTCCTGTAGTGGCTGGGGCAGGAGGGACAGTGGGATGAGAAGCGATGCTCACCTCCACCCAGACCCACAACAAACACCTCCATCAGCTCCAAGGGGCTGCCGGGTGCTGCAACTCCTGCATGGCTAAGCTTTTGCCTGAGCCTGGCACACTTTAAGCTGAGATTCCCTCCAGCCCTCAGCGAGGAGCATCCCAGCAGTACCGTGGGTCAAGCAGGGAGATCCAGCTACAGCCCCTTCCCAGCTGCAGCAACCCACTCCCTCACTGACCTTCCACTTTTTTCTCCTTGCAGAGGCCAGAGCAGAGTACATGACGGTGTATGCCCAAGTTGGCCCTTCACAGCAGGTGAGTCTACACAGGTTCATCCTTGTCCTCCCAGTATGTGGCTGGACCGGACTGCACAGCTGGGGGGTCCCTGCACAGGACGGGGACGGCCTGGGGGCCACGTGGTGGGGGTGGGATGGAAGGATGGTAGCTGGACAACCCCTGGCTTTGTCTGTTAGTTCCTCCTGGGAACTTGAAGGAGGACATGCCACGGCTGGGGCTGGCCCAAGAGCAGCCAGGACGGCCACAGCCACCTGCCTGCACTGCCCAGTGCATGACCAGGGCCTCTGTCCCTGGCTCACCCAGGCTTTGAGATCCCTTTGCCAGCTCCGAACTCTGGAAACACTTTTTAAAACCTTTTCCCCAGGTGCACCTGCAGAATTTCTCTAAGGGACAGCAAGATGACCCAAAGAAGATGCCGAACACCAGCATGGAGACCTCCAAAACCATCTATTTCACCATCCAGGCTCATGGCCATCTCCCCTGCAAGGGTTCCAGCGCTGAGCAAGGAGATGGGCAAGACCCCAGGGTGAGAGATGTGCTCCCTGGAGCAAGGGGCACGGACAGATGGGTCTTCACTGGGCTTTCTCGGGTTCTAGAGCTTCAAGCCAAGCCTGTGGGTCCCCTCTCTCTCACCAATGGAGGGATCAGATCCCACAAGGCCAAGCAAAGCTTTTGTCTCTTCGCAGTTGCAGACAGATGATGAGAAGATGGGCAACAGTATGGTGGGGTGCCAGGAGCAGGATGAGAAAAGTGTCTACTCGTCGGTCAGCTAGACAGACCCTGTGACGCAGCCCCGACACAGTGCCGGTGCACCCATGAGCCTGCTCTGACCGTGGTGCTCCTCTCTGCCCAGCCCTGGCCCATGGGACTGCAGCATCCTCCCCTTCCCTCCCCATCACTGCTCCCTCCGATTTGCCTGTCGGCAAGCGGTCCCCGGCCATCGATGTGAGGATGTAAGTGCCGTGTAAGTGCAGGCTCGTCTGGCACAGGAGCTCTGCCCATGTTTTGGCATCCGCGTGGGGTTTGGGCTTCTTTTTCTGCCCTCTCTGACCAGACCAAGGAACATCGACCAAAACTGGGGCTGCAAGTCCAGTCCTCCCAGTGCAAGGACATGAGCTGATGCTCCTGGGATTTGTCCTGCAGCACCCAGCAGCACAGAGTCTTAGGACAAGAGGACAGGAAGATTTGAGGAGCCTCTTAAAGCCGTTTTTTTTTTTTTTTTTGGCTATACTTTTAAACTTGGCAAATACTTTGGCTGCTTCCTTTTGTTGCTAAACCAAGAGAAAGCAAAAATAACACTTTGTAGAAAGCTGAATATGGAAATACGTGTGCCTTTGCCATGGAGAACACATCCAGGCTGCTGCAGTTTCAGTGCCGGCTGTTTCCCCAGTGCCTGCCAGGGACCTTCCAAACCTTGCAGCACCCCAGCACCATGCTCAGCATCACTTTATGCTGCCAGCAAGCTGCTTGCAGTCCCCTGAGATGCTGCAGGGCTGTGCCAAGGTCCAGGAGCATGAGGTGGTCCAGGCCTGGGGGAAAACAGGACAAGGAACGTGGCCGATGTTGTTGTGCTCCATTCCTTTGATGTGTTTGTATATGAGGTTTTTATTCTTGGATGAAATATTTGTATGTGAAGTGTTGTGTCTGTGGAGTTAGGCAGCTTCCCAGCAGAGCTTTAGGGAGGAGAGCAGCTCTCCGAGCCCTGAACAATGCAGGGATGCTGCATGGTGTGGTAGCGGCTGCATCCCACTGGGATGTGTCCTGCAGCAGGGTCTGCATGGGTTCACCCTGAGCTGGGACTTACAGGGATCTGGGTGCCCAGCAAGCAGGGCACAGGGCATGTCCCCACCCTTCCTGCTCTCCAAACCCACCCAGAACCAGCAACTGAGTGAAACGTGCACGTTGGCATCATTTTTCCAGTGCCTCCGGACAGACAGATGCTGCCCGTGCTAGGAAGCCTCTTCCCGTGCATGCTGCTCCCCCCTGCTCTTTGTCTTGTCTGTGCTGATAGTAAATTATTCAGGGATGAAACTGGAGATTTCTTTGAAGTGCCTGGCACAGGAGAGCCTTCTAGGAGCTGTTGGAATAAAAATGCAAGACGCATCTGAGCTCAATTTCTGTCTGCATATTATTTTGGGTGAAAACAGGCCATTATTGACGAGCCTGTGGAGTAATTTGTTTGTTCTCTGCATTTTCACAGTATGTGACAGGCTTGTTTTTGAGTTCTCCAAATCCATGCTGATCAATTAAAAATATATACCTCAGTGTGTCATGCATTTTACCAAGGGATTCGTTTGTGTGGCGCCAAATCTGTCCTTGTAACTCTTATCCCCAGCCTGGACAGGGCTTAAAACAGCAGTGATGGCACCAGGGACTGGCCTGAAGGGAGCCAGGGCAGCACTGGAGCACCACCTCCTCCTTCACCCACGCCGACAGCTGAAGGGGCTCCATCCCTTACCCCTGGGCACAGCCCCAGAAATGACCCCCCCAGCAGGGTTTCTGGCCATTAATCACCCTATTTCAGTGCCAACACCTTTGAGATCACAGGAAGCCGTTGGCTGGGCAGAAAGGGGAAGGAAGACATTGCAAGAGAGGGAGCGGCGGTGGAAGGCTTGGTGGGGCAGAGGATGGAGCCAAGAGGCATCAGGACAGGGTGGCTCTGCATCGCAGTGCTCTGCTCTGGAGCTGGTGAGTGGGGCTGGGGTGGCAAAGCGGGGTCTGGGGGCTCCCCCCCTGTCTCTGGGGCTGGAGGGAGGAGGAGGAGGAAGAGGTGGTGTGAAGGCAGCAGGCCCCAATGCCTTCCTGGGGGACCTTTTGCAGCAGGGCAGGGTGCTCGTCTGGCTGTTTCATGGGGGTAAGGCTCAGGTCGACTGCTTTACTGCTTGGCTTGGGTCTGGCTTGTGTGCAGGGGAAGGGCTAGGGTTTCCTGGGCTGTGCCAGTGCCGGGCTGTGCCACAAACCCACATCCTGGGTTTCCTCGCATCTGCCCAGCCCTTTGCTGGCCAAGCGGCAGGGATGCTCGCTGACCACCCAGCCCCTTTCACGGCTGGGAGTGCAGCGGCCATGGGCTGGTTTGCTTGGGGACCCCGTTTTGCCACCACAGAGTACCCATCCGTGCTGACACCGCTACCAATTGCCCAACCTCCGGCAGCTCCATGGGGGCTGCGTCAACGTGATGCTGCTCAGCAGCATGTGGCCGTGCATGACTTCCAACAAGCCTTCGGCTTGGTCTCTCCAGCATCCACTGTGGCACAGCCGCCGTTTAGCACCTTCTTCATTAGCGGGGGTTTGTCTTGGTGGAACCATGCAGCAGAACTGTGTGCACCCGGCTGCTTGCCGCCCTGGCAGGATGTGGGACGGCAGCGCCCACTGCTTTGCTCGCATTCGCTCACCCACTCAGGTGATGGCCCCCCAGCCCCACACCTCCGTCCCAAGTCACCTGAGGCCAGAGGGACATGGGTTAGCTGTTTCTTGCTCCTGCCTTGCCTTTCTCTAAGCTACAGTGCTGCAGTGCAGGCTGAGCTTCTGGTGCAGGACCATGGTGGGGCTGGTGCAGCTCCCAGCTCTCCAGCTCCGTTCCTGATCCTCGGGGGCAGTTCTGGTTTGGGGAGCTACTAACGTGAATTAAAGACACTTGTTCCCAGCTCTCATCCTCAAAAAAGAGGAGCCAGGGCATCAAAGCACCACACAGCGTGATGATGTCCTGGAGCATGTGGGAGAACCCACCACAACCGCCGAGGGTGTGGACAAGCTGACAAGGTGGCCAACAGCCACCCCAACACCTCCTTGGACCACAGACACCATCACCACCTTCATGCTGACAAGAGCAGGCGCCGTGGGGAACAAAACCCGTGAGTCCCACAGAGAAAGGAAGAGCTGTGACTTAGGGATGTGCCACCATCCTTGGAGGGTCCTGCAACCCCCCAGAGACCCCCCAGTGCCTGGCACCGCCCCCAGCCACCTTTGCGGGCAGCATGCCCACATCTCCTGTCTCTTCCCGTAGAAAATACATCAGCTGTTCCCATCAGGTACTGGTCCCCAGCCATTTTTGTGGTGGTTGCTCTGCTCGTGCTCTTCTTCACATACCGGCGGACCAAGGGGGAAGGTGAGCTCCCTCGCCGGGTGCCAGCATCTCCCCCCTTCACTCAGTTGCATGCTGGGTTAGCAGGAAAGGGTGACAGCCATCTTGCAGCCCACATCCTCAAAGCATTGAGAAGTGCTGCAAAAAGTCAGTTATTCTGGTACAGCTCGGTGGAGGGGGGGTGGGGTGTGTGTGGCTTTGTGCTGACGTGGGGGGCAGGGTCAGGCCCTTGCACCAGCCAGAAACCCCTTTGGCCATGGCTTAGCCCCATGGTGAGGGTTCCCTCTTGCTCAGGTCTGGCTTTAAAAGTCCAGAAGTTTAACCCATAATTCCCTTTTCTGCTCAATTTTGCATCTCTCAGTGCCAGCTCTGCTGGTTTCTCCCCACGGCTTCTCCTTCCCTGCTTTAACACAAACTTGAAGCTCAAGGTTTTTTTTTTTCCTCCTGCAAATCAAAACCCAAAGCTCACCAATTCATCCCCCACTGCTGCCCTCTTCCCAGGAGGGTCTTCCTCAGCTTTTTGCAAAGCCCGTTCGGCCTCACTATTTTAATGCCTGTGTCTGCCCTGGCCCACAGGGACCCAGGACCAAGCCACCCCTGTTAGCGACTCTTCAGGTGAGACATGGTCAGCCCGAGCCCCGTGAGGCCGGGGCATCTCATTATACCATCGCTGACCTGGTCTCGGTGCCGTGATTCACATCCAAGCTTGTTGCATTGCAGATTTGGGAGCCCTAGACCATCTCCCTATCCAGGACACCACCCCGATAATCCCTACTTCCCAGGTGAGCTCAGCTGATGGAGATCCTCTTGCCGGCAACGTGTGAGCTGGGAGGGCTGAGAGCTATTTTCCAGCCCCTGCATGGCTTTGGGCAAGCCCAAGCCTGTGCCTCGGTTTCCCCATCCACCGCAAATGCCGTGGTGAATCTCCTCAAGCAGCCACTGCCTCTCTTGCAGGAGGAGAAGAAGAGGCCAGAAAAATCCCCAGAGCACACTGAAACCACCTTCTGCGAGCCGGATCCTCCACCGCCCCAACCACTGCCACCCCAGGTATTTCACCCCAATGCGCTGACCCCAGTGCCTGGCAGGGGGGTGTTCTGGCAGTTGAGTCCCAGCCCCTCCAGCCCATGCAGGTCCCTGGGGAGGGTTTGTAGCTCCCCTCAGCACCTGATTTTGCTTCTTCCCAGCCTGATACACCCATAGTCGCTGGTGGTCCCCGCTGCTCCGGGGAGCATGGTGCTGACTGAGGGCACCTAGGGGAGCCCAGTGGCTTCCAGACACCCCCAGGGACCACGAGGCCACCCCCAAGGGGACTGAGCCAGGATGATGCTCCTGGCCGGAGGCCACGCGGTGACCGGGGGGGGGCCACAAGCATCGCATGCCTCCTCAGCCCTTCCTACGGATGCTCGAGCGTGTGCCCAAGTCTTGGTGGGAATGGGGACCTGCGTGGGACAGGGAACCGTGTGGGATGTGGCTGTATGTGTGCTGTTATTGCTGTGCCCCACGTGCAAGGACAGGGGCTCAGGGTGTCTGTGCTGCGCATGGCCAAGCCAATAAAGCAAGATTTCACCCCAAAACCCCTGGACTTTCTCTGCTGGGACAGACAGCCCCCCCCCCGCCTCCTGCCCAGCGCAGCCATCACTTTTTCCCCCTGTCTGGGAATGGATCAGAGGTGGCTGGAAGCCAGCCCAGTCCGAGATGGCTTGGGGAAGGAGTTTCTTGTGCTGCCTCCGTTAGTCACGGAAAGGAAAAAAAAACCACACAGGACTGAAATAACCCGCCCTCCCCACCTTGGGGCCAGCAGCTTGTCAGATGACTGTTGAACTCATCACAGGGCAAAGATAGGGTGGGAAATAAACACCCCAGGGAGCCCCAGTGCCCCTGTGGGTAACATACCCTTGGAGAAGCAACAATGTCCCCAGGGAAATGAGGAGCTGGGGGGGTCCATGAGCCCCAGCACAGCCTGGCAGAAGGGGCTAGCACCCCCCCACCACAGCTTGCATCCCCTGTGCTGTGGACAGCGCTGCAGTTGCACTGACCTGCCTCAGTTTCCCCTTGCTCTGCTCCCCCCACCCACGGCAAACATCCTCCTGCAGGGAGTGGGGCACAGTGGGGGCGGGGGGCGGGGGCGGCCCAGGGCTGAGATGAGGCAAGAAAAGGTGTAAAAGCCAAAGGAAATGCTGACGCTGGGTCCCTGTCAATCAGCGGTGCCATTGCTGCATGAGGGACCTCCCCCACAAACAGGGGTGCAGGGGCCCAGGGGTGGCTGGGGGGGGTGTGCAGGTGGGTGCTGGGGGGGGCTGGGCAGGAGCCCAAACATCCGCCCCCACGAGTGTCACAGTGAGGCGATTGCAGGAGGCCGCAGCCCCGGGGCAGGCGGAGGCTCTGCAGTCTGGGAGCAGCCCCCACCCCGGGGAGCTGTGCATGGGGGGGACTCGTTCCCCCCAGCAAAAGGGGTTGGGGCTTGCGCCCCCCTCCCTGCCGCGGGGAGGGTTTGGGCATTTCTGCCATGTGCACTGGGGGGAGGTAGAGCAGCAGCCCCTGCTCCCCTCTGCTCATCCCAAGCCCTTCACCCCCATAAACCCCAAATCCCTTGGTCCCCCAAACTCCTTGGCCCCCAAAAATTCCAAATCCTTGGCCCTACAAACCCCAACCCCTTTGTCCCATAGACCCCAAATCCTTGGCCTCCATAAACTCCAAGCCCTTGGCCCCACAAATCATGAACCCTTGGCCCCATTAGACTCCAAGCTGTTTGCCCCATAAATTCCAAATCCTTGGCCCCATAGAGGCCAACCCCCTGACCTCACAGATCCCAACCCTTGGCTCCATAAAGCCCAAACTCTTGGCCCCACAGACCCCAAATCCTTGGACCCCTCAAACTCTAAACCCTTGGACCCCATAAACCCCAAATCTTTGGCCACTCAAACCCCACCCCCTTGGCCATATAGACCCTAAATCCATGGCTCCCCACCAACCCCAAGCCCTTGTCCTGCACCGAGGGTCCTCCAAGGGCAGGACGCGTTTCTCTCCGAGTGCTCCCTTGAGGCCACATCCTGCCACTGCAGCATCTCTGAGCTGCCCACACTGGGCAGGAGCAGAGCTGGGACCTAAAACTGCTGCCTCACCCCAACGCACTGGGTGCAGGAAGATGAAGGAGGGGGAAAAAAAAAAAAAAAGTCAAAATCGGTTTATTTTATAAAAAAAAAAAAATGTACAATTTTAGTTGCTCTATGAAAAAAAAAAACCCAAAACAACCAACAAAACTTCCTACCATTGCCATAATGCTTTGATCCACTGCAAACTGTAAAAACAAGCTTTTTATATATTAAAAACCAATTTTACATTTTACAATTTTCTACACGCATGCACAAGGTCTCGGCTCTGTGGAAAAACAAAACAAAACAAAACCAAAAACAAATGAAAAAGGGTTTATTCTTCTCAAACTCCAAGTGGAAAATCCCCCCTCCCTGGTCGACCCATCTGCTCGCACTCACTGAAGTCTCTTTTGCAGTAAAACACCCCAAAACAGGCTCCCAGCAGCAGCCATACTGATGGAGCTGGGAGGACCAGGGGGGTGAAACCCAGGTCCTTTGGCCTCAAGAAGCTGGAAGACGAGGAGAGCAGCAGGGAGGGGTTAGAATCTCCCCAAAAATGGCGATTTCCTGGAAATCGGGAAAGCCAGCCCCGAGCAGCACAGTGCCTGGATGGGGACGGACCCCACGGAACCCCTCCAGCATCTTAATTTTGCTACTGGTACTTACTAGGGAAGCCTCCAGCCCCTCTGGGGTGGCACACGTGGCCAGCGTGCCACGGCCCAAGTGGCATCATTGCCCTCACCCTGAAATCACACCCCTTTTAGTGCTTAGGACAAAATAAACCAAAATCAAATCCAACCTCACGCCTCCCCGGGATGAAATTTGGCAGCTCCCACGACCAAACTAACCACAATCCCCCCGCTGGGACCCCATGAGCCCCCTGACCCAGCACAGCGTGGCCGGACGATGGGATCCAGAGGGGAAAAAACCCCCAAAAAATAAAAAATTAAAATAAATCCACGAGGTATTTGCAACCTTAACAAAACCAAGGGAAGGCAAAAGGTTCTGCATCCCTGATGGCGAGCCAGCCCCTGCTCATGGGACCACCACAGGCCACCTGCCACCATGGGATGTGAAGGACCTCACTGAGCCACGAGCCTTCATCACCCTCATCAGGAATCCCTTGTTTCATTCACCCCGCTGGCTCCGGGGCCAGGATTGGACCCCGAGAGACATTTCAAGCTGCTCTGCCTGCAACCCACGGCCACAGCTCCAACTGGCATGGGGAAGCCCCATGGAGATGCTGTTGGGACCAGGGACATGGGTCACCTCGGGAGCAGGGAAACCATATTAAAAAAACCTTCTGCTTCTCTTAAAAACCAGATTTTCACTTGCTTTTGTTAAGAGCTGAGCACAGAAACCATCAGCAGAGAGGCGAGGAGGACATTCCTACAGCCAGGAGCATCACCACTCCGGTGTCTTGGATGCCGGGGGAGGTTTTCATAGCAGCCACAGATTGCGGAGGTGTTTGCAAAATACTCTCCCCAAAAAATCTCTAGGATTAAAAACCAGCTACAGATGCCGGGCAGTGGTTTAAGGCCAGAGCCAGGACAGTTGCCAGGTAGAAAACGCGCAAGCGCAGAAGGTCCTGGGGACCTGATGGTTCTTGAAGACACTGGTGAAGAACATGTAGAGTTAGCCCTTGAGTATGGCACCGAAACACCATCTCCTTCCTGGCCGTGCCACTGTCCTCCGCCTGCTGTGCCTTCTGGGGGGATGCTACAAGGACCTGGGTTTCGGGGAAGAGGAGGAGGAGGAAGAGGAAGGTGCTCAGCCCACCCCAATGGGGGCCAAGCCGAGGCGGAGGGCGAGTGATCACAGGTAGGTGATAGAGCCAGGCATGGGTGCTGCTTCCCAGCGCCCGCCGCAGTTCTGCCCTCGAGCCGTGCCCTCCCTGAGCCCCGTCAGAGATGGCGAGGATGAGATGGAGGGGTGCGGAGAGGGTCTTCCCCCCCAACCCCTCTCCATCCCTCTTCAGCTCACACGGATGTCTCCGACTGCAGCCTCATGACAAACTTGTGTGACTTGGGGTCCACGAACTCCTCCGAGAGCTTGAAAAAAGGGATCTTCTTGGTGCTCACCACGAGGCTGAAGTCCTGGCGCTTCAGCACGAAGACCACCCCATCTTTCAGGCCGTTCGTCACTGGCTCCTCGCTGACCAGCGTCCACTGCTTGGCCAGCCAGCGGTCCTTGTGGTACTGGATGGTGGGCCCGGCCGTCAGGTACCGCTCAAGGAACGCCTTGGAGGAGGGAAAGGACATGTGAACATCACCTTCCCATGGCTCAGCCCATTTTTTTTTTTTTTTTTGCAGCCTTAAGCTGCTCAGCAGGTCCTGAAGGAAAAACATCCCTGCGGAGCTGGTTCCCATCACTGTGTGTTGCTCCCTTGGGGTTACACCCACTTTTCTGGCTGTATCCCCCAATCCCTTGTCCTCCCAGGGGGATGCTCTCCATGGTGGGGAAAAAAAACCCCACCCGAGTCCTCACGATCTGGACCAAGTCCTTGGGCAAACCCGTGGACCCATCGCCCCTCGCCATGCCCCTCCTCCACGCACCTTGGGCGTCATGTCATGGGTGATGCAGAACTCGAGGTGCTGCAGGATGCTCTCCATGGTGTGGTAGGGCTGCTGCTTGGTGGTGCGCAGATACTTCTGCATGGCCCGGGCCATGGAGGCAAAGATGGCCTGAGCTGCCTCCCGTGGGTCCATGATCTCCCGTGGGTTCTTCTGGTCTTCCTCCTGCAGCCGCTTGATGTGGGTAAAGGCTTCTTCCACTGCCACCACCAGCCTGTTGGGAGGAAAGCCATGGACGTGGCTGCAACGGGGCAGAGTCTGGCCACGGGTAGCAGATCCCCTGGGGTTGGGGGGGGAGCCACTTGCTGCTGGCAGGAACCCAGCTTCTACCCCAAAACAATTTTGGGGGAGATCTGGCTGTGCCACGCAACAGCCGGACTTGGGATGCGCTTCCCCAAGAGCAGGGAAACCTCGTCTTGGGCGGCTGGAGGTGACCCCAGGAGCACCTACTCCCTCCTGCCAGCACTGCTCAGGTCCTCATGGGGGGTCCTGGGATGAGGACCCCATGGGACACACAGCAGTGGGGCACCCAATGCGGCACGCAGCCTGGTTCCCACCACCAGCCCCATACCTGGCTCGACGTTTCCGCACTCTGCGCTCGTGCTCTGCCTCCTCATAGTAATACTCATTGTGGCTGTTGTCACGCCTGCGGGCAGCTGCCGCGATGACGGCCCGGGACTGGCCCGTGGAGTTGTTCGTTGTGTTTTCTGCAGGGAAAAGGGTGAGGTTAGAGAGGGGTTGGTGCCCCACACTCCCCTTGCCCCATGGTCAGGCTGCGGCAATCCCGCTCCGGGCTCTCTGGAGTGAAGAGGAGCCTCCGGAGAGGAAAACACAGGGATGAGAAAGGGAAGGAGGAGAGAGAACGAGAGGAGAAGCCAAGGGAAGGGGAGCTCACCCTCGCCGAGGGAATAGACTTTAAACCCGGACATTTTCTTGGACAGGACGGATTTTGGCAGGTTGAGGAGGGCAGGGTTGTAGACCGGGAAATCGTGGTAATAGTTCTCCAGGATCCACACGGCTGCTCGCTGGATGCTGCAGGGAGACATAGCCAGGCATGGGGGGCACAGAGAGCCAGTTAGCACCGTGCCGAGGGTGGGAGGCACACACAGCCGGGGCAGGGCAAGGAGGGAGGGACGGACAGCATGCAGCATTGTGGGGATGTCTCATCCCATGGATGGAGCAGGGCTGTACCCGCTGCGGGGTACGCTTGCAGCTCCTCCAGCCGCTTGATGCTGGGGTGCCGCGGAGAGCAGTGGCGTGGGCACAACCACTCGTGAATACACATGTGCACCTGCACACACACCAATGCACGTGTACCTATGTATGTGCACACACATGAATGCACGTGCACCTATGCACATGCACACACACCAATGCACGTGAACACATGTACACGTGCACGGGAATGCACACATGGGACTGCACAAACATGCAGGAGCACCCAGCGGTCACGCACACCTCATGCACACACACAAAGAGGGGAACCCACTGCGGCAGCAACCCCCTCCCCCGGCACCCCCATACCTGAGATGGCCAACGTTGTAGAAACGACTGGCTCCGTCGGCGGAGCGGACGGCTTTGAGGGTGAACTGGGGCTGGAGCTGGCGCAGCTCCAGCAGCACCACGGCCAGGTAGTGCACGAAGAGCAAGGCGTCCACCAGCGAGACAGCGTACTGCACCACCCCCTGGTAGTTGCGGTCCCGCGAGTCCAGGATCCGTACACCGTAGAAAAGCCAGTAGGAGACAACGAGGAGGAAGACGAGCACCA
This sequence comes from Leptodon cayanensis, assembly GCA_027564655.1. NCBI lineage: Eukaryota > Metazoa > Chordata > Aves > Accipitriformes > Accipitridae > Leptodon > Leptodon cayanensis. The sequence continues at coordinate 11,933,428 of JANXJC010000091.1, read as the reverse complement.
TGAGCAACGCTCGGAAGACGAAGACGCGAGGGAAGAAGGCTTTGGGGCGACGGAAGAAGAGAGCCCAGCTGCCCAGCAGGAGGATGAGGAGTTTGAAGGCCACGGAGATGAAGAGCCCCTCGCAGGGTGTCCCGCAGGGCTCCAGCTCCTCCCGCCACAGCAGCTGGGGTAGGAGCATGAAGGCGAGGGGGGTGAGGAAGGCAAGCAGTGCCAGCGCCCCGGCCAGCGAGACACCCAGGTGCCTGGAGCAGTCCAGGTGGGCGCTGTCTTCCATGTCCTTGGTGATGCGGGTGATGTCATCGTGTGAGATGCTGTGCTCCGACGTCCCCGTCACCACTGTAGTGGTCTCGCCCCAGTTGTCATCCTGGGAAGGGCAGATGGGAGGGTTACGCAGGGGATGGCTCTGTGTCTCCCCATCCCCGTCCCCAGCACCCCAGGGGGCTACCAGCCACACTAGACCCCCACTCCAACCCAACTCCAGCATCTCCCATCCACCAAACCTCAAAGCCCAGTGCACTGCCTGGTGCCATCACCCCCATTTAGACAGTGGAAACCTCAGCCTGGGGTGGGGGAATGCAGCAATTTGGCTGGGACCCTCTAGGAAACCCCCGTCGGCAGCTCTGTGCCGTGCTTCACCTCTCCGGCACTGGCGAGAGCAGCTTTGGAAGTGGGAAGCGTCCTGCTTCCAGGCAAACCCCCTCATTAGCAGGGCCAGAAGGAACATGCCCGGCTGCCATCCCAACACACCCTCGCCGCTGCTGCGCGGGCAGGTGCTGCCTCCTCCAGCACTGCGCCAGGCAGGACAAAGTGTCCAGCAATCTGGCAGCTCACTGCACCGGACAGGATTCCCATTGCCTCCAAAAAGACCCCTCCTCCAGCCAGAGGGGTGCGGAAATGACCTGTCCCCATTTGATTCCTTCCCTGCTAAAATGTGGGGGTTTAGTGGAGGGAGAAGGTGTTGCACCGCAGGCGCTGAAAATACCACCTTGGCGCAGCCACGGGTCTGTCCATCTGTCCGTCCTCTCACTCAGACTTGCACATTCTGTTTTACTGCACTTTGGCACCCCTTAAACTTGGGGTTTTATCATATTGTATTTTTTCTCCCCCGAATTTCTGCAGGAAAGCCAACAATTTCATTCCAAACAACAAAATAAAGCCACAGCCTGGGGCTTTCCAGAGGGATGGGAAGCAGAGGAGGGTCCGGGAGGACCAGTCCATGTCCTAGCCCATCCTCAGGCGAACCCACGCTGCCATTGGCTTGCTCTGGCCATGGCTGGACTGGGCAGGCTCAGCTGCCGGCATCCTGGCCACCATAAAGCCCGGCCTCTGCCGGCGCCGACTTCTTGGTGGGGGAAGATGAAAAGAGCTGGAGCCGCCTGCGTAGGTGGCTGGGAGATGATTAAAGCCAGGGAGCAGGCTCTGCGGCGGCCGGAGGAGTGCCAGCACCCAGTGTGGGGGGCACAGCAGCTCTGCTCCCACTGCCGCTCATGCCGAGGGACCCCCGTGGGACCAGGGCACTGGGGTGGCCGGTGGGGGGATGCAGCATGGGACCCTCCTCTGCACCAACCCGCTTGCCGGTGTGATCCTACCGGGAGCAGGGCTGGGGTTATTAAGCCTTGGCATGGCTGAACCGGCATCGCCTGCAGGCACCGAGAGAGGAGCTGAAGCTAATCCCTAGGGAGTGGATCCCGAGGGAGTAGATCCCTAGGGATTGAATCTCCAGGGTGTTTTCCACCCTTGGGCACCCCCTGCCCAGCCCAGCTGCTTCCCCAGGGTGCCGCGACAGCCGGTCCCCTTTCATTTGCACCCGCGCCGCCCGTCTGTCCTCCCCGCCGGCGCTGCCACAGCACTCACAGAAGCCTGTCCGCCAGCCGAGGGCCAGCCCAACCGGCTCAACCGCTCTGCCGGGGAGCACCAGGCATGCCGGGAGCCCCCGCACCCCGCCAGCGGCTCCCACCCTCAGCAGCATCCCCACAGCGGGGCAGAGGTGCCAACCCTATTCCTCCCCCTGCCCAACTCACCCTCTCATCCCCCCGGGTCGACTCATTGTCCAACAAGGGCTCTCCCGGTGCTTGGATGGTCACCGACTTGTCCCCGCGGCTCCCGTCCCGGCTTTTCGAGCGATGCCGGTCCCGCCGATCCCTGAAAGGCAAAAGAGGGGAGTGGGGTGGGTGCACCTGGGTGGCAGCACACACTGGGGCCAGGGGACCCCTCCCCAGGCAGGCACTGACCCCTCACCTGTGCTTGCGGGAGCTGCGGGAATGCCCGGACTTGTAGGAATATCCCGAGTATTGCGACTCATTGTCCATGATGTCAGAGTGCCGGGGCTTGTGCCGCTCCACGCCGAGGGGCTTGGGTCTCCCTGGCCCTGGGACAGCGGCAAGGGCCTCCTTCAGAGGGGGCTTCTTCAGGCCCAGGGGCACCTTCAAGAAGTCGACCGTCACCTTGAGGGACTCTATTTTGATCACTTGGTTGGGCTCGTCTCAGGAGAAAACAGCTCGCCCGCCTGTGGAGGCAAAGGGGAAGGGTCAGCAGTGGCACAACAGCATCCTGGCAATCCCCTGGGGGTCCTGGCCACCAGTGAGGATCCCCTCACCCACCATCCCTGCACCACTGCAGCTCCAGCCCTAGTGGCAAATGAGGACAGGACTTCAGCAGAGAAAGGGAATTTGGGTCACTTTGGGGCATTTTCTATTTTACCCCATGCCCAAGTTGGGTCCGGGATGGTCACCTTCCCCTTTATTAATGATACTGCATGATTAGCTTCTGTTCTGGGTGATTTACACTTTAATTAATACCATGATTGTTATTTTAACTGCCAAGAGAGTGCCTAGGGTGGGGGCCAAAAAAAAAAAGGAATGAATAATTGGGTGCAGGCAATGTTTCAAGCCCATCTTGCAGCGCGGGGCTCTGCCCAGACACGTTTCCCAGTGTGGAGCCAGGATCTTACACCCAGGAGATTGGCGCGGGAGTCCTGGTTTCTTGAGGAGCATCGCTTTGCACCGGCTCCAGCTCCCCTCGCAGCAGCAGCCTGAGCCGGGAAGAGCTCAGGATTGCTGGGACCAGGGGAATTGGGGGGCTCCCAGGCTGCCAGATGCCACCGCGGTGGCTCCAAGGATGGGACCACTGGCCTGGGCCACCCCGACAGCATCCAGGGACCGGTCCACCATCGCAAGGCTGGCTTGGAGCAGATACCATCGCCCCGCATGCTGACTCACGGCTGCCACGTCATTATTAGCCAACCCCAAACTCCCATTACAGCCGTTTGTAGATGCACACGTATATAAATATATACACACATGCACATGATTCCCACCTACGCCTACTTATGGTGTCAGATCTTTGCTGGTTTGGGAAAAGAACACCTTGCTGAGATCCCAGCCGGGCACCAGGACCTCGAGCAAAGGCTCACGGGATGCCGGCGGGAGCCGGGGTCTGTGTTGGTGGTCTCCCAGTGTCCCAGTCTGGGTCACCCTGCTGCTTTTGGGGACTCCCAAGCCACTTACAGCCCTGATGCAGGTTCGGTGCTGGCTTGCCTGGGTCTGTGATCCCACTGGCGAGGGGACCCGGACACAGATGGGAGCCATCGTGGACATTGGGCTGCCTGACCATGTCAGGGGATGCTGGAGCCCATTGGAGGGGTCCTGCCAAATCCTCCTGCCCTCACCCTAAGGGTGCTGAGGGGCTGCGGGCATTAGGCATCCACCAGAGCCCCAAACCCCACTTCCCAGGCAGTACCGCATGCCAGGGGGCGGTCGCGGCAGCTGTGTTTGGGGGTAAGCCCGTGCTGGGTTACCACGGAAATGCCATTTCAACCAAATAAAACCCAAATGTCTTTTGGCCTCTTTTCCAAGGCCTCAAAGAGGGGGAGATGGGGTCGAGGAGGCAAAAAGGGATGGAGGGGTGGTGATCCTTTTGTCCCAGATACTGGATGCTCACACATTTATCACTATGGAAACAAAAGCCCCCCCATGCTGGTTGTCTAGGAGATGGCAACAGGACCGGGAACTCGTCCCGGCATCCCCAGCGACCAATGGGGGAAGGGGAAGGGACCGGGAGAGAAAGGACCCCCCTG
>JANXJC010000091.1:11909195-11922229 GCA_027564655.1 Leptodon cayanensis | reverse complement strand
CCTCCCGCGCTGCAGAGGGGCTGCCCCGCACCCCATTTCCTCCCGACCGTCCCCCCCTTCACGCACTTACCATCGCCGCCGCACCTTTGTGCGCGTCCCCCCTTCCCCGCACCGAAATCCCGGGGCGGCTGCTGCTGCTGCTACGGCGGCGGCGGAGGAGGAGGAAGAGGAGGAGGAGGCGGAGGAAATCCCGAATCCCAGCGGAGCGGGCTCTCCCCCGCCCCCAACTCCGCTCCGCCGTCTGCCCGGCCCCGGTCCCGGCTCCGGCCCCGGTCCGGGTCCGGGTCCGGGTCCGGGTCCCGGTCCCGGTCCGCCGCACCCCGGACCGGCAGCTCCCGCCCGCGTCGCCGCTGTTCCTGGCCGCTCCCCCCGCTCCCGCCCATTGTCTCCGTTCCGCGCTCCCGGCACCCCTCCGGGGCCATTGTCTTGGAGGGGGGAGAAGGCCCCAGGTCCCGGCTCCTTCTCCCCGTACCTGCAGGTGGGGAGCGGGGTCGCCTCTGGTCCTCGACCTGCAGCCAGGGCTTTTGCGATAAGGATGGCCGGGGGAGTGGTGGTGGGGGTGGGTGCCCCGGGGGGGTCCACACTGCTGGGGGGGGGAGGTGGCGTGGTGGAGCTCAGGGTTAAGTCCCACTGGCATCTCCCCCGGATTCGGTGGTCGGTGGGGTCATGCAGAGCCCAGGTGACCCCCGGGCCCGGGGCGGGGGGAGTTGCCATGCCCCCAAGTGCCCCTCTGCACCCTGGCATGAGCACAGCCAGGCCGGTGGGGGGAAAGGATGAGCCTTCACCCTGCAGAGGTGCCCCCAAAGGGGTAACAGCCCACTGGGGTCATAGTCCTGCTCCCACCTCTGTGCCATGCCAGGCCAGGCTGGTTTTTGGCGGGAGGAGAAGGATGTGTGTGTGTGAACAAGTGACTCCCTTCGGTCCTTGGATGCCCCCACCAATGAAAACTGAGTCCATCACCCGGGTCTGGCTCTGTCCCCCAGTGTGTCTGGGTGGACAGCTCACCTATGACCCTCGTGGTGAAGGTGTCTGGGCTTGGCCCAGGAACAGGTCACAGCATGTAGGAGCCCCTGACCCTCTGCTGCACTGGGCTGGGTGGGAGCACCTGGAAGACCCCCCCAGCCCATCTCCCAGCTCCCCACGGACAAGGGATGCACTGGGAGCAAAGAGGGATGGCGGGGGACGACACACAGGGAACAGCAGCTCAGCACACACCTGCAGATCACCCGTTTGCAGAGAGGGAGCCGGGGGGGCTGGAAAGTACAAACTGTGCCCCATGCAAGCCCCTACACTAGGTGTGGGAGTCCCTTACGGGGGAGCGGGGGAGGGAAGGTCTTGGTGCCCAGTGCTCTGGGGCAGCACTATCCCCTCACCCAGCAGGACCCGCGGGAAGGAGTCTGGGTGCTGGGGGGGAGGGGGCAGCGCCCCCACCTGCTCCAGAGGGAAGGACCCCCAATCACCCGTATGCCCCCAGGGGCCAGGGACCCCCACGCAGAGCGCCCCGCAAAGCCAGTTCCTCCACTGGGCGAGGGGGAGGCCAGGGGAAGACCAGGAAGCGCGGAACCCCCAGCACCCCTCCCACGCATGAGGAACCCCACAGCGGGGGCACACCACCTGCCCAGAACAGCCTGGCCGGACCGCCCGACGCTTTATATCAATGAGCGAGGGTGGGAACGGACCGGGTCCGCCCCCCCCTCGCGCTGCTCAATGGCGTGAGGCGCTCTCCTCCCGGCGCACGCCATTGGCCGGATTTAAATGACTTGTTTTCCCATAACGGGGAGGAGAGGTTGGGAGGGGCGATGGGGTGGGGATGTCTCAGGCCGTGCCGTGCCGTGCCGTGCCGTGCCGTGCCGTGCCGTGCCGTGCCGTGCCGTGCCGTGCCGGAGGGCTCATGCCCTGTTTGAGTTCTGACACAGCTCAGCCCATGTGTTTTGGGTTCCTCTGGGTCACCTCCCTGCCACCGTGTGTCCCATAAAGCCGAGGCACCAGGCAGAGGCTGTCCGGCAACATCCTCTCCACAGCATCCAGAAATGCATGGTCCAGGCTGAGGTCGGTGAGAGCTGCCGGGTAAGGAAGAAGGGAGGGAAAGGGCAGCCAGAGCTGTAAGCTGGAACACAGAGCTTGGGACACCTCGGGAGGCCCCCCCCCCCCCAGTCTGGCCAGCTTCTCTCTCCTTTTTTTATTGAGTGTCTTAGCTCTCATGGAGGAGCCCATCTAGGAGCCATCGTTGTGGTTCCTGCTCCAGAGTGCTCCATGCAGCTCAGCCAGTCACATTTGTCCCACTGTGTATTTTCCTACCTCTCAGCTGGGCTCCACAGTGCAGATGTCACTGGGAAGCCCAGCTCCAGCTTGTTCCCTGGGGCAGCTTGAGCAGCCTCGGGGCTGTTCCAGCTCCCTCTCTGCCTCCACCTATGAAATGGCAAGGAGACACAATGCTGCATCTTGCTCTGGCCGTGGAGACTTGAGGGAGGTGGATCCCAGCCTGTGCTGGTCCCCTGGGTCCTGGCACAGAGCTGGGGGGGTCAGTGCCCCCCCTTTTTACATGGCTCAATTGGCTGTGTGAGTCACTGGAGCAGCCTTGAGGTGTAACCTTGGGGGTGCAGGAGCTGTGGCCAAGTTTGGGACCTTGTGACCCAGCAGGGCTTGGAGATCGCTGCTGCATATGGGTACCTTCTGCTCTCCCTTCCCCCTGCAGCCAGCTGCCCCGGGCTGCTCTGGCTCTGGGAGTGATTAATGGGCCCTCGGAGCTCATTCCTGGCCAGCTGGGGTTGCTGGAGCCTCCCTGCCATCTGGGAAGGGCCACATTGTTCCATCTTGTGATTTACAGGGATGGTCCCCTCCCTCTGCACCCTACTCTCAGGACAGAAGAGCCTGCCCAGCTCTGCAAGGTGCCCAGCCCTGTCCCATGTGGAGCACCTGGTATCAGCAGTGCACAGGGTGCTGGGTGCTCCCCATCCATCTCCTGGGGATGAAGGACTCCCAGAACCAGCTCTGTCTTGTCTTGTTCTTGGAAATGACCTCCTGCAGAGCAGGGAAGACCCAGGGCCCTTGCAAAGTCCTCATACACCTCCCTGAGCAGACCTGGGAGCAGTTATGTCCCCTCACACCTGTCAGACCCCTCTCCTTGCCCAGAGCTGCCCCACCGCCCTACACACTAACAACCGGACCCCAGACAGGTCCAACACCCATCAGTCCCAAGGTGTCATGGCTGGGCTTCCCGCTCCGCAGGGAGGGGGGCAGATAACTCTGGAGATTAGGAGTCCTAAAAAGCAGGGTGCAGGGTGGCTAGCCTCTCCCTGCCCCGGGTGGGATCAGCAGCATCTAACCCATCCCCACAGATGTTTGTCTGGCAGGCTGCCGGTGATCTCACCAGACCCTCCTTGGCCCACTGGCCCTCGTCTCTCAGTGCCACATACTGCAGACCCTGCCTGGGGGGGGGACGACCCACGGGTCCCAAACTGTCCCTGCTGCATGCTCTTGCCACGCTGCTGTCTCTGGTCTCTGTCCAGACGGGCTCTTTATCTCTGCCATGCGATCACTGGCGCAAGGCATCTGATGGCTCATTAGCTCCTGCTCCATGTCTCGAAGGAACGGATCAAATCTCACTGGCTTTACCTAGTGACCAAGTCGGTCCATTTGGGCCAGGGCCTGCCTCTCCCAGCCACCCGTCTCTGATCAGCATCGCAGCCTCAGGGGACCCTTGTGCTCTAAACCAAGCACGAAAGAGCATTTAAAAGGATAGGTCATGGAGATGCTTTTGGGAATGTCGCACGTGTGCGCATGGGTGCCATTTGCCTTTGTCCCTTGCGCCGGTCCCAGTCCTGGTCCCAGTCCCAGCCCTGCCTGAGAGCTTCAGTGGGGTTTGGGTCACTTTTCAGGGGACAGGAATGATCTAGGGATGGGGTTCCCCAGCCTGGGGGGTGACAGAGGTCTGGCATGAGCATGCAGGGCCCCGTCCCGGGGACCCAGCAGATGGCACTGCCGCCTCGCATAGGCGAGCTGGGGACACAGCTGCTGCCCACGGTGACATCCCCTGGGGACCAGGGCACAGCAGGCAGCCTGGCCCTGGGGCAGCAGGCTGAAACAAGGCGTGTCCTTCCCCTTTCCCAAACCGGGGTGTCACATCCTGCCCCGGCTACTCCTTTTTGGGGGGAGGAAGGGACGTGGAAGGGGGCTAGCAGTCATCTCCACCTTGTTATCCCCAGGGCAGGGACACAGAAATGCCACCAGGCAGAAGCAGCTGAGCAGTTTCACGCATGTCTCTATCTGCACCATCAGGACTATTTTCCATGGGTATTTTTCAAATGAAAAGCCATTGTGAAACATTTTTTGTGCACACACCTACCTGTGCACTGGGACCGGTGTCCTCCAGAGGCCAGGGGAGGGATGGAGAGATGGAGCTGTGTATGGGCAAGGAGAGAGAGAGAGAAGGAAATAGCTGTGGGAATAAGGAAAGAGTTGCAAAGTGTCTAGGAAAATGCTCAGGGAGGCAGAGGAGAAGCCAAGCTGCCTGTTACCCTGCCTGCCCGCAAGCACAAAGAACAGGCAAGGGACCCAATCTGTCGGAGATGACAGCAAGGCCAGAACCAGCATCTAAATTAGCATGAAGTGTTTCCATTGTGTGAGGCACAATGAGGACCATATGTCAGGGCCAGGGTTGGCAGCCGGGAACAACGGCCCCACAGAGGTTTGGGAGCCGCCGCTGTGGAGCTCGCGCTGCCCTAACCCAATTACCACCTTCTGGAGAGCGGGTGGCCAGCAGTGGGATGGAGATGGCCGCCCCGCACAAACCTCCGTGCTGGAGGCTGGTGCTGGAGGGATTGGGAGAACTGGGTCTGGATGCAGGCAGCGGAGACACAGTGTATCCCAAGGGGTGAACGCCAGGGAGAGATCCCTGAGCTGGGACAAAAAGGGGCCCTGGGAGGGCTGAGGTCTCCCAAGGTCCTCTCCTGTGCCCCACCAGCCACTATTGCCCCTGCAGCCTGGTGCAAAGTTTCCCCACTTCCTTCCCCTGCTCCCTCCCCCATGTTTATTATTTCCCCTTTGACGCATCTCAGCTGAGCCGAGCTGCAGCCGAGGCCAATTGATTATATGAAGAAATTTGGAGCAAGTCGGCGAACAGCTGCAACCTGCCCCTAGGGATACGCAGGGATCAGCGCAGACAAAGGAGATGAGCCGCAAACTTGCTTCCCCGCATAGCTCAGGGTGGGCCGAGGAAGCGGGGAGAGTGCTAGGGGCTCACAGGGGAGAGGACTGGGGGACATGGAGAAGGGGATCCCAGGGAGTCTGCCAGGCAGAGGTTCATGGTCAAGTGATGGCTGACTTTGGAGCCAGGGCTGCGCTGATTTCCCAGGGGCACACAGGAGAGAGAAGATGGTTTATTGGGTGTGTTTGGAGATGCTGATGTCTGAACCAGATGTCCTCATCCCGCTGCTGTCACCAGAGGGACCGGGCCATTTGGGGTCTGTTTGTCCCAGCAAACCCAAGCTGGGCTCAAATGGCAACTGCAGACCTGGGGAAAGCCAAAGACACCGTGTTCACCCTGGCTCTGAGCAAGCCCGAGCCCGGCTGGTGCTGGTAGGACTCTCTGAGTGCCAAGAGGACACGTCCTGGTCCCTTGGTTGGAGCGGTGGGCGATGGCCTCCCTCCCCCGCCTCCTTTCACAGGCACGGCCGCAGCCATCAGGGAATCCGCCACCACTGCCGAACAGCGCAAGGAAGAGATGGTTAAAAACAAGATTAAAAAAAAAAAGAAAGAAAGAAAAAGGGAAGCCGAGCATTCCAAGTTCAAGATCTCTCTTTTGCTGGCAGTTTAATTCATTTCCCCCTCCCCGACTTCCTTGTGAACTCATAAATAATAAATCCTTGCACAGTCTGAACAGCCAAGACAAACACACGCTGGGGCACACCGTGTACAAGGGTGGGTTGGTTGGTTTTCCGCCGTGGTTATTATTTTTTTGTTTGTTTTCTAGTTTTCCTTTCCCAAAAGTGCACAACACAGCAAATAAATAATAACATTTATCAATAAATTAATTCAATAAATATCCTTGTGGCACAGAGACATGGCTGGTGAGTGGAAGGGAAGGGTGGGCTGCCCTGCTCTGTTTTGCTCTGCCGCTGCTCCGCTGAGCAGTGCAGTGATGGGGCAGCCGGCTGCGGGGTCCGCTGCTCTGGCCCTCGGGGATCCCACATTCACTGGCGAGTCCTTGCGAGACAGAGGTAGCAATCATTCTCCCTGCTTTTGGGGGGGGAGGGGCGGAAATGAGGTACGGAGAGAGGCATCGCTGGGAGCTGGCGGCAGAGACAGGGGTGGGATGGAGCCAGGAGGTTTGCAAGGTCCCAGGAAGCTCACCCGGGGCTCCCAGGGCTCGGACACCTGGCATGGGCAGTGGCCAACACCTTGGGAGGGCAAAAAGCAGAGGGTGGGACCTGCAGGGCAGTGCTGCTGGAACCCTCTGCTCCAGCTCTGGGGCTTTGCTGGTGTTTGCAGGACATGGCACTGACCTTCTCACCACGACTGTTTCATCTCTGGCGCACCAAGTCCATCTCCCCCAGAACCTAACCTTTGGAACGGACCACTGCCCACCTCCCCTCAGTGAGGGGCAGCCCCAACCCATTCCCGTCGGCCAGGCTGTGGCTCTGTTCCTGGCCCGAAGCATTGGCTCTAAGCACAGCCAGTGGTTTCTGCGAGGTCCTGGTCCCCTGCCTCGGCTCTGCCTGTGCTCTTGCCACTGCCAGTGCAAAATTAACTCTTAAAACAAACAAACACCCATAAAACAAGGCAAAACATTCACTCTTGCAACAAGCTTTCCCCAGCCTCAGCGTCCCCTTGCTGGAGAAAAGGCTGCTCGGCTCTGCTTTCCCTTCCTACGCCCCTCCCTCTCCCAAAGTGCTGATCCATGCGGGGGGGGGGCAGGGAGAGCCCCAACTGCTGGAAACTGGGCAAAGGGGCTGTGCCTGCTTCCTCCCCTTTCCAGCCCCACTGCTCTGCAAGCTGCAGGTAAAGTGCAGTTTACCCCAGCAGAGCACGTGCTGTGAAAGGTCATGCTGCACCAGTGCCGTACTGGTGTAAACCAGGGGGCCTCTGGCACCCTGGGGGTAAGCTTCTTTGCACATGAGCCCCGGCAGCACCAGTTGCACTGCTGAGGAGGGACGCAGTGCTGGGGGAGCTGAGCGCCGGTGTCCACTTGTTCTGGGGCATGTGCCATGCTTGTGACCCCACTCAGGCCTTTTTTACCAGGAGCACTGAACGGGAGGCAGAGGAACAGTAGGGAGGAGGGATGAAGTGCTGCATGGGGAGGTCTGGTGCCCCGGGGTTGTTGTGTCTGTCAGTGCAACGGGCCAGGCCAGGGGGGCTTCACACTCATCGTGCACTAGTGCAAAGGAGGGTCAGGCAGCAAAGCCTGGGATGCACAGGTCTTGGGAGCTGAGTGCTGAGCTTCAGGGAAACCAGACGTGGATGGAGGGGCTTGGAGAGACCCCGGGTGCTGCTCCAGCCTGGCCAGCGCTGCTCCGGGCACCTTGCAGGCAGCACAGCGAACAAGCACACTTCTCTACTCCATCTCGAGGGGAACCGGCTGCTGTCATCTGTTATCTGTGGAAAGTGTAGCCAGGTTCTGCCAGGTCTGCACCACACTTCGTTCTTCTTTTTGGGGTGTGAAAATCCCGGGCAAATGCAGAGGAGCTGCTCTGTGCCCAAGGATGCTCCTGGGCTGTGCTCCCTCTGCGGAGAAGATAGTCCTGACATGGGCCTTTAAGTGACCAGCGCAATGCCAGGGGCAGAACAGCAGCAAACAGACAAAATGCCCAGACTGGCCGTGCTGGTGGGGCGGCTGGTGGCAGAAGGTGGAGACAGACAGAAGGACAAGAGTCCAGGGCTGCTCGGTGCTGCAGTGTTTCACAGGTCCATTTTTTTGTGGCTCGTATAAAAGAGGTGACACACAGACAGACTTGGGCTCAGTGGCTCCTGCTATGGGTCAGGGAGGGGATGTGGCGAACAGACTGATGGATGCAGGCTCAGGATGCTGTAGGCAGTATCAGTGGGATGCACAGCAGAAGGACAGACAGAAGTTGGGAGTATACACGGCCAGCCCAGGCGCTTCAGGCAGCAGATCCAGCAGGACAGACAGATGGCTGATGGACCAAACATCCAGCCTGTCTCAGGCAGGATGGAAAGACAGACGGATGTGGGCTTGGTGATGGGGAAATACAGAACATAGTTCAGATAGGGGGTAGAGCAGACAGCTGGGGACTTGGTCCATTTGAACAGATGGATGAACACAAGCACAGCATTTTGGATGCCCAACATGTGGTTCAGGTCGTAGATGGACAGACGGACTTGAGCTTTTGGCTCAGATGCCCAGCACATGTTCAGGTAGGAGATGTGGCAGACAGACAGACGGACGCAGGTTGGGTGGCTCAGACATCCAGCACATGGTTCAGGTAGGAGATGTAGCAGATGGCCAGGCGGAGAATCTCAATCTTGGAGAGCTTCTTGTCTGGTGGCAGGGTGGGCAGCAGCTTCCGCAGCTCAGCAAAGGCCATGTTGAAGGCTTCAACGCGGATGCGCTCCCGCGTGGCGTGGGCTGTCCGGTATTTGGCCGTGGCACGCCGCCGGCGCCGACGCTCTTCCCGACTCAGGTGCTGCAGGTCTTTCTTCACAGCCTCACCCGGCTCAGCTATCCGGGACTGAGCGCACAAGCCAACGCCACTGGCATCCTCTGCGCTGCCTGCGCGGCTGCCGCCGCAGTCGCTAAAGACAGATTCAGACTCAGAGTGTGTCGGGGGCAGGTCGATCTCTGTCTGGTCTGAATTGAGCATCATCTTCGCAGAAGAGGGGTGGACAGACAGACGGATACTTCAGAGATATGGTATGTCAGGAGGACACACTACCCAGGCAGTACGTCAAAGCAACACTGCTCTACTTTAAAGGGAAGGTCTCTGGCTCACAGCAAGCCCCTGGTTATTCTCCTTCTCCTCCTCCTCATCACACACAGTCTCCGCAAGGGAATTTCAAAATTTTTGCTTTTCTCTGGAGAACTCGTTGGGCAGGCAACAACTTTCACAATAATTAATGTAAGAAAGATGGCAGGACGCATATAAATAAAATAAATAAATAAATAAATATCCTCTGCGTGCACGTGTGCACAGAGACCATGGGCTCTTCTGTGCAGCTGTGGCAGGACCCAGTTTCGGAGCTGTCAGGTGTCAAAGCCGAACTCCTCCCGCGTGCTCTAGAAAACAGAAGCACAGGGGCTCTCAGTATTGCCCAGCTCCTGGCAGACACGAGAGATGTAGCTAGAGAGCATGGCTGTTTGCTCCACCTGCCCTGCAGCGTTGGCCCCAGCCGGAGCAGGGGACAGCCTGTCCCTGCTGGGCTGGTCTGGGGCTCCGGGTCCCCTGTCATGGGCGGCGGAGAAGGAGCCTTTGGGGTGGCTCTGGGAGAAGGTGGAAGCCATTTCTCTGGGCTCTCCAGAGAGATGACAGGTGGTGGATGAGCAAAGGGGAAAAACAGACTGCAGGGGTGAGAGGAAGGGGGGCTTATTGTGTACTAAATGAGCCCGTATGTCATGGATCCTGGCACCCCTGACATATGGAACCCAACACAGCTGCTTTGCTTGATGTGTCCAAATAGACGCTGGCTCCACGCTCCCTCCGGGATGCTGTGCTGCTGGCTGGGAAAGCTGCCTCTCCTCTCCCTTCTTCTCCCCCCCACTGCCTTCCCTGAGAGGCTCTGGCATGGGCGCCCCAGGCCTGCACAGATGCCTCTGGCACCCCGGCAGCAGGTGTGGGAAAGCCAAGTCTTGCTGAAGGCCCATCTTCCCCCCAGGCAGGGGAAGGGTTGGGGTGGAGCAGGGGAAGGGAAACAAACTTCAGATGGGGAAACACTGCTGCTGGAAGAGACGGCAACCTGGCTGGGAAGCCAGCCAGGCAGAAATGTACAACATACTACCTCTCTCAGGCCTGACAAGCTTGTAATGAGCCATATGACTGAGAAATGGGAACTAAACGAATACGGACAGGCAATGACTGGGAAGAAATAGTCCACATCCTGCTTTAAAAGACTGGCGGGGGGCAGAGCCCTTGATGTGTGTTTGCAAAAACACTGCCCAAGAAATACAAGGAACCCCTTAAGCATGTATAGAAATGTCTGCACAGTCCTTCTGAGCCCCCTCCCCAACATACGTGGCTGCTTCTTTGCATGCTTACACAAACACACATAGATACACATACACACACAGACACATTTCCCAGCACGTATGTGCAAATGTTCCCAGTCAAAAACTCCTCTGTGAGAATCCCACATCCATTTATGCACAACTTACACCCATGCTCATAAATCTACACCAAGTTAAGCATCTCTGTGTACACACACACTCACCCTTGCACTGTGATATTCAGATTTCACAAAAAAAATTAACCTGGACTTTTTTTTCTATAACACAAAACCTTTCAGCTATCCGTGAAAGTACAAGTAAACCATTCAAATCCTAAACAAAGTTACTCTTGTGAAGCCCTTAGTCTGGAGATGATGAAAGGGCTGATGGAAACGCGGCTTTCAGGATCTGTGGAGATGCCCTCTCAAGGCTTTGAGCTTGCAATAAACTGCATTGTCCTTAAGAGTACGGCTGAGTTTTGTTTTGTGTTTAACTTGCTCTCCCTGCGATCAGCTTCAGAGACAAACCAGCCAGGGACCAAGAACCATGACCAACGCAAGAGTGTGTATCTCAAGTTCCTGAATTAGCCACATCTGCTGTAGCTGTCCACTATAGCCTTGACTCCTGCACCTTGTTTAACCTTCTCTGTTCCCCTCCAGCTCTAATTTCTTTTCTCCTTCTGCTCTTGGCCCCTTCCTGCAGACCCAGGACCTCCTTTCTGGTGCTCGGTGATGGAGGGAGCAGCCCTGCCCTGCTGGCTGCTCTGCCCTTGGGAGCAGCGTGTCCGTGGATGAACAGCACCCAAAGCAAATCTGTGCATGGCCTGTGAGCCAGGGCAGCCCTTCATGGCCAGCTCGAGGCTTGTTGCCACGGCCCTGACGTTCCCCTGCATGCTGGTGGTGCCACTCTGCTCCCACTCACAATAGCTGTCCCTGGAGCGCTGCTCCCAGCCACAGCAGCTCCCTGCAGCAGGGCAGGACTGCTGCTCCAGCCATGAGTGCAAGCTCCGGAGAGGCTGCAGCCGGGCCAGGAGAAAGAGGGAAGGTTGGCTCTGCGGTTGGACACGTGCCACAGCAGCTCTGCACTTTCAGCATCTTGGCTGTGGTGAGAAGTCGGTGCATGGACATCCAGGATCACGCTCAGGTGTGCAGCTCCGCACCCGTGTGCACAGCTTCTCTTTAAATACTCTCCCCCCTGCTCTTAGGGATGGGGAACTGCATTTAATCTCTTGCACAGCTTCACTGCTCTTCTGTCTCCCTCTTATCCTGGTGCTGCTGCTCTGAAAACAACAGGCCTGTTTTCCTCTTGCTCTGCAAACTCAGGTGTTGCCTCATCCAGCCGGGGCCGTGCTGGAGGTGCAGTCCATGTGCGGGTGAGCCACCCTGGTAAGAATTTGCAGAGCAGCTCCACTGCCTCCTGGCCCCATTGCTTCAGCACAGGGCAGGGAAGGAGACAAACAATCACCTTCTGTCCCCTCCTGGGACACCAGCACCGAGGCACTAGCATGTTACTTCATCCTGCAGTAGGGGAAGCTGCAAAAACTCCTTCTCCTTGGGCAGATGGGGATGGCGATCTGGCTCAGGAACAGCCTGGGAACCACTCACCAGTCTGCTGTGGTCTGCAGAGGGCACAGGCTGTGGGACACATTGCTGTCCCTGTCTCAGCATCCTTGCTGAGTAAATTTAAGGTGTATCAAACATGGCAGGCAGGAGTCCTGCACGGGGGTCTATTCTCAGTTGCAGAAGGATGTTGGCAGGAGATGCCTGACCATTTGCATGAAGACAAGTTTCAGTACTGTACCCAAATAAACTCCTTATCCCACTCCTCCTTTGCTGGGTTAGTCCAGTCCTCAAAAAGCTTTTCCTTCTCATGGGTGACTTGTGCTCCGAGAGGCTCTTTTTCACTCTTTCCTTCAGATGAAATGTAAACTGCTTTCTTCCTAAATTCATCTACTGCAAGAACCTCTTTTAAACCTACACTTGCTCCAGTCCTGCCTTCAGCAAAACCTCAGTAATGCTTAAACCCCCAATGGGAAGCAATGCTTCCCACCTTCTCGCTTGCCCTTTTCCTTGCACCCCAGACCAGCGGTGTAACCATTTTTGAAGACTCCCTGGCCATGCAAAGTGTGTCTGGGACCCACTTTCAGGCCATCTGAATGGAGGTTCCTTTTCTTTTTCCTGATCAGAAATCCCCCATGCCACCGCCGAGCCCAAAACGAAGGAAGCGCACGCAGGTTTGTGCGTTAAACCTTGCACTGAGGTCAAGCCCCCCGCCCGGGAGAGCCTGTGGCTTTGTGCAGAGGGCTATTTTTCCACACAGACCACACTGCTTATCTTGCCATCCCTCTCCCCACCTGCCACACTTGCATTTCAGCAGCATTAAACCTTGCAGCAACATCCAGGAGCACTGCTCACCCATCCCCAGGACAGCCACCTTACCCCCAAGCCGATGACCATTCCCAGGCTCCAGCTTTTCTCTTCCAGCAGAATGAAGCTCAAGTAATCCAGGGAGGGAGGAACCGCTTGGCTCATCCATCCATTGAGGAGGCAGAAAGTTTCCCTGGGTGTGCACAGTGTCCTGCTCTGCGGGATAGACCTGGGGGGTCAAGGGGAACCCCAGCAGCCTTGGAGCCCAGGCATGCTACTCCTTGGGCAGGAGTGCAAGTGGGCCACCACACATTGAGATGGACACCCCAAGGAGGCATGTGCCCCATATGCTATATATACACCTCAGCCTCGCACGCCGGGTCCGACCCCGGCCGCCTCATTGGCCGCTCCAGTGCTCCCCCCCTCATAAATATTAAAGTCAAGAGAGGGGATGCCATTGGCTGTGCGGGAGGTTGGAGCCCCCGGGAGAGGAGGGAGGTGGAGGTTGGATG
>JANXJC010000091.1:11880053-11909152 GCA_027564655.1 Leptodon cayanensis | reverse complement strand
AGGGAGGGAGGGAGGGAGGAGGGTGGGGGTGCTCCGGGAGAAGGCGACATCTGTTCTCCATGCATATTTCATAAAGGAGAAATAGAGAGATGGGAGCGAACGTGGAAAGGGGAGAGGGAGAGACAGGCAGGCAGGCAAGTCCCTGCGCTGGGGTGGGACAAGGAACAGTGTCTGCAGAAGAAGTGGGACTAACAGCACAGCCTTCCTGGTGGCTCCCACCAGTGTGCAGCCCCCGCAGCCATGGCGTGGGTGTGTGTGTGAGCTGGCCTGTGTGTCCGTGCTGTGCTGGCATGGATGCGTGTCTGTGAGCACGGAGCCACGTGTGTGGGATGGCTGAGCACTGGTGGGTGCCTGGACCATGGACAGCCTCTCCCAGACAGGTTCTACCAGCAGCAACAACTATCCCACAGGTCCTGCTTGTGAGCTGCTGTAAAATTCACCTGTAGTAAAGTTTGGTGAGGAAAGAGAAAGAAAGTGAAAGAAAGAGGTACCCAGAATACACAGGTATTGCTTTGAAACACTGATCCTCTATTTAATCATGAAACAATGATCTGTTTTGTGGGTTAGACTTGGTCTCTGCCTCTCACCCTTCTCCAATTTCAAATTATCTTGTTAAACTCTGTCCTGAGAAAATCAGCTCTAGTTTGTCCTCATTATCAGTAAACTCCCTGCTCTGAAATCCCCACGTCCCCCACCCCACACATACATATCTGCGTGTGTCGTCCCAGACCTCCCTGCAGCTTGCTTCCTGGAGTCTCCCACCTTCACCTTCTCCTTCCACCGAGTGCTGGAGGTTACAGCCCCTCCTCACCTCCCTCCCAGGCCCTGGGGGCTGGTTACCCCTCCCCTGGATGGCAGGCGAAGCCCAGATGATGGGCATTTGCACCTGGGCAGACTCCAGCCCATGGCATGGCTCAGCAGATGGTCTCAGAGTTTGCAGGGTGAGTGGCGGATGAGGCAGAGGGATCAGGTGGCAGTGAGAAGCCTGCCTCACCATTGCTATGGCACCGATTATAAAACAATATTCGCCTAATGAGCTCGTGGCAATAGCCACATCCACCCCGAGACTAACATGCGTGCGATGCACAGCATGCCTGGATAATACACTGGATGCAATGCATGTCATGCATCTATCACATGCACGTCCCGCGCACACTTCTCACGCACAAATTACTCCTCTCTCACGCGTGGACACATTGTGTGCCCCATATCCCCCTGCCCGTGCACAGACGTCCCCCTCCTCCCTCGCTGCAGCAGTCCGCCTGGGCCCCCCATCTCCCCCGAGAAGCCTGATGGGCTGTTTGTATTTATTTCTCGCTCTGTGCTCCCTGCCCCTCCTCTGTTCCTGTCTTGCTTGCCCACCCCCAGGGCCAGCTCCTCTCCCCCTGCCAGGATGACAGCAGGGCCCCACCTCTCTCTGCAGCTGATGCTGGGCTGCTCTGGGCATCCTGCCGGGCTGGGCTCGGGGAGGAGGGGAGGGAAGGAGCAGAGCTGGCTGCCGGAGCCTCCCCACTGGGGATGCCAGGCCCGATCTGTGCTGGCCTCACAGCCATTGCAGCGTGCAGCATTCAGGCGAGGGGACAGGTTTCGGCTCCCTTCAGCGGGCTCCCACTCAAGTTCTTCCCTCAAGTCGAGGCATTGGCAGATCCATCCTCCCACCCCGGATTCTTGCAGTTCTCTTGGGGAGTGACGCACAGTGCTCTGTGGGGACACGGACTGCCCCGCTTACCCCTGAGGCAGGGGACACTAACTGGGGACAGCCCTCTCTGCTCAGCTGCAGTGACACAAGCACAGCGCCTGCTCCCAGCAGCTGAGGTCCCCTTCCCGTAACTCAGTCACCTTAACTCTGCCCTTGCATGATGCAGACTCTCAGCCTTCCTCCTCCTGCAGGTAAGAGCTGAGATTACAAAGGCCCCTTCATCTGTCAGCATCCAAATTTTGCACTGCCAGGAGGGAGGATTTCATCTGGGGATGTCCCTCAGCTTAGAAAATCGTTGCTCTTTGTACCTGAGAAGTGTCAAGGGGCAGGACGCAGCCCTGATGCTGAGTGTTGCATGGCCTTACAGAGCCAACTGGCTCGTGGAGGGCAAGACGAACACCAGCAGGGCTGTGCTGGGGAGCAGGGGAAGATGAAGCCACAGCCACAGGTCTCGTGGGAGGGTGATGACAGAGCAAGAAACTCAAGAGCCTTCCCTTGCAATCGAAACAAATATTCCCCCCATAGCTGCAATTCTCCCTGGTGCCTGCTCAGAGCCTGCAGCCTGTGGAAGCTGCCGTGATCCCTGGGATTTTGGCTGCCGCCTCATTCTCTACCTCCTCGGCAAGAGCTTCTGAGCTTCAAATATCCTAAGGCTGGCAAAAAACTGATGAGATTTGGGGGAGGGAGAACAAGAGACCCTCTGGCTTTGTTCTTCACTTCTGAGTTTCCTGACTTCCTGGCTGGCAGAAACTGGCATTCCTTGTCAAAACCAACCAGGTTTCTTAATTGCAGGGGCCCACAAGCTGGAGCCTGCAGAAAACCCTCGTTTCCTCTGAATTCCTGGGCCTCCCTTTCAACACAGCATTCAAGAAGAAAGAGGGTGGTGAACACCAGTGGGAGCACCGCCAACTTTTAAAAATCTCTCGATATCTTCAGCTTGACCTGTGAGGCTGATGGACCCAGGTGGGTCCATTGTGGCACTTCCATCCAAGGGGATGAAGCCCTCCAGGACTTGCCCACCTTGACCCACAAGGTTCAGGGATTGGCTGCAGAGAGAAGAGCTGTGGCACAGGGCTGGGGGGACCTGAGCTGGGCTTGCTGCTCCAGGCCTCCTGCGTACGTGCAGGGAGGGCACGGTGAGGTATGAAAAGAGACTAGAAGAGGCAGCATTTGGCAGGAGATGAGGCGACATATTGTACAAAGCCACTGGGGACCACACTGGCCTGGGCTTGTTGGGGAAAAGAGGCAGCTTTAACCCTTGTGCTGCTGGAGCAGAAGCAGCTGGAATTTTGTAACTTTTATACAGTGAGGGCCTGCATGTCCAAACAATGGGTTGGAGACCTGGAAGAAGATCCTGGCCACAACTCACAGACGGTGGAAAGACAGAGTCCCTGGGGGGCATTACTACTCCTGCCCATCAACTGGTACCTTCATGCACATGGTGGGACTGTGCCCCATCTCTCCAGCAAGGACCCTCTGCAGAACAAAAGGTGCTGGGTTCCACCGTGTTCCTGTGACCACCCAGCTGCTCATTCATGGCAAAGTCTTCTCCAGCAGACCTGCCTTTTTGGATCATTCCCTGCAGCCAAGCCATCAGAGATCCTGTAGCATCCACAGTGTCGCCTTTGGTGCCATTATACTTTGTCCAGACATGCACAAGTGCAGTTTGTGGAGGGGGCAGGTGCCAGCTCCATCATATCTGTTTTGCAGCATGCTCTTGCAACTAATGGCTGCAGCCCAGGCTGGCTGCGAAGGTTCAGACACTCTGCACAGGCGGCACAAGGCCTCGCCAACCATGCTGCAATGCTCAGCCAGGTGATGCTCCAGATACTAGACTCTTTGCAGACAGTGAGAGGGAAGCAGAGCTATTTGGATCGATGCTGCAGAAGCACCTGGGCAGCCTGTTAATCTTCACTCAGGGTGATGATGCCCTGCAAAGCCAGGGCTCAAGGCCTTTTTGGGCAAAGATGTTAGAACACGCAAATGTGTGTGCACATGCAGGCTGTCTGTGCAAGCTGTGTGTGCACAAGTGTGCGTGCATGTGCAAACTTGGGCTGCAGAGTACATGTGTGTGCGGGTAGGTGGCTGAGCAAGGTCCAGCACCCCTCAGCATGTGTGTTTGCACGCACACCCATGTTTACTTGTGCATGTGCCTAACTAATAACAGAAGGCCCCTGATCTGCACAGCTCTCCCCACACCCTGGGCACGCTTGCCTGGCTAGTGACAGAAGATCTCAGCTCCGATAGCCCCTCTCCTCTCCTCGCCTTTGTCTCCCTGGCTTTTATTGAGTGCAGGTTTTGTGAGCAGTCGGTGACAGACGGCACCGGTGCTTGATAACTAGACAATCTGTCACCACCACCACTGACAGCTTTCACAAGGAGCCCCTTTCCTTTCATCCTTCCCGGTTCCCTTCGCCTCTGCTTGTCCCCCTTCCACACGTGCTCTCTGGCTTTGTTCCCCCCTAAAAGCCAAATAGCGACAGAAGCTCCTGATCATAATATTGCTCTAATCGAGTCTGTCATAATCGGATCCAATCTAATTATGTCCAGATCCCTCTCTTCTCCTGACTCTCTCTATTGCCTGTCCATCTGTCCCTCTCTTCCCTTCCAGTCTTTGTGTCCATCCATCTGTTATCTGCAGGCCTTTCTCCCTTCCCATCATCTCCCTGGGCCCCTGCCCCATTCACAGCGTGGCCGCCCCAGCGCTTTCCTCCAGCGGCTTCCTTTCCAATCCATCTCTCTTAAAGGCCTCTCCATCAATCCATTTAGCAGCAGCTCCCTGCCTCCTCTAGCCCATCTGCTTCTCCCTTTCTGCTGGCTGCGAGATGCAGAGATGCTGTTTTGTTTGTATGTCGATCTTGATTAGCCCCAGAAACCTCACTGTTAAAGCTGTGCTGGCACTGGGGAAAGATCACCTGGGTAGCAGAGAGCTGTAGGTCCTAAGCAGCATCCTCCATCCCTGCCTCACCCTCTACCTCCTCTGAGCAATTGCACCACACACAAGCGCTCAGGCTGGACAGGCAGGTGAAAGAGGCTGAAGATAAAAGGACAGGGCCCCAGGAACACAGGGCTGCACAAGGCAGGCTGGGGAAGACCAAGCTTGAATCAGTATCTCCCCAAACTACCTTCCTTTTTCTCTAGCTCTGGTATTTTTCCTCCAGGGATGCATGCAACTGGTTGGATGACGGACAGATGGATGGACAGACATGCAGGTGTGGTGGTGGTGAGATTTGACTGGATGTTCTTGCTGCACACAGAGAAAGGACAAGGTCGAGCAGAGCTGGGGCAGACAGCTGCAATGGTACCCAGTGTGGGAACCAGGTGGCCAGGTATCAGTGTGTTGTGGATTTGGGGTGTGGGGTCACTCCAGGGTCTTCTGTGCCTTTCCCAGCAGCAGTGGGTGCTGGTCTCTGTTGGAGACAAGGGAGGCGGCAGAGATGGACCCTGGGCATGATCCAGTCTGGCAATTCCTACACTATTTGTAGTAGTCAGACCCTGATTTTAAACACATGTTGGACTCAGATGCCTGCTGGGTGCCAGCCAATGGCCCTTGCTTGCTGTGATAGTTATCCTGAGCTAAGCTGCCTTCCTTCCTTCAGCTGGACCTCCTTGCTGCTCATGGGTAGGACACAGAAAGCAGTTGTCAATGATCATGGCAGCAGGACTACTGGAGAGGGACCATATGCTACAGGACAGAGCACTGGACTGAGACACAGGACTCAATGTATCCTTTAGACAGCAGCATCACACAAAGGCTCCATTACATCTGTATCCACTTTATTGGTCCATGGACCAAAGACCTGCCAGTCTACATAGGCAAAGGATAGGCTCAGGCCCACTCCACAGACGCTTGAAGCACAGGGCACACAAAGCTCAGATGTCTTTAAAGTATTCAGCACAGACAGATCTCGAGCAGTTTCAAAGGCATGCAGAGGAGTAGCTCTTGGGGCAGGCAGCAGGTTTTCTCCATGTATTTATCTGGGAGTTAAAGCTAAATGCTCTCCCTTGAATAATCCATGCCTAAGCAATTGTCACTTGTGAAAACAGGGTCTGGTTGTTTGTATATGCCTTAAAGCGGTATGTAGAGCAAGACCTCAGTCTCTCTAAATCCTGAGCTAGATATCAGGCAGGCAATAGCCTAACTGGAAGCTGAACCCAGCCACACTGCAATACTGACTGTCAGGGAGAAGTGAAGGGGATGAACCGCAGTCCTATCAAGGCCATCTGTGGGACAGCTCGACTCTGGTAAGCTGCAGCCAGGGCTGCTGGGTTCCAGTGCTGGGAACAGGAGAGGCAGCAGAAGCTGGGAAGACTGGTGAGGAAAGGATGCTACGTGGGGAACAGAAGTGTCATCTCAAGTAAGAGAAAGAGCGACTTCTTAGAGAAGTGACAGAGAGCATGGCACTACAAATACTGCTCTGCAATGTCCCAAGCTCTGTCCTCAGCCTGAATAAGGCAATGGTAGCTGTTCCTATAGCTCACCCAACAAACTCTCCTGCCCTTTGTCAGAAAGCCTCTTTCTTTGGTCTCCAAAAATCAATCCCTTCATCCCCACAGTGGGCTTAATCTCTATTTTAGCTGCTGACAAAAGGTAGAAAACAACTTATTTAAGACACCAATTTTTTCTTCCCGTCTCCACTGCTTCCTTCTCCCAGAAGCCAGACAGCCCTGGCTTTGTTCTGGGTATTAATTAACTTCCCTGCCTCTTAATATTCCAGAGCCATAAAGTTCCCAGGAGCTGGGAGGCCGGGCACTAAGAAAACACAGATTTCCTCTCCTTTCTCCTTGTCTCATTGACTGTCACCCCCATATGCCTCCCCCCTCAGGGCACAAGGGCAGCTGCAAACCCTCCTCTCTGGGCTCAGCCCCAGCCCTCTGCCTCCTGGGAGGCAGCTGAGTTCAGAGGTCAAGAGAGTCAGTGGCATCTTCTTTTTGTGCAGAAATCCCTGGTAGAGTTGCGTGGGGAGAGAGGAGAGGAAATTGATGCTTGCAGATTATGTGTGTGCATGAAGGGGGGGACTGTGTGTCTCAGCAAGATGCCTGGGGCTCTACAGCAGAGAGAGCATGTGCCAGCTGCCCTCCTCAGCAAAAGGAGTCAGGGGCTGCCCAAAAAACCTAGTCTGGGCTTTGATATAGGCTGGAGGTGGTTTGGGGTAATCCAAGCACTATCTCAGTACCAGAGGCATGGGTGGGAGTGCCATGGAGAGTCTGCAGGGTTATCAGTAAGGACAGGACTTCTCACGGATCCATGCAAGGCAAGGTACAGGCATGAAGCTAATTTTGGAGGACAGTCACTGACAGTCAGGAGAAAAGTGAGGCAGAGAGATCCCTGGGTTTCTACTCCTGGCTTGGGACCTCGTAGCCAAAAGAGCTGGCAGCAGGTAGTGAATGACTTCTCTCCAAGTACAACAGAAAAGGCGGTTCCAGTGTCTGGTTGACCTTCTCCAGGGCTGTCCTGCCAGCACCAGACTCACTGGAGGTGGGTGCGGGGAGGAGATGGGAATAGGCTCAGAGCTGCAGCCTTTACCTTCAAGAGCAAAACACAGCGCAAGCTGCAGACAGGCAACTGCCCCTGGGAGCAGCTGCCCAAGCCTTCGCTGGCATCAATGGCCTGTTTATTTTGAGAAGCAGTTCAGCAAGACTTGCTAGAAGTTGCATCACTTCTTTTTTCCCCTGGCAGAGGGCTGTAGAACTTGCTGTTTCCAGGCTCCATCTCTTAAGGGTGAATGTGCCCTTGGCTGCTCAGCCGCTTTCTCCTTTCTTCCCTCTTTCTTTGGTCAAGTGTTGAGCAGGGGACAGAGTTTGCAGAACCCCCGTCCCACTAAACTGGCAGAATAACCGATCTGCTGAACTCAGTGCCTAAAAGATGCCAAAGATGCCAAGTGCTTGGACAGAACTCAAAGCTGTCCAGCATCTGTAAGTGTCAGGAAAAACTGGTTAGACCAGAAATGATGTAAACAACCTCAAAATGTAGTAGTTCTGGAAGAAATTCAAGTACTCATGCTTTGGAGCAACAAGCCAAAGTCTTAAGAGTCAGAAGAGAGCACTCTCCCAGTACCTGAACTTGATTGTGATGCTGAACTGAAATGGACTGAGCTTTTGTCTCCTCTGCTGACTGTGCTAGAGAGATGGTAACCTTTGTCAGCTGGGAAAGTATCTTAAATCACTGCAACAAGGTTTGCCAGGAGAAACCTGTCAAAGCCAGAAAACAGCTGGGTATCTCTAGAGCATTCCTGTGAATTGTTTCTCAGCTGGACCATGTCCTCCAGGACCAGCTACGACAGATGCAAGTGGTGCTTGCTGCATCCCTTCCCTAGACCAAGAGGCAGCCAGGGGTACTCTGCTGTGAGCCGCTGCTTCAAAGACAACCAGGCATGGAGCAGGAAAGCTGTTTGCTTTCCTTATGTTTTGCATAATTTCCCATGCAAACTTTTCTAATTTTCTAATTCAAAGCAAATGGGCTTTGAACGGGGGAATTCTCGTTCACGTCAGCCTACCTCAAAGAAGGCCGTACCACCAGCTTTGCACTGTCACCCAGCGCAACTTAGAGTCTACCTTATTTAGCCAGCACACATCAAAATACACACAGTTGCTCCTCAGAACTCAGTAATTTTGCTTCTATCGCAAAGATAAAAGTAAATCTACATGTATGCTGACACTCAAACTATTTTCCACATTAATGTACTGAGAAGGCACTTATTCCCCATTGCTTACTAGCATTAGGGATGCTCTAATTAATGCACATAATCTCAGGAGTGATGGAGGAAAGTGTATCATGGGAGTTATCAACTTTAAGATTTGCGCAGCTGATGACAGCTGCTGTTATACCAGGATAGCAAGGAGGAACTAAAGATACAACTCAGCCCCAAACCAAAGGCAGCTACTGTACATTACGAAGGAAGACACACAAGGGGTCAAGCCTGTTTCATTTTTGAACTGGGGACATGTATCTACTGCACATAACTGTACTGTGAAGGTATGGAAAGGATGGCTTAAGAGCAAGCCTTTCCAGGGCTAAGACACTAACTCCGAGCTTAAAGCAGCAGACAGCAACTCCCTAAGGGGCAGCGATTGAGCAGTCGTACACAAAAGCAGCAAAGACTTTCCTGGTCCCAGCAGAGGTGAATGAGCACCCCCAAATCCACTGTTAGCTCTTTGTCTGAAGATGAGGAGTGAGACTAAACGACTGAATAGGTCACAGAGATCCCAATTCCTCCCGTCTTGCCCCGTTTATGATCTGGAGAGGGATGCAAGTGAACATAAGACCTTTTTGCATGGTCTTGTTTCTGTATAAAATGAGATATCATTCTCCACGACACAAAAAGCAGGTTTCATCAACACTGGCTTTACTTTAACAAAACACCTTTGTATTTCAAGTACTGTTCACCTCAAGATCTCAAGAGCATCCCCTCACCCCTGTGAAACAGGGCAGTAGCAGGGTCCGTGTCACCAGTGAGATTCTCTCTCTGTGAGGGGAGGTGAAGCAGCTGCAGCCGGTCTGGGGCTGGACAGGGAAGAGAAACCTAGGGAGTAGGGTTTGCTCTCGTAGCTCATTTACTTCCCAGATGAATCCTGCAATCCTATTTCTTCCCCACCCCCTTTCATCCAACAGTCAGGCCCAATTCCCCAGAGGAGGGAAGGCTCAGATCTGCATGGTGCAAGCCTCATCATCAAAAGCCAGCTGAGCAAAACAAATTTACTGACCATAGCAAAACACAATGAGGAGGGCTGGAAACACTGATGGCTACTGCCTTCCTTTTATCCCTCTGAGCAGTGACACTGCTGGCACCAAGAGAGTTTGAGGGACACGCAAACCCCCAGCTCAGGGTAAATTTTGGGCTGACAGTCAAGCAAAGACTTGTGGTGTTCTCCAGCATTGGCAGCAGGAGGGAAAATGTGTCTCTGCTGCAGCGCCTGCCAGCCTAGCCCCCTTGCTTCTCCCCTCCTTTTGTCAGCCACTGATAGGAGGGTTGCTCATTGCACTGTCCACAGGGGAGACCTGTTGGCCATCCAAGGAGTGGCGTAGGCACAGACAACGGAGGCAGCTGTTTGTTTGCCTCGCCAGAGAGCAGCTCCGAACAAAAAGCTGGGAGTGGAAAATGGGGCTGGGAGTGGTAAAAGGGTTTATTCCTGTTTGTATGGGGAAAACAAGGAGGGAAAAATATTCCAACCAGAAACCTTCAGGGAAAGAAAAAGGAAAAAAGAAAAAAAGCCCAAACCCGAGCACAGAATCTAGATTTGAAAGACAGGAGAGGGAGTAGTATGGGAAGGACAGACACATTTTTAATTTGAAAATTATCAAGAACTCTGTGTATATTGACCCAATTTGCTGATTAGCCATCACTGATCCCAACATCTCTCCACACAGCACTGCTCCACCTTGAATTAAGCATTTGCATTTTGACATGTACAAAACCAGAATGAACTTACCTTAGGGAAGGAAAAACACATTCTACAAAATTCTCTGCCAGACCACATGCTGTCTCGAGGTCCTCCGTCTCACCCAAAATACTTTCATGCACAGAAATAGCCTACTTGCATAATTTTGGGGAACTGATTTTGTTCTGACAAAGTTGGAATGAGTCCAAAGATTAGGAGTTAGAGGCTATGAAAATCCTTATTGTAAAGACAAGATATCTCCATGTAAATTGAGATATGAGTTTCTTCAGCATTGCTAGGAGAAATTAAAAGAAATCAGGCACAGAAACATTCCACCAAGTATTAGGAGCAGTTTCCTGATAGCAGGACGCATTAGCAAGTGGAAAAAGTCTCCCTCAGGGTTGCACTGAAAGTACAAGGTGTGAATTACTTTAAAACTCCAGAGTGTATGCCTCGTTGAGAAAAGACTTAAAAACAATAAGCCCTCACTGTCTTCTAGGGAAGGGAAAGTGATGTCTGCTTTAGTGCTAGTCTGATTTCTGGAATTATTCCTTCTTCCTATTTCCGAGCTCCTCGCTTTGGACAACAGCACTATCGCACCTTTAAATCATGATTACTGAAGAACAAGTGAATTTTCATACAAAAGGAACAACCAGGAATATCCAAGTGCCTCGTCAGTCACAACCGCTAGCCCTGAGAGCCCAGTCTTGCTGGACACTAAGCAATAGCATCGAAAGAAACAAAGTGTGTGAGCATGCTCATTAAAAAACATGTTTATTATACCAGTGCCTAGGGATTGACCAAGACCAAGGTACCATCGTACAAAGCACTGTTTCGAGTGATCAGCCATCCCTGCCTTGGAGAGCTTACAGTCTAAACAACAGCAAGTTAATTCCCTGTCCTGTCTGAGGGCACAATGTCTTTCTTTTGTCCAGCTGCAGAAAGAATTAAAAGTTTCAATGCGAGTCAAAAACCAAATCAGACAAACTCTCTTTCTCCCAAGACCAAAACATATTGCAACACTGAGTGTTTTTGGTCCTTTTGTCAGCAACTAAGACAAAACAGGCAATGGGTTAATTTGTAAGTGGAGATTTTTTTTTTTAATTAAATGGAACTATTTGTATACATACAAAACCCAGAAAATATTGCACCATTAAAAAAAAGGACATTTTACACTTAATCAACTGTTAAACACATCTTGCCCTCCCTGCATTGTAGTATACACAGACTCACAGCAACTGTTGGACATTAACAGGCAACCTGTGCTGTCAGACACCATGGAAATCTGCTGGTCCACACACATCCCAGAGAAAACACCTTTACCCTTTCCACCCTTGCCTTCATTTAGGGAACACATCCATCACATTGTCATCTCAGTGGCATTCAGGACCAATCCTCTCAAGTTGCTCAAAAGTAAGGACAAATTAAAAAGAAAGGCTTTGGGAACTTCTCAGTCACAGTTTCTTTAGGGCTTGGTCGGCACGGTTTTCTGGGAAAGTCTCTTAAGTTTTAGGGCTCAGTCCCCAGAACCCGAGCAGGGAAACTCTGGAGAGAAACATTTGCATCCCTATCCAGAGAGAGGGGCATTCCAGTGTAGTTTTATCTTTGACAGTTGTAATCCAAGGGCTAAGACTTCTCAAGCCCCGAGAGCATCTTCAGTAAGCCACAGCCCCAGGGTCCCGTGGGATGCTAAAAAGTACATCTGCTTTGGCGTTGATAAAATATGTGGCGATGAGAGAGAAGATCAGAATGGCAATGCCCACAACCAAAGTGATTATCTAGGAAGGGATGAGAAACATTTAGCATTGCTGTTATAAACACAGACCTGCAGCACCTCACAGAATTTGCATCAAATGGGGGTCTCTGAGAGAAAGCTACAGAGACCAGCTCACTACTGAGGCACTATGTACACTGAAATAAAAAGATACTCTGAGGACCTTCCAGCCTTAGACAAAAGCAACTGCCAGAGAGGAGCAGGCCAGCTTTTGTAGTTATCAACAGAGCACACAAACTGATGTTTAAGAGAAAAGGTAAGAAAGTTGTATCACAGATAAAGAATGTATTGCATTTCAGCGTGGTCGGTGCAGTTTGCGAGGATTTTTAGCAAGCATTTAATGCGACACTTTGGCTACTCCTGTAGGAACTGTCATCTCCTCCGGCAAGGACTGTAAATGCCTTCAAAAAGCACAGTTGCGGCAGAATCAACATCTGCCAATAGCCTTTGCATAGCCAAGATTACCTCCTGCTCAGCACCTTTTCCTGAAGCCTAAGTGCCAGACCAGTCTAAGGCCTGTCAATCCTTCTCCTTGCATGCTAGGACTGCCACGCCCAGCCTCCCTTGGATATCTCAGAACAGTGCCCATACAGCAGCCAGACACTCATGTGCCACTACAACTCTCTCAGTACATTTTCTATTGGGTCAACACTTCAGGGATGACTGGGCTCAAACTGTGCCTCTCCAGGGCACCAGTATCTACTGGGCTGTAACAGGCCAATAGACACAGGCAGGGCATTGTGCTTGCCTGACAGTGTTAAAAAGGCCCAGCACTACACAAATAAATTGTTCAGATTTCAAATAACTATCCGAGAGATGCAACAATTACCTGGGCTTGCATGGCCTTTGGGTGGCTTACTGCTAGCACATGATGACGACAGCACTGTGCACTCCTGAGTCTGTCCTGACAGGGTATGACATCATTAACAGCCAACCAGAGGGCATCAAGAGAGGCAGAG
This sequence comes from Leptodon cayanensis, assembly GCA_027564655.1. Lineage (NCBI taxonomy): Eukaryota > Metazoa > Chordata > Aves > Accipitriformes > Accipitridae > Leptodon > Leptodon cayanensis. The sequence continues at coordinate 11,896,341 of JANXJC010000091.1, read as the reverse complement.
AGTCCCAAAGTGACTGTACGCTTAACCCCTATTCTGCTGGCGCTTAAGCCACATCACACCCAGCTAAGGGCTACGTAGAATCTGAGACACTGAACCAACAGCAGCTTTCATTTGTGAAGGTTTGTGCAAAAGTTATTTCTGCATGGTTGAGAGGGGATTTGAACTGCAGGAAGGAAGATCTGGGTTGCACATCAGGCAAAACACCATAACAGTCAGACTCATGGGCTTGGCTCCCTGTGCTTGGGGAAGGGGTTAAGACTCCTGTCACTTCTATCTTTTATTCACAGGGCTCAGCCTGCTCATGGGACTCTTGATTATTCTGCACTGTCTCAGCTCCAGCGACTATATTATTAACCCACAAATGGCTGGAGGTGGTAGGGTTATCACCAGTGATGCATTCTTGGTTACCTTGTTTTCAAGGATCAAAGCCTGGCTGCTCTTAACTAGGGAGCTCACACAGGATGATGGCACAAGATCTTGTAACAAACTCTGAACTGTTTCTCCAGCTGTCAGGAGATGTTATTCAAAGCTAGCCACACTTCTTTCTCTACTTTCTTTTTCAGACATGTACAAACTCACCTCTAGCTCCTTGCTGGCCACCAGAAATATTCGGGCACGAATCTCTTTCCACCGACTCTCTGTCCACGTGGAGTACTCTGTAGATCCCCATTGCCTCAGCTCAAAGGCAGGAGAGAGTGCTTTGCTTAGGTGAACAGTTGACCGAACACAGTAGGGGACTCGTGATGTTGAGTTTGGCTCCAGGGAACCCTGCACCCAGGCATATTCATATAGCTGCAAAGAAAACAGGAGAGTAAGAGACAGCAAACAGCCACTAGTGAATAACCAGACCATCCCTTGTTCTGGAACCTTACCTGTCTCTGGGGAGAGATAAAGAGGGGCTTTACTGACTGTTGTCACTGTAAAGGGATCCTTTTGCCCACTCCTCCCCTGCCCCAGGGCATTAAGATGCCTCCTTGCTGGAGGAGTTTCCCAGTTCTCCCATGTGTTATTATGAGCAATAGAAAGCAATCCTAACCAGCTTTCCTCAAAAGCAGAAATCAGCAAATTGGACAGCAGATCTGTCCTTACCTATCACCCCACTCTAATGGATACTTACTTCTTTCTCACTGCTGGGTGTTTTTTCAGGGTTCAGGCACTCTTCCTTGGTGAGGTTAACAACAGTGCCTGTGAGGTTGGCCAGGACATACTGTACCAGGTAGGTAGTGTTCACAGGACTGGAAACAGCGACGTAATGTTGGGGAACATCACCTGGAACAGTCAGAGAAATGGGATTGATGGGGAGATGGCCAGAAGCAGACAATGCTAGTATGGTGCTTTAGAAAGCTGCCAGGTAACATATGGGGTCAAACCCATCACCTTGTTCTTCTTCCCTATATTGCTCTTACCCAGAATTCCTTTTATGTCTGGTTTAATGATGGACTGAAACCAGGAATTGTTCATTTTAATCAGAAATCCATACAGCATTCGAGAGACCTGGAAAGAGGTGGAAATTGGTTTATACAAAGAGGAGAGAAAATAGCATCTTAACAGCTATACCTCTCAAAATTATTTGGCTGACAGAATTTTCCTGCTACAGGGGCCAAGAGCACAGCAAAGGAGAGACTATATATCACAACTGTCTATAAGTCAGGACTGAGCTGTGAGAATTGGGTTTGATTCCAGTTCCACTGACTCCTTAGCTGATCCTTGTGACACACACTGCCATTTCACCTCAGCTTCCTCTTCTGCTTTGTGGAATGAGGATAAAGGAGCTCTGTTTTGTAGAGGGCTCGTGAAGCTTGATGTCAGCTCTGAGATCAAGAGGCAAGGAACTAGAGAAGGGTGAAAGGTTTTTCATTCAGCTGTGGTGGGGAAAGAGAGAAGGGGGGGAGGCAAAGCCCTCATGGAGAAAGACAGGACAGCATGCTGTGTAAACACATATAAACACAGACAGAAGGGAAGTACGTGAGGGCTCATAAGAGATGCCAGGGACTCAATTCCATCTGCTCGTACCGTTTTTGGATCTGCCTGAATAACAGAGGTGTTGTTGGCTCCCCCCGCAAGCCGGTAGACAGCACGGGCGACCACTGTGGCAACTTCTGCCAGGGACTGCAAAGTAAGAGTGCTCTGTGTTAATCAAGATAGGCAGATCCAGCAAAACAAGCAAGGACAGCAAGCCAGAATCTACACATCCATCAAAACGCTTACATCGTGCTAGCATTTGAGTGCCTATTGCCTTTGTCACTATACAAAGCACTCCCACCTTCTTTCTGCCCTTTTTGGAAACAGCTTTCCCGCTCTTCCCATGACCCTGCTTCTATCTGCCCCTATCCAAAGCCCCATCCACCCCAGACACAGCAGCTAAAGAAAATGCAAAGTAGGAACCTTGGCTGTGTCTGTGACATACTCCAAGGTCTCCTCAGGGCTAAGCCCCGCGGGATATTGCATCCGGATGTTCTCTGGAGTGTCGTACATGCTCTGGTAGTATCTGAAAAGAAGGCAAACAGAGGTTGGGGAGGGGCAGAAAGAAACAACAGGGCATGGAATTCAATTCAGAGTGTGCCTAAAGCAAACAGTGGGAGCAGTCTCCTGGGAGCAGAGATACAGCCCTGCCAAAGCACTGCCCTGCCACACGCTCCTTAAACCATTTAATGAGGCTTTATAATTAACTTGGCCCTTCTACAGCTTCTCCCATCTGAGGATCTCCAAGCAATTTACAAGCTGTGATTAGCTTTCAGGTGGGCAACAGCCCAATCTATTAAATGGGTAGAGAAACTGAGGCAAGGACAACCCATGCAGAAGGTCTCCTGGGAAGAAGGCTTTTGATGCAAGTCATGCCAGTGGATTTTATTAATGCCTTATCTTGAAGGCGGCAAGGAATTCCAAGTGAACTCTATGAGAGATTTACACCAAGGCATCTGCAGCACATGCAGCTGAACTGGGAATTGGGCTGAAAGCCCACTGCATGGTCTTTGCGCCTGACATTCCCAGCCAGTCTTGGAGTGATCTCCCCAGTCTAAAGATGGGTCACACTGCAGTGAGTTGTGCTTTCCTCCACCCCAGCTCTTCCTACCCCTTTACAGCAGTGCAGATTTAGAGGTGAAAGGGAAGCTACTTCCCCTTGATTGCTACAGAGATCCTCAGAAACATCAGAAAAGGATAGAAGGTGAAGGGAAAGAGACAATTTGAAGAGGTTAGGGAAGAGGGGAGAAACATATGTCTGTCCTCTACCCTACATTTCCACTTCCAAAGTTGCAGAGGAGCAGGGGATACCCAAGGAACATGCTGCAGTAGGGTCATGTGGGGTAAATGAAAGTGCCCTTTCCAATGCCTGGGGCCTTCTGCCATCACAAATAGAAAGCTATATTAAAAAAAAAAAAAAAGAAAAAAAAAGTCAGCTAGCTTCTGGAAGAACAGATGAGGCTTAGGCACGCTCAGTTGCCATTTGCTCACCTCTGGCTTCCAGCCAGCTGTGGGGAACATTTTCTGTACAAAACTGGATTTCTTTCGCTTGTCAGAATAATTATGTTGCGCTTGTTCAATCCCGTGGCACATGTTTGCTCCTCTGCTTCCCCCCCGCCCCGGGACTACCGCTCTACATGTATGTTAGGCAGCACACCCCTGGCAGAGGTGTTACAGGAGCTCAGATGCCCTCTGCCGGCTCTGCTGCCTTCGGCCATGGGCCAGCCTGCATCCGCTGACCCTGGAAAAGTACCTGTTCTGGAAGGAAGTCTTGTGGTCAGTTAGGACCACTCCAGGAATGTGCCGGGCCCGGAGGAAGCGCTGGAAGGAAGATGGGGGAAGAGGCTGCGAATATCCAGCTTCTTGCAAAGTCACGTTTGCTCCCACACTGCTATTAGTCAGAATATCTAGCAAGTTTCTAACCTGAAAGAAGAGAAAACGGCACTGTTCTGCTGTTCTTCTGGATGTGTAATTTCTCTGGAAATGTTAACATCCTGATCATTTGCAGCATGCTAAAGATCCCACAGCATTTTGGTTAGATGAATGACTACAGATTGCTTTCTATTACCTGCACTTCAACAGATTCATTCATCCGAGAGACGGGGTCTGTATGCATCCATAGAATTGAGTCATTCCTTAGAGCCACCTTCAAGAAAAAAAACCCCACCATAAGTACATTACTGGACATCACTGAGTCTTGCAGAGCAGGGAGGTCCAGTCCAGGGAAAAATCAAAAACAGTGGAAGGCTAGCTGGGAAAACTACAGTTAAATTATCACAGAGAAACAGGGAATAAAAAGGTTCCCTAACTTATCCTGCACCTGATTCAACTCCACAAATGAATGAATGTTGTCCAAGCGGAGAGGAAACTTGTCTTTTTCCATATCATACACCATTCGTGAGCTGCCAATATAATCAAAGGTCTCCTGCAACAGAAAAAAAATTCATACATGAATCACACACGGAGAGCTGCCTGGCACAACTAACAGCAATATTTGAGAGGCTGAGGTGGAACAAAACCAGGAGTTCAAGGGCCAACTGCTGCACCAAGCATTTCTGAAGGTTCGCATAGCCTGGCACACACCAAAAGACCAAAGTAAATATAACATTGTGCCTGGCTCCAAAGACAAAGGTATTGTAGGAAAGGATGCAGCAAAGGACAAAAAGGAAGGCAAAGAGCAAAAAAGCCAGGGAACAGCTACTGAATTCCACAAGCAAGAAAGGTACAGAGGCAAAGTTAGACTTAAGTAAGCATTGATATCTAGCAAGATACAGTTTCTGTGAGTAACAGCAGAGAGGCATTAATACAGCCTTTACTCTGGCATAAGTCATCCTCTTTGTTTTTTGGTAAGGAGGACAGCAAGTCAGGGAAAAGGGCAATTCTCTATTCCAGGAATTAAACATATGAAGCTTTCCTGAAAGGAGGAGTGTCTGTTTCCCTGGAAAAAAGGGAGGGAAGGCTAGATGACAAATGAGTTTGTCAAGGGAGCTGCAAAAAGCTGAGCATTGCCTGGGGAATAATAAGTGCCCCTAAGAAGAGAATCCCCTCGACAAAGAAGGGCAGTGAAGTCAGCCAGCCACCAGACTTCCCCCCTGACTAATTTACAGCCAAGTCTTATCATTCCTTCTACATCCTGGGAGCATGACAGAGTATGTCCGCTCCGTAGCACTGTATGTCTGTCTCCCCCAGGGAAATCCTGACTAGGGATATTGGTGCTGAGGAGGGTGAATGAAGGGAACCACATGGCCACAGCATAGGGCTGTGGGAGCCAGTTTCACAAAGCTGCACAAAAGAAGCCATCAATGTAGATGCCTTGAGGGGAACATCAGCTGTTGGCCATCAGTCCCTCCTCTACATGCTTGTTCTGCTTTTCCACAGCTGCCAACTCCAGTGCTGGGCTCTCAGAAATGAGCTACATTTTCTGCTGTCAACACATATATTTTTAATCTAGCCTTTTCTGGGCTTCATTTCAGAATTTAAAGCCTGGCCATTGCAGTTCATCCTGAACAGGGGTGAGGCAGAGAACAGACATACAGACAGGCACACTGGGAGGAGACAGGAGGGAAAGCAAAGTTTGAATCATTCATCCAGAATGAACTGTGGGGCAGAATATGGGCTGCCCCAGTGGAAGCTCCATCTGGTGTTGTTATCCCAATGCAATTAAGATCGTGTTCTCACTGGGGGAGCAGAGAGAACCACAGTGTGGGGATGCAGACAAATGACTCCGCATGAAGAGTATGGAAAAAGTTCATTTGCAGGGAGCCAAGGGCTGATTTGCTATCTTAGAACAAGCCAAATGGTGGAGCGATGCTGCTGCTCTTACCCCTTGGAAGAAGGTGAACATTATATTCCTTTGCAGCAAATGAACATCTGATGCTTTATGAAGGGCTTCAGCAGCAGCCAAGTGGGTCACAAAAGAAGAGACAGCACTCTCTGCCCCAGGTGCAATGTTCCAGAAGAAGGAATGGCTGTCAATCTGTAAACATGAACAGGAGGTGTAAAAAATGCGCACATAGACAGAGGAATACTGTATTGGGAAATCGAATCTATCACCTCTCTCCTCTCCCACTCATCCTACTTACAAGCGAAGAATCAAAGCACCCCACCTAATGAAACTTAAAATACCAGTTGCATTGCCATGGCAGTCCAAAGGCCTCAGAGCCCTGCCACCGCCACCACCCCTCAGCCCTGACCTGAAAACTGGGATTATCAAGCATGTTGTAATTTTTAATGCTAGCTTCACTGTTCAGCGTGAGGCTCTGAGATGGTGACAAAATGGAGTTTTGAACTTGCATCTCTGGAGAGTGTAAAGTGACTGTAAAACAGACTGCTAGATGGGGAAGTGAACGTCTTTCTCAGCTCTGACACTGACTCACTGCTTGACACACAAGAAGATCTCAATGTGATTCAGCCTCTCCCCCACAAAAAGATACAGACGAGCCAACCATGCCATCTCCCTCTCTGCAACGCTTTTTAAGGATGTGAAGTATCTTAGGAAAGCATAACAGACACGCTAGCTATTTCTACTTGTCTGGTTCCATCAGTGAAGAAAATGCTGAAAAAAGTCTCACATAACAAGACGGAAAGAAACAAAAGGCAAATGTCCTTATATTGAAACAGCAGGTAAACCCGCCAACTAAAAGGCTTGTACTTGTAGAAACACAATAGCCAGTCAGATCTAAAAAGGTTTGGAATACAGGAAGAAACGAAAAACATATGAGAACTCTATTCCCACAAGACCCTAAGCCCACATCTTCCCAGAATCCTTCCAATCCATGCTCTACAAAGCAAGATTAAGAGGTACCTACTCGTGTAGCAACAATAATAACTTCCTTCTCGGGATCGACTTTTCCAGAGGAATTGATAGGTTGCAAGGTGCTCCACACATTGTAATCAAGAAGAGGATCACATACAACCTCTAGGAAGCAGAAGCAATGTTACTTGAGACTACAGCAGTGATAAGTGAGAAATGAGCTTTCTGGTCAGCTGTAGCTCATCAGTGGGTCTAGCAGAGGAGCACACTTTTGCTCAGCAGGGGTAAAGTCACTGTACGCACAGTCTAATGGAGCAGTAATCTCAGAGCCATTCTTGATGATCTATGTAGCAGGTATTAGGTACCTTTCTCAGTCAGCACCTCTTCTACATACTATTTTCTAAACTGATGACAAACGTAGCCAAAAATTCCTTACCGCTTGAATAGTTTATTTGGAAAGGCTCAGTTGGCAAGCCTTTACAGAAACTCTAAAATTTTCTTTCTTTTGCACAACTGTATTCCACTGGGATTTCTACCACCAGCCTTATTCCACATCATGACAAGGAAAGAGGAATCCGCTCACCTGGATTAATGCTGAAGGTGCTTTGGAGGGAGCTGCGTCTCATGCAGGTAACTGTGCTGGTGACAGCATGCATGTGGGAAAAAAGCTGCATGGCACAGAGAGGGTACTCAGGGCCAGATCCGTCACGAGGGACATTATGGTCTTGATAACACTGGATGGAAATAAAAATCATTACAGAACTTAGCCTTTCTGTAAAAGCATTGTATACTGCATATAAAATTGGACCATACATTTTTACTGTAGATTTCAACATCTAAGCTGAGAGAAAACAAAACTTCTGCCCCCTTTCCCGAATAGTGCAGCAGTTCCCCTCTCCTACTCACTGAGGAAGTACAGTACCTGCTTAATAACTTGCGTCTCATTGGCATCTTCAAGGAGAAAAATAGGGAAGTCAAAATCCTCATATGAAAGCCCACTCCCCACAGGATTCCACACAGTCTTATTGCAGTGAGCAAACTGAGGGCCATAATCTTTGGAATAGACACCTGGAAACAGAAAGAAATGGGCAAATCTAAGCCTGCATGAGAATAACAGACTGCAGGAGAGGTAGGGCCTGCTGAGAAAATAGCAGCAAATACAGAATGAGCACTATTATGGGCTGAGGAACCAGGTGACAATAGCTTGGAGAGACGGAGTTGGTCACTGCGCGTGGCAGAGTGGCAGAGACAGAACGCTGTGCCACACAGAGAGAATGAGAAACATGCATGCTCAAAGCCATCACATGCCAGGAGGCTGGCATGAGCACTCAGTGAGCATTTATCACATGCTGAGAGAGTGGAGGAGGCACAGAGAGGAACATTATATTTCAAAAGGAGGAACATACAAACCCATATTTTCTGAGCTCATCATGTGCTGGAAGTACCCCTAAGGCATTCGTAATGTGCCAATCATTTTAACACCTAGATACTGTGCAAACAGCATGAAGGCAGAGACACAACAAATGCCAGCACATCAAACTCATCTCAGGAGCGTACATGGCACCCTTCACAGCAGAAAGCTTTGTGCAAACTACAGAAGGTGTAGCAATTTCTCCCCTCAAAGTGCAATACAGTAAATTCGCTGCATGAAAAAAATAGTGAAATGAAAACCTAGCTGAAACCACAAGGGGAGTTCAGGGAGGCAGAATGTAATTTTAAAAAGTAGCAACTGGCCCAGAGAGGTTAATACACATTCCACTCAATCCATGTAAACAGAATATGCTTTAATGATCACGTGCAGACAAAGTACAACTTTCACATGTTAAAGAAAAAGAAATTACAACAACCCTTGGTCAGGTTTAACACTTTAGTGACTTAATGCTGTCTTAGCCAGCTTATGTAACAGTCTTCCCCTAAACACCTGTCCCAGACTTTGCTGAGAAATGATGAGATTCCAGCTCAGGCCAGCTACTTTGAAAGAACATATTGAGCCTGTTATCTTAAACACCATTTTGACATTAAAGTGCAGCTGTAATTTCAGCTATCCTTTGTGCTTCTTTCTTTGACCATACAATGTAAAGGCACTATTCCTCTTCCTCCTAACAGGGATAAAGACTTAACATTTTCTTACCAAACCCATCATTGGGGCACTTCAAACCAGGAGAGAATCCCTGGGGAGGGCTAGGTTTGGAAACGGCCACAGCAAGGCCTGATACTCGTGAGGTTCCCTTCAGCTGCAGCATTACCCTCCTGGAAAACAGAAAATACAACAGAAATTATGAATTAATTAATGAAGAGTTACAATTCCAAGACATGCTAATGCTGGCTTATTACAGTTGAGCATGTGATGATGCTTTTGATCAGAACAACCAACATGTCCCTTTTTCTTCTCAGAACTGTATAAGATTATGCACACAGCAACATGCAGAAAACTTCAGCTACTTCTTTCCTGCCCCGGCAGAGATGCGACCAATCTTAATCATGTTGCTTAATGAACTTTAGTAACTGCTACAGCGATGCACATGGCATGAGAATTTACACAGAGCAGAGCTCTTGTAACAGCAAAGCAGTCCATTTAAGAAGAAACAAATTCAGGCACTAAACCACAGTAAAATCACAAATGTTTCCACCTCACTATACTTCAGTGCAGTCAGGGCTGATTCTGCCATCTGTCACTTGAAAAATGACATTTTCAGCACCAGATTAGGGACCCATATTGGTCTTTGGGGTTTCAGTCAACCTGGGAAGATAAAAACTGACGATGACTGACCTGTTGAAGAGGTTCCCATCGAGCAGTATCATGTAGGGTGGGTGTGGGCCATCAACAAGCACCCAATTCAGGTCCTCCTCCTTCTCAACCACGTGGATCACACCCGTATCTCCGCTGATGGAGGCTGCAGAAAGAGAGTGTGCCCTTCCTGTTTCACAGTGATCTACCTCGTTCACACCCCCAAACCATCCCGGAATAGCAGGGCAGTATGTTACTAAGGGCTTTAGGGAAGAAGACCTCATGGGATTAGAGGGCTGGAGGAAGCAATTTGGTGAAATGGCACCATTTAGCTAGAGGAGGACAGAAAAAGGAACAGTGGCTTTTAGTAGGGGAAAAAAGAGCTGAACAGCATAGATTAAGAAATAAGCACTCAGGCTTTGAAAACATCTTTTGTTTAAGCACATCAAAACACTTAAGGACCTTCAGCTAACTAAGCACTAGGAGTTTCCTGTGACTGAAGAAAATAAGGAAGGACAGCAGGAAATTGAGGCCCTGAGAAGAAAGGCACACAGGGGAGACAGGACCTGCCTCAAGGACCACAGTCACAGAAGCAGTTCAGTGCTGCCCCTCAGCAAAGAGTAAAGATTGCAAATTCGGAAACTGAGGGCTCAAAGACAGCTCAGCACGAGGCCCAGAGGAGCACAAGGGGCCAAAGATTGTGACAGCAAAGGGGACTAGCAAAAAAGCAGGTCCACCGCTTGTCATTTTGCCCCATCCCAAAGAAAATGGATGACGGACAAAGGACTTTCATAAGAAGCTACTGATAAAAACAAGCATTTTGTCAACCCCCACAGTTAGTAACTGCTGTCACTGTCAGAAACTGCCTGTGACCGGGAAGGCAGGACTGCATACGGCTGTCTGACCAAACACTAGGCTCACACAGAGGGTGGAAGAGGAGGCAGAGAACCTTGTACCCGCAGTTATCTGACAGACCAAGTGCAGCTATGCTGTCCTGTAGTGGCAGCTGACAACCTCTGCTGCAGGGAGTGGCTCACCATGGAAGCAAAACTGAACTGGAGATGAGCAGAACACTGACTCACACTATCTTCAGCCAGCTTGAATGGGGTTCCCTTGTCTATCTTTTAATTTTAACAGTCATGTGGTCCTGCCTTCCCCATTTCGACTTACAAAGTTAACAAGCACTGCACAAGCAGCTCAACCAAACCCCCCACTCCCTTCAGCCATCACCTTCTCACTTCTTCACTTTCTGCTCCCTTTCTCTCATACTTTGTTAATCTGTAATTGCATTCTGCAGTGCTCACAGCTTTGTCTCATACCCCTAGAAGCCGTGGCTTGGTTCTGCCCTCTGTGTGCACTGACTGCAAAAGCTCAAAATGCTGCTCTCTGCCTTGGCAGGGATTTTTGAGGTCTGTAAGAACACAGTCTCTCTAACATCTCCAACCCTCAGTTTAGCAGAAACAGGTCAGCATTACTAGAGCAGGATTAGAAAAGAGGGAAAAGAGTGCTGAAAACAAGGGCAATAGTGATCTAGGCAAGTCCAACAGGACAGCTGCATTACTCCCCATCACAACCATGCCAAGGAGCTGCGCTGGGGCCCGGCAGCTGTACTCACACTGGCAGCCGATCTGGTGGGTGGCATTCAGGAGGCGAACACACGGTGCCGTTTTGTTCAGGGGGATGTAGATCTTCCTCTCGACAGAATTCCCCTGGCAGGAGCCTGGGGAGAAGACACAGCCCCACCTCAGAGGGGGACAAACCAGGGGCTCTTTGCATCTCAAAAGGCTCTCCCCAATTCGGGGAGGGAGAGGGAAGACGAGCCCCTCCCCAACTCAGAGGGCGACAGGCAAGGGCTCCCAGTGCCGCCATCTCAAAGGGGGCCAGGCGAGGCCCTCCCCCCGTTCCTCCCTCCGCCTCAGTCGCGGAGCGGCCCCAAACCGGGGGAGGCAAGGCCTGCCCTGCCCCGCTCCTCTCCCAGCCAGCCTCACCCGCTGCCAGCACGGCGAGAAGCAGCCCCCGGAGCAGCCCCCACCATGCCGGGAGCTGAGCTCGGCAGCTCCCCGTAGCAGCCTCCATCGCTCGGCTGCCCCAGGCTCTCCCCACCGCCACCATCTTCCCAGCCCTTCCGCTTCCTCCACAGCGGCCGCACACAGACGCCGCTGAAATCCCTTCTGCGCCGGCAGGAGAACTGACACTCGATGGTGGGGGAGGTGTCGGAAGCGGAAGTTAGCTGGGGCACTTCCGGGGCGCCGACGTGGAGGGCTGGGGAGGTGGCTGTGCTGGGGGCCGGAGTGAAGGGCGATGCTGACCAAGTTCGAGACTAAGTCGGCCCGGGTGAAAGGTAATAGCGGGACCGGGCTCGCGCCATTTTGGGAGCCCCTGGGGACCTGGGGAGGCCGTGCCGGGAGCTCCCACCCACCGCTAGGGACCCTGAGCAGAGCGGGGTGGGGCGGGGGACGGGGCGGACGGCTCCACCGGGGCTGCTCCGGGCCTCTGGGCTCCCAAGTGTGCGGAGGCTTCGCTGTCACATCTCTGTACCTCGGCAGGGCTTAGCTTTCACCCCAAGCGGCCGTGGATCCTCACCAGCCTGCACAATGGCGTTATCCAGCTGTGGGATTATCGGATGTGCACCCTTATCGACAAATTCGATGAGCACGACGGTCAGTGTGCTGGGGGGAGTTGTTGAGACCTGCGTGTGGAGGAAAACTGGGGTGCGAGAGGAGGAAGGGCGACTCTGCTGAAGTGTTACTGAGGCCTCTGCTTGTTTGATTTCAGAGCCTCTCAGTTTTAGCCTGTGTTTTTTTGTGGCCAGTTTGCTGGCTCTGAACATTGCTTGCACATGCATAAAGTGGGGTAGTAGTTTTATTTTTGGTATGAAGATGAACCTGTAAATACAGCTCTGAAGGACCTGGATGTTTTGTGGTGGGTTGCTGCAGGTGTCTTGATGGAAAGGAATGGGTTTGGGGATGGGATGTCAGACTGTTACATGAGTCTTTATTGTTGTTTTGAAGCTCTTAATTTATCAATAGCAACAGGAGCGAGGAGGAATGCAAATTGTAGTCTTTAAGTGGTACAAGGGACTGCTTCAGCTGTCAGCCATCTTGCTGTGTCCAACCTGCTCTTCCTATTTGTAGGACCTGTTCGAGGTATTGATTTCCACAAACAGCAGCCTCTGTTTGTTTCTGGAGGTGATGATTACAAAATAAAGGTAAAATTTTACCCCTTTAGCTCTTGTTCTCTAAAAGGCATCATTCAGGGAAGGGAATGTGCAAAGAAACTGGTTAAAAGATTAGAAAGAGTCTGTGTGGGAGGGAAACAGGGTTTAGCAATTGTGATTATCCTGTTTCAGGGACCTTAGAGTTAACTGCAGTGAGTTGAAGTCTCGTTGTAGCTTGCATTAGAAACACATTTTAAAACAGAAGAGAGAGGCTTGCAGGTGAACTGAAATGTGAGAACGCACACAAAAAATCTAGCTGGCGGCGGCACCTACCATCATTGTTCTACTTCTGCATTGTGCAGGTCTGGAATTACAAATTGCGTCGTTGTCTCTTCACGCTGCTTGGGCACTTGGATTACATTCGCACTACCTTCTTCCACCATGTAAGCTCCTCTCATCCTTACCCCAGTGATGGATGTCTGCTCCCTTTGTGTGTGAAAGGGAATCTCTTTTGTTTCCCTGGTTGGGAACCTTTGCTAAAGAAGTTGTGCTGGTCTTGCTGGTATAAGGGTGCTCCAGATATGGTGGTCTTCTGTAGAGGTGTAAGAGGCATAAATTCTGCCTCCAAGATCTTAAATAAGATTTAAAAAGGGTCATACCTGGGGGCAATTGGAAAATACCATATAGGGAGGGAATGTCTGGGGTATGTATTACTTCATATACAGAATACTTTGTCTTTTTAGGAATACCCCTGGATCTTGAGTGCTTCTGATGACCAGACCATTCGGGTTTGGAACTGGCAGTCCAGAACTTGTGTTTGGTAAAATCAATGGTTGCTTTAAAAAATAACTGCATGGTTTGGGGATGAGCTGTCTCATCCATTGTTTTCAAGCAGAAACTCTGCTTAGTTGAAGGAATAGAGCTGACAAAGATAACCTATCAGTTTGAATATTTCCATCAGTCTTTTGGTTGTTTATTCTGATGCCACTAGACTTGTATTCATAAATTCACGTGTTATTTGGTTGAAAAATTTTTGAGGCTAAAATCATATGTGTCAGTGCTGAGCCTGTGAAGTTATTGACATCAGAATTTGACCCTTGAATGTAAGAACAGATGTGCTCAGTGTTCAGTCATGCTAACTCTTGAAGAGTAGCATTTATTTAGCAATCCTGTATTCCTCATCATCCTACCTGAGACTGAGCTTACTGCTGTTGGTGCAAATTGGAACGTGTATTAATATATCTTATGTTCATATGGTATTTTCTGTCCTTTCTGTTGTAGTGTGCTGACAGGACACAACCACTATGTGATGTGTGCCCAGTTTCACCCCTCTGAGGACCTGGTAGTGTCAGCCAGCTTGGATCAGACTGTGCGCGTTTGGGATATTTCTGGTGAGCTGCCCAGATCAAGGGGGTACCCAGTGGCAAAGCCCACTTCAAAACTGCAATTGCTGAAAGCCAAGTGAGGCAGGAAAGAGGGGTTCGGATCTGAGAGCAGGAATAGAGCCTGTTGACTGCAGAAGCCTCAGGAGAAAAATTAAGATTTCTGTATTGATGGGGACCTATTCCCCTCAGCTGCCATGAAGTCATAGGATATTGGCTAGGAGGGACCTCCGCGTGTCATCTAGTCCACCCTTTTGCTTGAAGCAAGTCTTCTGTGATATTAGATGAGGTGAGCTGTAGCTTCGTGCAGCCAGAAAACCCTCTAAAGATGGAGATTCTGCAACCTAATCTCCCAGTCTGATTTTATAGCCAACATAGGCAACAAGTATTGCTGTCAGAAGGGAAATAGTGTTGTCAGCTGATCAGCTTTGCAGATGTGACAGACTTGTAGGAGGATCTTAGAAATTTCTGGATCACCTTTATCCCCTTGAAAAACTCTTGGAGACAGCAATATGTCATTCTTTCTGAGAGAAGGATAAAAAGGCCTCTGTTAGGTTTTGTTTTTTTGGGGTTTGGGGGGTTTTTTTGGTAGCCTAGTTGTGGGTGGTGACAGAAAGGTAATATTATTAGGGATTCTTTCAGCTTTTTCAGTCTGCTTGTCCATTTCATAAAATGAAGCATGGCCTAAAGATCAGAGCAGGAGTTGCAAGTCAAAACTCCAAAGTACTTTGCTGATATCTTAGCTATTTCTTAGTTATAGAAAGGCCTAGTCACCTAGGCCACAAGGTGACTTAATGGAATGAAATATGATCCCTAAATGAAAAGCTAGAAATTAAAATATTAGATGGAGATAAGGGATGGATGGGAGGCTGGCAGGGGCAATACTGGTGGTGTTACTACATAAACTATTCTCGGGACAGGCTTCATCTGACCTGCCGCTCTCACCATTGCAGTTTTGGTTGGGCACGCTGCGTTGTTTGTAGTACGCACTCAGACATGGCCAGCTGTGTCAACAGTAGGGGCTGGGGGCAGGATATCCTGGGTATTTAAAACCTGTCCCCCTGTCTGTACTGCCAGCATGGGGAGTTTAACAGCTATTCTGCCACTAAGCTTTGCTGCTGCATTCTCCCACAAACACTCTCTCTCAGCAAAGTTCCAGCTGCCAAATTGGTTTGGAGATAGTACAGACCTTTTTTTCTCAGCTGATATGTGATGAGGGGTTTTAGAGACATGCTGAATTATTGACTCAGCTGTTGCTCCAGTCAGACATGACACTGTGAGAATACTAGTGTGTGGAGAAACCTACAGAGAATTGAGAAATGGATTCAAAATACAATTCCACTCCCCGGTTTTTCCCCCAAATGACTTATGCCCTTAGCAGGATTCTGTTCTGGCTCCAGCAGTCTCCTGGGAAGGGTTATTTCCCCATTTTGTCTGATGTCTGTTGTGCACATAATGCTAGTCATAGAGAGCGTCATTTGGTGTTGAGCTGTAACTCCATTTCTAAGTGCTGCTATTAACTTGCAGCTTCTCCTGACATCAGTGGGGATTTTTTTCAGCAGGTTTGGGATTATGAGCACTGGTTCTTTGATGCCCTCAGTTAAGTGAGTTTAAAGGTCACATTCCAAAATCCTCCTCCCAAAACTGTCAGCCTCAGCAGAGAGTGTGAGGGATGAGGAGCATGAGCCAGACTGGGCACCAGAATGCGAAGGTGACCCTGTTGTTTTGAATTCCTGTACAGATAGTGCTCCTTGGTTTGAAACCTGCTGCAAAAAGATCTTCAATGCAAAACAAGTATGCTCAAGGTTAAAGGGTCTGTTTCCTGCTAATCTCCTGAGAGAGACTGTGTGAATGCAATCAGAATAAGCTTGTTTAGATATATTAAAATGCATGAACGTTTGTGTTGTATTATTCACCTGTGCTGTGGAATGAAGTCCTTGCTCATGACACTGATATTAACCTGCAGAAACTACAAAATAATCTTCTGTTTTTCTCTGTCTCGTTATAAGTATTAACCCCCAAGGAGGGTCTTAGTGGTCTTACCCTGATCAGACTGCTTTTGTGTGTGCTCTAACATCACACACCAACTCCTGTTTAACCTTAACTCGTGGTTGGCAAATGTTGACGTCTGATGCTTGGCAGGAAACTCCCTTATCCTGTCAGGGCTCTGTTTAGTCAATCTGGATGACCAGCTTAAGTGAGGATCACCTGAAGGTTTGGGCTGGTGTCGTGGTTTAACCCCAGCCAGCAACTAAGCACCACGCAGCCGCTCACTCACTTCCCCCCCGCCAGGGGAATGGGGGAGA
>JANXJC010000091.1:11855955-11879953 GCA_027564655.1 Leptodon cayanensis | reverse complement strand
CATACTGAACTCAAAACATAGCACCCTACCAGCTACGAGGAAGACAATTAACTCTATCCCAGCTGAAACCAGGACAGCTGGCAATGTTGAGAAGCCCTGGGACTGGGAGGACCTGAGCTGAGAGTCCCCAGATAGCATCTGTAGACCTAGACTTCCTCTCTCTGAGCACCCTCAGTGGATGTATGGTGATGGCTGGCAAAACCTTTGGTACAACTTCAGCCTCCACTGCACTTCTCTGATTACCCACTGAATGTGGATGGATTACAGGGACAGGAAAGAATCTGAGCCCAACAATGAAAGAGTCTATACCCGAGAGCCATCTTTAGTTTCCATTGAATAAGAGGATAGAGCAAAAGATTTTGCAAAGCACTGTCTGTCTTCTTTCTCTCCTAACTTGCAACTTGGCATTCACAGTTAGCATGTTGCCCCTTCACTCTGATTATTTTAATACCTGTTCTTCTGAGTGCTTGTGTGCATGTTGAGCTGAGTCTCCTTTTCAGATTTTTTTTTTTTTTTTAACAATTGACCTCAGAGTGCCTAATATCTGCCTTTCTGCCACAAGTCCCTTTTCTCTCCCTGCTCCCTCCCCAGAGCAACACAGGAGGCTGGTGTGTTCTGTGAGTGTCCTGCCTTTCCTCTCGATTTGTGCAGTTATGCCAGAAATTTTCCACTTGTGTCCCAGTCCTGTTTCACTGGCTTGTCAAAGGCTCAAGTATTTTCTCTTCCAAAAGTCTTGTGTTTCTTCACTCATCTTTTTTGGATTATGGATTTTTTTATTCCTCCTGGGGTACTTTGTGTCACCTTTGTGAAAGTATCTACTCAGCCATTCAAGTCCTTCGCCATTACCTGGGCCATCTGTATGTGCACCTCACTCAGTACACTGAGCATCTGTGCTTTGCTGTGAGACACTGCTTAACACATTGGTTTCATTAGACTAACTTTGCCAGAGAGGTTGTTGAGATGTTGAGCTGTTAATCCATGAGGAGTTTGGGAATCAGAATTGCAACAAGAAAATAATAATTTTTTGTCTTCAGTATTGTTTGTTTTCTTCTTACATTTCCCTCTCTCTTGGCATCCACACCAGTGCAATTCTCCTTTTATCCTAGAAAATTTTTTCTTATCCTTGATAAATTTCATGGTAGCATCCTTGGACCAAGTACTTTTAAATAGAAAAGTATATTTTCTAAGTTTTGTTTTAGAGTGTTACATGTTACATGTACAGTCTTTTCCCTGTGCACTGTTGGTGGAGCAGCTTTTCTCGATTCTCAGTTTCCCTACTGTGTTCTGTTGGGTTTTAATGAAGGACAGCAGATACAGGTCTGTTTTAACTTGGATGACTTAGTTTTCTTCAGAATTGGGAACAGTTTATTTCATACAGTGTTAGCTCCAGAAAATATTTTGTGTCCAGGCAGATTGTCCAAATCCATAACAAAGAGGTCATCAAAGTGGCATGGGTGAAAGTGTCCTGAAAGTTGCAAGCTTAGATTAGCAAAGAGGTGAGAGGGAGAGAAATCGGAATGCGTCAGTCCTCCTTTGCTGAGGTGCTGCTGTCTGTGTCCCAGTGAGCTGGGGTGATCCTTTGTACGATTTGCTGCATCGCAAATTTTCTTTTTGGTGTGTCTAAACAGAGCTTGAGCTTTTGGAGGAAGTGGAAGGGAGTCCTGGATGTTTCTCACCCTCTTTCAAGTTCCCAGCACAAGGAGAGCACTCAACTTGTTGTTACATTAGAAACATTGTCTTGATAATAAAATTTTTGCTTCCTCCACCTCTGCTTCTCCTTCCTCTTTGTTCTACAAGGCCTAAGGAAGAAGAACCTGTCCCCTGGAGCTGTGGAATCAGATGTCAGGGGAATAACAGGGGTGGATTTGTTTGGGACAACAGATGCGGTTGTGAAGCACGTTCTTGAGGTACAGTGTCAATGTGTGTGTGCAGTACAGTCTTTTCAGATTTATTTGATGAAATCTCTGTAACACAAATGATCCTCTAAAAGCCCAGGAAAATAGCAGAGGAAAAAAAAGAGTTGAAACACCTGACTCAGCTCTGTAGAGTTATATGCTCTTGTAGATTACAGCATTACTTCTTCTGAGTTTAAAATCTGAAATCTGGAGATGTTTGCACTGTAACCAAACAGATACGGTTTTCTCTGTACAGCCAAAAGCACAGTTAAATAGCAGATGTTATTGCCTTGTGTTACTGGAAGCAACAGAAGAGATTATGGTAGAGGCAGCCTTCTGTAATGGCTTGTTAAAGCTAGGGAGCAGTGCTGCTGTGCTGCTGAGCTTCAGCTTTGCTCTACTGGTGAAGAACGGCATCCACAAAGCTTATTATTGTGGGCATCTATAATCTTACTATCTGTAAGCATTTGGTATGAGCAGCATGGTGTATAAAAACAGTGAAAGCTGTGTCTTGGCAAGCCTGTCTGCAGTCTTTGTTGCTTTGTCCTTCCTTTGCTCATTCCATTCAGTCACCAAATTGCTTCAAGTGACTGTTTTCTTTTTGCCTGTAGGGCCACGATCGTGGGGTGAACTGGGCTGCCTTCCACCCTACAATGCCACTTATTGTGTCGGGAGCTGATGATCGGCAAGTGAAGATCTGGCGGATGAATGGTAAGAGGATTCTCCAGGGGGAGCCCAGAGGGAGAAGGGGGTTAAGAGTTGAAATTTATGTTTGAATATCTGTAGGCTGAACCTGGAGGTAATTTACACTTTGCAAACATGTCTGTACGATAGAGTGGTAAATAATCCCAAGCAGCATTGGCTTTTGCAATTTGAGGAGAGCTCAGTTCTCTAGCAAACACTTCTAGCTTCTTTTGGTTTGCACGCACTGCTGAGCAGAAGCTTGTAGACAAAAACTTGACTCTGAAGTTTTTTGAATATATAAGACATGGAGATTATTCAAGAGCCAGAAGCCCTCCATCAGGACCGGTTGTGCTTTTGTCAGCTCAGTCCAACTAAACTATATACAATTCTTAGCACCTCTTTAGTAATCTAGCTTATCTGTCTCTCTTAGGTGAGCTGTGGTAGTGGTTAGGGAGAAATGATAAATGTAAATTGCAGAGAATGGTATAGTAACTAGTGGCCAATGCAGTTCGCTTTATAATAAAGCACTTGCTGTGCTTCCGCTATGGCAGAGCTTAACCTGTTTAAGCGTTATTTTCCTCATTCTTTTCCACTTATGGTTAGAATCAAAGGCCTGGGAGGTTGACACTTGCCGGGGGCATTACAACAACGTCTCGTGCGCTGTCTTTCACCCACGGCAGGAGCTAATCCTCAGCAATTCGGAAGACAAGAGTATCCGTGTCTGGGATATGTCTAAACGGTTAGTGCTTGTCAAGCATCTGACTCAATCTTATTATGAAAGTTTTTACACGTATGAAAGACCTACAGTTATTCTTAGAGAAACTGAACACTAGCAGTTCTTAAAACATCAGTGCTAGTGTTTGATAATTCATGAATGAGAAGCTGTGTTTTTCACATTCTCTGTCCCTTTGACACACATGTCAAGAGCAAGGCTTTTAATTATCTGAAAGCAAGTGGAAGAGAGCTGACTTGTCTAGTGATACTGCTGCTGAAAATATGTTAAATGAGACTATATTATTTGACAGAAGGCTTTGAATGCAGTGTTTTTACACTCCGTGGATGACTTGTGCTGAATGCTGGAGATGGTCTGTATGGCAAAACTTAGGATCTTCATTTTGGGAACTGAAGTTTATGCCAAGGTTTCCATTTTGTTTATATCCTTTATTCCTCTTATTGCACATTTAGTACGGGTGTCCAGACCTTTCGGCGTGATCATGATCGCTTTTGGGTATTGGCTGCTCATCCCAACCTCAACCTCTTTGCTGCAGGTAAAAAAGACTCCTACTCAGTGTCTGATAGGTTGCTGTGAAGAGAAGATGTTTTCCATATAGGAAATCCATATAGGATTTGCTTTTCTTAGCATACTTTGCAGAATACACTGACTTGCAGATGTTTTTATTAAATGTATTGTGGGGAAAAGATCCTTATTTACTGGAGCACAATCTCATTGTATCAGCTGTAGTTCAAAGCTAGAACAAGATAGGATCTGCATTAACTAGCTAAATGTTCTAAGGCTAAGAAGGGATGGAACAGATCCTAGGGGAAGCCACGCTGGACTATTAACACTTAAAGAAATGCGTGTCAGCGAGGCAAAGTGTTTCTAGAAGGGCATCAGATCTTAGATTTATTAAGAAACCTAAAGGGGCGTGGGCCCTTAGGAAAGAAGTGGAATCACTTAATTCAGTCAGACTGAGGAGTAGCAGACATGGCTCCAGTCATTGATTATGATTTTTGTTGGCTCTTTCTTGGTTTGAAGGGCTTGGTAGTGTCATCTTCATAATGAGAAAAAAAACACAGGATTTAATTCACATGTTTGAATTCTCGCACGTGTTTTCTCAGGCCATGACGGTGGCATGATTGTATTCAAACTGGAGCGTGAGAGGCCTGCTTATGCTGTGCATGGGAACATGCTGTATTATGTGAAGGACCGTTTCCTCCGCCAGCTTGATTTCAACAGTTCAAAAGATGTTGCTGTCATGCAGCTGCGAAGGTAGGAGATGGTGCTCATCGTTTTACAAGAGGTGTTGCCGGTATCCTGAATCCCTTATTAGTTTCTTGCTTACAGATAGGTCGTATTGTTGTATTCACATACTTCAGTTTCAGCTGACTCTTCTGTCAGATGAACTTACAAAGCCTACAAGAAGTTTTTTAGGTCAATTTTTATCTGTGCATAGATATAATTTTTTTTTTAATTAGTTTTAAGTCTCAAGCTGAAGTGCCAGCTCTTTCATTTGGGAAATGTTCATGCTTTTACAGTGTTTCCAAGTGGTTTTGATTCAGGAAACTCATGAAAAGTGAGCTTTTCTGGTAGTTGGTATATTTCAGAGAATGAAGAGCATTTACCAGAAGATGACTTCAGTAGAAACAATCTTGGTCCACTCTAACTTTCTCTTTTCTTCATGACTCTTCTTTTCTTCAGTGGTTCCAAGTTCCCTGTGTTCAACATGTCATACAACCCAGCTGAGAACGCCGTCCTTCTCTGCACAGTAAGTCAGTTTTGCTGCATAATGTGCTAAAGAACTTTCCATGAGGTTGTGAATGTTGGTTCTGTGAAATCCTATCTCAAAATGGGTTTTTCCCCTTCTCTGCAGAGAGCCAGCAACTTAGAGAACAGTACTTATGACCTATACACCATTCCCAAGGATGCAGACTCCCAGAATCCGGATGGTAGGCATTTCTTATTTCACATTAGTCCTTGTGAATGTTTATTACTGTGTAGCTGTCCCCTCCTCCGCTCTCCAGCTGTGTGTGTTATATATAAAAAAAGCTTCTTTTCTCTAATGCTCTCTTGTTGGACTCTTTCTCTGTGTTTCCCAGTGCCCCGGCAGCACACATAATTTGGCAGGCTTCCTGCTCACTATATCACACTACACTGACTTGAAAAATTCATGTTCATCCCAAACTTTTACTGCTACAAATATATATTTTATAATTTTGTTATTAGGAACTTTCTGTTTTCCCTTTCAACGCAGCAGGCAACCTTCCTGGCTTGTCATCAGAGATGAATTTTAACCAGATATGTTTTGTTCTAAGAGGTTTTATACTCTGAAAAGTGGCTGTAAAAGTGACAATGCTGGGGTGCCAGTAGTCATTCTTCCTCTCAGCAAATTCCCGATCAGTTTTGTGCAATTTACAAGTCAAAACATGATTTAGGGAAAAAAAAAAATTCTTTCTCCTAACTATGAATTCCATTTGGGATCTGAAACTCCAGCTGGTTCCTCCTGCCTCTGTCATCACGGCAGTAAAGATTTTGAAATGAGTGGGAGTGATGAATGAGACTGGAATCCAGCTCACTTGTTCATCGATGTATTGATTTCTGTGGGTCTAATGAAGGGAGGATTTCTTTGCTGAGTATGGTCAGCAGGTGTATTTGGAGAGAGAAAGAGAAAGGGAGCTTTATAGTAACTTTATATAGATTAAATGTTACTGAATATTTTTCAAATATTTAGTTTGAGATGTTCAAAGCTGACTTGTCTGGGGACACCCAGCTTGTGACCCTGTAAATGAGGAAAGGAGATATTCTTCTTCCAGAGAAATGCCTAGGCCTCATGAAAACCATCCACTTTTAGTGCATTTTCAAGAATAGCATAAAGTTCTACTGGTTGGTAAGTATCTTCTCCAACAAGCTGCTATATGTGCAACCTTCTGATGATCTCCAAGGACTATAATGTAGGTATTTAACATGTGCCTTGGAGTCGTCATCCACATGTCCTTCAGCTTATTTACCTGACCTACAAGGGAAGCTTTCTCGTCACTCTTTAACAGTCTTCTGGGTAATATATTTCAATCATTTTCTGCCTGATCTACAGTTGGTGTTAAAGACTTAAAGCCAGTAAAAATGTTGCGCTGTGGAGGTTCAGAAAAACAGCTGAAGTTGCCATCAGAAAACCCCAAGCAGAGCTGGGAATTGAATTCGGACAAGTCTTTCTTGTGTTGGGTACTAAATGAGGGCTGAGGGGCAAGCCAGTGAGGTTTAAATCACCGTTTGTTAGGATGTAGATCTGCCACAAATGGCACTATGCTTGGTGAAGTAGCGCTTGGTCTAGCGCATGAGTCTCCAAAAACACTTGTGTTGAGCAGCAGGACTGGTGAGAAAAGGGGCTGAGAGCTAAAGAAAATTTTATTTTACCAAAACAGCAGCAGCTCTCTCACTCTGTTCCCTTCCGCTGCTGCAAAAAGCCTTCTCCACGTCTGATACACATCCTGCAGTACTGTTCTTTCTGTGCTGTCTGACATGCAGAGTGCTGTGTTTGTATTAGCATTTTAAAACTGGGAGAACAGCTGCGTGCTGGGGAGGGTGCAGCCTTTCTCCTCCAGCTCATTATATCGGTTTGCAGCGGGGAGAGAGAGGGGGGCTTACACTGAAGCCGGGACCCTCACCGCTCAGTTCGTTTGGCCAGCAAGGCTCTTGCTCGTTAGCTTGACAGACGGTGCTGTCGCCCAGGATGGCCTGCTTCAGCGCCAAGCAGTGGCGTTGGCAGTACAGACAACCACTTGTCTTGTGCCTTGGCTGGAGAGAAGGGCTGGCGCTGGCCACACTGAGATCTGAAAGGACATCGGGGGAGGAAATGAGTCTTTTGAATAGCCTCAGGTTAAACATGAATTAGTAGGAAGCAGCTACAACAGCCAAGATGAGATCAAACAAGACTGACTAATGTGTTGCTGTAAGAGCCTGCCAGAGGTTTTTTATTCACTGCCTGCATTTTGCTCTCCCTAGCCCCTGAAGGGAAGCGTTCCTCCGGGCTAACAGCTGTGTGGGTAGCTCGTAACCGCTTTGCAGTCCTGGATCGCATGCATTCGGTAAGGGGACAAGCTTAATAGGGTCATCTTTTTAACAGGGTGTGTTGTCATTTGGAAGCATGCAGATGGAAAGTGGGGAGATTGGGTTAACAGAATTATTGGAGATCCAAGTAGACTGGCAAAGCATTGTCAGTAGAGAGTGGGCTGCAGACGTACATGAAGAAATATAATACAGTGAAAATGTATTTGAAATATTATTTAACTTCTTTGACAGTACATCTTAGCTCAGTTGCTGGAAGCCTGCTAGAGCAGGTGAGTTCAGGAACGAAAGCTGACCAGAACAGGACTGTGAAGCCACACAGGTCACTTTTACAGCATGAAAGTAATGGGGAAATGGTGAAAATACAGGTTGGATTTTTAATAAAGCTCTTTGTTCTCACTTGTGGAATGCAATAGGAGAAAGAAGGGGGAAGGACAGTCATGGAAAGTTTTCTCTGCTTGAATTTACTTGATGTGAAGGGGAATAAAAGTCTTGCTCTTTGCCCCATGCAGGATATTGTATTTTTTCTTTTTTTTTTAATAATTCAAGGTGGTTTTTGGCTTAGTAAATTCAAATTTATTTCATGCCTTTTCTGCTACTCCTCCCTGCCTTTCCCTCCTCCACTTGCTGTTCACCCCTCTCAACTTCCTCATTTCCTTTTTCTATCTACATTGTGTTCTCTCTCACTTTTCCCTAATATTACTTTGTTTGTATACTCATTGTAGAGAGGGCTTGCAAACTGTATGAGCCACCTAGCCATGACAGAGGTGGGGCTGAAAAGAAAGGATACACTGTGTCTGTACCCTGGCAAACTTGAGGTTGTTTTTTCTAGCAGGATAAAGTCTGATCCTGCTTTGAGAAAGGCTGCAGCTCTTATTTTGGCCTCTTGTCACTGAGGTTCAGCTATACAACAATTCTGAGTTAAAATAATCCTAAATTTCTTTGTAGAATCTACCTAACTGTCCTGTGCTGTTACATTTCCTCTTATCAAATGGTAGATCCTAATCAAAAACCTGAAGAATGAGATCACGAAGAAGGTGCAGGTGCCGAACTGTGATGAGATTTTCTATGCTGGCACAGGGAACCTGTTACTGAGAGATACAGACTCCATCACCCTCTTTGACGTGCAGCAGAAGCGGTAAGATCCAGTCTGCAGGGAGAAGTTTTAATATTGTAATCCTGCTGGCATATGCCCTCTGGGGACAAGTAATAGCTATTAATGCACTCCAGAATTTAGCATCAGCTGCAGGCTGTGTCAGACTGATCCAAACCATGGCTAACAACTGTTACGAAGAGCAGAGTGTAAACATAGCCAAGGTGCAATTTACGCTGCAGGCATCGTGCCATTGATCACAGGGAGATGTGTGCCATACCCTTGTAAATCCCGTGACTACAGAATTGGGTGCTATAAAAGTGGAGAGAAATCAAAAAACCCAAACTCAATCAAGCTAAGCTTGCCTGATGTCTTGTCCCTTAGGTTTTATATCTGCTCAGAATGCTCTTTTAGCAGCATGTTTGTGCTGGTGTATGTGTTGTCAGCCACAAAGAAAGAGGCAAGGAGTTGGTGTTTTTGGCCATCTTGGTAGTCTTGAGAAGGTTCTGGATTATCTGCAGATAGATACGGTCTATGTTGATTGCTTATGTCCCAGAACTTGTCTCATTTCCTTATTTGTATGCCTTTGTCTTTCTAGTATTGTAGGGAAAGTTACAAGTAAATCAAACAGTGCAAATGCTGCTTGGAAATACCTTATTTCTCTCATTTGGTTAAATCTATCCCTAAAACCCCCTCAGAAATCTAGGTTTTGAAGTCAATTGTCATGCAGATATATTTGTTTCTGCACAGATATGGAGAGAGGTTTGTTTTGCTGTTCCTGACTGCAGAGACACTCAGTTCTGCCTCATGATTTTGTAGCTCCAGAGTGGCAAAAAGGGGCTTCAGAGCATCTGCAAATTGGGTTTGGGGTGTTGAACACTGGTAGTTATCATACAGCTTGATTATAGAGCTTGCTGTTGGAGGGATTTTGTTCAACTCTCTGATGTCAGTGCTATCCTTTCCCAGAACTCTGGCCTCAGTGAAGATCTCCAAGGTGAAATACGTCATCTGGTCAGCTGACATGTCCCATGTAGCTCTGCTGGCTAAGCATGGTAAGTGGTGGGGGGGTGCAGCGTTTCACCTGGATCCTAGAGCACACTAGCTCTTGCCTTGGTTGGGAGCAGTGTCCCTGCTAGCACGGCCTGCTAGAGAAACCGTTCAGTGCCATGGCTAGCAGTGAAGGTGCAGCTGAAGACATTCACAGTGTGAGCCCTGCCACTTTGTTTCTTCAGCAAAACCTTTCCGCAAGTTTGTAAAACAGAGGGCTTCTTGTACTCCTCAGAATGATCCAGCTAATCTCTTTCATAAAGCAAAGGCAGATGGTGACAATTTAGTTGTGGTTGCTGCCATATCCTTATTGTCTGACACTCTGAATATAGTCTCTGTTGCTGGGACTATGGAAGAGAGAAGCCATAATTCAGAGGCAGGTGTTTCACAGTAGAGGGTTCCCTAGCCTTATTTCTTTTGGCTTTTCTCTCCAGCCATCATGATCTGCAACAGAAAGCTGGAGTCACTGTGTAACATCCATGAAAACATCCGTGTCAAGAGCGGTGCCTGGGATGAAAGCGGTGTTTTCATCTATACTACCAGTAATCACATCAAATACGCTGTCACCACTGGGTGAGTCTGGGAGTCATGCACCGAGTCCTTGAACTGGCAGGCCTTGTGCAGACTACCATGGGGTTTTTTTGGCAGACACCAAAGCTGCTGCTTGTGAAACAGCACTTCTGTTGCAGCATGGACGTACCCAAAGACAGCTAGAGCTAAATACTCATGTTTGGTTGCTTACCCTGAGCACTGGTATTTTATCACTGGGCTGGATGGCTGCACTGTTCATCTGACTGGGGCTTGCTTTTATAGTGCAGGCTAAAATAACATACAGAGTGTTGAGCCTTCTTT
The DNA here is from genome assembly GCA_027564655.1 of Leptodon cayanensis. Lineage (NCBI taxonomy): Eukaryota > Metazoa > Chordata > Aves > Accipitriformes > Accipitridae > Leptodon > Leptodon cayanensis. The sequence continues at coordinate 11,869,602 of JANXJC010000091.1, read as the reverse complement.
GAGGTAGGGAATGTAGTCATACATGTGTTGTGTTGGCGTGCATGTTAAGTGTTTGCTGTGTTGGCATAGGGATCATGGAATTATCCGTACCCTGGACCTGCCTATCTATGTTACCCGTGTGAAGGGGAACAATGTGTACTGCCTGGACAGAGAGTGCCGCCCCAGGGTCCTCACCATTGATCCCACAGAATTCAAATTCAAGCTGGCATTGATCAACAGAAAGTATGATGAGGTGAGGAGATATAAGAAACCCTGCACTCTTCCTTGACATATACCTGAGGGTAAAGGGAAGTTGTTGACAGCTTCAGTGCTTGGGCCTTTTCTTTGCAGGTGCTGCACATGGTGAGGAATGCTAAGCTTGTGGGCCAGTCCATCATTGCCTACCTGCAGAAAAAGGGCTACCCAGAGGTGGCCCTGCACTTTGTCAAGGATGAGAAGACCCGTTTCAGCCTGGCACTGGAGTGTGGCAACATTGAGGTGAGGCAGCAGGTGGTGCTGTGAGAAAGGCACGTCTTTTGGGGCATCGCTTGCAAACCTTGCTTTTTGCTGCAAGGAGGAGGAGTATTGGGAAGAAGTGTTAGTTGAGAGTGGTAGAGTTGAGGATGACAGCAGCCTTACTAAGGTGCAGGCCTTCGGATAGGGGCATGATTTAGTGTGGTGATCCTTGTAATCCCACGCTTTCCATCACGGGCACTATCAACAGAAGCCTGCAGAGAAAGTTGCTTTCTGCAAAGCCTTTGTAATGATGTCAGTTCTCTTGTTAGATTGCTCTGGAAGCAGCTAAAGCTCTGGATGACAAGAATTGCTGGGAGAAACTGGGAGAAGTGGCGTTGCTGCAGGGAAATCACCAGATTGTGGAGATGTGCTACCAGCGCACCAAGAACTTTGATAAGCTTTCCTTCCTCTATCTCATCACTGGCAATCTGGAGAAGCTTCGGAAGATGATGAAGATAGGTGAGTGGCAGGAAGGTGGCAAAGAAGGATGAGATAAAGAGGATCTGAGTGTCATTCCCAGAGGGAATGAGTGGCATCACAGTGGAGGCTAAGAACAGCAAAGCTATTGCGACTTTTTTTTTCTTTTGGTTTAGCTGAGATCCGTAAAGATATGAGTGGCCACTATCAGAATGCCTTGTATCTAGGAGACGTGGCAGAGAGAGTGAGGATCCTGAAGAACTGTGGGCAAAGTGAGTAATATCAGACTAAAATGTGTCCCTGTTGGCTGGGGAGAAGCTGGGGAGGTTGTGGGGATGAACAGTAATCTCTGGAGACAGATCAGCGTAATCCTTGACCTGAGAAAGTGAATCGGATGAGCAGAAAGTAACCCAAGAGCTAGAATACCATCCAGGAGACCTGAATCAATTGTAGAGCATATTCAAATTATCAGTCGTTGCCTACACATTCTAGTCCTAAATCCAGTAACACCCCCAAAGGTGTGATTCTACAGTTTGGTATGCTCCTAATCTTTCCTTTGTGACAGTGTGGCCATGCATGCAGGTATGAGAAGTTTTCTTTCTCTAGGCAATGAAGAACCCGCACTCATGTTAGCTGCATCTCATTTCAGAGTCCCTGGCATATCTCACGGCTGCAACTCATGGTCTGGATGAGGAAGCTGAGAGTCTGAAGGAAACATTTGATCCTGAAAAGGAAACGGTTAGCAAACTGACTTAATGCTTTCTACTTGAAGAGCTCTGGAGTTTGGGAAGAAGATGACAGTGGGATCTGGTGTTAGTGTGACTGGCTAGGCAGCTTCTTTCTGGTAGGGAGGAACCATCTCCATTTCAGTCGCCTCTTATCAGGCTTGAGACTGTCTGTGCCGCTTGGAGGTGGGTAGGTCAAAGAATGGGATTTTCCTTATGTGGCCTTTAACTGTTTTCTGCTCCTCTCTGCTCAGATTCCAGACATTGATCACAATGCAAAGCTGCTGCATCCTCCTGCTCCTGTCATGCCTCTGGATACCAACTGGCCATTGCTGACTGTCTCCAAGGGGTTCTTCGAAGGAACAATTGCTAGCAAAGGTATTGCTTTGTAGTTGGAAAGTTGCATTAAACTGGGATATGCAGAATGGAGATATTTGTCTCTGTGGCTTCTGAACTGTTGCTGTTAACCTCAGGTTTGTTGTGTGTTACCAGCAGAGGTTGGAATCAAGCTTGGCATTTACACCATCTTTAGCAAATCTCTCAAATCTTTGGCCTTTTAGCACAAGATGGGACTTGACGTTGGAGGGGAGGGTGCTGGCCTAATGTAATTCTTTGCTTAACACCTGACCCACTCAGAGATTAGTAAATGAAGGATCCTACCCTTTTTGTAGGCAAAGGGGGTGCCTTAGTTGCCGATATTGATATTGACACTGTTGGCACCGAAGGCTGGGGAGAAGATGCAGAGTTGCAGCTGGATGAAGGTGGGTGAATCTAAGAGTTTTTCTTGCAGAAGTGTAAGTGTGTGCCTGTGTAAGAGCTCTGACTGTTTCTCCCCTGCCTTCTCTGTGCAGATGGCTTTGTGGATGCTGGAGAAGGCTTTGGAGAGGAAGGTTTAGGTAAAGGGCAGGAAGAAGGAGGTGGATGGGAAGTTGAAGAAGATTTGGATCTTCCCCCTGAACTGGTAGGAGGTTTTCGGGAGGCTTCTTAAGTAGCCCAGTTGTAGTTACTTGGGAAAGCAATGACAGCTTGTGGTGGTGGTTGTGGTGGGGGAAATGTGTTATGGGCTTCTTCAGTGACTTGGTCACCACAGCTGTGGCCAGCTCTGATTTCATTTGGGTGCTGGAAACTTCCACGCTAACCACTGCTCTGTGTGTTCCCCCAGGATGTTCCTGCTGGTCCAGCAGGAGCAGCAGAGGATGGATTCTTTGTGCCACCCACCAAGGGCGCCAGCCCAGCTCAGGTAGTGGCACATGTCTTTGACTGTCTTTCTCAGAAACTTTCTACTTTGGCACTTGTTTTTTGGAGTTCAGCCCTTCTTGTTAACACTCATCTGTAAGCACAGCATAGGAACTTTCTTAAGGAGGGTTAGGGATGATGAGGATAGATAAGACAAATCTGTGCATATACACAATTTCTCTTGTATATATTCCCCTTCCATTCTTGTAGGTTTGGTGTAACAATTCTCAGCTTCCTGTTGACCACATTCTGGCAGGCTCCTTTGAGACAGCAATGAGAGTAAGTTTCCCCTGGAGTTTCTAGGGAAAAGATTGTGCCCTTGTCCCCATATACTTTTGTCTCTGATCCAGTCTGAAGCTTCGTTTTGTGTCCTTTTTTGAATTATTTTGTGCATTTTTTTTCTCTGGGTATAAAATAAGAGGTGCTGTGAGCCTGAGTGATGTCTGTGTGACCTTTGTACAGCCCTGGACAAGATCTACTCAGCAGATCAATGTGTCTATTTCAGCTCCTCCATGATCAGGTAGGAGTAACAAACTTTGGACCCTACAAGCAGCTGTTCCTGCAGACCTATGCCTGTGGCCATACGACCTACCAAGGCCTGCCGTGTCTTCCTACCATGTATGGATACCCACATCGCAACTGGTAAGCAATTGGGTTAGGTCCTTTTCTGTGCTTTTTAACTTATGCCATATACCTCCCAGACTCCTTGACAGTTGTAGCCAGAAATGTCTCCTCCCTCTGTTGTGAACAGAGGAGCCTTCCTGTTCGCTGGATATAAATAGGGAGCATTCTGTCTTTAGTGGGATTTTTCTGCTGCTTGCTGTTTGATGTAAAGATGTTAAAGAACTGCTTTCACGTTTTTTAGAGACTAAATCCAGGGTGAGCCAATTGGGGTGCTGTGTTTTCTAGCACTAATGCTCTGCCTCTGACAAAGCTGGTCTGAGGCATCTAGAGAACCACAGGTGTGTTTTTACAGTGGTGCCTGGAAGCCACTGTAGAAAAATGAGCGAGACTTCCCAGCCTGCGCTAATGCAGAGAGGGCTGGGCATTGTGGGTGGCAGAATTATGGAAGCACAGATGTCTTTTGTGCTAAGCTAATGGCAAAGAAAAACAGCGTGGCCCTAGGTCAAAACATTTCTGACAAGTTGCAGTCGAGCTGACAATGTGGGTGTTCCTGCTGGCCTCTGCAGTGGTCCCGTTTGTACCCCCAACCCCTCTTTGGTGCCCCCAGGAAAGAAGCTGGCTTGAAGAATGCCCTCCCTGCCATTGGACTGAAACTCAATGACCTGATCCAGCGCTTGCAGCTGTGCTACCAGCTCACTACGGCTGGCAAGTTTGAGGAGGCCGTGGAGAAGTTCCGCTCCATCTTGCTCAGCGTGCCCTTGCTCGTGGTGGACAGCAAGCAGGAGATTGCTGAGGTGAGAGGCATACTCTTCCGTCTGTTGTCTGCATGCCTGTGGGGCAGGAGGCCAAATGCCTGACTCTGTCTCCCTCTCTGAAAGGCCCAGCAGCTGATAGCCATTTGCCGGGAGTATATTGTAGGACTCTCAATGGAGATTGAGCGGAAGAAGCTGCCCAAAGAGACCCTGGAACAGCAGAAGCGAATCTGCGAGGTACAGAAACTCTGTGAATTTCTTCACCGCGAGGGGGAAGTAGCCTTTAGGTTTAAAAAGGCATTGGGAATCCTGAATTCTGCCATTTCCTCCTTTAAAGCAGATGTGGCAGTGATTACTTGCAGCATTTTCAGGGCATTCCGTTATTTACGTGGTTGATAGTGATTGTATCCCTACTTTCCCTCCTTCTCCCTAATGCAGATGGCTGCCTATTTCACCCACTCCAACCTGCAGCCTGTCCACATGATCTTGGTGCTGCGTACTGCTCTCAACCTCTTTTTCAAACTCAAAAACTTCAAGACAGCTGCTACTTTTGCCCGTCGGCTGCTGGAGCTGGGTCCAAAGCCTGAGGTGGCCCAGCAGGTATGTCTGTGAGGTGCATGGATAGAAATATCTGCTGTGGCAGGCCCTATTTGTACTGCTTCCTAGCTGTCTCTCTGGTCGATGTGGTTGCTTTTTGCAGACTCGCAAGATCTTGTCAGCATGTGAGAAGAATCCCACTGACATCTACCAGCTCAACTATGACATGTACAACCCCTTTGACATCTGTGCTGCCTCTTACCGACCCATCTATCGTGGCAAACCTGTGGAGAAGTGTCCGCTCAGCGGAGCCTGCTACTGCCCTGAGTTCCATGGGCAGATCTGCCGCGTCACTACAGTAAGGGAGTCTCAACGTCTGTTACCACCCACTCCTAACCTGTGATGTTTCCCTTGAGAGTCCCCTCCAGCAGCTTCCCCCATGCTTGCCCCTAATTTGGCATAGGTTTTGGGTCAAGTTGAATGTTGGAGGACTTGGCATGTGAGGTGGAACAGTTTGGGAATTGTGAAATACTGTGTAGTTTAAATGCTGCCTTCAGGGACCGACATTGCAGTGATCAGCAGCATGTGTTCTTGAGAACCGTCTAGACTCTGAATGCTGCATACGGTGTTGGGCTGTTGAGTTGCTTTTAAGCATTAATCATCTCCCTTTTATTCCTCAGGTGACGGAGATTGGCAAAGATGTCATCGGGCTGCGGATCAGCCCACTCCAGTTCCGCTAGGGCATGTCTGTCCTGGGGAGGTGTGAGATCAGAGGGAAATGGTCTCGTTTCACAGCACAGTGCAGAAACTTTCACCTCCCACCATTCCAGCTTTAGTCTAGTCTCTTCACCATAGCCATGCCTGGGCTGTGTCTTACCTGCTCTTCCCCACCCAGGAATGCTGTAGTGAGACTCCTAGCTGCTTCCAAGTAGTAGCAACTTGCGCTTCTGTTTCCAGATCCAGCTGATGTTGAAGTTTCTATGTACCATTGTCTCAAGAAAAATCTTTTCCAGAGGGTAAAGGGTGGCTCTTGCTGAGCCCTGATTACCGCACATCGTGCTCTGTAGAAACTGCTTGAGAGGCAGCAGCTGCTTATTGTATCCTTTTGTTAGGCTCCTGAAAGAAGAGCTCAAAAACCCTGCTGCAACCTGGACAGCAGGAAGAGCCGAGCCTGGCTCTCACAGGAATGTGGCACTGTCTGGAACCGGGGCCAGCACAGAGCCTGTCCCTGCTCAGGGTCAGCTCTGCTCCCATCGGAAGTGGCAGGAGAACAGCTCAGCATCCAAGTGCTAGTGTTGACTTTTTGTTTTGTTGTCCTAGCAATGTTTCTCAAAATAATCAGCTTCTCTCATGAATAAAGTAAATTGACCATCTTGATCTTCCTGTTCTGTAGCTGTTGGTCTTGCTGAGATAGAAGAGAGATTAGACTTAATTTCCACTTTTCACCTCCCCCCCATCCCTCTTTTGCACTTTTAAGCTACCAGACTGTGTGGGTTTTGAAGTTTCCAGAAAGTGGAGGCTGTAGTCCTGAAATAATTTATCATGCCAGCAGAGGCTGCTTCTGGCAATTATTAATGTGTAATTGCTGTTGCCAGTGCTCAAGTTATCGGTAATGCTCCTGTCTTTGCATTTACCTTGTGTAGTTGTACCCTTTAGTATTGCTGTACCTTTCCTCCTGGTACTTAACAGGCTGGAGGATCTCCAAAGCCAGGCAGGTTGTAGTTTCTGGCAGTGACAAGGATGAGAACATGCATGATCTAGAGATCCTGCTCCCTTTGTGGCTGGACTGCTTTCCTAGTAGTTTCTCCTCACTGATGATGATGAAATAAAACCATGCCTTATGCTAGGATTTTAAAACTTTTATTTTATACATAAAAATGAGGAATGGGGATGTCCCCATCTTAAGGGCACTGCTTCCAGCTTTGCATCGGTCTTTTTTGAGGAATGTTCACAGTGGTGGGGGAGACACAGGAGCCAGGTCTAGGGGCGAGGGGTGTTAACAAGCAGGGTATCGTGGCAGGCCACAGCAATGCCCCCGATGAGGTTCAGGAACTCCTGGAAATCCAGCTGCCCGTCACTATTCAAATCGAGTTTCTTCATCATTCTGTCCACGACAGCTGGGTCCTTCTGATTCTGCAAAAGACCAAAGAGATGGGCATCGATGTCTGCCTCAAGGCAAAGATGCCTCTCACTTGAACCCCCCTGCCCCAGGTGTGGAACTGCAGCTGCTGAGTTCATCACCAGTGGAGAGGGACTGGCAGAGGAAGGCAGAATTCAGTCAGGCCAACTCTTACCAGGCCACGCTCTGGCTTCGGGTGGGAGTGAGCTCATCCCGTCGCCTACCCCACGGTGCTTGTGGGGGCAGAGACTTTAATTGCTGTCCTGGGGGTGAAGTGCATGCCATGGGAGACTATTTTTGCGCACCTTTGTGAAGGCAGCCAGCTCAGTGTTCATGAAGGCCAGGAACTCCCTCTTGGAGAGTGTGCAGTTGTCCCCTTCGCGCCCTGCGTACCGCTGGAAGACGGCTAGCAGGGACTCGATGCAGCGTTCAGTCTCCGTGGGCTGCAGGAGCCAAGAGCAAGTTCAGGTGAGTGTTGCAGGGAGCTCTGGGATTGCAGAAGAGGAACGGGACTCTGTTTCTGGAGGAAGGTTGGGCAGATTGGGGCCTCCTGCAATTGCTTTCCTCAAGGAGTCTCCTATGCCCAACCTGTCCAGCTGCATTTTTCCAGCTGTATTAATTTCTCTGATGCCCTGGCACAGCACTGTGGTGCAGGAAGGACCTAGAGGGTTGGGGAGTGGTTCATGGAAAATCCCCTGGGGAGATGTCAGTTCCCATCGGAGGAGCGTCCTGGACTGGGAAAAGCTAGTGCTGCAACCACAGCGACGTGGACGTGCTAGTTTTTCCCGTGCTCTCCAGCATGGCTTTTCTGGGGCTGCTTTTCTGGAAACATAAGCCTGCCTCCCCCTTTCCCTCCCCCTGCCCTGTCTGGACAGAGGAGAAACTCTGAGTCATGAGAGAAAAATTTGAGCAGAGTTGTCTTGCCAAACTACTGCCTCTGGGCAGGAACAGAGCTGGGCTGGCCTATGGGCTTCTCCAGTGGGGATGGATAGGGCAAGGTGAGGGAGGTGTGGGGGATGTGGGGCTCTTTCCCCTCCCCATGGCTCTAGACGTTGGGGAAAGTCAGTGCAGGGAGAGCTGGCAGGGGAATCCGCCCTTCCCTGCCTAACCTCAGCATGTGGGGGACTCCCTGCCCCATCCTGCCCTGCCTGAGGCTCAGTTCAACCTTTTTTGGTTAACAGGAGAGGAGCTGAGTTGCTTCCGCCCTCAGCCACAGGTCCTCAGCTCTTGGCTCCTCTGCACCCCCCTACCCTGGTGCTGGGGGCGAGGGGATGGGACAGTGGAGGCAGAACTGTAGCCCCGAATTGGATGATGGGCATCAGAAACATCAGTAGGAAAAAAGGAGGGGAGGGGGTGTCAGGAAACAACCACATATGCTACCCCCTAGTCCCCCACTCCTGCAGGGACCCTCTGCCCTCCCCCTCTAGCTTGGCACCCTCTTCCAGTGCACAGGCCCCCTCCCTGGCAGAGATTTAGTTCAGCCCTTGGCACCGTTTCCTCTTTCTCGTGCCAAAGTACGTTTTGCCTTCAGCTCTGGGGCCACTTGCAGGAAATGCTTCTCTCCCATTGCCCTCCTGCCCTTACGGAGCCGCCTCTCCGTCCCCGTCCTGCTTCACTCACCATGGCTGGGTTGCGAGGAGGGGGCTCTGTCCTCAGCACGGCCTCGGTGCGATGTGGCAAAGCAGGAGCCCGGGGTGGTTATGAACCTCACCCCGCAGCCACCGCCCTTCCCAGTGCAGCCAGCGCCCAGCCCTGACTCAGCCCCCTGGGCTGCGTTAGGCAATCGTCAGCTCTAACGGCAGATCTGGACATGCCTGCGGTCCCCAGCTCAGGCTCAGAAATGTGCTGGGCCCCTCCTCTAGACTCTGTCCCTTTCTCTCCTGAGTTTTATTCTTTGCAGTTATTTACACTTCCATTTTCTCCTTGTCTGTTTTTTCCCCTTGGTCTTTTGCCACTTGTCCCTTTATGGCTCCCTTTGTTTCTTCCTCAGGGTCAGGGCTAAGCTCCCCTCAGGGCTGCCTTGCCACTACCCAGAGCATCCTCAGTGTTTCCTGGTGCTGGGGCAAAATTTGGGCTTCCCCAGCTTTTCTAATGAGGCCAGCAAAGGCAGATCAGGCATAGGGGAGCAGGCAGTGTTCCGCTGCCGACACAGCCAGGGCTGCCCACCCCTGGGGGGCAATTGCTGCCTGTCCCCTTCAACCCTGACCAGTCCCACCTGCTGAGCTTTGCTGGTAACACCTTGTAACCTTCTCGTGGTGTAAAAGGAGGAGGAAAGGCAACCCCATGGGTTTGGGGTGCTGCGCTGGGAGCTGGCTGCAGCCAGGATTTGTCCGCAGTGGTGCTGGTCTGAGCTCTTCACTGGGGCTCGTCCCCCTCGTGCTGCTGCAGAGCGAGAGACCCTGGAGGCCTGAAAAGAGGAGGGAGACACGGAGGTGGAGGATGGACAGGAGGCACCCAAAAGGCACCCAGAAAAGCAAGTGATGTGCCTAAATAGTTCAGAGCAGGGAGGATGGGGGCTGTGGGGCTTGTGACGCTCAGAAACCAGCACATGGGGCTGTGATGGCTGGCTGCTCCTCATCCATCGAGAGCCAGGGAAGCTGCTCGGACTTGTGTTTATCTGTGTTTGCACAGTCCTGTGGTTATGGCACCCACCTCCACGCCTTTGCAACCAGCGCTGATACAGAATCGCCTGCCCAGGGCCGGATTTCACTGTGACACCCAGCCCTGGGTGCTGCCGTGTTTCCCCAAAAGCTTTGGGGGGAGCCTGGAGCAGAGAGGTCGGGGTAACACAGGCTGTCCTGGCAGTGTGTGGGAGCTGGGATGTGCTCTGGGATCTGGGACAGCTTCCAGGGACAGGGATCTTCAGGAAATCCTGCTGGAAGCTGTGACTCAGCGTAAAGCAGGAGAAAGGGAAGCTGTAAATCAGGGGGACAGCTGTCCCCAATGTACTTCCATTCTTGCCCCAGTTTCCTGCCCCAAAACTTCTCCTTTTTTCTCATGTATTGGGGGAAAAGTACTCCCCCCCGCATCCAACTCCTCCCAAACTGGAAACAGTTCAGTCCATGTAAATCAAAAGGACTTTCCAAACCTGGGAGCTGAGGGCAGGAAACCTGCTGCTCTTCTCCTTAGATTTTGCACTTCCACGTGCATTTTGCAAACTCCTCTTTGTGCTCCCTTTACAATAAAATATGAGCTGGTTAGAGGGACAAGTGTTATTTCTCCCTTTGCAAGAGCAAATCCTAGAGGAGGTCATGGCTCAGCCCCATCCTGGCTGCAGTGGGGCATTTCAGGAGGTTTCCGTTTCCTGCTGCTGCTGTGTGTGTTTGCAGTCAAGGCTTTGGCCCTGTTTGCAGACAGACCATCTGTGCTGCCATATGTTTGTCACCAAGACGTGCGACTGTCACATGCATGAACGGGGCATCGCTGAGAGCATCGCCCCGTGCATCTGCCTGCCCCTGGCTGGGGCAGACCCTTCCGAGTCCCTCTGGGACCAGGTTCCAAACATCACAGGATGGTGGCTAGGGCTAGGTAAGTGAGAAGCCCTGGGTGCTGCCTGCTGAGGCTGCATCAGGTTACGGTGGACCTGAGATGCCTTTATTCCTCCTGGCCAGCCCCATTACCAGCCAGTGGGGTCTGGTTGCGTTTAAGAGAAAGACACAGATGGTGCTGGGGTTGTCCTTGCTTCTCTATCTCTTCTTGCAGAATTGCAGCCCCATCTGCTGCTGAGGGAATTGGTTCACTCTTGCTCAAGGGAAAGAAGAGAATAAAATCTGTTTTTCTCCAGGGAGGGTCATGGATGTCTCCATCTCCAGCCTCATGCACTGTGTGTGAGATCCGGTGCATTTTCCGTGCCGTGCTGCTGCCTCTCTCCTGCCCAAGGATCCAGCAGTGGTCCCAGGTACGGGGCAGCCCAGGGGAAAAGGCAGACGGATGCACATGGCCAGGAAAATGTGTCTGGATGGCTTCTAACCAGCAGTAGCTTTGCACTGCTGGCTGTCCCTGTAGTGCACATCTGCCATGAAAGCTGGAGCACACAGGCACATCCGCGTGTCCCCATGTGGGTGTCAGATCACAGCATGTGTGAGCTGTGCTGGGAGCCCCCAAAATCATGCAGATCAGCAGTGAGGGCCAGAGTTTGAGAGGGATGTGGGCTCCTAGACATGTAGTAGGGGGGATTTGGTGGGATTTTCAGCAGCCCCTGTCTGGATTAAGTGCCTGGGATTAGGAGGAATGTGTGATCTGAACTGGGACACCCTCCCACCAGGCTGAGGCCCTTGTAGAAATTAGATGCAAGGATGAAGGATGGCAGCAGTCAGTGCAGTCATCAGCTATTTATTCTGATTTCTCATGCAATACATCAGTGTGAAGAAGAAAGAGACTCCCCACCCACCACCGTTACCCTGCAGTAACCACAGCATAACTCAGCTGCTTCAAATCCTCTGTGAGGCTGGAGCTGGGATTCTGCTCATCTGTTAGGAGAGCAGAAAGGTGTAACTAAAAGCGTTGAGTCTACAAAAGTGGTTTTTTTTCCCAGCCTCGAGGATTTTCAGGCACAGCTGACAGGAGAGCCAGTCATGGGCCTAGGGAGATGGGAGTGCAGAGAGATGCAGAACAGTCGTGCCACAGGGTAGAAGTGATGACAGGGACATAAAGGACAGAGAGACCCAAGGAATCCTATTAGAACAGAAAAGTGAATAAATACTGCATTAAGGTGGCTAGACATAATGCAGGAAGGCAGAAGCTGCTGGGGTAACTATCTGCCTACCTACTTGCTGAGGATTTGTTACATGGAAAACCCCCAAACCCAATTGACACCCTCTCAGAGCACCCCATTAACCCTTTTGTGTTGAACACTTCTGTGCCACCACATGGTGACATCCTAAGCTGAAAGCAGAGAGCAGAAGTGATCCTCAAAGAGACTTGGAGAAGCCCCACCAGCTCCAGGGAGAGGACTTCCCCTTAAGATGCCTTGGCTTCATCCCTGGCAAGACGGCTCTGTGCCTCCTCTGAGACCAGGGGGCTAGGGGGGCCCTGGCTCTGCTTGCTGCAAAGACGTGGTTCCTCCTCCTGTTGAGGCTGGGCATTGCTCCCTTGCTGGTGGCTCCCCTTGCTGTTGTCCTGCCATGGCTGGCGGCTCTCCTCTGGCAGGGAAACCTCTGCAGCCTCATGGCAGTGGCCGGATTCATCTCTCCAGGGTGGCTGGGAACGGCTCTCTTTGGTGGCTCGCTGGCCTGGCTCACAAGCTTCCTGTGGCTCTGGAGCCTGGGGCAGAGATGGGCAGCTCTTGGCCTCCCTGTCCTCATGCTCGCTCACTTGGCAGCTGGATTCGGGCTCCTGCGGTACCTGCTCCCTGGCAGGTTTTGATCCATCTCCCTGGGGCTGATGCTCCTTCTCTTCTGCATCAGGCATCGTGGGGTACTGGCTGTCCCTCCTTTCTGCCTTGGGCTTTGCCTGACAAGGGTCACCCTTAACACCATCTGGCTCAGAGGCAGAAGCCTGGTGACCCCCTTCCTTCAGCCCTGTTTCAGACATCTCCTGTGGCTCTTTGAGATCCCCTGTGTTTTCCTGGGAGCTAGAAGCTGGTGTGCTCCCTTGCTGTGGTGGTTCAGGCTCCCCTGTTTCTTGCTCATGCCTTTGAGGTCGTGGCTCTGGGTGGTTGCTCCTGTCACACGGGACTGCTGGCAGCTGGGGTGATATGTAGCACTTCTTCACATAGACGGGCTGCCCCAGTTCATGGGGGTGGTGACAGACAATCTCGTAGGTGGTAGCTTCAGGATTGTTCAAATTCTGAATCATGTGGATCAAGTACGCAATGGTCCGAGGCTCACAGGGCTGAGGGACAACCTGCACCTCTGGCTGTACATTGGCCTCAGCGGGGATATAACGGACTCTCATGTCAGTGACAGATACCTGCTCTACTGCGGGAGAGAGGTCTCTGTTATCCACTTCTATGGTTTGGTAGAGGCTCCTCTTGTGCCTTTGTTCTTCATCCCCATGTGTAGGGCACCCATTTGGCTCATGTGCTTCTTCCTCATGTAAAAACCTGTGGTACTGACATTCTTGGTCATCTGAAGACTCAGAGGCAGTGCACTCAAAAAGCTCACATTGTAATTTGTTTCCCTGATGGTGGGGCAGAACCTCACTCTCTTGTTCTTCGAATATCTCGAGGCTGCTTCTCTTGCGTGTATCTCTGCGGGATCCCATAACACCTTGCTTTTCCCGCATCAGTCGGCTGTGGCTTTCACAGACCTCCAGGTCCAGCTCCCGTTGGTGATCAATCCTCCTCTCGCGCACGGGCTTTTCCCTCTCTCTGCCCCGGCAAATCCGCCTCTCGTCCTCTGGTTCTTCGCGCTCACAGGGATGGTCCCTCCTTTCCATGTCCTCACGTGGCTCCAGTTCCCCGGATATGCGCTGGATCTTCAGATCGGCTTCTGCTGCTGCCTCTGCAGTTTCTCGTGTCCTTTCATACCCCACCGACTCACGTTGTCTCCTTCCATTGTCTTTGGGCTCGCGTGTTTGGCGGTCACGTCTGTCGTGTGTCTCTCTCTGGTTGGTTGTGGCACCTTGCTCTTCCGTTTCCTGTGTCAGGCGGCTGCGGCGCTCATAGAGCTCCCGTTGGCGATCGATCCTCCTCTCACACAGAGGCTCTTCCCTCTCTCTGCCCCGGCAAATCCTCCTCTCGTCCTCTGGTTCTTCATGCTCACGGGGACGGTCCCTCCTTTCCACGTCCTCACGTGGCTCC
>JANXJC010000091.1:11818509-11855855 GCA_027564655.1 Leptodon cayanensis | reverse complement strand
CACGTTGTCTCCTTCCATTGTCTTCGCGCTCGCGTGTTTGGCGGTCACGTCTGTCGCGTGTCTCTCTCTGGTTGGTCCTGCCACCTTGCTCTTCCGTTTCCTGTGTCAGGTGGCTGCGGCACTCATAGAGCTCCAGGTCCAGCTCCCGTTGGCGGTCGATCCTCCTCTCACGCACGGGCTCTTCCCTCTCTCTGCCCCGGCAAATCCTCCTCTCGTCCTCTGGTTCTTCGTGCTCATGGGGACGGTCCCTCCTTTCCATGTCCTCACGTGGCTCCAGTTCCTGTGCCACGTGCTGGATCTTCAGGTCGGCTTCTGCTGCTGCCTCTGTGGTCTCTCGTGTCCTTTCGTACCTCACAGACTCACGTTGTCTCCTTCCATTGTCTTCGGGCTCCCGTATTCGGCGGTCATGTGTGTTGCGTGTCTCTCTCTGGTTGGTCATGGCACCTTGCTCTTCCGTTTCCTGTGTCAGGCGGCTGCGGCGCTCATAGAGCTCCCGTTTTTGGTCGATCCTCCTCTCACGCACGGGCTCTTCCCTCTCTCTGCCCCGGCAAATCCTCCTCTCATCCTCTGGTTCTTTTTGCTCATGGGGACAGTCCCTCCTTTCCACGTCCTCACGTGGCTCCAGTTCCCGGGATATGCGCTGGATCTTCAGGTGAGCTTCTGCTGCTGCCTCTGCAGTCTCTTGTGTCTTTTCGTACCTCACCGACTCACGTTGTCTCCTTCCATTGTCTTCGGGCTCGCGTGTTTGGCGGTCACGTCTGTCGTGTGTCTCTCTCTTGTTGGTCATGGCACCTTGCTCTTCCGTTTCTTCCGTCAGGTGGCTGTGGTGGTCATAGTCCTCCAGGTCTAGCTCTTTTTGTATATTAAGTCTCCTGTCCCGCATGGGTTTTTTCTTCCTTGTATCTTCTTGTTTTACCCACTCTTTTTTCAGATGGTTGTGTCTCTCACTTTCTTGATATTCAAATTTATATTCCTGTTTTCTTCCTTTTTCAGAGATTTGTTTTCTTGGCTTACAAGTCTCATTGTACCTGAGTTTGAGTTCTAGCGGTTTCTGTACGTATGATTGATGTGGGTTTTTTGAGTCCCGGCATTCAGGCTCTCCTGGCTGGTGGCCGCTGTGTTCAAGTGCTTTTTGTTCCAGCTCACGTATGTTGTAGCGGCTTCTGTCTTCTGTGAGTAATTCAGGTTTATGTGGCTGATTGTGATTTCCTATATCTGCTTTTTGTGGCTGCTGGGTTTTTTGATCATATGGTTGTAGTGCTGTCTCATGTGGCTGATGGCTACTCCACCGGTTTGGCAGTGCTTGAGGTTCACAGCTCTGGCTGCGACTCCTCACGTCTGCCAGTTGTTCTGGCTGTGGCACCTCTTGATTTTCTCTCTCATCTGCCTTCAGTCTGGTCTCTTGTGCTTGCAAGCTGCTGCGCTTGCGGTGTTGTACATGTCCTCGTCTGTCTGGCTCTGGTGGCTGATGTCTTTTTTGGCCCTTCTGTTGGTCATGTGGTTTTTGGTTTCGTTCTTCATATTCCTGAGGGATTGGCTCCCCTGGCTCACTACTTCGTTTTGCATCGTTTCTGCTTTGTGTGTTATGTTGCTGGTGATGACTCCTCATTTCCTCTAGTGTTTCAAGCTCGTTGATTCTGGTGTCTCGTTGCAGTTCAGGTTCACAGGGGGGATGATATTTACTCTCACAGGTTTGTTGTTCCTCCCGCTGGAGCTGCTGATGGTTCCCTCTGTTCTTAATTTCAGGCTCTCGGAGTGAATTGCCACTGGTTGTCAGCTTCGTTCTTTGCAGAAGGCATGGTCCCTTTGGCAGGTAGCAGTAGCAGGTCTTAGCCACTCTGAACACCAAAAGCAGGAACTCATTAAAATCTATTTCCCCATCACCATCCCACTCCAGAAACTGCAGAATCTTGTCAATGGTCTGAGGGTCACGTGGCTTCTGCAAGGGAAAACACACACAGGGAAACAAAGAAGGGAGTTTAGTCTTTCTGCTCCTTGTTAGAGAAATGCAAAGGCAGGGATAACTGCAGTCTTTTCTCCTTCCATCTCTAACACCTTCACTTTCATAGCTCATCAGGAACTCCATGTCTTTGTTCTCCATTTTCTTGGTTGTTCCCTGGCTGCAGCTAACCAGCTCTCTTCTCTTTGGGATATGCTGTATCCCTCTACTGGGTGTATTTCCTTCCTATCTTTGAAAGAAAACCATATCTCCCCACAGTTCATTCTCCAGCTTTTGCCCATTTATACATGGCAAAATGGGTTGGAAGACCTGTTGAAGCTGTTAGTGCAAAGGAACACAACTGCTGCTCCCCTTTGAAAGCCTCCCCATCCCACTGTCATAAGAATCATCCCCTCTCCAGAAGGAGATTTTGTAGTCTCTTGCACTCCAGACGCAGTCTCTTGCACTCCAGGCTCAGCCTCAAGCCCTCCCCCTTGCAACAGCACTCACGTCTATGATATCTGCAAACTCCCTCTGGATGAACTCCTTCATCTTCCTTCGGCTGAGGTTGGAGCAGTCTCCATCTTCCTTTGCATGTTTGTGAAAGACACTGATGATGGTAGAAATGCTGTCTAAGAAGTGAGACATCTTCCTGCAGATTCAAGCAAGCCTGCAAGAAAAGGAGCAGACCTAAAGATGGGAGATTAGCTTGCCTCAGCCTGAAAAGAGAAGGGAGAATTGCTGGGGTCAGGCTGTGTGCGTTAACAGGACGCTGGCTGCCACGTTCTGTGTGTTTGCTCCTGTGCCATGGTGAGCTCTTTCACCAGAGCACTGGGAAGAAACTCAAATGCTTACGAGTTTTAGTGGGATGGGGAGTGTCCTTCAACTTGCCTACTGACGTATTTGAATGATGGTTGATAGGGGATGGCAGGATGCCTGCATTTTTGGATCGCAGGGAGGGAACTAGGGATGGTGACTCAAGAGATGCCCCAAGAACCCATCCCCATGGGGCTATACCATGTACTTATGTTTCCAGGACCCATGCTGCTATCTCTGTCTGGCACCAAGAGAGATACACTGGCTTCTGTGAAGCAGGTTAGAGGATGTCTAACACAGCACTGGCATGGCCTGAGACAAGATCTAGCTGGGTCAGAGACAGGTGGAGTGCTTACAGAGAATTAAAACAAGCCCTGTGGCTGGTGCTCCTGTGACCAGTAGTAATGCAAAACAATTGATAAAGCTTTCATTACAGCATCAGTTCATTGGCAAATAGATTTTGGCCAGAGGGGAACTGTCAGATCACCTAGGTCAGAACTGCTTATTTAATTTTACTGAGATCTGCTTGGCAGAAAGCAGAGCTCCTGTTGGAGCTTTGTGTCTGGAAACCTCAAAAGCCACCTCTTTCCTTCCTCCTCACAGGATCCCCAAACCTATTATCAGGTACATTGGTACTGAGAACAGCTTGCAGCTGGGGAAGCTGTGCCATGTCTGCCTTGCCGCCTCTATAACGTGCACATATTCATGAACACATGTGCACAGCTCTGCATACAAAATCCTGGGTTTTGTTATTTCTGTAGAAAACAGAAAATTTCTCCAATCTGTTCATTCTGGCTGGGAGCTGACTCCAGACCAAAGTAAAGCATGAAACCTGTCTCCCTCTCTTGTTTTCTTTTTGAGAAAAGCTGCCTCTACACATGGACACACAACGACAGCATGCAGGTATCCGAATAACACAAAACAACACTTCATTGGATATAAACACAGAAGACTCAGAAAATACTGCGGCAGGAACGACGCTGGTACCCAACATGAATCCTATAGAAATATCATGTCCTTGCCCAGCAAAGTGCACATTTCAGAAGGAGTGACTTACCCAAATCACCAATGGGATCAAGTGGGATTCCTGTGAAGCGGTGGTGAGTGATCGGAGGACCAGAGCACTTTTATAGGGTCCTTGACGGAACTACAGAAAGGAGACACCCTTTGTGGACGTTGTCCTGATTCATCTTCGGCCAAGCCCAGCTGCACCTTGACGTCCTCAAACGGGTTATTTAACTTATCATCCCCTTACCTATCATTTTAACCCAGAAATAGCAGTTGCCATGTGGCAATTCAGGAACTGGCTGGTTCCACCTAATCCAGACTGTAAAGTTATTTTATGGGCTGATTGTATTTCAGATTTTAAAAGATCTAGAGTAGTTATAAAGCGTATATATGTATTAATGGGAGGGTGTATTTTTATATAAATGTGCATCTGCATAGGTATGAATTTATATATGTGCAATACACACACACACACACACACATAAAACCAGTATGAAATGAAATAGAATGGAATTTTGAGGATGGGGGCAGAAGTATGGATGGGGGCAGAAGTATTGGTGGTAGCAGAGCTCACTATTAGCAGATTTGGGACAGCTGCAATCTGTATGGCCCATGAGCTTGGTACCACAATACCAGAGATTACTTTGTTTGCTTTTTGTGCAGTTCCTTTGGTACCTTGGGCCTGAGGTCAGTGGGGTTTGGGTCTGGCTTTCGCTCGCAGAAGGACAGAAGAAGACCTAAGCACTACAAAAATGGTGGAATGCAAGTGTGCAGCAGTGAGATCCCCAAGTCCTCCAGATCTTGGCTTCTGTGGTATCCCTGTAGAGTGTTTTATTTTTGGTAACTTCTTATTAAGGAGCCTTTTTGTATATTATCCAGGTTTTTGTTGGGCAAAACCCAACCACAAACAGAATATTTTTAAATGGTAAAGTTTGCAAAATGTATTTTCATACAAGAAAATGCCTGTTCAATTAGCAACGACTTTTCATTGAGAAAAATGACGACAAAACGTTTTTCATATTAACTGTGTTCCATGAATGACTTTCATTTCAACTTTGCTTGATCTTTAATTAAAAACAAAAGCAGGAATGTTTCTGCTGAGAGGTCAATTCATGTTGAATCTTCATCCAGTTGCCCTAGGCAGCTTTTGCTGTAATTACCTCTAGAATCTTCTTTTTTTTTTTAATGTTTTAACAATGAATTAATTAGAGACCAACTGATTCCTTTATTCATCCTGAACTCTTGCAGCACACAGAGCAAATAAGGAAGATACCAGCTATGCCACCTGGGCCCCTGCTTTTGGAGGTAGGATGCTGCCTTGACAAGCATGATGGAGACATTGCAGAAAGCCTTCAGAGCATGAACTTGTCACGCAGCCTTGGGTGAGTGGCTCACCTGGCCCATCTGTAAGGGAAGATCATACTGGGTGTAGGAGCCTAATTAATTAGTGCTGGTAACACCTTGGGGATACTCATACAAGTGCGTACAAAGATTTGTTACTAACCATACTTCATTTTTTAGCTTTTTTTCAAGATTAAATTATACTTGTGCAAATTATACCCCACCCGTGGAATAATAACACCCTTGGGAAACTGTAATTTTATGGTAGATTGGAGTTGTTATTAGAATTAGAGTATTACAGTGCTGCTTGGTGTCCTGTAACAGTCTGTAATCCCCCCCGCAGGGGCTGGGACGATGCGGGATGGTCGAGTGCCACGTGAGCCACCAGGCAGAGCTGGGGTATCAATGCAGGAAAAGGTATGTCACGTTTCGGCCTTGGGCATGCTGGCATGCTTGCCTGCTTTCCCGTGCTTTGCTGCCGTTCCCAGGTCAAGGCAATGAGTTGCAAAGCACGTTCTTGGCAGCACTGAAACCCCATTTTCTCCAACGGCTTGGTTTTCCCCAAAGATGCTTTCATAAGACAGGATTTGGGTAGGTTTTTAAAAGCTATTACCAAGGAGGGTGGACTCCGTCCTCCTGTTTCTTACCCAATTCTGTGCCCATCCTCGTCACCTTTTATACAAGGTGACTGAACTTTTATTCCATTTAGTCTTAGAGGAAGTGGGCTTCTTGTGTGGTGTATAAAAGACCTTTTCTCTTCCACCACCTCCCAGGCTTGCAGGACTCTTAGGTTTTTGTGTCAGTGGGATAATTTTCATTTTCTCCTTAAAATGAACCAAACTCCCCCTTTTAACTTCAAATATGATACCCCTGATAGCAAAGGTAGTGTTGTTTAGAATAGAGCATATAATTAACACATCCCTAACAGGGCTTAGTGCCTGCCTGAACTGGGAGGTCAGTTTTTTTATTGATGCTGCAAAAGGTGGCAGCTGATGGACGGACAGACTACAGGGGGATGGTTGGCTCTAGTGATTGTAGACCCTAAGCCAGAACTAATAAGAAGCAAAGAGCCACTGGACAAACCTCTAAGACCTATTTTACAAGAAAAATGGAGTTCTCTGTAAAATGAAATGTTTTGAGGAATGTCTCAGGTGGAATGGGCTTTTGACAGACAGACGATGAAAGTCTTGACTCTCCCATTTCATGTCCACAGCTGTCATGAGGTAAGTCAGAACTTATTTTTGCTAGTATGTTTTATCAGAAGTAGAGCAGACTGGTGTACTTTGTGTCTAATACATTTAATTATGACATTAGCATATTTAAACTAAAGAATTTTTGCGAAGTATGTTCTGGGGATAGTTTTGAAATGCTGGTTTTTCTGATTCAGCACTTAGCAAATTGTGAAATTCTGGGGTGTCCCGGAGGAATGACGTTTTATTTTCCAGTGAGGTCTCTGTGTGCTGCTTGTCACCGACCACAGAGCAGGAGGTGCGGGTGCATTTATCATGTGCTGATTTTGCTGATAGGTCACAAGTGAAAGATAGCATGGTGAAAAACAGGCTGAGCATCACCCTCCCTGCGGGATACCGAGTCCTGGGCCTGCCTGGTGGTCCAGCATGTCTGAACCCCTTAATAAACTCCACTGACTTCACCAGACTGCTCATGCCCTCAGCATTATCCACATTCCTATGTGCATGCTTGGACAAGTGCCCAAAGACCTGG
Organism: Leptodon cayanensis; assembly: GCA_027564655.1. Taxonomy (NCBI): domain Eukaryota; kingdom Metazoa; phylum Chordata; class Aves; order Accipitriformes; family Accipitridae; genus Leptodon; species Leptodon cayanensis. The sequence continues at coordinate 11,849,029 of JANXJC010000091.1, read as the reverse complement.
TACCCTGAACTGCTTGAACTGAATCTGAGTTTGAGACTGGCTCCATTTGTGCATGAGTTGCATGTCAGCGTTTTATCTCTGGCCTCTCAGTTGTTGCTGCGACTGGATGTACCCGAATAATCATTTTTCCTGTGTTTAATATATCTCCACTCCTTCCTTTGGAGACTTCCATAGCTAATAGGGATTTTTGATCTTCATAGCATGCTCCACATTCCCCTGCGTCTGAGATTATTAATAAAGTGAGGTTAAATAGAAAAAATCCCTCCCATTCAGTGTTAAGCAGCTGTTTATTTTTTTCATGACAGACATGAAAAATGCCCGGAGCAGATGGATGCTGTGAAGGATCTGTTCAGGTCGGCCGTGCTGTTGTGTTAAGCCAGACTTCTACCCTCTCTGAAGACATCTCTTGCAGGGATGTCGCATCCCTGCCCGTAGGGAGCAATTGATTCACCTCGGCTAAATTGCAAAGGCAGGTGAGCAGCAGTTCCTTTAGGCTATCCACCCCCAAGACACACCTGCCTCTCTGCAGCCATCCCTCCATCTGCACTCTGGAGCAGTCTGGCCATATGTCATGCAAGGGACGGACGCTCAGGTCCTCTGCACCTCATCATGTCAACCTGGCTGTTTGCTCAGGCTGAGGGCATGCTTGCAGCAACACCACACCAGGACACTGTGCCCTTTTGCCTTCAGTTTTATTGCTTTGCTTACACAGGCAGAGGCAGCCTAACACAGAGTAAGAGGGAAGGGATCTGGTCATGCATAGCTCAGTACAAACCAAGGGTGTGAAGCCCAGGTTTAATGAGGAATTGGACATGACATGACAACTAGAAATAAAAAAAACAGAGTGGGACTGGACAAAACGTACCTCCATGCAGGGGCCAACAGCCTCACTTAGATGGGGGCTTGTTTCAGCCTTTACTGCTGTGGTGGCCACTGATACAGAGACTACAGGAGCTGTTGGTCTGTAGTGGGTTGTCTTTGGTGAGGAGCATCTTGTTGCTGTTATGCTGGACAAGACGGAGCATCTCCCCTGCTGTGCTTCTGCTCCAGCACTTTGGATTCAGGGAGCTGATGGCAAGCTGGGTCATGGCATGTTTCCTGGGGCTTGGGATCCCAATGGGGGCTTGCCACCCCACTGTGGGAGCAGCAGCTTCTGGGTCTTGCTGGGTCCTGCCAAAGGGCCTTGCAGACCTGGGTCTTGTTGTTTGGGTCTCTTCCTCGTGTCTCCGATGGACAATTCAGGTTCTGCTCTGCTGACTCTGTCTCTGGGCTCTGATGATGGTTTGAACCCTGTCCTGGTGCCTCAGTTTCTTGGGCCTGGTGGGTTTTTGGGTCCTGTTTTGGTGCATCAGTCTCTTCAGCCTTATGGGTATTCTTGTCCTGCTCTGGGGTTGCAGTGTCCAGGATCTCATCTCTCTCTGAAACCCCTTCTGGTGCTTCAGTCCCATCATCTTGGTGGGTGTCCTGGTCCTGCTCTGCTGTTTCACGCTCCTGAGTTTGATCAGTGTCCTGGTCCTGCTCCTGTGTCTCACCCTCCTGGATTTGATGGTTGTCTGGGTGCTGTGTCTCAGTGTCCTGGACTTTGGTTGTTCACCCCTGCTCAGGGACCTGCTGGTTGCAGGAGACCCTCCCCACTGCATGCAGCCTCAGCCGCTGCTCCCCACCTGCCTTCTCTTGCGCTGTCAGCTCTTGACTATCTTCTGGTGCCTAGTGCTGCTGGAGTGGCTTCCAACAAGCCTTGGAAATGTGGAAAACCAGGCTGAGCAACTCACTGAAGTCAACCCTCCAGTTGCTGTTATCATCCAGAAAGCACAGCACCTTCTTGATGGTTTTGGGGTCCTGGAGGGTTCTGTAAAGAGACAAATGGTGTTGGCAAAGCCCGTGAGCCATTTGTGCCATCTCTCTAGGAGCACTGGAGCAGTCTCAAGGCAGAAATCCAGCCCCATGCCCCCACTCCCCCGTGGCTTGTGTTGCTCCCTGTACTGAGCCCCACAAGCTGCTGGCGCAGGGAGAATGAACAGCCTCTCCTCTTCCTGCAGATCCTGGGCTTTGAAGGCATCTGTGCCTTTCCCAGGGAGCCAGGTGTCCTGTACACCTGCAAGGGAGTGCATGGCTTTACCCACCCTGCCAGCCCTGCAGCCAGAAGGCACATGTGCGGCAGGCGCCAGCTGTGGGGCCGGATCCTCACCTCCATCGCATCCGTGAACTCCTGCTCAGTGAGCTACCTCAGCTCCTCCCTGCTCAGGGGGCTGCAGTTGCTGTCATTTCTGGCACGTGTAGAAAGCAGCAGTGATGCCATTGATGTTTTCCTGGAGCTGGGCCATCTCTCTGCAAAATTGAGGCAACCTGTGAGAAAAATCCAGACAAAAAGGAGCTTTGTTTTGGTTCATTTGTTTGGTTTTCAGATAAGTTACTCAAACAACACAGCTGGACAGAGAGAGAGAGAAAGAAGAGCCAGAGGAGGGCACAGATAAAACGAAACAGTATAAAGGAAGGGAAAGACAGAGCAAGAAGGATCTCACAGGAAAACAAATCTGAAAAATTAAACTCAGCTGCAGAGGTGGCTAGATGTGAGGACCAGCAGGTGATGGCTGGAGAGGTGAGGGACACTGAGAGCTGAAAGACTGGGGACACACAGTAAGAGAAGAGAGAAAAAAATCCCTTTTGGCTTTCTCTGGCGAAGAGCAGAGCTGTGAATGGAGGTTGTCTCTAACAAACCATGGAATAGTTTAATTCCAGATCTCCTTTATTACTATTTTTTTCCTTCAGGAGAGCTCAGCAGTGGCAGCTCCAGGGACATCCTTATGGCCAGAAGCTCCTGCTTTCCTGCCGGTAGCAAGTCAGACAACGTGAAAAGTATGTCCAGGCTTATCTGGGTGAGGAGGAGGAGCACTGAGCTTCAGGAGTGCAGTCTGGAGCAGATCAGCTCTTGGCCATCTTATATACAGTTCAGGATCACAGCCTGCATCTTCCAGAGGAGACACCCCTTCAGCAGGGTGACCTGAAACATCTCGCACCCAATTACGGTGGCATGCCCCTGTCTTCAGTTGTCTCTTTCTCATTAACTTCTACTCTGATGCTTTTCTCTGGAGTTAATGCACGATCCTTCCTTCCTAAGCTTGCCCCAGCTGCAGACACATTTCAGAGGAATTTAACAGAAAAGGCTATTTTTACCACTGGAAAATTTAGTTTAAGGTGATGCCTGAGCAACGCCTGGGACTCTTGTGTGTGGCAAACATGTTTTGTGAGAAGGAGGTCCCCAGTGACTGACACACAGGGGAGGAGACCGGCTGGGCGTCCTTGCGTGGTAAATAAAGAGAAAAGGAAACAAAGGAAGAAAAATGAGGATATTGTGATGCCAAGATTAATGTGATTCCCTCCAGATACTCCCTCTTCTGGATCCCAATCGAGCAAAGAAATCTTTTCAAACAGTGCCACCAAGTGGTGCTTGGAGTAGGACAGAGGTATGACATGGTGTGTCCCAGAGCCAGCGAGCAGCTGGGGACTATGGGCATGGTGGGTTGCAATCACCAATTTACCAGAAGGGAAAACTGAGGCACATGGCAAGGAAGGGACTTAAACTCCTCGTACTGTCCAGCACCAGTCCCTGCTGCAACCCTGTGTCCTGTGGGTCATGCCACCATACTGAGGTCCAGTGGGTTAACTGGGAGCCTCGCAGACCTATATGAAGTTATTGCTGTTTGCTCAGGAAAGCAAATTTTGTATCTCTCTGTGCTGTCTTATTGCTCTCCTGACTCCTCCAAATGCAGTGTGATATGACAGTTGTCTCCTAGGCACTTTGAGTAAGACTTTTAGGTGTCCTTTAACTTTCTCTTTTTTAGAGTCCTTTTCTTGGCCAATAGGTGGTTAATAAGAAAGACTGGAAAAAAATGGTATCAGAAATCCATGTGTCTTTTAAAGTGCAAGGTGTTTTAGGCACAGAAAATAATATACATCCAGTTTTGTACTAAAAAAAGCACTTTCAGGAAAATGCCTTGGCTTGCTCCGTGCCTGGCAGGGGGAAGGTTAATGAATCCTATTTTGTTTATGTGAAATCCTTGCAGGTGTGCATGGAAGGGCTTGGAGAGGATAACTATGGGAGGTTAGAGGGTCAGGAGGGCTTTGCAGGCTGTCCTGGCCTTTGGTTATGTGCTGAGTCCTCTTGAGCTCAGGGTTCCTTTTTTTCTGTCTGGTTCTGTCTGAAACCATGCCCTTTCTTTAAGCTAATATATCATGGTTTTAATCCCAGGTGCCATCAAGCAACTCTTCTGTCAGCCTGAGTAGGCAGTGCCCAGGGAGGAGCTGTGATCTTCTAAATAGTACCCTTTTATTTCTATTTATCAACCTTTCTATCATACCTGCACGGAAATGCACCACTTTCCTCTAACTTGTGGCATGTTCGCTGCTAATCTTCTCATTAAGATGCAGTGAGGGTAGGGGGCAATTACTGGGGCACCTTGGAGAGGCAGAAGTGTTTAGGGTGTTCTTGCTGAAGTTATTTCTAGTTGAACCACCCAGACCTTGAGCAGGGCCGTTTCTCCTCTTGTAGACAACTGTAGACAATAACAGGTTTATGTTGTAGGGGATTTCATGCATGCTTTATGAAGCAGAAAAGGTTAGAGGGTCAAATTATACCTGAAGAAGTTAAAAGTGCTGCAACAAAAAAGAGAAAAACATCACTTTTAGCAGAGCTTGCAATAAATTGTGTTGAATCCAGGGAGCGGAGGGCAGGTGCTTCTGAGACTTGTGCTAACCTAATCACATGAAACTTCAGTGGTGCTGCCTTGAGAGCTGTGAAATAGGAGGGGAGGCTTTGCACAAGCTCACACCTGGTTTGCAATGATGTTGGGGGGGTTTTGAAGAGGATTGGGATGGGGCTGGGAGGGCTTGCTCTCTGAAAAGGTCTGGAAAGAAGCTGATCTTCCTAGGAACACCTCTATAACAGAAGAGCAGCGTTTGTGCTGCTCTTTACTGTGAAAACTGCTCTTGCAGCAGAGCCAAATTGCTTAATACAATTAGCTTGTGATGCCTTTGGCTGAAATAAAGCTTAGGTTCCAATTTCTCTGTTTTCACCCAATATCAAAAGGAGCCAGGAGCTTCCAAGGCAGTGTACCGTGTGGTTAGAGATTCCTGGGCACCCTGAGACCTTTAAGCCATGCTGGTGCTAGAAAAGCATCATTAGCCTAAATTTTGGGGCAGGATGGGTAGCTCTTTCCACTGTGATGTCACCTGCACTTCAGAGAAGAATAAATAGTTTGGGAGTTTGCGTTCAAAGCAGCCAAAATGCACATTAATTGGGGATGGCTTTCCAGGGTGGATTTCCCACAGAGGTAAGGTGCATGGTGTGGCAGAGGAGGGAACAAGTCTGCAGCACTTTGCTTACTTGGCAAACTCATTCCACTAAAATTCGCAAATCTTTCAGGTGTATTTGGTGAAGGAGCTCCATTTTCTTAGCTCACCAACAGAAAATGTGTTGGGGCACTGGGTGAACCAGCTTCTCTGGATAGGAAGAGTGTGTATTCAAGCTTAGGCTGCTGGTAAAATGCTCTCTGGTTGCTTCCTTTAAGCAGTTTGATTGCCTAATTTTATCCACATCTGTCCAGTTCATCTTTCTTTCTGTTTCTTGGGCAAAAAGATATTCTAGGCATGCTGGGTCTGTGTGTTCACACGAGGAGCAACTGTGGTTCCCTGGGCTGTGGACTGCACTACTGGCATGGGTTTGGAGAAGTGATGTGCACCAGGGCTGGGTGAAGCTGGAGGTGACACCTGGCTCACAGCAGCACTGGGACTCTAGCGCGATCATGTGGAGCAAGATTTGTGTCAGAAGTGCAGAAAAAAAAAGAAAGGTGTGGAAAATCTAAGTGTGCATGGTTACACAAGAGCTTTAAAATAATATAGTAGCTGTTATTACCACTGTGGTGATTGCTGAAGATCTACAACTTGGGTCGTGCTTAAATTTCTCCTGCTGTATTTTAATGTGTGAAACTTCAGCCATCTCGCCTAAAATTCTTCTCTTTGAGAAAGAACTAGAAAACTGGTGCCTCCTCAGACAGCCCAGGGTTATTTTCCTCTCTTCTGCCCGAAGACCTTGTGGATCTGGGAAATTGCTCAGCTCCTCGGTTAATGGGGAGGAAAGGAAGAAGCAGATGAAGGAGGCATTGGGAGGGAAGGGGGCACAGAAAAAGCATTGCCAGCAGTTGGGGCTGTCACGAGCGCATGTCAGGCAGTAATGGCAGGGACTGGTGTTGAGCTGGTGTTGGGTGTTAGGCTTTGGGGGTGTTTAAGATCTGGGGCTCAAGGGGGTGGGAGTTAGGTCAGAGCGGTCAGGTTTCTCAACAAAAACTAAAGCAGGAAATTACTGTTTATTCCTTCATGACTCTGATTGTTCCTGCTCAGCAGGGAAGAGCAGAAGTGTAGGTTAGTGCTGATGAAGGAGGGAAAGTGCTGCACTGAAGGTTTAATGTGAGAAAACATTTAAATATGGGTTTTGGAGAGCTGGAAGTCTTCGGGGCTCGAATGGATGGGGCTTGCTTTGGGAGGTTAGAATAAAAAGCAAACGCCTGGTTAGTGCCTGCACTCTGTGCAGCCATGGGACCCAGAGGTTTTATCTGGGGTTATTGCCTTCCTCACATGCCTCCTTTGCCTTTTCTTCCTGTTGTTTCCTTCTTTCTTTTGCCTGCTGAGAGCTGAGGGAACTTTACACCGAGGTTCAGGCTTACCTCGTTCCATACACGAAGCACATTTCCTAAACTTTCCTGGGGCCGGAGCCCATTATACAGAGAGTTTTATCGCTACATCTATGTCATTATCAGGAATTAAGCTAATTGGAATAAAATGCTGTGTTTTCCTATGCTGCCTAGGCATTTCGGCAAGTTATTTCTGTTGCAATCTTCTTTATTGCTAATTCATTGTGACATTAAGAAGTGTAATACATCAGCTTTTCTCTAATAGCTGTTTCCACTTTTTTACATGCTAATGAGCATATTTAACATATTTCTTCAGAGATAATTGGATTCTAAGTCTCCCTGTGGTAATGCACTGAAAACCAGCTAGCAATGCCTTTAATATCTAAAAGACTTTTTCTGCATTTGAATAATCCCACAATTAAAATTAGGAATTAATCTCTTGGCTGAAACAAGGCTTTTGAGGATACTTTTCTTGTTTTGAGACATTTTTAATACATATGTTAATTATACTTACGGAGAAGTTAATTAAGCCCTTCCTTTGCATTTGTACCCTAGAACTCACAAAGGGGCATGGGTATCTCAGATTATCTTGTTCCTCTCACCCATTGATCCTCCTTGTGAAGGCAGGATTTTTCTGTGCTTCGTTTACTCATAACTTATCCAGCCGTCTATTTTAATTCAAAACATAGAAGCTGTCATTGAGTAAATTATGTTTTCTGAAGGTGCAAAGGAACTCACAAGTTTACTTAAAGAGCTCTAGATCTGGAAAAGGAAAGGAAATGATGATATGTAGCTAGCCAGTGCATGGAGAGCATGGATGAAATTCTGTATCTCATTTTAAACAAATCTCTAGCAATTAGAGACTAAGAATAAAACTAACAAGGAAAAAGGGTAGGGAGGAAGATGAGATGAGATTATCCCACATTTACTGCTATGAAGAATTATTTCACCTCCCGCCAAAGGCACCTGTTTTTCACTGTAGGGAGGCGGACTGCTGGTAAGGCAGCATGCTGTATGGCAGTCCTTCACCCCAGATGTTTGGGAATGCTGTTAACTGGCAGAAGATCAAGGCAAAATTAAACAAGCCGCTACTACTCTTTACCTCCAGCCCAGAAGAGTCCAAATCCTGCTTTTTATCTGTCATCAGAAAACGAGTTTTGACACTGCCTGTATGTTCCTTGCCTTTCAACTTCTCCAAGCTTCAGCAGGACATGTCCTCCTGCCTTCCCGTGCTGTACATCGCCAGAGGATGCTGCATGTGCGCATGCATGGTCACACATGTGCGTGTTTGCTGTGGGTGCCCGGGCCAAGTGTGTGCATGCACAGACACACCTCTGCGCATTTGGTGTAAGCAGCTGGGACGCCGTCCCTCCCATCAGATCTGCTGCCTGCACCCAGACCTCGCTCAGACGCACTCCCTGAGCTGGGCATGGGGTTTAGCTTTGGAAAATCAGCTTCTGGGCAGAGCTCTGACCATGAACCAGCTATTTGTGGTAGTGCTCAGAGGCTGGGCAGGTATAGCAGCTGGGTTGTGAGCACTCCTCTTTGATTTTCTTTCTGTACTGTATCATCCTATGTCCAGAGCCATCGTGTGCAGGGACCCTGGCTGGGGATGGAGGCAGCAGCAGTTTGCTCCTGCCACTCGTGCGCCCATGGAGCTCTCTGCCTTCTCCCAGGGCTGTCAGCGGAGGAGATAGGCTGGGACGGGACTGGGCCCTTGCCTCGGTTGTGGTCTCTGCTAGCTTGCTCCACTTGAAAGCTGAGGGTTTGGTGGAGACCTGAGTCACCTCTTGTGGCCATGGTGGAAGTGAGTCACGGGCTGTACTCATTTTGGCTGCTCCCCTTGGTGGTGGGGACAATTTTGGTGCCTTTGCCCGTTAGCTTCCTCACTACCCAGCACATCAGCAGAGAATATCAGTTCCTTTTCCTAGCTTATTTTTGGAGGAAGCTGCAGTTTTGGGCAATGGCTTAAAGTCTCAGGTTTAGTGTCTTCTCTGGTTGGGGTGGAAAGCTGCTTTCTGCTGTCCTGAAAAGCAGCTCTGGTCACCAAGAGTGACTGCAGGAGCATCGAGGGCAGGTGGAGAGGAAGCAACTAAGAATTGCTCAGGGGTGGCTGTGCTGCAATAACAGGAGTGTCGTCTAGAGCAGAGGGTGGAAGGGGGTAGAGAGGACGTGTTGGGAAACACGACCTGATAGAAACCCCACCAAAGCCAGGCTGGCAGTGCGGTGGATCTGACTCGGCAAGGTGCTGCTGGGGAGGAACAAGGCGTTGTGTCAGGCTGGCAGCCGAGGACTGGAGTGGGTGGTCTGGGGCCAGATGGAGCTTGCCTGGCAGGGACGCGTATCTGGCAGCGGTGTGGCAACACTCAATGAGGCAAACAGTGCAGGTCTGGAAGCTGCTTGCACAAGGCTTGTGGGCTGGCAGCAGGGAGGAAAGCCAGGCAGTAAGCAGGCTGATGCACCTTGTCCTGTACTGTGCTACCTGTGCTGCTTGCAGGAATGCAATTTCTGCCTGCCCTGCCCAGTCCTCTCCTTTTTTTCCGGAGATGTACAGACAGGGAAATCACCTGCTTTCTTTTTTTCATAGGGGTTCATCTTTCTTTAGCCTGATTTTCCCAAGAAGTGAAGCTTCTATGCTCCCACGTTTAATATCCTAACCTATTATTTGCAACCAAATTTTACGCAGTGGCATGGTTCAAACAAATGTTAAATCTCTACTAGTTTCATGAAAATTGGTAGAGGTTTGGTTCATGCTGCTGTAGTAGAAAGGACTAATCAGTTCTCCCTTCATCAGGCTGTTGGACACAGGACAGATGGTGGAAACCAGGCACTACCAGTTCTGCCTGTGGCCTGCCTTGTTTAAGAGCAACATTTCTGTTTGTTTACACTGGAAAGGCAAGCGCAGAGGAAGGTGTGCTGGGCTCTGGCAGGCTCCCAGCTATTCTCAGAAGCTTCTTGCCGAGGTGTACATTTGTGCTAAAGTTTAGAACTGTGCCCTGCTTGAAACAGAGCCAGTCACAGCCCACGGGCAAAAGTCACCTGGTCCTGAACCCAGCAAGATGCTGGATGGGAGCCTGAAAACCAGGGGGGAGAAAACAGGGTGAAGAAATAGGGAATTTGGAGCTGATGTGGCAATGGCTGAACTTGTTATTTTTGTTAAATGCTTCACTTAGTGCAGCTTGTGTGTGTTTTGAAGAGTTACTTGGATGTGCTAAGGGGTGCTGACCTCTCTGTCTTTAGTAAAGAGTGGGAGATGCCAGTTTTAACCGGACTTGTCAGTCTCCTCCCTGTGCCTGGAAGATCCTCGGGAGCTGGTGACTCAGGCTGGGAGAATGTGGACTCCAGACTGGCAGGGCTCACAAGTGCAGACATGCAGCAGTTGACCTGCTTGGAAGGATCAACTTCCTAAAATGACTCACCGGGCTCCATGAAATTAGTACCAGCCCTGAGGTACTGCTTACAGTCCTTCACCTCAGTATCAGCTGAGATGTCCGTAAGCAAGCTCTCAGCCTTGTCGGCCATGTCTGAGAAATGAGGTCCTCGACTTTTGTTTGCAAACAAAGTTTGGCCAAACCCAGGTTGGATGGAATTTTGTCCTTTCCTTCCTCTCTGTAGGAAAGGTATAAATTACTAGCTGATATGTTAGGAATGCCACAATCACACCTGATGCCTTTTTTCCAGCTGTACCAATTACACTCCACCCTGATGATGATGAGGTGTCACAAGGCAGGAATAATGACAGATGAGTGAGGGGAGGAGATCATGGTGAGGGGAACATGAGAACCATCAAAGGAATGAAGAGCTGGGAGAAGGCAATGAACAGGCTGCTCTTGAGTTTAGAGATGCAAACACAGTACATCCCCGGATAACATGGACCAGTGAAAGGATCTAGCTGGATCTAGTCCTTCCTTCCTGCTTTGCTGCTTTACCACCAGCACTGCAGGCCTGGGACTGGGATCAGGGCACTGCAGTCCAGCCACAAAGACCATCCCTGCCCCACATTGCTCGAATGAAGAAACGCTTGCTGAAATTACAGTCAATGCACCCAACAGAAAGGACAAGTTTTTCTAGGTTTAGTTTTCATATAAAACATGACATACTTATGGCCCTGGGTGGACTGTGGAGTCCTTTAAAGAGCTAAAGAGACCTTCACCTTGGTCTTGATGAACACTTAATGACACTTGAGGAAAGGAAACCTACTTCCTCGCCTGCTGAGTGGCTGCTGTGCTGGAGGAAATGGCTCAGTCTCCGGGTTGTTGTTGGTAAGCACTTAGAAGCACCCAGGATGATGCCAACAAACTCTTGAGTATCAGTAAATGGGTGCTTGAATGTCGAATGTGCTGGGTTGGAGCACGCTGTGTTGGCATAACCATAAATGTTGGGGTTGCGAGGGGAAGTGCCAGCCAGGGCAATGCAAGTATGTAATGAGAAGTTATTTTTGTAACTGAGATGATGTGGGACAGCACGACAATTTGTAAAGGACAGCCAGTAATAGGGTGTCAAAAGCGCATCTTGTAACAATGAGCTGAGCTGATTTAACTTTGCAAGGACATATTTGGTACTACAGTAAACAGTATTCCTCTGCTTATCATCTTTGCTTGTTCATCTTTAGTTGTCATTTTTACATTACTATAGGCTATCTTCACTAATGTTTGATTTATAGGTGTTTCCAAAGTCTAATACTGCAGATGTAATCTAACTCACAGAAGAGTCTTATTACATAATGGGTGATATATGTAGTTTCAGGCATGGTAATCTGACATAGTGTCTTGAGAATGATATCTTTTGATTTATTTACTGGGGAAAAAAATGGAAACAGCTGTTGAACTTTTCAGATTCATCAAGATTTATTCCCTCAATCCAATAAGCTGCTACACTATAAGGACTTGTTTCATCTCTTTGCAAATACATAGAGAGCACTAACACATAGAGATATTTTATATGATGTGCATACGGAAACAGAAAAATCCTTTCTAACAGAGAATGTTAAAGACTCAGCAAGCAAAGTGCCATAATCTAATAAAAATGGCTTTAACTGAGCAGCTGTTTACGGATGCCTAGGCTGGTTCTCATCACTTTCCAGGCTACCCTGAGCTGCATTGGGCTCTTCTTGCAGCGGCAGCAAACTGCCATATCAGCAAACACCAGCTCATGACCAAGTGCCACTGGGAGTACGGAGAGCCTTGGATGCTAGCCCTGAGTCTGGTAGGGCTGCTGGGCAAGAAATGTCAGGTGATAGATCAATTACATGGCAGGCAGCTGCAGGAATAATTGGCATATCCTTCTCCCCCTGGTCTTTCTATAACTTTTCAAAAGCTTTATCCATCTACTGCATCAGGTTGCTGCTAACAGAGTTCTAACTCCAGTTCTGGAGAAAGCTGTTACATGACAAAAACTTTCAATTATACAGAGTTTTACCCAGTCTTCAACTGGACATTGTGCAACAAAACTCCCATTTCTCAGCATTACTCTTCTCCTGGTGTTTTCTGCAACTTCTTTCTGTTCAGTGTTTGCTCTTACTTCACCCTGAATGTTGTCTGTCATTTTATATCTCCTTAAAAGACCTTTCTCAGGCTATGTTAAAATGATGCCTTTGAGCTACTTTTCTCAATATTCTCATAATAATTGCAATCTAAAAGACCATTAGAAAAGAGGATAGAAAACCCAAAGGCAAAATCATAACTGAATTTAAGACAGACTATGAAAGTAGTTATTTGTACGTGGGAAGTAAAAAGGTTGAAGATGATGAAACGGGTCTCTGAATGCAATTAATACTTGCATTGCACTTTTGCCATTACTATTGCAGTTAACATTAGGCAATAAAAATAACAGCCATAATTAACAGATGATTGAAAAGTATTTTTTATTTAACATGAAGCAATTTTCTCACTTGTTGTTACACATGAGAAACCAAGAGACTCACTAGAGGAGGGTCTTATTTATGCAGGGAAATTTCTTTACTGTGTGCCCACTGACACCACTCTTATTTCTTGCCTCGCAGCCAGTTTTGACACCTGGAAAAGCACCGCTCCACAGTGGTGGCGGTGCGGGTGTTCAGGTGGAAAAGTGTTCCTGGGGACAGGTGGGCGCTGGCACCTTTGGCTGTGCCCTTGGTAGAACTGGTGTCTGTGGGTCCTGCAGTGCCCTGGGGTGTGCACAGCACCACGGTGCTCTGGGGTGTGCATGTCCCTGTGGGTTCTGCGGCGCTCTGGGACATGCATGGCTCCATAAAAATCACACTTTGGGATGTGGAGGGATCCATGCATGCAGCTGAGCTCTGATTGATGCAGGGATCACCAATGATCACACCCTGAGCACAGCAGGGCTCTTCTGTACAGGTCTCGAGCACCTCGAGGGTGCAGGGCTCCACAGCTGAGACTGGGTGCTGCAAGGGGTTGTTTCCCATGCAGGTCCCAACTGTCTCAGTGATGCAAGGCTCCACCGGTGAGATTCCTTGCTGGAGGAGGAGGGTCTCCATGCATGTCCCAGCTGTGTCAGGAAGGCAGAGCTCCACCGTTGGGATTGCATGCTGGAGGGTGAAGGTCTTCACACAGGTCCCAACTGTCTTGAGGGTGCAGGGATCCGTTTCTGAAGTTGGGTGCTGCACGGAGAAGGTTTCCACGCAGCTCCCAGCTGTCTCAGGGATGCAGGTATCCACTGGCGAGATTGCATGCTGGAGGGGGAAGGTTCCCATGCACATCCCAACTGTCTCAGGCATGCAGGGTGCCACTGGTGAGACTGTGGGCTGAAATGGGAAGCTGGTCCCTCCCTTGCTTTGAGGGGCTTCACAGGGGATTGCTGCTGGGCATGCACAGGCAGCCACACATGGAGGTGCGCAGGAGTCCCAGGCAGCTGTGTGCTCAGGGCAGCAGCTGTTCCGGGGCACAGGGACAGCAGGAGGGGGGCAGGGGGGCCCAACCTGAGGGCAAGCATCCGGGCAGGTGGCTGCACCCTGACATGGGCAGGGGTCCACGTGGAAAATCTGCTCAGGACAGGGTTGCACGTCCTGCACAGGGCACAGGGCATCCAGGTCCACCATGGCACAATGCGGTGGGCAAGGGTCAGTGTGTGCAGCCTCCCCTGTGCAGGCAGAAGGGGGCAGGCAGGGTAGCTTGCACTGGGAAGACATCTTGCTGCACTGCAGGCAAGCCTGAAAGAAAAAGAGCAATTTGGTGCCTACTAACCCAAAGCGTCAGACATTTAATTTTCTTGGCTGGTGAATTCTTCAGCAAGATGGTTGCTGTATGTGCCACAATTTGTTCGTGAAATAAGGAATAGAGAGAAAATTTGCGGTTTTTTTTTTCTTTTTTTTTTCTTTTTTTTCCCCAAATTCTGCAAGCATTCCTTATGAAAAGAAGTTTGGTCATTCTGTTTTTCTGTATAAACTTCCAAACTCAGCTTTTCTTATTAAAATCTCTTTTTAGCCAAACAATTTCACCCTAGCACCATTTTCTTGCACAGCTAGCAGTGGATTTGAGTAACATTTTCAGCAGGTTTATAAACTTCAAGTTAATCCCCTCTTTTTTCCAGACATTTTCACCTTGTCCTGAAACTCCCTTGCAGGCAAATCTCACAGCAGCTGCAAGAGATGCAGCTATCACTGTCCTACCTTTATCATGGCTAAGAACAGCAATAGGCTAGACAGGTAAAAGAAAGATGTAGTTCAGGTTTACCTTGAGGCTAGGCACTCTTACCTGGGACTTTGGCTGCTGCTTTATGTGATGCTGCAGTCACTTCACCACTTAGATGATAACTACGTGCACAGCAGTTTCAGCTCCTGCCTGCCGTGTAGGTGTTCAGTGAGCAAAATGATGTTTTATCCCTCTAAATCCAGTGCTGAGAACAGGAAGCATTTTGCAGAGCATCCATGGGAATTACAGCAAAGTAAGTGTGAAGGAAGAAGATTATTACTCTTTCAAACCCTTATCACCAAGGAGGTGTGAGAGCCAATAAACAATTTCCCTTACACAGCTGGTAGCAGTAATCTATTTCAGCACATAGTACAAAATTAACAACAGCAATAGGCTTAGATCTGTACAATCCCAAAGATGCTTACCTGGCTCAGTATCAGCAAATAAAGACAGTGAGCAGACACAGCAACTTTAACCTAGGATCTGTCTTGTATATTCAAGAGCCTGGCCTCCAGAGATGAGGTGCCCCAGGCACACAGACAAGCTACCCTTTGCTAACCTGGACCTGCTCCACCTCTGCCCTGTGATGGATTATTTGACTAATTATTTTTAATGGAAACCAGCTATTTCCGTGGCTGTAGCATAACCTTCAGTGAGCAAAGATGGCTTTCGAATTCACGTGGCCTTTCAGCGGGGCTGACGCCAGAGAAGAATTTGGGAAATGAATAGACTCTCGGCTTGCTCTCAAATAGTCATCCAGTCATGGGTCAGTTTTTCTGTGACGGTAAAACATCCTCCAACCTAACACATCATTTGGGCCATTAGAGACAGGATGGGATGTGGGATCTGGGGGATTCTTTTATTTTTAGCCACATCTGACCTCTTTCTGTCACTGCCACTGTCCTGTTCAGATGTGGTGCTGCTGGTGGCAGTGTCCTGATGTGCTTCTGGAAACTCTTATATCATCACTACTTGCGTGATGTTTTGCATTTTCTCCTAAAGCTCTGACTCAAATAACATAGCACTACTCCATCGCCATGATATTGCCTTTATCCTCATGCAGGTACACCCTCGAAGAGCAGATGGGTGATAGGAGGAGTGACCACCACCCTTTTCCCTTCAGTCCACTGGTTTGCCAAAGTCACGTGAATTATACTCAGGGTTAATTCAAATCACTGTGGTCAGCAGTGGACTGGCAACCCAAGTGGTCACGCATCCCAGATTTATTTATTTCAACTTAAATAACCAAAAGCCACTAACTTGGACACCACCATGCCAAGCAGTATGGACACGTACATTTAAAGGGAGAACAGCATGCAGACACAAGAACACACCTTTGTCTCTGGATGATATATGCCCTTGTCTCTGTGTGCAAGTAATACTGGTTCGATGCTTGTGTCACCAAGTGACTTAAGGCTAGTTTGGAGTAAGCAGAGAAGGAAGTTTCAGAGTCTTTGATCTTTCACAGGCAATGCACTTGTTGGCTCTCCCTTTTCTCTTGTAACGAGGGATCTTCAGGCAAGAACATCTTTACTTGACCACAGTTGTGGCAGGCAGAAAGCGGCGACTCCATGCTGCGGCCATCATGCACAGTTTGCTGTCTTTTGTGAATGGTGTATCTCATTCTTGGTTTAGCCTGCTATATGATGGAAATGTGCACAGCAAACCGAAAAGGGCCACTACCATGGGACACTGTGGTCAGAGCACCAAATACAGATGGTTCATCACCCTGGAGTGTCACTGCATAGAGATGGGCTGCTGCAGGAGAAGTCCTGGAAGGAGACTAAATGCCATTGAAGATCTTAACACAGTGTGAAGCCTTCCCTGGCTGCCTAACTGCCAAAATCATAACAATTTTTGATTATGCTGCCATACTGCACTTGATTGAGGAGCAGAGATGTCATGAAGCTGCTTGGAAAACTTGGGTGCTCCCATGTACTGGGCTGCACTCTCCAGCATAAACCAGCAGTTATGGGAGGGGTGAGTGGTCCCCTCCACCTGACACATGTGAGACCATATCTGGATGCTGTATCCTATTTGGGGCCCAGAATGCAAGACAGTCTCCAACAAACTGGAGTGAGTCCAGTGGAAACCACCAAGATGGTCCAGGGGTCTTGAGGAGATGACAGATGGGAAGACGTTGAAGGACCTGCTCACCCTGGAAAGGAAAAGACTTAGGGGACATCCTGGGGCCCCTTTCAGCTATCTAAAAGCAATTAATGGAGAGGGTCTTCTCAGAGGTGCCCAGAGAGAGGGTGAGAGGCAATGACTGCAAGTTGCAACAAGGGAAATTCTGAGCAGATTATCAAGAATAAAATTCTCAGTAGGATGGATATTGTGCACTAGTAAGAGCAAGCAAACTTGCACAGTAGAGCAGAACAAAGCTGCTTAAAGTCCTACCCCATCTGTAATCCTGGTCTGTATGGCTGTCTTGGGGAAGGCGCAAGAAAAAGTACCAAATTAACTTTTATCAAAACAAAGTTTAATCCCAAGGGGGATTGTTTCCAGGCTGTATCATCAGTTCTTTGTTCCCCATTCCCCATAGAAAATACGTGGATCAGGAATTCAGGCTGCAGGCAGCAGTCATAGTGTCGTACGTACCACCTCAGTGGCTAGGTTTCATTAAAAATTATAATGTAAGCAAGTAATTTAAGGATTGGAGGTGGAGCAGGCCTGGATTATTAAAAATTTCATTTCCATACCCCTGACGTGTCTCACTTCCGGAGACACGGATACTGAAATCATATAAAAGGATTCATATTGTAGTGTTTCTCAAACCATTTTGGTTTCGTTTGCTAGTTGCTGGTGGAGAATTGGGTAAGTCTCTCTTGGCTTACTGGGAAGTAATGTAGTGGCTGGGGTTATTTAAATTTTAAATATTATCTGCAGAAGCAATTTAGAAGACTTATGAGTGCTTCTGCTTAGCAAGTTTTGTGTATGGTACTTATCAAGCAGCTGAGCTAAGGGTAAATATTCATTCCACCTTCTACCAGTCTTTATTTGCTGTATGTTTTGCAATTGCTTTGCTTTCTCCATCAAGATACATCTCAGGGTTGTTGAGAGTGGACTAACATCTCTCTTTCCCCAATGACATTGCTACCCTGTTTTAACCAGGAAATTACTGGGTTTGAGAGAGATCAAAAGGCAAGGCTAGGACTTCAAAGGAAAAAAGTGGGAGGGAAGATAAGAAGTGGAGACTTGCAGGCTGCAAGGGTAAGTAATGCCTGGAAGGAAGTCTGGATCAGAAGAGCTAGGAGGACTTCTGTGGGAGAAGTGGAAAAGCAGCTGCACTGTGAGCATCAGATCCTTTCCCTGTGGCAGTTTTCCAGCATAAAGCCTCCACTCATGTCCTCTAGCTAAGGACCTGCATGTGGACAGGGCACTATCAGAAGCCTAGTAGTCTCCTTTTCAGGTGGAAATAAGGAAGTAGTGTCAAAGAGTTAATCCCAAACCAAGGGGAGCTGTGGAGAGGTGGGGGCTGTCATGACTTCAGACCCTGCAATATAATCTAGTCCAAATAACACCACTTTTCTTTCCTGTTTTGAGAAGAAGTTGTCTGAAATGTATGTGCAACCAGTAGCTACAAACTTGTCTAAAATGCTTGTATGTGGAGTTAATGCCCTGCTATGGATTTCAGGCTCTTTTCCCAGTATATTGTTCAGTATTCTGCTGGAAAAAAAGTATAGTTTAACTTTGTGTAAAATAGCCTTGTGAAAGCTGAATGTCTCTGTTTTCCACAAAGTATATTCCTTTCCTGCTTTCAGACATTACCCCTCCCTCAAAGATGCATTGCCAAAATGATTGCCAACTGAGACAGCTCTGCCTTCCACCTCCCACAATCTTGGTGAAGAGTTTCCCCATGAAAAAATATGTGGATCCCTGTGGCGCTGTCTGTAACATCCAGAGCTTGCCTCCATGTCTGGATCCCTGCTGCTATGCTAGGATTCCTCAGGGCACTACCACTTATGTGAACCTTGGTAATCTTGATGTGACACAGGCTGCTGGGTGCGTGGATCCATGCTGCCTCGGAGTCACCACATGTGTGCGTCCGTGCTGTGAGGAAGTGACCAAGTGCACCACCACATGCGTGGAACCCTGCTGCAAGGAAGTGGCCAAGTGCACCACCATGTGCGTGGATCCCTGCTGCAAGGAAGTGACCAAGTGCACCACCACATGTGTGGACCCATGCTGTGAGGAAGTGTCCAAGTGCACCACCACGTGTGTGGATCCATGCTGTGAGGAAGTGACCAAGTGCACCACCACATGTGTGGACCCATGCTGTGAGGAAGTGTCCAAGTGCACCACCACGTGTGTGGATCCATGCTGTGAGGAAGTGACCAAGTGCACCACCACATGTGTGGATCCGTGCTGCAAGGAAGTGACCAAGTGCACCACCAGATGTGTAGATCCGTGCTGTGGACCTGTGACCAGATGTGCCACCACATGCACGGAGCCATGCTGTGGGCAAGTGACAAAATGCACCACCACATGCATTGATCCATGTTGTGGGGAAGTGACCAAATGCACCACCAGATGCGTAGATCCATGCTGTGGAGGTGTCACCAGATGCACCACGAGGTGTGTGGATCCCTGCTGTGGAGGAGTGATGAAGTGTGCCACCAGGTGTGTGGCTCCGTGTTGCAGAGGAGTGACAAAGTGTGCTACCAGGTGTGTGGATCCGTGCTGTGGACATGTGACCAGATGCACTACTAAGTGTGTGGAGCCGTGCTGTGGGCAAGTGACAAAGTGTACCACCAGATGCATGGATCCCTGCTGTGGTGGAGTGGCCAAGTGCACCACCAGATGCGTGGATCCCTGTTGTAGTGAGGTGACCAAGTGCACCACCACGTGTGTGGAGCCCTGCTGTGGAGGTGTGAGTGAATGCACCACCATGTGTGTGGATCCCTGCTGCAAGGAAGTGACCAAGTGCACCACCACGTGCGTTGATCCCTGCTGCAAGGAAGTGACCAAATGCACAACCACGTGCATGGATCCCTGCTGCAAGGAAGTGACCAAGTGCACCACCACATGCCTGGATCCGTGCTGTGGGGACATTCAGGCTGTTATGGAGTGTGTGGATTCCTGTCCCACCACCTGTGTTGCACAAGGCCCCCCCCTGTGCATGGGTGTATGCACCTCTGGCTGTGGCCGGCACTACTCCATCACATGCGCAGATGTCTGCTGTCGTAAATGCATGGCTCCTTGAGGGGCTGCATGGGGAGGGTCCTGTGGTGTGAGCTGCAAGGGGATCCCACTCTGCAGTGCCGTTGCCCTGTGGAGTCTCCAAAGGCTGAGGAATGAAAGTGGTTTGCAGAGCCCTGCACCTGCCAATGTCTTCCTCCCATCCTTGCTTCCCTTCCTGTCCTAGGAAGAGTAAATCCTCAAATGGTTTTCCTTACATTCTGCATCATTTCTGCTATATTTACCTCAAGAACAATGACTTTCCTTGTAACATGTAACTAATTGATTTTGTGCCCCCAGGAATATTGCCTGGGAGAGAGAGTCTGTAATTCTTCTTTGCACTGATGGGGTGGAGGAATTTCCCCATTTGTTCTTTCTTGTGATCTTCTCCTTTTCTTGTATGAAGCAATAATAAAAAAAAAATCTTGGCATCAGCTGTCTGCAATTATTTCCTTCACTTTTGCATCCCCCTAGACTCACATGTTCTCCTCTTAATTTCTTCCAAAAAGCCTGACCTCTGTAGATTGGCAGCTCCTGCTAGAATGCATGGGGAGACCTGGGACTCACCTGGAATATCCCAGATCATTGCTGGGAGAGGGGATGCTGTACATCACTAGGAAGCACCACTCTCCCATGGTTTTGAAAAGACTTTGAAAACCCAACCATTTGCTGAAGTGCTCCTCCAAAGCTGGAGGAGCTCAGGGCCAGCTGTGTCTGCATCCTGCAGGCAGAGATGAAATGTTCCAGTATGAGCAATGGGTAAATAAGCCACTAGCAAGGGGAAAATGAGCAGCCTCATGACTGTCACCCATGTGTAAGAGGTCCTATCTGAGCCTTTCCCAATTGACTTCTATTTCCATGTCTCTGGTGGCAATCGAGCAAGCCTCATCAGTTAGGGAGATCGACACAGATTCACTCATCGCTGAATTCTCAGAAGTGTTATTAGTATTAGCAAGGTGTCTTGGACAATTTTGGTAAACCTCCATGAATATCTGCTAACAGGATCCCAGTGCTTCCTCCTTAGCACCAAATTTGTTTGCAGATTGCTCACCCAGGAGTAAAGCAACGTCCTCAGGGACTCAAAGTCACCCTGTTACACAGGCGAAGGGTGGTGCCCTGCGGGTGTCCAGAGCAGAGATGGTGCAGAGTGGGACTGGGCTTAGCAACAACTGCTGAAGGGAGGAGAGATGGGGGAAGCAGACTGCGGAGGAAGCCAGACCAGCTGCTGGAGCAGCAGCCATGGGTGCAGCTCTGTCTGCGAGCACCCACTGGCTCGTTCTTTAATGATGCCCCAGGACATGTGGCTGGTGACTAACCTGCAATTATCACTGTCTCACTTTTTCTAGTAGAGGAGTCTGACCAACAGTAGGACATGAAAAAATCATACCCAATGGATGTGGCATTGCACGTGGGTTGGGGATATCTGTCCTCGGACAAATTGTTCCACCCTCACAGCTCTTCTGTTTCTGTCCTTCTCTCTCAAGAGGTTGTGACAGACCCTGGCTCTCGCCACTGGTTGTATAGCACTCACCACAGCCTGTGTCTGGACTTCGGCAAGCGCTCTAGGCATTACCTAAGCACAAATGCTACACAATAGAAATACCAAACCAATTGAGGCTTCCTAATCATCCCTCTGTGAAGGTCTGATTTGACTCCAAAACTCCTTTAAAACTCATTAAAAGGTTCTGTGCAAGCAATGATTTCCTTTGCTCCTGCTCCCAAATCAACAATCTTCAGGGAAATAAGAAACTGTAGGCGGAAAAAATGGCATTCAGATAAGATTTTCCCTTAAACTGTTTCTCTGTAGCAATCTTCTGATGGCATGATGCTTGCATTATATTTAATCCTTCATATGAACATGGAAATTCAGATTTTAAAAGGCTGGGACCATTAGCAGAGAGCAAAGACTTCATTTCTGGGTGAACATCACAAGATTGTGTCATAGGAAGAGAAACAGAGATCCTTCCTCTCTGAAAACAGGAATGTTTATACTACATCTATGAAACTGTTATAACAGTTAGGGAGAAAATTGCTGTTCAGCATAAGCAATTGTTGTAGGCCCACAGTTCTTCTTTCAGGCAATGTGCTCTGAGCTTTAAAATGTATTCCTCAGAGATCAGGACACAGTTTTATTCAGTAATGTAAAAACATCCTAAGGAAAGCTATGTTCCCATTCTAAAATATTGGGAAAATCAAAGCAAATATCTGCAATAGTCAGAAGGCAAAAGATAAAACAGATGAGATATTTTTTCATAATCACAGCTAGTTCCTCTTTTTCAGATTTAATTGCATTCAGATGCTCAATTATCATTCTTTATGGAGCACTCACCTTCCTGAGTAAACAGGAAAAGAGGTGGATAGTGCCATATTTGGGTTCCTCTCAGCCCCAGAAGTAATGATCTAATTTCTTGATCAAATACTCCCTAGGGCATGGACTAGACAAGCCACTTGTTTTTATGTGAGGCAATTGCATTCTACACTCAGCCTCCTGGCATCTCAGCTATGTGACTATTTCCAAAGCCGGAGCAAGTGATGGACCAGCAGCCTGGAGACCAGCCTCACCTAGAAGCTGCCCTCGGTGCTGGATCATACCTTCGCACCTTCCCTGGGTAGTTGTGGTAGGCAATGATGAGAAGGGAAAGTCAGGTGTAATGAAGCCCCAGACTTTAAGATTTAATTGCAACAAAGTGCAGGAGAGTGGGCTGGGAAGTCCTTGCCATGCTGAGAATATGGGGAGAATCCTTGATTCCTATGAAAAATGCTTTGCTCACCAAAATGTGGGTAGTGTACTATATGGGATGCTGCACATAAGCAAAATGAAATTCCTGATGCTGACCAGTGATGGGTGCCACAGAGGAAGAAAGCTTACTTTGGAGGCTTTTAGGTAAACCAAGGGATGCAAAGAAATCCAGAGGTATCATATTTTTAAAGCAAAGTGTTCAGCAGTTTATGAAATAGTTGTTGGGGTTTTTTTTTGTAGCAGGAATCCAGCTGGACAGCCCAAAGTGGTGCATGTCCAAACAGCTGCACAGGGAAAAATTTCAGTTTGAGATGTTTCCATCAAAGATGATGACATCTGCACATCCTGAAGTTTTGTATTTATGTTAACAATCATGTCTCTGTGACTATGAGGTGTTTCATGTCTGCAGGGAAAATTTTTATGGCTGTAATAAAATGGCTCCAATCTTGATATGCCTCCATCTTCGGTAGGTCTTGGTGGTGAAATATGAAGCCTCTCTTGGATTACTGGAAGCCAAAGGTGTTCTTTTTTACTGAGTTTTTCAGAAATATTCTCCTGAGCACCAGAATACATTGCTCAGGGGGCTCCTCTTCTGCAGCACCACACAAACCTCTGGGTAGGGGAGTCTGTCTCCTTCTGGGCTCCAGGAACCTCTTCTGCTTCAGGTTTGTGCTCTGTTCTGCTCTTTTCATCAAAGCACTACCCATCACACCAGCCTCTGGTTCTGCAAGAGACCTCAACATATGCCATTTAATTAAATAGATCCCAGAAGTGTCAGATTTGGAAAAAAAAAAAAAAATCACTTCTTTTCAGCACTTTTGCCAAAGGAGGATGGCCATGAAAGGATGTTGCTGTAGGGTCCTGACTCACTGAAGTTAATGTGACTAGTCAAATGACCAAATTGCTCATAAATGTAATAGAAAACCACAAATAAGTGTCAATTAAGAATAATAATCCAGCCCTCTGATATTCCCACATATTACAAATGCAGATCAATTTATATGTCCTAAAATGTCTATTTCTCTTAGAAGTCATTACTATTTCTTGCTAATCAAATATAACAATAGGGTATACAATAACCCACTATAGTAAGGGAGACGTAGGACTGGTCCTCAACATTGGTTTTAGACGTGAGCCTGGAGCCCTAGGAAGGCATGAGGAACTGTACAAGCTGGACTGTGAGAAACTCCTTGGCAAGATAAGTGTTGGAGGCTGCTGCTTTGAGGGGACCTAAAAGCACTGGAGGATAATTGCTTGCTCAGCGTCACCCAGCAGGGTTAGCTCTAGGAGGGGAAGATGGGGAGAGATTAATCTGTTGAAATATTAAACACCTAAATCTGAGCTAGTTGCTCTCTGTTTTACAATCTGCAGGGTCTATTTGATGCAGTCATGGGTGTTTCTCCTCACAATGAAGCTGATGTCTAGACCACACTGTACAAGTCCCTATTCCTTTCTATCTACAAAAGCCACCAGTGCAGCAGTATGAGTCTTGGAGGGAGAAACTGCATGTGACGCACCGATTCTGTCCAGCAAAGGAAGAGGAGTGAAACGACTGAACAAACCATGAGGTGCTGTTGGGAGCATGTCAAGAGCAGTGCAAATCCATCAGCTTACATAAGCTTAGGACAGGAATTCTGGTTTCCCCATGTAAACACTAGAAAGGAACCAGTGCCGATGTCTGCAATTCTCCGGTGGGACTCCTCGTTTCCAGTGTAAACAGGATGCACTTCTCATGCTGAACAGGATGGTGTTTTTTTTTTTTTTTTTTCTCATTTAGCATTTGTGTAAGTGATCTCATTGGGGAATTTAGTCACCTAAATCCTAAATGTAGTCCGATGATCACATTCCACCTCCATGATTTGAATATCTCAGAGAAATAAACATTTTCTATGCTGCAGAGCTGAGTGAGATATCATGATCAGCAAAAGGCTTCAATACACTAATATGGGGTCCTGGGCCTAAATCCCACTTATACTGAAGGCCTTTACATTGCTCTGGCTGTGAAAAATGCCTTTAAAATGAGTACCGCTTTACTTTGCCCTGAATGGCTTGAAGAGGTCCTCAAGATAAACAGGAGTTGTGTCCCTGTTGGCATTGCCATGCATGAATAATGTTAATAGAAGGTGGATAGGAATGGGTTGGGTGTATTTAATGATTAAAAAGGTATTAGAGAAACTGATACCTCAACAGTTTGTGGAAGCGCTGATGGCCCACTGTAGGATTAGCTGTTTCTTACCATGAGAATTAGGACATGATATTTCTCATAGTAAATCAGATAAATTGTTCATCTTCCCTAATAATAGCTATCCATTCTTACTGCACTGAAAAGAACCTAAGGTATCATTCATGCATTCATGGAAATAAGGAGATGAAAATATCCAAGCATATTAAATCTTTTTTGAAAAGCAATTAATCTGGTACCTGATTTTTTAAAATTACTGTGTCATTCCCGTTGGGAACCACATGACTCGGTTATTAAGTGGAAGCAGAATTTGCTCAGGATCACATGGTTTTCCTGGAAGACATTTTCCATTAAAAATTAGGATGTAAACAAATATGTAAAGCATGTATAGGTGGAGCCTGTTCAGGTAGTTAGTGGTCAGGTGTCCATACCCCTGGGCTCCCTTGTTTCCGGAGATGATGCCATGGAAGCCATATAAAAAGGTTTGCATTTTGATGTGTACACCAGTTCATTTGACTTCTCCCTCACTCACCTGCATTGGTGAACTGGTAAGTCTTTCTTGGATTTATCAGAGAATAATGTGATGGCTGTGTTACTTGGTTGTTCTGGTCAAGAGAATGTATTACTGATCACAGGAGAGCTTTGCTTCTGGTGTTTCTGTTCCAGGATTTGTCCTGGAATGGGGGAGAGGATGTTTGACTGTAAAAAAGAGTTTGCTCTTCCTCAAGTAGCTTGTAAATGTCCTGTCACGTCTTCAGAAACTGTGACTGTCTCTCATCCTCCTTTGTATTCTATCTTCATTAATTTTTTCATACTTCATTAAGTCTGGAAATTAAATAAAATAGTGCATGCTGCAGAGTAAGTCTTGGGACTTCAAAAGAGATGGGTGGGAAGAAGCATTATCTGGAAGAAGGAAGCTGGAGAATACCTGAGGGCAAAGCTGCAGGAGACATCTGGGAGAAGTCAAGATGAGGAAATGAATTGGAAATAGGAGCTGCAACCTCTGGGCCAACCCTTCTCTTATGAAAGGATGAGCCCATGAATTTTGATACAACTCCAATGACGTACAACGATATACCACTGGAGGATTTGGGATAGTGTCTGAATTTGTGGTCTTTTGGCTTTATCCTCGGGCATTAGCAGCTCAGCATCTACACAAAGGGAGATATGTGCTGTGGTGTGTGTGAGGAACTGAAGAAATGATAAGCAAAAGATGGGCCCTGGAACATTTGCTGATTTAACTAAGAAAATAAGGAAATGAACTGTTTTCATGTTACGGCTTCTATGAAGTTTAACTGTGGGTGATTTTATAAAATTTGGGGTTTAAGGCTCTAGTCTCCACAACAGTGATGCTTGCAGGTTCCCAAGAAAGGAAGGAATAATCTGGTAGTGTTAGTTGCATGTGTCTGAATCCAGAAATCATTTACAAATGCAATTTTTTCTAACAGTTCTTTTCTTGGTCCAACAACTAACTGCTACATATGTTTCAAGAGCTCAGGTTGTGAATTGTGGCTCAAGAAGAAAAGATGAGTGCCCTGATTTTGTATCTCTCTTTTTATCTTTCTCTTTAGCTTTACAAGCACCTCAGAAGGATGTCTTGCTATGAGCAGTGCAAACAGCCCTGCTTGCCCCCTCCCATTTGTGTGCAGAAATGCACCAGATGTATGGAGCCCTGCAAGACAGTGTGCGTGGAGCCCTGCGACAGTGTCTGCATGAAGCCATGCTCCACGCCGTGTGTGGAGGTCTGCACAACGCCCTGTGCCACCCAGTGCACCACATCCTGCACCACCCAGTGTGTGGAGCCTTGTGCCACCCAGTGCACCACGTCCTGCAGCACCCAGTGTGTGGACCCCTGCAGCACCCAGTGCGTGGAGATCTGCCCCCCTAAGTGCATTGATGTCTGCGTAAAGCCATGTGCCACTCAGTGCCCAACCCAGTGCACCACCCAGTGTGTGGAGCCCTGCGTCACCCAGTGCTGCACCAAGTGCGTGGAGCCCTGCCCACCCCCATGTGTGGAGGTGTGTGCCACCAAGTGCGTTGATTCCTGCGAGACGGTGTGCCTGGAACCATGCAGCACGGTCTGCTCTCACCCATGCTGATTGCTTTAACGCATGAGCCTTGCATGCAGCCCTGGTGCGTTGGTGCATTGCAACATCCATAGGCTCATGAGCACCTGTGGAATGAAAAACAAGTTACAGACCCATCTGCAACGTACCAAGACCTCTCCTGATCTGGTGACCCCATGCTCTCTTTGTCTTGGAAAATATTTCTCTGAATGTTTCCAGCCTGTATCTTTGCTTCCTATGATAATTCTGCTACTGCTATCTCAGCACCTTTTTCTTGGTAACTGCAGTTGGCCAATATTATACTGCTGGGCATCTTGGGAAGTTATTTAACAATGGCTGTGCTGTAAGCAGTTGATGTTCGAAGATGTCTCCCCTGCTATTCTTTAATTCTCATCTTGTCTTTTAACATATGTCCTTTTGTCTTTTAATGTTTATATGTAGCAATAAAAATTGACCATCGATGGCATCATGTGTCTTCTGTCTTTCTTTCATCTCCCCATTTCCGTGTCTTTGGACCCAAGAACGTCTTCCTTTAATCTTCATTTTAAAAAGCTGCTATGGTTGTGGAGGATTTGTGCCTGAAATGCAGTGCTGTAAACAGAGAGAGCATGCATTATGATGTGGAGCAATGTCTTCTAATACTATAAGCAAAACATCGTCTGGTCAATACTTTTCTGATAGATACAAAAAAAAAAAGAGTTTTATCCTACTTGAAAATAATGATAGAAATTAATTTTCACCTTTATTAATGATAGAATTTTGATCTTTATCTCTCTGGATTATGGAGGCAAATCTTAGAAACTGTTAAAAGGTAAATTTAAGTGGAAGAAAGCCCCAAATCCAAGAAAGAAGGAATTGAAACGTTCTTGCTTGGGTTTTAATTATTTCTTAAAAACATTCTGGTGGAGACAAAAATGGTATTTTTGATTAATTCTTCCCATGATCTTCACTGACTAAATATAGAAAGTAGGGGATTTGGCTTCAGGAGATGAATCTCTTTGTGGTTTAGGAACAGGTCTGAGCCCTGCAAGATTGCAGTTTTGTTCCCAGGTTTGCTGCAGATACTTTGTGTGGCTTTGCGCAGGTCTCACTCTTGTTATCTATCCGTTCCCCATCTGCAACAAGGAGAAGTCACATCCCTGACTGATAGAGTGGTTGGCATTTTGGGTTCATTAACGTCTGGCAGGTGCAATAATATTTTAATTCACTTATAAATGAATTTTCTTTATTTGGAATCATAATTTTGAAACTGAAGGAGGCCCATTATCTGGCAGGATGTTATACCCATTTAAATGCTGAGTTTCAGAGGTAATGCTCCCATTGTCTTCCATACTGTGCATGTGACTTGCTTACCTGTCTCTGTGATGGCCACACAATTTCCATGTCTGGGATGTAGAGAATTGCTATCCACCTACCACATAATTATGGTAAGGGTGGAGGATATCTAATCTAGAAAAGAAAAGAGTTATATTTAGATGTGTGTAAACACTGTTACCAAATCAGCTTTTAATGAAACCTTGTGTGCAGGTGTAGAGAGTTTGACGGTAGATTCCTTTTTGTGTTATTTCTGTCAACACCAAAAGGTGACACCATCAAACAGGAATAATGATAGGCAAAATATGTCTCAGTAAGGCAAACAAATTCTACATCTGAACACACCTTTCAGTTGAGATAGACAAAGCAGGGGTAGGTGGACCAGATATTCAACAGCATGAAAACGGAGGGGGAGACTAGGAATGTGCACCTCTAATTCCTACTGTTGAATGCAAACATTTGGGGGTTCAGCAGGGAACTCTGCCTCGCTAATAACTGCTTGCTGCTGCCGCACGTGTAGTGTCAGTGCACCCTTTCAGACATGGAAAAAGTCTTAGTCAGGAAGTCATATGTAGCTACTAATGAGATCCATCCCATAGGTTCGTCACCTATGACTGATTTCCAAGCATCTTCATCCAGCTCTGCCAGCTGTGTTAGTAGTGTAAAATTCTTTCTTCTCTCCCTCTCTGCTGCGAGCATTGCACCAGGCACAGTAATCATAGATGGGAGCACACAGCTCTGAGAACCCCAGAGGAAGTGGCAGAAGAGGCCTCTTGGTTTGTGCTCATCATGCTTCCTGCACCTGTAGGAAAACATGTTGCAAAAGCCCTGACGCACTGCTCACCTATGCATCTGTGGTTAGTTCTGAGCATTGCTAAGATTCCCCTGTATATTTACAACAAATTCGTGACATTTGGTCTATGTCAACCTTGGGGTCATTAAGACCCCTGGTAAATCAGGCATGAGTGAGGGACATTAAGATATGGGATGATGTTGTTTCCATTAACACCTTCTGCTTTCCTACAGCCAGTGGAAGCCATGTGCATTGTCTCTCATGTATCACACACCTGTAATGGAGACTGGGCTGTAATTCCTAGGGCTGAATATGACCCCACAGGGCATAGCATTAAGGAATACTCAAGGGAGGCTTGAACTACCTTTTCCATTAGTGCTAAAGACAATGTTTCCCTTGAAACATTTTCTCTGTTCCTTCCTTCCTTGAAAAATTTCAAGGGGATTGACAGTTTTCTGAAACATGGATCCATCCCCAGAAAAAAAATTCTGCCACAACTTCAGCAAGCCAAACCCAGTGTTTGTGAAAAAGAAGTTTTAGTTGCTTCAGTGAAAAGCTACTTGAAAGTGTAAGAAAAAAATAAGGTGAAGCTTTCTAATTTTGTGGCAACATAAAATGTTTCATTCCCCTTTTGGGGAAGGAAAATGGAGAAAGACAGAAGCAAACCCCAAAACTACAGACTGCCACACACAGACCTGCTGTCCTTCCCAGGAGCTAGGATACAGCACACAGCCCTCCCCCTGACCTCACTCAGATTTATGCCAGCTGGAGATCTGTCCTGGTGATCACAGGCAGAACTATCAGGAAACACCTAAACATTATGCAAACATGTTCTGCTAGCTCCGGAGCGGATCTGAGCTGTCTCTCAAATCTGAGTTTGGTTGTGGGATCTTTGCCCAAGGTCAGGACAAGATGAATTATTAATAAATTAGCCAGTTATTACCAGATTGGGTGTGCCTTGCATTAAAAACAACAAATCCCCCACACCTGAAAGAGGAGGCATCTCTCACAGACCTTGACTGAAGTCCAGGTGTACGGAGGTGTCAGTGGAGCAAGTTCTGGTTGTGAAAGATTCTGGTCATCAAGTTAATCTGTTGTCATCAGCTCCCGGGGCTGACTTCTGAAAGTATATAAAAGCCTCCCATTTGGGAGGCTTATTAATCTGAGTGGCTTCTTCTTCCCTTCCTCCAGCAGCAGGAGACACCAGGTGAGTTCCTCTATGTACTTTTAGCTATATAGGTGGGGGTTTCTGGTGCTTTGTTCTTGGGAGACAGGGTGATTTTTATTTATTTTGTGTATCAGTAACAGTCTCAGATCACCTCCCTGGCAATTTCACCTCCACACAGGTGAAAGACTTATTGTTATTTTGAGACTTTCTGAGGCTCCAGACAGTGGCTTGCTGACTCTTTGGACCAGCAAACCCTAATCAACCCTCATAACTCTTTCCCAACTGATAAGAATCCTTGTGGATAACCACTGGGTATTGAGTATTGGCTACCAAAGGATGGCATCTGCTGGCAGCTTGTTTTGCATCTGTTGAGCAGCCATGGGCTGATCCCTGCAGTCTCCTGGATCTCCAGGGCTCTGAGTCTCAGTTCTTTGTATAACATCACATCCTCACTGAGCAGGAGGACAGTTCACCTGTGTTTAACAGCCAGAGACATGGCTGCTGCTCTGAGGTGCTCAATGAACTGAGCAGAGACATGGCTGTTGCTGGAAGGGGTTGTTACTAAATGCTTTTTCTCTTTCAATATATTTGCAATACTGAAAAGTCACTGGCTTTCTGCTCCTCTTTGACTAGTTTTAAATATTGCTCTGACGTTCTCCTTGAACTAAGCATGCTTTCATTAAAATTTATATTGCTTCTTAGCTTGTCAAAGTTGAAAGGTTCAGAAAAGGGTGAGCTGGGGGGGGGGGGGGGGGAAGA
>JANXJC010000091.1:11789611-11818409 GCA_027564655.1 Leptodon cayanensis | reverse complement strand
GGGGGAGAAGGAAAACCCCTCTCGTTGTTTCTCTTCTCTCTGCCTCTGTAGCCATTTACCTGTCTGGATCACAACTTTGTTAGGATGGTGCTTGCCTCTTATATTCATTTATGCTTATACACAGTTATGCCCTGAGGCCTCAGTGGAGTGACTGATCTCCATAGAGGCTAACCATGAGGGAGCCCAGAAAAGAAATATGGAGCAGCTACAGCAAATTGGAGTCACCAACACAAATTTGGTCTGAACAGCAGCATTCTCAGGGATTTCCAAGGGTTTTTTTTGGTGGTTTTGCTGGGAGGATTAACTTCTAAAGGCTCTTCACTGTTGGTTTGATGTCAAAGCACTGACTGAAACTGTAATATCCAGAAAGGAGAAGTGTGTAAGGCTTAAAATAACTGAAATGGCACCTTGGTTTTCTTCCAGGCTTAGCAAAGATGTCTTCCCACCAGCAGAAACAGCAGCAGCAAATACCTTCAAAATGCCAGGAAAAGTGTCCTCCAAAGAGTGTGGAGCAATGCCAGCCCCCAAAAGGGCAAGCTAAGTGTCCTGTGAAGAGCATCCCACAGCAGCAGCAGCAACAATGCCCAAAGCAGAAGTAGCACTAACAGTAATGGCCACAAAGTGCCATGGAAGATGCAAATGCTTATTTCCAAGCTCTCCTTCTGTTTGCTGGCTCTGCCAGAATAGATAGAAATTTGCAGCATGCCTCCTTTGTTTGTAAGCAGAAATTACAAAGAGATGCAACTCGTTAACTTGGACTTATTCATCTTCAACTACACATAAAAAAAAAATCGTGGCGTGTTTTCTTCTGATCTCTAATTTGGGACATACTACAATAAAATTATAAGTAACCTCGTTACTTGCTTCCTGATATTTTTTGTTTTCACTTTACTAGTGTCATTCATTCTCTTGCTTTCTTTTGTCAGTCAAAGAATTACCTTTAAACATAGACTTGTATATAAGGCATGCATACCCAGGGACCCATGCACATTTGCCTCCCAGATTTCCCAAGGAATGATTTGTTCATACTTTTATTTCCAATAGATCCAGAAACCTACAGCTCTTAATATGATGTCCAAGTGGACCAGAAATGTGAATTGTCTAGTGCAGACAGGACACAAAATGATTGCAATTTCTAGAAAGACCATTTAAATTTGTGGTCCTCTGGGGCAGAGCTGCTGCCTGAGTGTCAAAACTGGCTCAGGATCAATGTGCTTCCCACCTCAGGGCAATCTTGCAAGTTGTTTTCATCTTGAACAAACAACCTGAGAAAACTGGGGAAACTCAGTTTTCTGCAAGATATAATAATCTGAAGTATATTCTTGTGTATCTATCAAAACTGTTAATTATCGTTTTAGAGTCTCAACTCTACTGTAGGAAAACAGTCTTCAGAAGTCTTTAACACCAAAAGGAAGCTTTTGCTTGCTCAGAATGAATAGTTTCCATTTTAAAAGAACCAGAAAGAGGATTCAGAATGTTTTGGT
This sequence comes from Leptodon cayanensis, assembly GCA_027564655.1. NCBI lineage: Eukaryota > Metazoa > Chordata > Aves > Accipitriformes > Accipitridae > Leptodon > Leptodon cayanensis. Next base: position 11,816,925 of record JANXJC010000091.1, on the reverse strand, counting down.
TTCTCAGCAGGATGTATGGGCTTGGCTAATTGATTTCTAGTCAGCTGTATGGCAGAGTAGGGGAGGAAAATTATAAATACAGAAACTGTTGAGTGATATGATATTGGTGTCTGGCAGACAGACATAAGCTTGCTCTGCAAATCAGAAGCCATGTGTTTCGGTGTGATTCTGTGATCAGACAGTGAGGTTGGATGTATCTAACACCCATCTAACAGGTACAGGGCCAAACTAGTAAGATTACGTCGCTCCTGGCTCATCTGAAGCGTGGGGAAAAGTTGTTTGCTTGTGCTTGCAACCTGCCTTGTAGACATGCCCATGCCTTACGTTTTCTGAAGGTCACAGAATAGCTGTGAATATGTTTAAATTGGGCAGACCGACCACGGGGACAGCTTGGTGTGAGCTGAGGCCGTGTGCCATGCTCTCGGATGGGGTGTCTCGCTGAGAGGTGTTTCGGTGCTATCGGCCAGCCCAATGGACTGACACAGTGCAAGGGCTCTTGCAGGTTCTCTAACCTGGGAACATGGAGAGGAGCAGTGGACCCAGGGTCCCCTGCAAGCACCCAAGTTTCTGAGTCCTGATTCACCCAGCTTTGAGCCTAAAAATGACTGTCTGTTGCAAGCTGAGGCTCCTTTTCATCTTTTTAAGCAGAAACTATTAAAAATCTCCACAACTTGGTATTCAAAGACATTTTTATTGTTGATTTTCACAGTGAAATAAATCCTGGATACAATATCAGCCTAAAATAATTAAAGATAAGTACCAAATACCTACGCAACAACACTATGTGGTGAAACACATTCCAGGGTGTAATTGAGACAGCACTGTGTATGCTTCCTCCTTTATCCTCTCTAAGAGATGGAAGCCATGCCTGAGGTTAATCTATTTCAAAACATGTCTGGATTGGATTTAATTATCTATATATTTTCCATAAATAATCTCAGCTCGAGCTGTTCTTTTACACATCCTAGAAAATCCAAGGTGAGCTCTCTGAGGAAAGCGCTGATTACTACCAATTCAGCTAAGCAGATAATTAAGAGGTGATGGCTCTTTTGTAAAAATCTTTCTATTTCCTCTAGCCCAATGGACTTCTTTAATTGCATAAAATATTCAGCACTATGGATTCATGATTCAGAAAGTCTTGTTGCCATTGACAAGAACCCCTTAGCAGCAGGTCCTGCACAAACCTCAAATCCTGTTATTAATAGGCAAAACCCCTAAATGCAAGGTGGGAGATGGCATTTGCGTACAGGGAGCTGGGGAGGAAGGCATGAAAACCAGGAGGCAGCGCGCGGGTCTGGACAATGAGCTCTAGGTCCCTAACTGCATTTGGATTAAGTTTGAATATTTAGCTTAATGAACCCTGACTTGTGCGTGCCATCATGCTCTTTGGTCTCTCTCTGGGCCTTTAAAAGCCAGCGGGATGATTGGGAGAGGGCAGAAATTCAGGCCACTGGAAAGCTGAACGCACATGCCTACATCACTGCTTGAAGCCTTATTATCTATTGACAGTCCTGACGTGTCAGTTAGCTTATGGCTGTTAGTACAGGGTAATGCTAGCGTTAGCTGGGGGGAGAGTTGGAAGCTGTGCTTCTTAACAGAAATTCTACAGTGAGTAAAAGGGTGTTGGAAAATGACCTCTGATTGTGAGACACGGGGAGAGGAGGTCTGGGTTTGCAGTCTTCTCTCTTCAGGGCTTCCCTTGTCAGCTGCAAGTTACTTCTGCATGGGTGGCCACTGGTTAGGCTGCTTCACCTGCTGCTGCTCAATGGGAGGACAATCCTCTGGAAGGGAGCACTTCCCTGGCTCAGGGCAGGGAACAGGGATTGGCATGGGGATCTCCTTGCACTCCTGCTTCTCCTGGGAACACGGTGCAGGTTCAGGGCACGGAACAGGGATTTGCACAGGGATCTCCTTGCATTCCTGTTTCTCCTGGGGACAAGGTGCAGGTTCAGGGCATGGAACAGGGATTGGCACGGGGATCTCCTTGCATTCCTGCTTCTTCTGAGGACATGGTGCAGATTCAGGGCATGGAACAGAGATTGGCACAGGGGTCTCCTTGCACTGCTGCTTTTCTTGGGCACATGGTGTGGGTTCAGGGCATGGAACAGGGATTGGCACAGGGGTCTCCTTGCACTCCTGCTTCTCTGGAGGGCATGGGGTGGGCACAAGGATCTCCTTGCACTCCTGCTTCTCCTGGGGACATTGTGCAGGTTCAGGGCATGGAACAGGGATTGGTACAGGAATCTCCTTGCATTGCTCCTTCTCCTGGGGACACGGTGCATCCTCTGAGCAGGTAACAGGAACTGGCACAGGCACAGGAATCTTCTTGCACTCCTGCTTCTCCAACACACATGGAGTTGGTTCAGAGCAGGAAACAGGGCCTGGCACAGGCAGCTCTTTACACGCTGATTTCTCTTCAGGGCATGGAACAGGCTCAGGGCATGATACAGGTGGGAAAGTTGGTGGTAGGTTGCATTGCTGTTGCTGCTGCTGCTCCTGGGGTGGACACTTGGGTATTTCAACCACTGGTGTTTCTCCCTTGCATGGTTCCACCACTGGTGTTGGCAATGGCACTGTTTTTTCTGAGCATGGTACCACTACTACTGGGACTGGTTCTGGGCAAGGTGTTGGGACTTGGACTTCAGGTTGCTGCTGTGGACATGGGACTGGCTCAGTACACGGCTCTGGCTCTTGGCTTTGCTTTGAAATAGTTTTGCCCAGGCCAGGTGGGAGGGTGATTTCCTGCTTGATTTGCATTTGATTCAAAGACATCTTTGCAGGAAACAAGATTATCTGAAAGAAATGTCAGAGTGTTATTGTGTCTGCTAAATGAACTGCATTGGGATAAGGGTGAAATGATTATAAGAAACATGAATCAGCTGCAAGACTAAAGTTCTCTTAGCTTGCCCTTGGTTTCCCAAGGCAGGTTGGCTCAGAAGGAATTATGATTTGCTCATTCTTTTTCATCCTGCCTTTCAGCTTCTGCTCTGACTCTGTCTTATCTTGTTCCTTTCCGTTCTGCAATGTGGGACAGCCCTGTCAGGTCTAACTGAGGTAGAGCCACTCCTTTGAACTTGGAGCTGATTTACACTTCAGAGACCTTCCTCCTGTTGCTTAGCTCTTCCCTATGTGTTAGCTCCCTTTAATTTTTGTTCTGGGGAATTGATGAGAAGAGCTGGAAAATAACAGATCTGCTGGTTTGATAGCGGTTTCAGAAAGTCAAAATAATAATAAAAAAATAATGAATGCTGAAGACAAACCTATAAAAACATTTGGTGTATCAAAAAGTAGAAGAATATAAATCTGGGCCCAACAGGATATTTTATGTTGACAAAACTGAAATACTTCATTTGATTTTGCCCCTTTTAAAATGGTTTCTAGATTTTACTTGGGATTGGAAACCTGAGGTGCTAAGGCCTCAAGGTGGACCTTACCAGTAAGCTGAGATCTCTCTGTAGTATTAAGAGTCTTTACAGTAACAATAGGCCAGCTCTTCTTATGCTGGTTTCACTCTGACTTCATTGATGATGTAATGGATTGAGGTTACCTGTGGCACAGTCCTTCCAACTGTCATGGAAAGAATTAGCAGTGGTAATGCGTCCCTATGTTTCTGGATTGTCATGGCCACTAATAATACATGTAGGTCACATGAATCAGAATAATCAGGAGGGATTTATTCTCCCAAGGCCAGTAATGTGCAACAGGCCAAATGGGTTTTCCTAACAATTTATGAAACACTCTGTTTTGTGGGCTGCTGAAGGCAGACACCAGGCTCAGCTGGACTGGTGCTGTGTTTTTGGTAAAGCCTGTGTTGTTGTTTTTCTGAAGACAATCTAAGGGCACAAATAAGAGGTTAGAATCACAGAAGTGTTGGTTGGAAGGGGCATTTTTAAGTCCCCTCACTGCAGGACTAACACCAACACAGCTCATGTGAGAGTATGCAAGTTTGTTCTCCCTTCCCCATGTTGTCTACTCCTCGCAGCACATCTTCAAAGCAAATTCATTCCTCTCTTCTACATCCTCCTAGATCCTCCAGATCAATATCACTTGTCTCTTGCTATTTTCTTTATAAGGACCTGATAAGATCTTAAGCCAAATTAATATATTGCTCTTGACATGGTTAGCATAAATGAGACAGCACACTAGGAATACTTTCACCCTTTTGCTCCCTACAGCCCCTCACACTCACAAATCTGTCATTTGCAAAATCATTCTTCAATGAAATTGAAGTTTAAAATTTTTTTTTGTTATAAATAGCAGAATCGCAGAGAATAGATTTGGAGGGAGCTTTAGGAGGCCATTTAGACCTTCTCCTTCCCTGGAGGCAGGATCAGTTATAGTTAAACCAATATAATTTAATCTAATCTCTTCTTCAGAAAGGGTCTAATTTAGCACTTGACTATCCTCAGATTTACACACAATCTGAATTCGCCTTGTAGAGTCATTCCAAGACTGCTTGTCCTACCCCAATGCCCACAATTTCTCTTCTTTGCAGAAATCTTTTGCATATTCAAAGACATCAAATAAAACACTTCTTTAAAGAGTCTGCCTGCATTAAGCCAAGCAGTAAAATTATAGACATCACAAAAAAAGTATCAGTATTCTCTGACTTACCCAACCAGTCAACAGGGAGAAGCACGAAGTCGAGTGGATGGTGGAGCACAGAGATTTGAGAACTTTTATATGGTTTCAAAGCCCTGCCTTCTGGGAATGAGTCCTCCTAGGTAATGAGCTCATTCTTTCACAACTGCTGTTGTGCATTTCCTCCACAGACTTGTTTTACACGTAGGCATTGTGAAGAGAGGCTTTTGGTGCAGAATGCGGTTTATTCCCCTTTCTGACTAATTCAATTTAACAAAAAACTTGCTGTGTGAAAAAAGGTCATACCCTCAGGTTAATACATTCATTGCAGACCCCATCGAGATCAGGGGTCTTGGTGCAGTGTCAACCAACGTGGTTCCACTTCAACCCATGCATGAGTCATTTCATGTCAGCTAATGCCCTCACTTCTTAGGATGTATTTGTAGTTAAGATAGGGGGGCTAATCTGTACGTCTCTGTATTGGGTCTGGCTGAGATGGAGTCAGCCTACCACAGTCTCTCACCTGCTTCATCAATGAATTCTCTGAAGTGACTTTCTTGTGATTCTATAAACTCATAATGGATGGGTTTATTTTTTTTTTCCCATGAAGATCTTAATAGATTTCATTCTTCTTTTATTTCAGAACACAATTTTGAATGCATGTTATTTTCCATGGTACAGGAGATGCAGCTCCCAGCCATCTAAATGTGGCAGAAGAGGGAACTGAGTTTATCTCCATGTATCATGTGAAAAGTAAAGCGTTTTTTTAATAATATACAAGATTTATCACATCCAAATGGAATTTGGACACTGGTCATATTTAGGTGCCAGAATGGCATTTGAAAAGATGTTTCAATCTACATGTGAAATAAAGCGAGCTTGTAGCCTATACAGTTTATTCCCTACAGTTTATTTCCATGTAAAAAAAGTTTATTGAGTGAAAATAGCTCACTGATTATTATCCTCAAAATCTCAGGGAGCTATCAGCAGACAAGTCAAACAGTCCTCATTTCTGATGGTAGGATTATTTTCAGCAGCGGAGACAACTCGTCCCACACAGAGGTGAATTTCGTCATATTTGGTTGGCTTGGGACTATCTTTGTCTTGTCTCCACCATTTTACCAGAGCCCTTATCAGAGCATGCATTACAGATGCAATCGTTGCAACAGGCTGAGCTGGTACCCATCACCAGTTGGGATTCCTGGGCTGCAAATATAAGAAACCGTTTCTAGCTGTGGTGTAACTTCCTCTGTTAATAATCGTTTGGCAACTGAAGGACAGAACACCTGAATTTTAGACCACATCTTCTTCTCCTATAGCATGACTTCATCCATGCAACTTCCTTTCTTACCTCATGGCAGGTGGGGCCCAGCCTTGCTGCCTGCCTGGCTGGCTCTGGAAGCTGCTTAGTTTTAGTCGCCAGCCTTTGCTAGTGAGGAGAATATCCCAGCCCAAGACCTAACCCTGACTCAGGCCTCGCCTGCTGCTCTGCTGGTACAAATTGCAGTTGCAGCTCTGCTGAAGGCAGAAACTAGGACACTTTCCAGCAGTGGAGAACCTGCCTGTCTGCTTTCTAGCTAGCATCATGCTTCATGGTTATCAAAGTTACCCTTCTGCTGAGATATGCTCCCGGAATATAGCCCATCAAATCAGGAAGAGAGAGGGAATAAGCTCAGACTCATAAAAAAAAAGTGGGGTTTTATCATTGCACTTGTTGGCCTGAAGAGGACAGAGCAGCTGGGTTCAAAAGGAGACAGTGCATTTCATTAGATCAAACATTGCATTTGAATATTTGTGCAATATTCACAAGTGAATATGCATCTTCAGGTCAGAGTTTCAGTAACCTTTGTTACGTCCATCAATTAGAGCACCTGAGAGAAACAGGGCACGTAGCACTTGTGGAGCAGTGTTGAAGCAAAGACTGTTACAGGTTGTACAGCCACGGCTCTGTGTTGAGACATTGCTTTTATTTAAGCAAGCAGTGAGGTTTCTGGAATATTTATGTGTCAAATTTCCAGCCTCAACTTGCAACATCGAGTGATTAAAGAAAATCACTTTCCATAGCTGGAAGGGAGACGACCTGAACCCTGTCTGGAGATCAGAAGGTGGGGCTGTCCTGACCTCAAACACTGGTTTGGATCCAGGTCTGGAGAGGCTCGGGGAGGTCACTTCAACTCTACGTCAGCAACCTCAGCAGAAAAATGATGGTAATTATCACCGAAGAGGCTCTGAAGTCAGCTCATGGAAAGGGAGTGAATGTTTTTCCCATACTAGAAGTGTAATTGCTTTCCCCTTCCATGTGAATTGCACAGACTATTTTTAGAGGCAAATGCCATATGCAGTGAAACCTGCCTTACTGAAACATTTGGGAAACTATGGGAGAAACGTGCATTGAGTAAGGTGGCTTTACAGTGAACGTGGAGCTAAGCAGCTCCTCAGCTCTCACCTGCTGGAGCCTGGCTCAGCTCCCAGTCGATACTGAAGTTGTACCACTAATTCCAGGCAACATAACCCCACAAGTGAGATAAATACTGGCCCGAGCCCATCCTTCCTAGACAGAAGATGCTACTCCAGCTCCCACGCAGCTTGGGTAGATGCTGTGCTGCTATCAGCTCAACAGTGGCCTTGCAAATGCTAATCAGGTAATTAAGTCCCCAAAAGTAAGATCTCTTGGGAGGTATGCAGCAGTTATGCTAGCAGCTCCAAATGAAGGTCTGTAGCTGTCAACTTTATCTGGTTTATCATTGAGATGAGTGTCTCAATATCTCTAAGGGTCCTGAAGCTGTATTGCTTCACTCTGAAAAAAAGGATCAGCTTTTTTAGAAGTGAAGACCACTGCAGAGAAACTCAGCTCAAGATGTGAAATGCTTGCTGTGATCCTCACATCTATATGGATGCTCTTTGATTTTTCTCCGTCCAGTACTTTGAACCTTTGTGCACAGAGAAAATGTTCTGAGGGAACTACTGCACTCTTGGATTTCATGTCTTGGTGTGATTCAGAAGTTGCTGAACTGGATCTCCCAAGGCAGGGATTGTCCTGATGGCTTAATTAGACGCTGTTTCGTTAACACCCCATCTTGTTCTTTATTATTGTGTCTGTCATCATTTCAGGGTGGACATCTTGATTAACTCATCTCATGAGACAAAAGACATAATTACCTGTTACTGAATTTCCTAGTATTGGTTTGTCTGCCTGTGAATCCAGTCACTAAAGCATCTTCTCTCCTAGTTCTGAAGGCTGGGTGTCAGGTCATGCTACAGAAGATGAGAAGCTGGTCACCCACAGGGATGGCCAAATGCTGTAGTATCCAAGTACTGGATATGAAGTATCCATGCTTCAGTATTTTTTTTTCCTGCCTGTTATTTCATGAGTGATTTCTCTTTGTTTTTGCCACAATACAGCACCTGAGCTTCCCAGGAACCAGAGGGTTTCCTATTAAACCTATATCAATGGATTAGTTTAACAACTCTCAAGAGACGCACATGGCTGAATCACTGAGTTAAGTTTGTGACTCTGCATTCATAGTTATAAAACTTCTTCCATAAATTCACCAACCTCCATCGTAAAGCTTGTTCCATATTTTGATTCCAATTTTCTGATTTGGCAGCCAATTCCAGAGTCTCCTTGCACTGCTTCTTGAAAATCTTTTCCTAGTTCCCTGCCTAAATGTATTCCTAACTGCTTCTGCAGAATTACTGTGCTTCTTGAGTACAACAGATTGCCTCAATGAAAACCCAATGGGCACAACAGGAACACTTTCCAGTCAGCTATCACATCAAAGAGCCTAATTCTCAGTTGCTTCATTCATGTGCTCATGCTCAGGAATGAACTTGTTGGAGTTTAACCTGTCATGAGCCTTTTCTAGCCCATACACCAGGATGTGCAATTGTAAAGTAGAGCAGCCTGGGGGTCATGCTAGCTTTGTGCTCATCTTTGCAGTGCTGCTGCTGCTGGAGAACAGTGAGCTGGGGTACAGTGCCACGTTTCAGGCTTCCCTGCCCTCTTGGAAGGGGATGAATTACTAGCTTGCTGCAGTATCAGCTGCACGGTGGTCAGACAGGTGCCTGGAGCAACAGGAAGGTTCTCAGGGCACCGCTTGCATTGGGATTAAGATTGCTTTATGCTCCTAAAGAAGTCAGAAAAGACCTTGACTGTCCCTGAGGTTCAAGCCACAGATAATGAATTTCTGTGTGAATTCACTGCCTGAGTTATTTTTGTTGTTGTTTCTGGCAGGGCTGAAGCCATGGGGCTTTAGAGCAGAGCATTTGGAAAACATCTGAGTAAGAACAAGCTTTCATGCTTCAGGTGTGGCCAACACAACAGCCTTCAGCTGCTAAAATAGAAAATGCCTAAGAATGGGGAGTTTTCTCTCCTAAAGGTCAGGAAAAATGACCTGCTTCTGCAAATGGGGCAGTTCTGGAGCTGTGAAAAAAAGTACAGCATGTACAGCACAGGCCCTTCTCTCCGGGAGGTAGGGCTCCTGGGGTGTATAAGGACCTCTCTGACTCCCAAGTCTGTTAGACTGTCTTTGCATTGATTAATTGCTTCACTGGTGAGTTGGGTAAGTTTGGTTCTGGTGAATCTATTAAATACTGTTAATTAGACTTGCCATAATATGACTTACTGTAGGATTAGAGTTTGGTGATAGCAATTTCAGACTCTTCCATTTGCAAATGGAATTAATTGAGATTAAATTTTGGGAGCTGCAGGGTTTAGGAATTAAACTGTTTCTTCTCCAGCTGTTTCTGCATCTATGTAATGCCACAGATTAATGGAGATAATCTTGATTATACCTATGCCATTCCTGTGACTTTGATGGCATCACACCATTGCATAAGGTGATTATAGGAAGAGAATCAGGCCCAGAGGACTCAGAGATTATACAAACATGCCTTGCATTATAATCCTAAAACTGCTCTGTTAGCTGAAGTGCTATGGAAAGAGGAAATTTTAAAAGCTTAGAATGTCCTGAGCATCTGATTTAATGACATGTTCTGGCCGATAGAACAAACTCCTTGGGGAGGAAAAGGAAAGGGTAAATCCCAGAGCAGCTGGGAAGATCTTGAGGAGTCTCACAGCTTTGCACGAACGCTGTGTCTGACAAAACAGGCTCTGACCCAACATGGGTGTCCTCAGAGGTGTTTGGACTGCAAACCAATACTAAAACAGTTGAGTGCTGGAAAAGGGATCATCTGACAAGGTCTGAGTAATGAAAGCGACATTGAGCAGATGAATATACAGCAGGAAGATAGCTTGGGAGGGGCAATTATTGGCTTCAGGCTCAAGAGAGAGAGAGACTTATCTTGGATCTTCTCCTTTCCATTGCTCTGAGTTAGTCATAACAATCCTGAGGTCTCACGGTTTGCTTCATTCTGACACCTGTATGTGGATGAAGGTGAAGCTACTAGTGTTTCTAATAGAAAAGTGCTGATTTTGCTGCTGCTTTCCTTTCCTCTCTTGGTTTGTTGTTTTACAAAAAGAAAAAAAATGCAATTTTTATTTCTTTGAAAACATTGGAATTTCTTTTTTCCTATACTGTTTTTCTCAGTCCCTGGCTTGCAAGAAGGATGTCCTCCCAGCTAAACCAGCAGCAGTGCAAGCAAGTGGCCCCTCTGCCACCTGTGGTAAGCAAAGCCATGCTGGAACCAGCGCCAGTTACCCAGCAGTGGCAGAGTCAGACACAGCACCAGCCAAAAAGAAAAGAAACCTGAAGAGCTTTTTACATCAAAACCAGCAGCCAAGGAATGCCCACCACCAGCCAAGGCACTACAAGCTCTCATTTCTGTGCCAAACCTGGAACAATAGCAAACCAGAATGCAAGTCAATGGCCTCCCAGGCCAAAGTAGCTCCTGCACATGGAAAGTGATGGCAGAGGAACAAAATCTGGGACATGCCATGGTAACTTCACATTCTCATTGCTGGTGTGATAGCGGCTCCACTAGATACATTTCACAGCTTCATCTTTGGCAGCTGGGTGCCTCGATGACCACATGCTGCTTCCCCATTCAGAGCTGAGGTGCTCCAGTCCCTGGAGCTGTGCTACTGGAGGCTTTGTGCCTTTGAATTAATGTCTGTTGCTGCTGCAGAGGGGACATCCGTGGCTGTGATCAAGCTTTGAGTTCAAACCTCAGTGCCTGTATTTCTCTCCTATTGGAAGCCCAGCTAATGGACGGAGCTAATGGATATGGGTGCTGGGGAGAGAGAAAGTTGCATTGAAACTCACAGCTCAGCTTAAGTATTTTAAAAGTCACCAGGGCTATTATGATCATGTAGTCAGATTTTCTACAGACACTAACCTCCACTGAGCCTGGCAGCAACCAGAACAAAGAGGGGTGTGGGGCTACTACTTGCAGAACAGCAAGAGTTCATTAAGTAATAAAACACTTTTAAAATGAAGCAAGAAGGAGTCCAAGTGAGGAGCATTTCATTCTAATGCATGATGGGGTTAGTATTTTGCCTTCAGTGCAGTTAAATCATTGAAACAGTGAGACTGTGAATTTACTGCTTGCTGGGCTAGTAATATGTTAAGTTTTATTATCTACAGCCTGTATGCGGCTTTCTAATTACAAGTCTCATACAATAAAAGTGCGATCTCTGCTTACTCTCTCATGTTTCCTTTATTCTCCACCCTCCCCTCCCTGCACGCACCTTACCACCCTGCAGCAATCAACTGAGCAGACTCACTCTCCTGTGAAGAACACGATGTGCATCCCAGCTACTGTTTCAGTGTGTGTTCTCAGTGCCCAGAAGCATGCCTACATGTGAGCAGCTGGAATAAGGCACTCTGGCTTTTACAACCGTGGGAACAGGAGGCTGTGGTTGGGCTGCAGAGAGCACTGGCAACTCAGATTTAACTTCATGCCAGTGACTTGGTACAATAAGGATCATTCAGACATTAGGGTTCTATGACACAAAGGCATTGGGCTGGGTCTAGTTCACAGGCTGCCAGTTTAAACTATTTTCCTGGAGAGAGAGAGAGCATTTGAAGGCAGTTTCCCAGCTATCAGTATCTGGTTCTGCAAGGCAGTTGCAGGAGGTGTTTGCATGTGGGAATGCTGCGCTCTAGTGGTTTGTACAACTTGGAGGAAACGTCCATGCCTTGCGAGTTCAGAGGACATGGCCAGGCCTGGGTGAGGCTGGAGGACATGACCATGCTCCAGAGAGACCGGAACCAGGGGAAATGTCCGTGCCTTTGCGAGGCTGGAGGAAATGTCAATGCCTTGGCAAGGCTGGAGGACATGGTCATGCCTTGGTGAGGCTGGAGGAAATGGCCATCCCAGCCCCATGCAGGTGCTTCTCCAAGGCAGATCTATTTCTTCAAGGGAAGACTGTCTTCCTTGGCTTTGCAGTTGTAGCCTAACACATGTAGTGTCCTTCACTATGCACTAGTTTTAAAGCTTAACAACTCCCCACTGTAGCTTTCTCCTGCTTTACAGCTCTTTGTCTAGTTTATTGGTATTTTTTTGTTACCATTAATGGAGCGAGACTAATTTTACATCACTTGAAGTTTCAACCCAATATCCCAGATCACACCTAGCCAATTTACCTTGTTTCATAGAATCATAGGATGGTTTGTGTTGGAAGGGACCTTAAAGATCATCTAGTTCCAATGCCTGTGCCATGAGCAGGGACACATTTCACTAGACCAACTTGCTCAAAGCCCAGTCCAACCTGGCCTTGAACACTTCCAGGGAGGGGGCAGCCACAACCTCTCTGGGCAATCTGTTCCAGTGCCTTGCCACCCTCACCGTGAAGAACTTCTTCCTCACATCTAATCTAAATCTACCCTCTTTCAGTTTAAAGCCATTACTCCTTGTCCTATCATTACATGCCCTTGTAAAAAGTCCCTCTCCAGCTTTGTTGTAGGCCCCCTTTAGGTATTGGAAGGCTGCAATAAGGTATTCCTGGAGCCTTCTCTTCTCCAGGCTGAAGAACCCCAACTCTCTCAGCCTGACTTCATAGGAGAGGTGCTCCAGCCCTGTGATCATCTTTGTGACCCTCCGCTGGACTAGCTCCAACAGGTCCAAGCCCTTCTTATGTTGGGGGCCCCAGTACTCTAGGTGGGGTCTCACAAGAACGGAGTAGAGGGGCAGAATCATGTCCCTCAACCTGCTGGTCATGCTTCTTTTGATGCAGCCCAGGATATGGTTGGCTTTCTGGGCTGCAAATGCACATTGCTGGGTCATGCTGAGCTTCTCATCAACCAACAACCCCCAAGTCCATCTCTTCAGGGCTGCTCTCAATCGATTCTCCACCCAGCCTGTATTTGTGCTTGGATTGCCCTGACCCATGTGCAGGACCTTGCAGTTGGCCTTGTTGAACTTCATGAGGTTTGCATGGGCCCACCTCTCAAGCCTGTCAAGGTCCTTCTGGATGGCATCCCTTCCCTCCAGTGTGTTGACTGCAACACACAGTTTGGTGTCACTGGCAAACTTGCTGAGGGTGAACTCAATCCCACTGTCCATGTCGCCAACAAAGATGTTAAACAGTGCTGGTCCCAATACCAACCCCTGAGGAACGCTACTCATCGCTGGCCTCCACTTGGACATTGAGCCATTGACCGCAACCCTTTGAGTGTGACCATCCAGACAATTCCTTATCCACCGAGCGGTCCATCTGTCAAACCTGTCTATGTCCAATTTAGAGACAAGGATGTCATGCAGGACAGTGTCAAATGCTTTGTACAAGTCCAGGTAGATTATGTCAGTCACTCTTCCTTTATCCACCAATGCTGTAACCCTGTAGTAAAAGGCCACCAAATCTGTCAGGCACGATTTGCCCTTAGTGAAGCCATGTTGGCTGTCACCAATCACCTCCTTATTTTCCATGTGCCATGTGTTTCTTCTGTCTTCTTTTTTGACTGTCTTGTTCTTCTGCCAAATTTCTATATTTGGAGCATGCAGGGAGCTTTGAATTCCTGGTGCATTGGCTCATGCTCCAAAATTGCTGCACTGTGACAGTGCTCCTTTGCATTCCTGACTTATTAAAGGGAAGGTGGTGGAATCCCTAATGTCTCACCTGGCATCTCCTCCAGGATGTTTTTCAGCTTCCCTTGTTGTACTTCTCAGTGCCACAGCCCTGTTTTAACTTCTTTTTCCCACCTTCATCTCATGCTATTCACCAGGTTCAATCAGGCATGTTAAAAAACCACAGAAGATTTTCTTAGCTGACAACCACTGCAGGGCAGGGTTGGCTTGTGGGGAGAAAAACTGGATACTACCAGGATATGCACAGATGATGACAACAGAAGCACACATTTTTGACAGGCATTATCATGTGAAAGTGAAACACTCATTAAATTGTTACATAGTGAAAGTCTCCAAAGTTGCTATGTTGCCAAAGTTAAAATGGAGCCTAACTGGGTTTCTGTTTTTTTTCTTTCTTTGATTCTGCAGTTTTGGAGTGTACTGTTGTCCTGGTTTCAGCTGGAATAAAGTTAATTTTCTTCTTAGTAGCTAGTATAGTGCTGTGTTTTGGATTTGGGATGAGAAAAATGTTCATAATACACTGATGTTTTAGTTGTTGCTAAGCAGTATTTATACTAAGTCAAGATCTTTTCAGCTTCTCATACTGCCCTGCCAGCAGAGGCTGGGAGTGCACAAGAAAATGGGAGGGCACACAGCCAGAACAGCTGACCCGAACGAGCCAAAGGGGTATTCCATACCATATTATGTCATGCCCAGTATTTAAACTGGGGGGAGTTGGCTGAGGGGCACCGCACCTTGGGGTTTGGCTGGGCATCGGTCAGTGGGTGGTGTGCAATTGTATTGTGCATCACTTGTTTTGTATATTCTATTATTATTATAACTGTAATTATTATTTTCCCTTCCTTTTCTGTCCTATTAAACTGCCTTTATCTCGACCCACAAGTTTTACTTTTTTTTCCCAATTCTCTCCCCCATCCCACTTGGCAGGGAGTGAGTAAGCAGCTGCGTGGTGCTTACCTGCCATCTGAGGTTAAACCACAAAAACTTTTTAAGAGGGCTTAGACACATAGTCTTACAGACATTACTGGGTATTAACATGAAAGACAAGTAAATGTTGTGATCAAAGAATTAAAGTTCACCTGGGCTTTCAGTAAGTTAGGCAGGTACACATGGGGTTTCAGTCAAGTACGGAATGAAATAAGGATTTGTTTGAAGGTTGGGGTAGTGCCTGCATCCAGACTAGAATAAAAATAATATAAAAGTGAAGTGCTCACTTTGGTTAACAGGGAGGATCACACCTATGACCTTTGGAGCTAAAAAGCAATGAAGAGTTATGGCTTTGGATCAAAGAACCAATTTCTGCAGGAGAGATGCCACAACAAAGCCACATTTCTTGTGGTTCAGGCAAAGATGAACACACTCAGTGCTGACCAGCAAGGGTCAGGATTTGTTCTTGCTGGAGAAGCCTATAGTAAAGGGAGCATTTCACCCCCTGTGATTCTTGCCTGGTGTGGGGCATAGTTGTCCAAGAATTCCTAAACTTTATTATTCAGTTTCACTACAAAATTATTTATGGACCTTTCTCTTTGCCTCCAAAACCACATGGGCAGAGCCATTTCTCTACTTCACAAGAAACCGCAGTTTTTAATAAGCATACTCAGGAACTAATCCCCTTGGGGTAGGTTTCATCTCAGCCAGTGCTAGATGTTGGTGGGGCCGAGCCCTCCTTTGCACTGGTCGCCCTCAGCTCTCCTTGTAGTCAGCAGGAAGAAATTGTCACTTTGGGGGGATATTTCATGTGACAACATATACATGAAAGCATTGATTAGAACTTCAGTGACTTAAAAAAATTAATCTCCCAGTTTTCTGACTAGTTTTTTCCTGGGTGCAGTGTGTGATAAGAAGTTGACTCACCGAGAAAGTCACCCGCAGGACTGGAGGAAGTTTATCTGCTCCTGGTACTTTTTGTAGACTGTCATGCTGCCAGTCACAACTTCGACAGCTGAGCTTGTTGTGCAAGGGCTGCAATCAAATGTGACTGTAGCTCATCTTTTCCGCTCATCTGAGAGTCACTGGACGGTGTATTCCCATTGCTCTAACAGGTGATTGCATTGGGATCATGGGAGCATCAAGACACCAGCAGCCAGCGGCTCTCCAGAGCTATGTGAACTAAAAATGAAGTTCTCTATTGATGATGAACTGCACCCACCCAAGAGGGTGATTTGAACCTTACTAGGACCTCCTGTTTTTCCTGAGGAGCCAGTGCCCTGTGTCCAGCCTGCACCCAAAACCGACCCTGGCTGCTGGGCACTATGGGGCTGATGAGAAATGCTGCCAGCTCTGACCAGGGACTAAAGTTAGAGAAGGACATGGAGCGGTCAGTGCAGCTCTCACAGCATGAAGCCAATGCCATGTGTGTGCTGAAAGAGGCTGAGTGATGGGATGTCCCCATTTCTGGGGGACCACCAGGACGTTTCTGGGTACTGTGAAGCCTGGCTCCAGTGAGACCTCTGGAAAGCCAGTACCGCATGTTATTTGGTGCACTTCTGCCTTGCAAAACCCCTGAAGCAGGGGATGCCACTGCTGCTGCCTCTCCAAATACCATTCAGTCTTACCATGCCAGGGAGGATTATACAAAAGGTAATTACTCTTACAATGGGGAGCTGACATTCAACTACTCATCCTCAGGGATGAGTACACTGATGCTAGTCACTACGAGTGTTGAACACAGAACAGCTTTTGCATAGGAGCTAATAGGCTATGTCATGGGCACCTCATACCTTCAAGGCATGTTTAGTAGCTATATAAAAGCTCTCCTTCTATTAGGGCTCACTGGTCACATCACAAAGCTGTTCTCACGAGGAAGCTGGGTAAGTCTGGTTTGTGCTGAGCCTCTGTAGCTGCCAAAATGCAGATTTATTTCTGCTTTTTTTACATATAAAAAATGCTCTATGGGAAAATTTTTTAAAACTAGTTCGTTTGAATTGCTGTGTTGGTGTGGGACTGTGCTCTCAGTGTCTGCAGCTGGGCATCTGAGTCCAAGAGACACTCCTGAAAAATGTGAGGAAACATTGTTAGAAGTAATTAGGATGCTACTATTGTTTGCTTTTGGGGGTGCCTGACACCAATCAGAGCAGCTTTTGTGCATCAGGGAACATAATGCTAGAAGAGCTGTAAGCAGGTTTGTGTTCAGTTGTGTTATCTTTACCCTTTAATTGGTTTTGGTTCTCTAATAAGCATGAACTTTGTGATGCTGGGACTGAGCTGTGAACCTCTGCCTGCCCGCAATGTGATGGGATCACCAAGCAGCAGTGCCTTGGGTGCTCTTTGCCTCTCCTGCTATGGAAGATATGGCCAGAGGTTCAGAGCTTGTTTCTGGGTTGGGCCTTTTTCTTAATGCATCAGCAAGAGGTCAGAGGCAGTCACCAACCAAAAGCAGGAGGGGAAAACTGGATTTAATGGTTGAAAGGCAGCTCTGAGATCAGCCATTCCTCTGCTGACCTCGAAGATCAGTTCTCCCTCAGTGGAGGTCCAGGTGATGGGGAGGGAATTGCAGTCTGGGGAGATATTTAGTGCTATGTGTCTCTGATTTTCCCCACTGTTTGACTTAGTGCCATGTTTCAGAGTTAAAAATAATGGGTTGGGTCCTCGGCTGCTGCTGGTGTGGTTTTGAGACTGTGGCATAGGTGGGATGTGTCTCCGTCACCCAGTGAAGCGAGCCAGTCTTGCTACGTGGGCAGCAGCAGGACTGTGAGAAAATCAGCCAGGTGCCTGTCTAAAGGCTCTGCTTTCTCACATGTCATTCCAGTCCTGCCGAAGCTTCACCAAGATGTCGTGCTACCTACATCAGTGCCTTCCTCCGGTCTACCAGGAACCCATCCCCATCAAGTGCCCACTGATGTATGCTGCCAGATGCCTGCCAGTGCCTACCTGGCACTCGACACTGTGCACCCCACAGTATGTAACCCACCGTGTCCCCCGGCAGCAGATCATGTCCTCCAGCTTCTCGCAACAGCAGTGTGTGACCCAATGTGTGCCACGGCAGCAGTATGCAACCAAGTGTGTGCCGCAGCAGCAGTGTGTGACCCACGAGATCCTACAGCAGCCATGTGTAACTCGGTGTGTGACAACTTGCATGCCGCAGCAACAGTGTGCGACCAAGGGTGTGTCACGGCAGCCTCGTGTGATGAAGTGTGTGCGGCAGCAGCAGTGTGCAACCAAAGGTGTGCCACAACAGTGTGCGACCAAGTGCATGACCGCCTATGCCCCCCAGCAGCAGTGTGCGACCAAGTGCATCCCGCAGCAGCAGTGTGCGACCAGGTGTGTGACCACGTGTGCGACACAGCAGCCGTACCTGACCAAGGGCATCCCACAGCAGCAGTGTGCAACCAAGTGCATCCCACAGCAGTGTGTGACCACATACACCCCGCAGCAGCAGTGTGCGACCAGGTGTGTCACCACGTGTGTCCCTCAGCAGCGTGCGACCAAGTGTGTGTCCCACCAATTTGTGACCTCTTGTGCCCCGCAGCAGTGTGCCACCATGTATGTCCCGCAGCAGTGTGCGACCAGGTGTGTGACCAAGTGTGTCCCACAGCAGTGTGACACTAAGGGTGCTACCATTTGTGTCCCACAGCAGTATGAGACAACTTGTGTCCTGCAGCAGCAGTGTGCCACCAAGGGTGTCCCACAGCAGCAGTGTGCAACCAAGGGTGTCCCACAGCAGTGTGTGACCAAGTGTGTCCCACAGCAGCAGTGTGTGACCAAATGTGTCCCACAGCAGCAGTGTGTGACCAAGTGTGTCCTGCAGCAGTGTGACACCAAGGATGCTACCATTTGTGTCCCACAGCAGTGTGAGACAACTTGTGTCCTGCAGCAGCAGTGTGCCACCAAGTGTGTCCCGCAGCAGCAGTGTGCGACCAAATGTGTCCCGCAGCAGCAGTGTGCCACCAACTGTGTCCCACAGCAGCAGTGTGTGACCAAATGCGTCCCACAGCAGCAGTGTGCCACCAAGGGTGTCCCACAGCAGCAGTGTGCCACCAAGGGTGTCCCACAGCAGCCATGTGCAACCAAATGTGTCCTGCAGCAATGTCAGTCAGGTGGAGTAAAAATTTTGAGTCACTCTAAAAAGTACTGTTCTGCGTCCAAATGGCCCTGGTAAAAAGGAGTGGGGAAAGGATGGTCCACAGAAAAAGAGCGAGGTACAGCTTTGAGGCCGTGGTTATTCATCTCCTCATACCACCTGCCAACTAGTTCCTATTGCTTAAGTCTGCTTTATCTCTGTTTTCCAGTATTTCCCCTGTAGCTCAGCTCTGTTTTGGGCCAGGGTGCAGTATTATTTCCTTGGCTGCACTCCAGGTACCTGTGGCTTGTACCTTAATCTGCTACAAGGCATAGTTTAGTGGGATGCTATTAAATTCTCACCTAATTGAAATGAATAGTGATTTTTTAAAAAAAATTGAAGAAATAGAAATGTCTAAGGAGTCCAAATCATGACAGAATCAAAAGGACTGGCAGTGTGGCTGGCAGAGGACTGGCGTGTGCCTGGCTCTGGGTTTAGTCCTGGCACTGGGAGACAATGTTCAGGCTAACCTGGATTCCACGAGGCTGCGAGTTCTCTGAAACAGCTGTTTTCACTCATAGATTTGGAAGCCAAACGTAAATTTGCTAAGCAAACATTATATGAACCTTACTCCAATGGCCTTCATTTCGGAAGGTGGCCAGAAATCCCTGCTGCTTTAAACCACTGACTCTGCACTGACTTCAGTAGAGTCTCCAGACAAGACAGGATTTCTGGCTTGGCAAAGTTGGTCCTTGCTGAGTTTTTATACATGAAAGTTTTTATTCACTTGGTTGCTTTAACTAATATTGAAAATATGACTTGAAACTAAAGAAAGTCTTTGAAATAACACTGAAAGTTGTAGCATGACTATTTTATAAATGTTTGAACTATAAAAGCAATTAACTATATTCTTTATGCTGCCTAAAGATGTGTACTCTACACTGTACTGAAAACAAACCATATATATATATATGTATGCTTATATTATACATGTATATATATACTTAAATAAATATAGTTCTCTGACCTCAGATTAAATATCTTGTCTTTTTGCCCTCTGGTGCTTCCTCTTTATTAAATATAGTGAAGTGCTGTCTGAAAAATACAAAAATCCTGTAATAGCCCCTATCATTAGGAAAATGAATAGTAGCTCACACTAAGTAAGTACATCATACCTATTTGGAGGGCAAAAACAAGTGTCGCAAGACAAAGACAAGGGTGTGACTGGGGCCGGGACGCTGCCCTGCATCCTGCCCTGCTCCACCCTTGCTCGGTGACCTTGGGGTGCCACCACGGGCTGCATTCTGAAGGCAAGGATGTGTCCAAAACTTGAGCATCTAGCAATGTCATGGTGGCATCTGGCTGCTTCCCCAGGGTGCTCAGTGGGTTATGGAGGAGCAGATCCTTTTCACACCTTCTCCTGAATGTCCAGTGATGATGCTTTGGCCCAACAAGGCAGCGTACAAGAGCAGCAGTGACCGTGGCCCTCCTTCCACCTTGCAGAGACAGGGATGCTCTCACAACCCAATGTTTTGTGTCCCCTTTAAAACCAAAAGATGAGCAATGGTGTAGCCTTCTGAGGAGTTGTCACATCATTGTGGCTTTCCCATAGGAGCCAAAGCCCAGGGGATCGTTAGGAAAATCTATCTGGGTTGTGGGTGGCTGGGTGGTGCAGGACCTCATCTCACAGGGGTGGAGTGGCTACCGGAGGATGGGGCTTGTTTTGGAGGCGGTTGTGATGGAGTCTGGTTCTGACCCTGGCTCTGACTCATGCTGCACTGCCAAGTGACCACAGTGCGATGTGCCTCAGTTTCCCCTGTGCTTAACTGGGAATAATGGAATAATAATAGCCCCTGCAACAATGTCGCATATGGCACTGTGCATCTCTCTGGGATGAAAGGACTTTACAGATGCTAATTAAGGACATTTGGATGACAGGGCACGATGTTATCATCGGGTTAATATTTTGCTACCTGCACTGGAAACACTAAACTGAGTATTAGCATTACTTGAAGGCTACTTGATCTGGAGCTTGCCCAGGAACTGGATTTATGGAGCTTGTAAAAATTGTACTAATCTGCTTACCTGCTCTCTGAAGCCAGCTTGATTCCTAAAATCTTGGGTCAGATCATTTAACATTAAAAAGGGCGTTGTAGTCCAGGAGTGTGAAATGCAATGAAAGCTGGAGAAATCCAGGTTGAATTCGGTGCTTTTGTCTTCAACTGCAGAAAGGAAGATAAGCCTAAAGAAAGCATTCTTCCCTTTGTTTTTTGTAGCTCTCAAAATGTTGGCATCAACTGGGAAAACATGCACTTTGTCTGTGTTTTTTCCTATGATACTGAGGGAGATTTTTTTGTTGGAAAATCAGAAATGTAAATAACAAACCTACCTTCAGGCTTCTGGATTTCCTGGTGAAAATAGAAACAGAAAATTTACTCAGTTGTTCATAAGCTGGAGATCAATATTCTGCTTCAAATCGTAGAATCATTTAAGTTAGAAAAGGCCCTTAAGATCATCGAGTCTAACCATAAATGTAACACTGCCAAGTCCACCAAGAAACCATGTCCCTAAGTGCCATGTCCACATGTCTTTTAAATACCTTCAGGGATGGCAACCCAGCAGCATCCCCAGTGCTTCATATTGGTGAGAAATTTTCCACGTACTCCATTAAAAATGAACTTATTTCACGTCTTTTTATTTCAATGTGTGGGACCTCACCCGAATTCCCAGCGTGCTGGAACCCAATTCTTAGGTGTCAGATTCACATTAAAGGAAAAAAATGCCAGGGCCTTCGCTTATGCAGATGTGACTACATAAAAATACATTCCCCGTTGGCACTTATGCTCATGCCACTGTTAATTTTCCCTTGGGTTTATTCGTGGCATAAACAGGGAACAAAGGGAGGGATGACTGGTGCAGAGACTGTGCAGCAGAGCAGGAAATCTGATTTGTGTTTTTAGGACGTGAGCCTGGTTTGATTCAGCTGCCTTTCCCCAGGCTGCCCCAGTGCTCCTGCTTGTCCCTTCTCCCCTTTGTTGTGCCGGAAAAGCATCACTTCTTTCAGCACGTTATTCACTTTGTAGCAAGTCCTTTTTAGTAGCTGTCTTGCCCTTAGCCCAAGGCTTTCTCAGTGCTAATCATCTGTCTCTTCTCTGGGTTCCCTGTGTAAGTGAAGGAAGTCTGCATGCCACAGTAATTATGATCTGCAAAAAGTTGCCGAGAGTCCTTCCTGGACGGTGTTTTCAGAGGCACCAAAGGGACTTATGCATTCAGCTCCCATGGAAATGAGTAGTCGCTTGAGCGGTCCCAACTGCAACCTTCTTCTGGGTGGAAAGGTGTGTTTTAACTGGTCTGGATTTGCAATGGGTAGGCAGGGATGCTTTGGCACCATGCATGGGGATTCATAGCCTGAGGGCCATAAGCAGCCCCTGCACAGGGTATCCTTGGCCTGTCAGGGCCTTTGCTCATTTAGTGTGTTGGATCAGGAGGTTTCGCAGATAAGCCAGATGCCCCAGCAGTGCTGGGAGGTGATGGCAGCCCCACAGAGTAAGAACAGCCATTCCTGCTGACACGAAGCTGCACGTGGCTTGGCCAGGACTGGCAGGCAATTAGAGCATCACCCAGCCAAACTGCCTTACTCCCCTAGGGCACTTATTCACTGTATAAAAGCTCTGTCAACGCAGGGCTCTCCTAGGCACTTCTCTCCGGTTGTTCTCACTGATGAAGTGGGTAAGTCTGGCTTTTAATGGAGCTCCTGAAATGCTGTTTTATTCCTGGGTGGCTGGAGCAGGCAGAGGTCCTGCCTGTGTACTCGCAGAGAAACATCCTCTGGGGGATGCTGCCATAAGCACCGGCAAGCGCGGCTCTAACAGCTGGAGCATCTCCTCCATCCTAAACTGAAGAATATTGGGAGAGCACTTCCAGATGGACTGTGAAGTCGGGAGTGGTATTTGTGGGCTTTTCTATGCTTTCTGTTAGTTCTAGTCCAAAGGAGGCTATTGACTACATAAAGGGCTTGATGCTAGCTGGAGTCACATATGACCTTGCAACACCTCTAAAGGAAGTGGCATGGAGAAATTTGCTGCCATTTTATGGAATTTAAACAAAACAACTTTTCAGATAATAGTAGGAAGCTGACCAACTTCAGTGCCAATGTGAAAGTCAGCAGAGAGACTCTCTAGCTAAGTCTGAACATGTTAAAATTTTTATCTAGGGTAACAATGACAAAAATAAGTCTGAGATGCAAACAACCCCCTGGAAGCAAATAATCACCCCTACTTTAGAAGCTTTTTATCTTGATGAGCATCACCAGATACTTTAGCATTGTAAATGTAGTAGTAGCAGTTGCTATCATTGTTTTTCAGTGGGTTATTTTTATGAGTCAATGATTATTATAATTGTAGTGATAAGTTTTCCTAATGATAGTAACACACAGCATTGTTACTGCTAATAGTCACCCAGTGATAGGCTTTTGGAAGATAAAATGCCTTGCTGTAATTATAGACAGAACTAGGAGTGTTCAGAAAATGCAGTTTCTTTACAGTCATTTAATTATATGTCTTAATCTCCAAACAATGTTGAAATGAAAAAAACCCAATTTTTGATCAGAGTACCTTTTATATGTCAGTTGTTCCAGTACCTGTTGTGCTCAAAACAATCTGGTAAAAAATTCAGAAAACTCCCTGAAACTGGTGTTTTACAGAGTGGGGAATGAAGTGGGATGGTTTCTCCTACAAGTCCCAGGGCCAAGGCAAAGTAAGACATTTCACAGTTGTTTTAGGAGGAAAATGTGGACCTCTCGGCTAGAGTCCCCTTCATGCTGCTTGCACAGGGGCTGCTAGGATGAGGTTTCAGTATCCATCAGAGCTGCTATGCCAGATGTTTTGACAGTGGGTCTTTGGGTTACCATAACAAACCCAGGACACTATGGTTTGGTATGACTGTAGCGCAGGACTGGAGGCTGCTTTAAATGGGTGTAATTCTCTCAACTGAGTGAAACAGCAGTTAACACCAGCTGAGATCTTGCCTTGATAGCTTCTTCTTTCCTGCTATGGTTTCACCAAATACTTAGACACAATGCTGTTGTATTTCCTCTTTTCTTTTCTTGAAGATGCCTACACAATAGTATGAAGCTAGGACTGCAAGGCTTGCAGAGGCAGTAAAGCTGATGCTACAGTGGCAAGCTCAGAGCCTGTAATTGCACACTGCTGGCCCAGCAGACCCCTGTGGGACTGCAAATAAGCAGGCAGGCAGGCAGGTCCTACGTGCTGAGCTCTGTGCTGCCACAAACCTATCCTTACCCTCAGCTTGGGTTTGCCTGTGTGAACTGCAGCCACGCCTGGGTATTATACCATGGACACACCTTTAATTTTGGCTTGCCTTTCATCTCTGGTGCTTGGGAGTTGCAGGACATAAACTTGAAAGGTCATCCCAGTGGGGACACAGGAGGTTTCTAGGAAGTAAGACAGCAAGTCATAATGTCACTTCTCCTTGGTGAAATGCTTTGTTGGACACTTAGCTGGTCTTTGAAGAGTGGCATGAAAACTCCCTGGTTTGTCTGCTTCCAATCCCTGATTGTTTCTGAGGTGGGTGTGGGGGCATGAGCCGAGAACAGACTCTCCTCTCACCTGGGTGATCACAGCCTGGTCTTGAGTCACCAAGAGCCTCTGACCTTCAGGAGACCTCAGGTGTGGGCTTGCCGTGTTGAGATGCCTGCGGGGAAACTCCGAGGCCTGCATCACAAAAAAGTAGCCAATGCCTATGTGAACTGTCTGTCTTTTTCCTGCTTCTTTCAGGCATAAACATCTTGCATTACCATGCACTATTATGGGGAGCGGTATAAACACCTGTACTTGCCGGGATCGAGCTATATCACTGAAAGCATCCAGCAGTGCACGCCCCAGTCTGATGCGTGCAGTACCACATGCCACCCTGTGAGCGTGATCAAGAGCCCAATGCCGAGATGGCAAAGCTACACGCAACCTTTCACTTACGAGTGCCCACAACCAAGTGTGAGCCAAATGTCTCTGCTGTCTTGTCAGCCCTATGTGCAGCAGTGCGTCCTGCTGTACCCTGAGCCTTGTGAGACCACTCGCCTTCTGCCCTGCAGGAAGCCCAGCCTGAAACTGAGCACAATGCAGAGTTTCCAGCCCTGTGAGACCAGCCGCCCTGAGAAAAAGCGTATGGCCAAGAGCCTCCCACCATGTGCACCCAGGTGCCCAGAGCCGAGCAAACTCAAGTTCCCACCATGTGGGATCAAGTACTCGTCCTCGTGCAAGGACGAAAGCAGGTCACAGAAGATATCCAAATGCTCGTCACAGCAGTATGGCACAGAGCTCCGGTCCCCGCAGGGGATGACCAGTGGCTATTCCCTGCCACTGCGGGGAGTCACTGAGTGCCCCCCGCAGCAGTGCATAATGCAGTCTTTCCTGCAGGAGTACACAAGCGGGTTCCCCCAGCAGAAGTGCATGAAGGGCTACCCAACACAGGAGTGTGTCACCACTTACTCCTCGCAGCAATGTGTAAGCAAGTGCCCGCCACAGCCACATGTGCCCAAGTGTCTCCCTGGGCAGGGAATAAAGGAGAGCTCCTTGCAGCAACAGACAGCTAAATGCTCGCTGCCGCAGGAGGGAGTCAAGCACAAGAGCTCATCCACACAACACCTAAGCAAGTCCAAGTGCCTCTACTCACGGGCCACCCAGCACTCGATCCAGCATCATGCAGGGGGAGTGAAACGTTCAAGCCACTCCAAGAAGAGTCGCTGTGCCTCAAAATGGCTGTGGTAAAGGAGATAAAGAAGTAGTCATAAAAACAGCAAGCTATGTAGCTGAGGTCTGAAGTTATTTTTCTCCCCCTGTTCCCTTTCCTAACACCCAGAGAAGCTTTGGCCGTATTTTACCCCTTATTTTATCCATGTTAAACTCATAGAGTGCATTGCCTTTCTTTTTTGACCACACTTCAATTATTCCTGCAACAGAAAAGATGTTAGTGAGAAGTTAAGTAACTGAGCAGGTGCTCAGGCTTTGAACGTCAAGCCGATACAACTCTGCTACAGTGTTCGCACCCCAAGAGGTTTTTACTGTTACTGGATCAATTATATTCACCAGTTGTACTGGTCATATTAAACTGAGGCTGCAGCTGGATTCCTGCTCTCTGTCTGACTTATTTTCCATTTTTTTAAAACTGTTTCTAATACCTACTACTGGAAAAAAACTATTCCCTGTTGTTATACCACTCTTTTGCATAAAATAATGGCAGTAACCACGCTTTTAGGACTAGATTTACCATCTGTGGGAATCTACACATCTTGGTGTTGAAAAGTTACCCAGAGACATAGTAAAAGAAGCAGTGGAGGGTGGTATTTAGAAGAAGGCTTGATTAAAGTAATGGGACTCATTAGCAGTTCTCAGGCAGGAGTTTACTGTCTATCCAGGCTTAGCTTGGTTGCACCAGCATCACAGGGGAGAACAGCCCATTTGCACATGGGTCACACAGGAGCTTTCAGTCCTGCACCCCAGGACCAGGGCAAGCTTCCCCCAGGTTTTCCCTGCTCTGCAATTTTTTCCCTGGACAAATCACAGCTGAGCAGATTATGAAATGGGTTGTGTGGGATAGTCCCTGGCATAGCAGGAGGGAGAGAGGATGCTGCAGAAGGTTTATTGTGATGGTGTGACCCTGAGCTGGCCCTGCCTGCATCGGATGGGTGATCAGCATCAATAGTTTGTGGTTATAAAATTGCAGCCAGAGAGAAAACTAACTTTCAATTCCAGCTGTTCCTTGACAATAACATTTTTGTAGATAGCAAGAAATCATACTTGACCAATATTTTGATTTCCTAGGATATTTATGTAAGGGGCAAAGTCCCAAAGCACATGTCTTGGCACACCTGCCCTATGCCACAGTCTCTCCCAGGAGTCTCTCCCTGAGCCTTGTGAGACCACTCGCCTTCTGCCCTGCAGGAAGCCCAGCCTGAAGCTGAGCACAATGCAGAGTTTCCAGCCCTGTGAGACCAGCTGCCCTGAGAAAAAGCGTATGGCCAAGAGCCTCCCACCATGTGCACCCAGGTGCCCAGAGCCGAACAAACTCAAGTTCCCACCATGTGGGATCAAGTACTCGTCCTTGTGCAAGGACTAATGCATGTCGCAGAAGAGCTCGATGAGGTTAGCCTCCATCATGAGCTATGAATTTGGGGCCTGACTTTTTGGATAACTTTGTGTGAACTTTTCATTGCCTTTTGTGAGAGCATGAGGAAAATAATCCCAACAATTAGAGACTGGTGAGGTGAGGTTTCCACACAACCTGGGGTAGCACCAGGGAAGGAGAAGCTCTCTGCCATAATCCAGAGGTGCAGTGGGAGACACAGCAGCTCTTCCCATCACTGCTTCTCTGCCTTGCTCTGCTCAGCCAGCTCCCTGGGCAAATCCCAGCAGGAAAACCCCCTCCTATCTCCTTGGCTTCCTCTCCAGCGGCCCAAACAGACCAAACAGGATTTCTGTAGACTCCTTTTTCTAATAAAGTGATAGATTTGTCTGTGTTCTGGTTTTGGCTGGGATAGAGTTGTCTTCGTAGTAGCTAGTATAATGCTGTGTTTTGAGTTTGGTATGAGAAGAATGTTGATAACACACTGATGTTTTCAGTTTTTGCTAAGTAACATTTAGTCTGAAGTCAATGATTTTTCAGCTCCTCATGCCCAGCCAGCAAGAAGGCTGGAGGGGCACAAGAAGTTGGGAGGGGACACAGCCAGGAC
>JANXJC010000091.1:11765962-11789551 GCA_027564655.1 Leptodon cayanensis | reverse complement strand
GGGGGGGTGGGGCTGGGTGGGGATTGTCGCTCGGGTACTAACTGGGCATCGGTTGGTGGGTGGTGAGCAATTGCACTGTGCATCACTTGTATTTTCCAATCTTCTTCTTCTTATTATTATTATTATTGTAATTTTATTATTGTTATCATTATCATTATTAGTTTCTTGTGTTCTATTAAACTGTTCTTATCTCAACCCACGAGTTTTACTTTTTTTTCCCAATTTTCTCCCCCATCCCACTGTGTGTGGGGGATTGAGTGAGCAGCTGCATGGTGCATATTTGCTGGCTGGGGTTAAACCACAACACCTGTAAAAAACAGCAACAGATGCTACCTGCTGTCCTCCAGGATTAGGAGGAGTCTTGCTCCCCATGCAGAGAGAGAATTCATTTTAACTTCTGGTAAATCACTAACCCTGGGGAATTAAATGAAAAAGAGAGGAAAGACCTAAGCAAGTAGCTTCCTCCTGACTACATCCCATGGGATCAATCCCTTTCTTATACCAGGTCCATTAAAAACCTGGCTCCTCTCTACCCCTGCTCACCCCAGGCACCAGCATGCTCAGGACAGGCAGTGAGGCCTGGAGTCTGCAGCCGTTAGAGGGAGATGGAGGTTCACAATTAAGAGATGAGGGTGGCACAGCCCAGGCCCAGCAGAAGCTCTCCCACCTACATTTATCCCACTTACATGGTTTAAAAGGCTCTGCTGATCTCAGTTGCTATTGGTCCTTAAAGGATCCAGACTCCCCTTCAGCTGACATGGGGAAGATGGCATTGATCAGCAGAAAAGGGTTTCCTTTTAAAAATCTGAGCTTCTGTTTCTGTGGTTTTGCTCCTGATAAAGTGGTTACACTGACATGAGCATATAAAAACCTGATATCTCAAAGCAACCACTAAATGGTGCCTGAACTTTTACTGGCTCTCTGCATGAGGATGGTTTTTATGCTCTCTTGTTCCCTCTCTCCTCCTGCTACCTGCTCTGGCAGCAGACACTGCTCTCCCTCATCAAATGGATTAGTAGGTGGGATCTGTTCCTGGAGAGGTTATAAATGCTGCAAAAAAAAAGGACCTGGTGGCCCAAAAGGTGACATGAGGCAGTGCTGCATCCTTGTGGTGGTGAAAGCCAACCGCAGGCTGGGCTGCCTGAACCAGAGCATAGCCAGTGGTAGGAGAAAAGTGTTGATTTCCCTCCAGCTGGCATTCAGGAGGCCACATTCAGACCTCTATGTCCGGTTCTGGGTGCTCAGCACAAGAGCCATGGACAGCCAGGAGCAAGTCCAATGGAGGCTGCAGGGTGGTCAGTGCGCTGGGTGCAAGAAGAGGGAGGCTAGGAGAGCTGGGTATGTTTGCCCTGGAGAAGAAAACACTGAAGGGACGGTTTTTTACTACCTTCACCCACCAAATGAATGTTTAGAGCAAAGATGGTCTCCACTCCGAGGTGGACAGTGACAGGGTGGGCTGCAAAGCAGCTTTTTCTTTTGGGGGCTTTGCACACCCTTTCCATGCAACTGCTGTCCAAAGTGGTTCTGGTGCAGAATCCCCCAGCCGGACAAACTCCACGTTGCCGACGTTATTAAGAGGCATAAGTTGTTTGGGGTTGTGTTTCTACTCCCATTTCCAAAGGTGGTTTGGTGCAGAAGGTGTCATAACTTCTAGAAATTAAATGGCAACCTTGCTGTCTTTTCTTCCTACAACGAAGAATGGGAGGTGTAAATGAGTTTCCAGTTTGGGGTATTTGGATGGTTTGCAGGTAAAGTGGCATAGAAACAGGATTTTCCATTTTTACAGACACTTTTCTCATTTTTAAGGAAGAAGGGTATGATCAGAAATTGGTTCAGAAGTCAACAAGAGATCCATAAGCTGCCTGAAATTGTCAAAGAATATGAAATACAATTTTTAACATAAGTTGCCAGCAATCTCTAGTAACAGAGCTCAATGAGGTTAGCCTCCATCATGAGCTGTGAATTTAGGGCCTGGCTTTTTGGATAACTTTGTGTGAACTTTTCATTGCCTTTTGTGAGAGCATGGGGAAAATAATCCCAACAATTAGAGGCTGGTGAGGTGAGGTTTCCACACAACAGGGAATGTCAAAACATTTTAAAAATATTCATTACTGGTTTGTGCATGCAAAGTGTTTTATCATTATAATATTAATAGTATGTTATCGGAGACAAACACCTCAGGGCTAATAGCAACTTTAGAATATGCATTTCTTGATGGAAGTGTCTTAGTTGTTCTCATAAACAGGATATTGTTTTCAAGCCTTGACAACTCAAGGCATTTTGCATTTTCATTAAACAATGCATTTCTGTTTGCATTCAAAAGCAATCATGTTGAAGTGGGTTAAAAGGCAGCTTCGGCTAAACCTGTGAGAGTTTGACACGTGACTTTTAATTCTGAGAATCCACCTGAATCCTTGGGAAATCAGCGAGGCTCCACAAAATTCAGCAATTCCTGTACATCAGTAGCCATGTGATTAAAAATTTTTCGCCATAGTTAAGTATCCCTTGATGCACTTTTAGCCCATGACTACTTCTGTTGTCCTCAGCAGGTGTAAATGGCAGCTAAATTCTTTCACCTTGACATCTACCTTTTATGTGCAGAAATGATTACTTTATCTCCTTCCAGTCTTCTCTTTGTAAGTGGGCATCCTTCAGAGGTTATCTTTCTTAGCCTTCTGATCACGCATGGTGATTGAAGCCAGTTGGCACCTGGTCAGTACCTAGAGTAGGAATGGGGATCCCCAAGCAGAACGATGTCCTCCAGCTGGAGCTGTGACAACAGTCAGCGAAACAAAGGACAGGAAGCAAATAATGAAATCAATTTCATTGTGAACAAAAGTGGTGTATGTGCAGTCTGCAAAATTCTATTCTCTACTCCTCCCTCCTCCAAACCACTTACAAGGATGAACCCCATGGTCTCTCCAGCTAAATGCTACAGTGGATTTAGGGGAATGAATTAAAATCCCACACCTAGCAGCAGATATAGCCAATATGTCTGCAATATATCAGTTGCTGTCTGCAAACTGATGCTCATGTGGTCAATGTTCAAATCAAAGCTGAACAAACTGGAATGAGTTGCATCCCCATGTTAATAGAGACAGAAGTGGTAGAATCACATCAGCGATTAATTTATACCATAAAAATATAATATGAAGGGAACCCCACAGCATGTAACAGTATGTACCACAGAGAACTGAATAATGCCGGTAAACAACGTTAAAATAATTATAGTAATTATAAGTGTTACACATGTGGGAAAAATTGTTTGGAAAGTAATTAAGACCTCATGCACAAAGGTTGTCTCATCTTCCTGGAAGTTTAAGAAAGCATATAAAACTCAAAGGATTTAGGGCTCCTCTGGCTATTTCTCTTGACTTCTTCCTGGACAGCTGGTAAGTCCCATTCACCTCAATCTAATTATACCGATTAAAACGTTGCTTTAACATGGGCTGGGGTTTAACGGCAAGCCACTCTGTGGTTTCTAAAAATATTAATGAGATTCTTTCTCAAAAAGTCTGCTAGAAATTATTCAGTTGTATATTTGGACCATGTGCAACCTTAAAAATATATCTATGGGGACTGGCATTCTTATTAAAAAAGTAGTGCAATTTTGTTTTTATCTATTTACTGTATGGTATCCAACATAAAAGGCATTTTAAGCTCTATTCAGGTAAAGTTTAGATAACATTACCACAGAATGGTTTGGGTTGGAAGGCATCTTTAAAGGTCATATAGTCCAACTCCCCTGCAATGAGCAGGGACACCTCCCACTTGATCAGGTTGCTCAGTAACATTAATATTAGTATTTTTTCATTAAAAAATTAGAGAAGACCTGAGGTGTTCAAATTAATTTTCCAAAAGTTTTTATTCATAAATCAGCAAGTTTTAGTTTACAAAGGAATAAAAAGGGACTAAAATCTTCTTGCCTCCTTCCTTTCCTGCCAGAATGATCATGTTTGCGTCCAAACCACAGCTAGAACAAAGAGTTCATTTCACTAAGAAGTGATGTCTCCCCAGTTTTCAATTGGTCATTCATACGGGTCTGTTTGTTCATGGCTGAAGCATCTCTCTTTGGGTTAAGATACCCTTATCATAGCACAATTAGGAAGGAGAAACTCTGCAACGAGAATTGTTTTCACACTCAATGACTTCATGATTTTTCTGATGAGAGCATCTGATGCTGAGTATTGACAGACACAAAAAGCTAGACAAGATAAGTAATGGGATCCCCCTTAACCTTTCCATCATAATCAGTGGACAGAAACAGGCATTTCACATGACTTATTTAAACACCTACATCTGAATGAGCTTGACTGCACTCTGAAAGTGCCTGTTTTTCTCCAGGAACAAAAATAAAGTGGCTACTTTATAGGTGATCATCACGCAGTTTTTAACTTTGACACATAAATCCCACAATATATTTTTGCAATTAGTTCCAGTTGAATGACCTAAAAGATGGATTCAGGGTCTAGGCAAAAAAAGGTAGGCACCAAAAATCTCTATGATGTTCTTGGCTCTGCCACAAATGGTCTCTGAAAACCATCTAGAGGTACCTGAAGGCAAGATTTTCCTAGGATCTCAGGGACTAGCATGGAAAACAGCACCAAAATTGGGTCCTTCCACCTCCCACACAGCAGTCTGCAGCTTGCAGAGCTGGGATAATGTTTCTTCCTCCCAGTCCTTCCTGACACGGACTTGTTAGTCTGCACAAACCTCTCAGGACACTGATACAGTGCCCAGCACAGGCATAGGAATCCTCTTATGCATAATTACTCTAACAAGGGCTGGACATTCTCTATCACTGAGACAAACAAATAATCCCAGGCCAGGGCATTCTCCAATACAGGGTTATAAAATATCCATTCCTGTACGACCAGTGGCCTTATGGCACCAACAGTGGCTATGTTGAAGTCACTGGCCACAGCTGCAGTATCTCTCCAGTTGTCCTTGGTGGCTGCCCAGACAGGATCTGTAACTGGGAGAGTGAGAAGAGGTACTGCATAGGGGCAGAGGTAGAAACGGCCCGTGGGCAATGGATGGCAGTGATAAAATGGGATGGAAGTTGGTTAAACTCAGAGGCTTACGGGTCCTTTTTGGGAGGGTGGAGGCAGGGTGAGAAGGACTCAGGGTGATGGGGTGAGTGGAGCAAGGGAACAAGCCTGTACTGACCTGTGAGCTTCATTTCCTGAAGTCACAGGCTCACGTTGTCTCTGCTACAGCATCTACATTACCTGCACAGCCCCTATTACTAAAATACCTGAGCTGCACTCTTATCTATTTGCACCTTCTTCTCCACCACAACGTATCCCCAGCTGTGGCACGTGCCTCACCCTCCCTACAAGGAGAACAGGAGAGAAGAGCAGGAGTCTCCCCCAAGGTGCGAGGGTCGGCAGGATGAAAGGCAGGCTGTGTGTTGCAAATGCTTTGAGAAACACACCTGTGGTCTCTTGTGTGCTGCAGGTTCGCCACCATTTCTGCCAGATGTCCTTCTGTGGGGAGCGGGATGCAGGACGGTGTTTCTACTCATGCAATGTGCAGTGCCCCCTGCCTCTTGCTACCAGCTGCAATGACCCGTGTATTGTATCCTGTGGTGCCTCCAGGGTCATTATATACCCCCCTCCTGTCGTTTTGACATTCCCAGGGCCAATCCTCAGCACGTGCCCACAGGAGCTGGTAGTCGGAAGTTCTGCAGCCCTGGAGGAAGGTGCACCAGCTCCACTGACATCTTTAAGAGCAGAAGTCCTGTGCTCAGAGCCACCTGCAGAGAGATTTGTCCCAAAACCACAGTGCTCCTACGCGTTTTCTTCCCACTGGATGCATCCTTGCAGTAGACCTGGCTACAGACACTATCAACCATCTGAGAGTGAGAGGGAAGAGCATGCTCCAGAGAAAGAGAAGCCAGAAACTGAAAATACCGGTACAGCAAATAAGGACAAGGAGATCTCAGAAGCGTAACACAGTGATACCAATCCCAGTGACCAAGTCCAAAGGCCTTGTAGACTCCTACTGCCTCTCTAAAGCAGACTTACCTATGTCATCTTTGAATTATGCTTTACCTTAAGTTCACAGTTTTTTTCCTCATGTACATTCTCCGGCAGGTGATTAGAGTAATAAGATGCCCCCTATCCTAATTTGTGTTAACCTGACCTCTGAAACACACAGTATCTGATTCTCAAGAACAATTTGTTCTTTTTCCATTGCTTTCCAGAAAAATAAAAGCAGCAGCTGTTTCAATAACACCACAAATGTGGTTAACTGAGACATGACAAACCTTTCACTGCTAGACCTAATTAGACTAGCCTTAGCATTTAAGAGAATTAGTCTCCAGGAAATTCACTTTTCCTTTTGATAAATATATATATATACACACACACCTGTCATTTGTTTCTGGCTTTCAGTTTCACTGCAGGAAGGAAGTCTGGGGGAAAAAGAAACTGATCCTCTCTTTATACTTGATTTCATTTAAGAAAAGGAAAAAAGTATTTGATTAAATGTGTCGCATATAGAAGTCAAAGCAGTATATGAGTGACAAAATCCACATCTGGAACTGTGCCCTTTAAGCTGTTATTTATTCTAGCAGTCTTGCCCTGTCCTCTTCCTTCCCATTAAAATTATTCTGCATTATCATGGTGGTTTTCTCATTTTCTTTCTCTTCTACTCTTGATTTTCAGGTACCTACTAGTGAAATTTAGATGGCAAAGATCAAAACCAAATCTGTCAGTCCTGCTCACCCATGAAGTGAGAAAATAATAAACCCCCTCTTGCAATCCTCAGCTCTGTTCACATGCCTTTGCACAAGACAGTTTCATTTTCACTTTCATCTCACAGCTTTCACTTGTTCCTCATCCTGTTAAGTACAGCTTGTGGTTTTGAGAGTTCATGGCTTGATGTATCAGCTGAAAAGCAGTAAGTTGATGAAAAGGAATGACACCCTGAGAAATTTTTCTTGTTATTTACTTCGGTTCAGGACCCCCCCCCCCCCGCCTCCCGCTATTGCCTGCTCCCCTCCTCCCTGCTTTCAAATTCTAAGCTTCTATTCCTCTAAAGATTTCCACACATTTTAAGTGCAAGCATTGTCCTTTCGGTACCAAGAAGAATATTGCTGCAGTTATGATTGGGCACCTCTGACAGTCTTTGCAAGCTGAAAGCCCAGTTCAACAGAAGCAAAATAAAATTCATGGGTAAACTTGTCCCTAAACCTGAAATGTGAAAGCTGGCTAAACTCTAATTGCCCATTGCTGGGCTGCTGAGTCTTGAGAACTGCTATTCATCCATTTGCCCTCACCTGTGGAGGCAGATGCCCATGAACATCAGGGTGTGCCCCTTATTCTGCAAGCAGCCCATGCAGCCCCATCCGCATGCAGCTGTTTTCCCAGAGACTTCTTCAAAGAGAAAAGGGATTACAGAAAACTTTACAGTAATGTTAAAACATCAGACAAAAACATGCTAAGCAGCCTGGACTCCTGCCAGTCTCTCTGGAAAGCTGCCAACCTCTGAGAAGACAGTTTGCCCACCTGCCTGCTGCAGACCCCCAGGCTTTCACCTTCACTGTGATTCGCTGTCTGCTCAGCCGGCTCACCTGGACATCTGCCTGGGAGATGAGCAGCCCATACATGCTCCCTGCCCCCTGTAAATCTGCTCTTTCTAAAATGAGCCCCTCAAATATTTGGTGTAAACATATTTTTTCTTTATAAACTTTGTAAAGTTTTCCCTTTACAGGATGAGAACTCCTGTAAAACTGCTTGTTTATCTTGCAGACATTAGCATGTGCCCTACTTTATTGATCCGATATGAAGATGTAATTAATATATCTTAGAAGATTAGCTTGTGAACCGTGTCTTGGTGTCACACCCTAGATAAACTGGGAGGCAGAGCAGAGATAGAAGCTTTGTTGATTGCCTGGCTCACACAAAAACTGTTGCAAAAAATTTGGTAATAAGGTCATCAGCAGGGTGGAGCTGTCAGGAACCTCCAGTCTAAAAGACCCAGTCTTGACTCATTATCTACCCCAGTCCAGCAGTTCAAGGAGTTTAACAATAATCTAGTTGCACAAGGGGATTCAGGAAGTGATTTTTCACCTGCTGAAGATGACTTGCAAATTAGTCCTTTTATTAAAAAAAAAAAAAATTGCACCTGAAAACCACTAACTTGGTTCTTCTTGAGAATGAAGCAGTTTGCACAAGATAGTCTGTCCTCCAAGAGCCTTGCTGAGGCTTTTTAGGGAAGAGCCATTAGCCTTCAAGCCTAGGAACTTAGAGCTTGATTCTTTTTGGAGAAATTTGTGTATAATATCCATACTGTGCACCATAGTGCTCTGCTGTCTGAGATGCAGGCATGTCATTTGGATCCATTCAGTGTGTATTGATACATCGCATTTTCAAAGAACCCTCAATATTCTCTACTCATCTGCCCAAGCCATATCTTGAGACACTGCATTAACAGCCTAGCATAAACCATAGTGTTTCCGATAATACTACATCTTTCTGCCAATTTGGCCTTCACTCTTGGTCTTTCCTCCTTTGCCTGCCATTTAACAATCTCCCATAAACACATTTCACCTGTTTCTCTTATACTGCTTGTTTCAGTGCTTTCCACCCAGACTGCCTTGCATGTGGGAGCCCAGCTCTTCCTCTACCTTTCCTTGCTGTTTCAGTCATTATAAAGGATGCCACTTTTCATTGTCATCATAACATCCCACATCATTTTCTCACTGCTTCTTGCAGACCTTCTTTCTCTTTACACCTGGATGGCACAGACATTTATCATCTTATTACTGGCTAACTGATGCCCAAAAGCCACCTAACCTGTCTAAGGACACTCCATATGTAAGGGTGGATCTAAGACTTAGACACACCTAATTATTATTAGTCTTCTTACTTATAACCTGTCATTATAATTCCAATATTGCATGCTAGCCAAATTTATGATGGGGCCAGGGAGACCAAGGCATGGGACAGACACAGGAGAAGGGGCAGAGTGAATCCCGCATGAGATGCCCAGAAAAGGTGCTGGTGCAGGGCTGCTTTTACTGTTTAAATCCCTTTTCAAATCATGACATGAGTTACTGGGAGCAAGATAGGAGTACGCTAGCCTTTGTGGCAGCTTTCTACTCAAGCTGAAGTTTTAGCTTTGTTGACCCAAATTTAAAGAAGCAGTGCTATACAGATATTTGCAGCAGAAGAGGACCTAGCCCCATAATTCAGGTATTTCCTCTGGATAGCAGAATTCTGCTTTTACTTTTGTGAGAAGAGCCTTCCCTGTCTCTAAGCTCAACTATAAATTCACTTAACAGGGTTCTGTACCACTAGATCAGCACCCTTTTAGTCTAATAGCCTTGAAGGAACTGAAAGCCAGCTGCCAGTTTTTCTTCCTGAGATTAGCAGGCTTAATTAAGTAATAAACCAGAATGAAGATTTAATTAATAGCTTCATAATTAATAGATTATTAAATTAGATTTTAGCACCACACCTCTGTGAGCCATGAGGTGATACAGGAAGATGAATCCACTCCAGCAGCATCAGCACATACCATGAACACTAACAAAGTATTAAAAATGCATTATTTGCAAGGGTGGAACTTCCAAAGCACTCCACTCTAAATAACCTAAAACTTGGACTCATAAGCACCCATCTTACTAAGCAAGGGATCTATACACATCTCTACCATACTTGCATTTTAAGAAGACCTAGCTAAGCCCACACCCCTTCCTCCCCTTTTGTCACGGGACAAAAGTGCTATTACAGGCTGTCTTTGTCTGAATATATAATCGCCACTCCAGCAAACACACACTACTACATTCCTCTCATCTCTGACAAGCCTCTTGGTTCTTACTGAGGTCCTTCACCTCTTTTTGCAGCAATTCAGACACAAAGAAGAAGGTACAATTCTTGTCCTCCTTAGATCCTGGGTCTTATGGGGTGAGGCAGGGTAGGACAGAGCTGAGCTGGACTGATCTACGGAGCAACCCAGCAGCCTTATTAATGCTGCTGCATCAGCTTGTCCCACACCTGGGGGCTTCAGATCACCCAGTAGCCTTCAGAGCCCTACAGCCCTGTTGCTGGTCAAGTAAGCTGCCTCTGACCTGGAAAACATGCTTGGGTGATGGGTATGTTGTGTGCAGCCTGAGAGGCATATGTTGACCAGCTTTTATACAAAGCAAAATTATACACAGACATGCACGGTGTAGTTACACCTTGGGCTGCAATTTCACATACCCTCAGGTTTTATTGAGGAGAGCAGCACTCATATATTAAAGAGCATTAGTTCTGTTTTGTTTTTAAGACGAAAGATGCCTGGTGAGGTTGCAGTAGTGTAATTATTCCTGAGCTCCAAGCAAATCTCATTTAGTGGTGGGAGAGAATTCTTCAGCTTCATAATTATTTATGTGTATAATTATTTAATCACCACCTTCTTGTTGCACTGTAGCTAGAAAATGTAACCAAACCTACCCATAAGAGAGGAAATCCATATAAAGAGAGAGCTGCATTTTGCCATTAAATACTTAGAGACTAGGTATTTGGGATGCAAATAGGACATGAGCAGACTGAGGTCACTTACTACAACTTCCCTCTGGGATCAAGGAGAATTTTGCTGAAAGGGCATTAAGTGAGGTATGTGGAAAAGGCAAAAAATTGAAGAAAGTCATCTTAGTGCCAATGGCAACTGGAACACACAGTGGTGGCTGAATACAGGGTCTCCATATCAGTCGGGTTTCTAAACTTCCAGTGCCCTCAAGGGACAGCTAGACACTACATCGAAGAGATGGCAGAATTGCTCAACTGATGAAATGCAAGCATTTATGGAAAGGTAAATGAATGGATAGATCTCCAGGCTCCACCAAATGTGTTTGCTGACTGTAAGAGAAACTCAGATATGTATTTTCAGACACCCAAGTGTAGCTATCTCAATCTGGAACTGCATCTAACCCCTATGTCCTCCTTTCTCCTGTGCCAACCACATACTTACACAAACAACCCCAACTTTCAGGCACAATGACTCGTTTAGCTTTACTGAGTGACTGAGAGGACAGGCAAGCAGTGGTTTTAGGTTCTAAGGAATGGTTACTGGAGAAGATTGTTATAACTATAAGATAAAGCCTAAGACGTGGAAGGCAGATGTGGGTGTGATTTTAAGAAGAAATTAAGTTCCTTTGATTTTGGGAACCAGTGGAAGCATCAGTTTTTCTGGAAAACTACAATACTATCATAAAGCTAGAATCTTTTTCTTATTTTTTTTCTGTTGTCTCGTGCTGTGCTCAGCCCACAGTCATGAGGTATCCTATACTTAAAATAGCATAGACTGAGTAAATCATCTCCAACAGCTCCAAACACAGGGAGAGGAGTAGGCTGCCAACAAAAAAAAAATATTTTTTTTTTTCGATAGGGATGAACGAAGGGAATCAAGTAAATGTAATGCACAACTTACAATGAACATAAAAATACAAAACTGAGATACTGTCATGGTTTGAGCAATATAATAACACCGAATATACAAATAATGGAAGAGCAGACAGTGGTGATCTAGTCCTTTAGTTCCTTATTCCACCTTCAGTCTTGCAATTAGGCAATGAAAAAGCACTCAGCAATATTGACCCTCTAGTCTGGGCAGTTTGGAAATAGGTTTCCACCTGACAGCTCTTAGACCACATTGGAAACCTATGCCAAAATGTGGATGTCCAGGATCCAAAGAAGCCTTAAATTTATACTCTTGCACAATGATTCCTATGTTTTAGCCTATTTGTTTTGCTGCATGGTGGTGTTTGCTATTCTCTTACAAGCATTATCTGCCTGGAATTGCTAGGATAAAATCTGTGGAAAAATAAAGGTTAAGGATAATGTTTTAGCTACAATCTGTGATAATAATATAGACTATTTCCTTTCAGACAAGAGAGCTTTGAGACCAGTTTAGAAAATTATAGCATGGCACAGGTGAGAGCAATAGCAATTAAACCAGCTTCCTCTTTAAGATTTAATCTTAGTATGCAAAGCAGCTGTGTAAGGAGTAGAGCATAAGTACTGGGATTTCTAAAACCAGGAAATCAATAAAGCCGACAACAACAACAATGTACTAGAAAAAACAAGATGAGGAATCTTTCAGATAAGAAAGAATTGCTTTATGTGAGGTGAGTTCAAATCTAAAGCTGTAAGCACCAAGTCTGGGATTCCTCAGTCAGGCCAGATTGCTGGTTTATGTAAGTGTGTTGCTCTGCATATGAAGCAACAAATTATTTAGAGAAAACCACAAAATCTCTGATGTTTTTTCTTCATATTTCCAAAGTATTTAGCCTTCAGCTGGTGAGGGAGGGTATCTATTTCTCTATCTTTAAAAGAATTCTTTGATGTAAGGTAGCTGAGGTTCAGGTGTTGTGAAAAGGGATGTTGGACCATTGCCAATTACTTTTTTGCATTTTGTATCTTATATTTTTAAAAGGATATCTGTAGAGTATGAGGGCCGACTACAGCCTGGGCTTGAAAGACTGTATCTGCTCTTACGGCTTTCTACCTTATGTAAAACATGGATTCCCCTTACTTAAAGCTGCGGCTAAAAGCATCAGTTACAGAAAGCAAACTGTATGGATGTTCAAGCCAGTGTGATTTTCTGTAGTGTCTGTTAAGAAGCTGTGTTTTGAACAAGTTTTCTATACATTGGAAAACCTCAAAAACAATGAGGTCCTTACTAACTTTTAAAAAATATTTGGTTTGGTAACTCCTTTAAATTGCTTCAGCTGTCAATTGCTGTAATTATTAGTTACTTCTCGTGCCCACAGATTATGTGACTCATACTATTCTGTGTGGCTTGCTGTTACATCTCTATTGTCTGCATATGTTCCTCTGGTCATTGTATTGATTTCATGGTCATGAAATGTAAACAAAATAATCTGTATTTTTTTTGCTTTAGTTTTAATAATTTTCCATAAGAACATAGTTAAGAGGTTTTCTTTTTTAATGTAAATGTGATTATGTGCACCACAGTATTGGCATTTGTCAGGCCTTGTGAATTTATTCTAGCTGAGGTTATGGATCTGTTCTTCAGGTAACCTTTCCTCTGGCTCCTGTAGTCCCACAGGTAGTGTATAGTGTTCCTCTCCTTGTATTGGCCTCCAACAAGCACACTCAGAAATGAAGAAATTGAATTTTCTTAGTTATTAGTAATTTTTTGGTGTTTATTCAGAAGGGACCTTCGAAAGGGATGATTCCTTGAAATGAGGAACTGATGATAAATTGTAAAAGCTTGGACAGGTGCCTCTCCTTAGCTGAATTTCTAATTGGATTATTGTGCCTGATCTTAGCTCTCACAGGAAAGCCCATGAACTGCTTTGGTATCTCTTACTTTCTACTTACTTGGGACGTGGTATAGTTGTATAGGAGAACATCTGTCCAAAGGACAGTCCCAAGCCATAAACTCCAGTCCCAAAGCCCCTGGAGTGAGTACACAATGGCCATGGACACTAATGGCTATTTAATGTAAAAAGATTTCCTACCTTTAAAAAGGAAAAATCCAGAAGGCCGCTGGTTATTACTACCTGAGATGACAAATGATAAACTGGAATCCTGTGCTTACTAGCAGCATGTAGTTTATCCATCTCTGAGCTACCTTCACAAGTATTAGCAAGTATTTAAGAGAAAATCAACCTCAATTTATTGTGAGATTTTCAGCAAAAAGACAAAATGGGTGAAGTGCACGCATCATGCTGTGTGGGACTGGAAATTATCTAATAATCATAAGCTGTTATCAAAACAGTTGCAATAAAGGCAGGCATCACCAGGGGAAAACATTCTGTTTCACAAGATGTAGAGAATGGTTGCGTAAATGTATCTCCCAATTTCTATTCTCTATGACAGCATATAAAAGTGCTCATAACTCAGGTCTCTGTAGCTGCCTCTGCTGACTTATTCTTCCTGGTGACTGGGTAAGTCTGATTTAACTGAATCAGTTCATAATTATAGATGTGGATTTATAGGTAGTGTTAATATGAGGTTATATATCCTACCCTATTTTAGGGTAGGACCTTATTCTCCAAAAACATTTTACTTGGAAACTCTAACTTGCGAATAGGGTGGATATAGGCATTGCCATGTGTGGAGGGAAAAAATGAATGAGAGTTTCAAAAATGTGGATGGTAGCAGTTCCTAGGAATTGAGCATCCATCTCTGAAGTTGGGACACTCCAAAAACATTATCGGGATAGGACTGGAGACAGGACTCTCCAAAAACATTATCAGGATAAGACTGACTCCCAGACAGCAAAGGCAATGATGTGAGAAAAGGACAGAGAGACATTCTTCCCAGAACTTATTTTGGGAATAGGCTATGGGGTAATGGAGCACTAGAGAGGAGTGGGAGTAGGCTGAGAAGCCTCAACCCAGCAATTCATCTCACTTGATTGGTGAGATCTGTAATGCATACGTTTACTTTAGAGCAGAAAGGATTGTGCCTTAGAAATTATGATTATTTTTTATTATTATTTTTTTAATTGTTCTCTCAAGTTTAGTGTAGATGACTTGAACATATGTATCTGCATCTGTTCAGGTGAATGCCATTCAACACATCTACACGACCCACGTTACTATAACAGTTTGTTCTTTCACTCCTCTGGCTATAACTACCAGGCTAGTTCACTGTCTGCCTTTCAGGTTGACGTGCCTTCTGGAAAGATGTCTTCCTATGGACAGATGCTTAGCTCCCGCTGTGCTCCACCATGTGAAGTGAGATGCTCGCAACCACCTATTGACTGTTGGAATGAACCATGTATCACATCATGTGGAGATTCAAGAGCAATCGTGTACGCGCCACCTGTTGTTGTGACTTTCCCGGGACCCATTATCAGCTCATGCCCTCAGGAAAGTTTTGTGGGAACTGCCATACCTGAAATTGAGGGTCAGATGGGCTCCGGAGGTGGAGAGATGGGCTCCGGAGGTGGAGGAATGGGCTCTGGCAGCTCCTGTGGTGGAGGCAGCTCCTATGCGATGGGCTCCCATGGTTCAGGTGGTTCTTATGGTGGCATGGGAGGGGGCTCATATGGTGGAGAAGGCTTGTGTGGTGGTGGAATCTCCCGTTTCGGAAGCTTTTACCGAAACTCATATTTTTCAGGATTTGGTAGAAATTATCTCCCCTTTTTTTCCCGAGGTTATTATAGGTATCGCTATGGAAACTATGGGCCATTTTAAATCTTTAAGAAAGAGTAACGACTGAAGGAACAATAAAATACAAACTAGTAGTTGACATATAGACCTGGAAATCAGACATGCCAAGCAGCCTCTGGTCCAGCTGATGTCAGTAGGAGCTGGGGTTGCTTGGGATCTCATTGCGCTTTTTCTAAGGCTTATGATCCCAATGTTGCCTCACTTTGTCATTTGCTCATGTTATGTTTTGTTTTTTCTGAACCTAAAGAGAGTAAAACAAGTAATGGGACTTGACTGTGAAAGTGTCCAGCTGAAGAACGTCTTGTGAGCCCTGTGCTCCTCTGATTGACTGATTGATTGTAGTCCTTGTTGAAATGGAAATGACATTCTTCGTCTCTGCATTGCCTCATTCTGCAAGAATGTATTCCACTTTTTGTTTGTATTAAAGCCCTGTTGCATCATAGCACCGTCTTCTGGCTTTCATTTCACCGCAGTTTAATAGTTACAAACCAGTCTGAAAGACATTAGCTTTGTGCACCAGTTCTCATACATTAATTGAGGGCTATCATCAGAGAAGAATTAATTCCTCTGTATGGCCAGTGCAATTTGTCAGAAATTCTTGAATAAAGTATTTCCCCCCCTTTCTTATATATACCATGGTATACATACTAATAAATAGAACAGAATCATAGAATAATTTAGGTTGGAACAACCTCAGAGATGGTCTGGTACAGCTCCCACTCAAAACCAAGGTAACTTTGAAGCTGGGTCAGTTACTCGGGGTCATTCCCTGAATATCCCTGAGGAAATTGTTTTAACCCTCAGCAGGAGTTGAAATGACTGCATGGGTCCTGACTCCGTCAGAAGGCAAAGTTGTGCTATGATTTATCTAGTCTTGTTGGTAAAATTGTTTATCTGACTACAGGCTGCAAAGGGAAATGGGTTAAGCTAGATCTGAGTATTGTGGGGAGGCAGGGCCAAGAGGAATGCGAAGAAGTTATTTGTATGCAACTGAGAATCAGACTACAAGTCTTGCATTCTGTGATGTGCCTTGAAGTAAGCCGAGAAATTCACCCCAGCAGCTGTATCAATATTTTTCTTTAGGAGCCATTTCCATTGTGCTGCTGTTTGTGACAAGAGAGGGCTCGTGTGTAGGCTGAGAAAATGCTGCTGCGCTAAGCATAACATTCATTTCCTTCCTTTGATTATCTTAATCCTTGTGGTTTGTTAACTTAATTGAAGCATTTATGCAGTAAATGATCTGAGCTTGTTAAGCATCACCATGTGATCCCTCAGGCAAAAGCTAGATGAATGCCCTTGTGTTCTCTCAGAATTAAGGATCACAAAATGCCTCATGCACAATCAGTGCCAGACCTGCCTGAGAAACAGATTTTTCCACCACAACTTTGCATCTGGTTTTAAATGTGGTTTTTTTTTTTTTTTTTTAATTGATATCTTTTACACAGATCTCTAAGATAATATGTCTGCAAGCCCATTGATGAAACAGGATTTTCAGTCAGAAAATCTTAGGCGAAATATTCAAATAGCTCTAGTCATATTGTGGGCTTATGCATGCAATGTGCTG
The DNA here is from genome assembly GCA_027564655.1 of Leptodon cayanensis. NCBI lineage: Eukaryota > Metazoa > Chordata > Aves > Accipitriformes > Accipitridae > Leptodon > Leptodon cayanensis. Next base: position 11,772,845 of record JANXJC010000091.1, on the reverse strand, counting down.
CACCACAACATTAACAGAATATTACTTGTATTTTATCACCAAGTGGTAATGGCATTACTTTACGAGAAGCCTATCAAGCAAAGTAATGATGTTCTGCTAGTCGCATCATAATCTAGAGACTTAAGTAATAATATATATTTTTATTGTTAAAAAGAAGAAGGATTGCTTTTATTTGGGTATAAATCCTTTCTCCTAGTGCAGAATTTGTAATCTCAGTCACTTGAAAACATGTGCAGAGATGTGTGTCTACACACTGGGGTCCTAAGGTACCAAAGGAATTACTTAGCTGTTGTGACTTTAGTTTTAGTCTCAGCTCAGGAATATCTGACTTTGCTCTAGTGCACGGCAGATAAGATTGTGGTAGTGATGCCCCAGCAATTTTCACTCTCATTACTCAACGTTTCATTCCTCAGTCTATTGAGTAAGAACTGTGTGTGGGTGTAACTCTCCTTTGCAAATTGTGAGACATCACCTTCATTGAAGTCACGTGTATGTATAGTAGTTTATATAGACATTCCTGGCTCAGCCTCAAAATCACTGACTGTGGTCCTCTTAATACTATGTGAGTGCAACTGCATGAAGCCGAATGTAGGTAAAATTACCACTCATCCTCTGCAAAACATATTATCCAAAATGTTCTCAAATTGAAATGAGTATTCAGGAACAACTCCTTCTAGGCTCAGCCACTAAAACATGTAGAAATACTTCCCTACACAGAAAGAATAGGGAGATTGGTGCTTTCATGCAGCCACGCATGAGGGTATTGAATTCTACTTCCCTTTACATACATGGAGCTCCACCTCCTATTTTGACTCCCACTGAGTTCAATTTCACTACAAGTAGTTTGTAAAGCAGAATGGAAGAAAAGGAAAACCAGAAAGCTAGTAATATGATTCAACAAGATTTTAATATGACATGAAATAAGTGCTATGGTATAGAATGGTGCAGTTCGCTGATGGTCTATTCTGTCATCCCAAGGCAGCCAGACCATCTGTGTCAATGATAAAAGGCACTACACATTACAAGGTAAAGCTGAAATCCTTCCAGCAAAGTCCCGCTTGCAAATTCTGAAGCGTTTCCATGTCACCAGAAAGGACATAGCACAAGACTAATAAGAATGTAATGAGAGAAGCCATCGTATGAAACTGCTATTGATCGAAGATGAGGCATAACATGGAAGAAAGAGGTGTGGGCCCAGTTTTTGGAGGTACCGAGCAAGGGTGGCTCCCATTGATGCAATGGGCTTTCACCATCTCTGAAAGCCAGCCCTGGCTGCAGATCTGGATCTTGCATATTCATCTCCTAAGCTGTTGTGCGGGTATTCAGGCTGCCTTAGAATAAGCCACAGTTTCCAAGGCGGGAGCCATGGCTGCTGCTGTAGGACCTCCTGCTGTAACAGCCCCCCATCCCTGAGGAGCCTCTATACCCAAAGGAGCCCCCAGATCCAAAGGAACCCCCCATCCCTGACATGCCCCCAGAACCAAAGGAGCCCCCAGATCCAAAGAAGCCTCCCATCCCTGACATGCCCCCAGAACCAAAGGAGCCTCCCATCCCATAGGACTCCTCAGAGCTGTATGGGTTCAAAGCACCATATGGCTGGGGAAGCGATGTTCCCACAATGCTCTCCTGAGAGCAGCTGCTGAGAGTCGGGCCTGGGAAGGTAAGGATGACCGGTGGGGGGTACACCACGGCTCTGGAGTCCCCACACGATGCAACACAGGGGTCAAGGCTTCTGCTGTAGACACATGGCTGTGTGCATGTCACCTTACAGGCAGGCAAGCACTGGGAGCTAATGTTGTTCAACATCATTCTTGGGGAGCAGAGGTGAAGCTGGGAAAGACAACATGCAGTCAGGAAACCACCACAGTCAGGTGCCAGGAGGTTCCCAGTATGAGCCAGAAGCACCTTGTCATTCTCCTCCAGCTGCTCATCAACTCCCAGTTCAACTCTCCGACCCTCACAGTTTCCTTTTTCCCCTGCTATTTCCTTCCTGACTGACCCCTTTTAATGCTTCTCAGTTCTTCTTCATTTGTGCACCATCCATATCTCTTATTCTTCTGAATCTCTCAAAAGATATTGCTCTTTTCCCTGGGACTAAATTACCTGATCCTCATACAATTACTTGTTCAGAAAAGTCCCATTCATTCTCTTGTCAAAGTAGACCTACAGGAAGATTTGTCTGTAACTTCAGAAAGTCTCCAGAGGAAAGTAACAGAATCTTCCTTGCTCTGTCTTCCCTTTTCCCCAGATTTTCTAAGAATTCTTGCTGAATCTACTCTTCTCTTTACCTCAGATTTTCTAAAATTGCTAGCATTTTGCAAGATAAAGTAAGTTTTAAGCATCCTATAGCAACGAAGAAGTGCAATGAAGTTAGACTTACCCTGTTGTTTTGTAGGAATAAGTCAGTGGACCTGGAAGAATAGAAGATTTCTTAGTTCTCTACCTTTTTATATACTTTCTTAGACAATAGGAAGGATATGAGGTCATCCATTAGTCACTAAATTCTTGTCACCAAGAAAAATATATTATTCTAAGCCTTACAACTGTTTTCATTTCAATTCATAATTAGTGATCCATTTACAGCCCTACTTTGAGCGACATGTTTCCAACATGCAGCAGCTTCCTTTTGTCTCAAATATAATGGATAAAATCCTTTGGGCATCATTCTGGTTCCAACTGAAACAGGAGTTGATCTCTGTTTACTTCTCTTTAATGGCTTTAAGGAAGGTGGCTTACCAATGTGTCAGTCCCACAATTTATTTGTAAGCCTTAGATTTAGGTATAATACCTCCCAAATGGAATCATCCGATCCCACCTTGGATGGGGGGGTCAGCATTCTTTGCAACCCCGCCTGTATCTATTGACTGAATGGATGATACAGCACCATGACAGAATCAGGCCTCACAAATCATTCTTGAGCACTGGACGGGACAAGGCCCTGGAAAAAGTCTTTCAAAACACAGGTAAATGGGATTGAAGTGACACATGACATCTCCTTTAAGCTCTGAGCCCTCTGAGTAGTTTTACCAAAGTATGTGTCAAAATTCACTTTAGGATGTTATGCTTAGGGCCTTGTGACGAGTGTGCCAGTGGGGCCACTGTAAGGGCATAACCAAAGATCACCAGTTCTTTTTTCTCCAAGGTGGATCTCAAACTTAAAAGTGAGGTTGAACTTCAAAATTATCTCATGTTGCTCAGCATTGGGGTCAGGCCATTCATGAAAGCAGACTTGCAGGGTTGATCTTTCTGGGGGTCCCTTCTTGGTAAATTCTTACAAAAAAAAAAAAATAAGCAGGGGTCAATCAGTTACCATTGTAAATCCAGTGAGTCAGCAGAATGATATTGCATAGGAATTTGGCTGTACAATTTCAACACAATAGAAAGCCCAAATTTATTATATGAGAGTCATATTGTGTAGGTTTGTGGATCATTTACTAATTAGAAACTATGAAAATAAGTACAGGTATTAGAGGAATCAACCAGAAAGGAAAACCCATAGTTTGGTAAGTGCTAGAGATTTTATGAGATGCTTCACATCCCTAGAGTTGCCTGCAAAAAGGTATGAAAGCAGGAACATCTCAGGAGTCTCCTAAAAACTACTCCTGACTTACCTGTCTTGGTGCTGTAGGTGAGTTTGATTTAAGCTAATAATTCTGTATCTGTCATGTCTCTGTAGTGGTAGTTTTAAATGAAGACTCTTTCCTATGTTTGTATTTTGTGATTTTGGCAATGAGGTAAGATGTCGCAGTGAAATCTTTTCATAGAAGACTCACTGCAGTAACTTGTAGACAGTGGTAAGAATCAATTTTACATTTAAAAAAATTTAAGGGTTACTTTATTTTTTCTTACGTCTTTCAAAACTCGAGATGCAAATATAAAGCTAAACCCTACTGAATAAACAAAGTATTAGGCATCCTCCACAGGGGTAAGAAGGGAGGAAGAAAAGGGATCACAGGACAGGAGGCCTTGAGGGAGGAATAGGAAGCATGAACAAGGATCTAATCTGCCTACCTAACCCCACTGCTGTCACATGTGTGATGGGCACCCATCGGCACTGGACTGTGGTGGTTTCCTGACTACATGTTGTCTTTCCCAGCTTCACATCAAACCCTGAGAACAATGTACGGCAACATCAGCTCCCAGTGCTTGCCCGCCTGTGAGGTGACATGCACGCAGCCATGTGCCTACACCGGCAGTCTTGAGCCCTGTGCGGTATCATGTGGGGACTCCAGAGCTGTCGTGTATGCCCCACCAGTTGTCCTCACCTTCCCGGGACCAATTCTCAGCAGCAGGCCTCAGGAGAGCATTGTGGAAACATTGTTTCCCCAGTCATATGGTGCTTTGACCTCATACAGCTCTGGGACCTCCTACGAGATGGGGGGTTTCTTTGTTTCTGGGGGCATGTCAGGGATGGGGGGGTTCCTTTGGATCTGGGGGCTCCTTTGGGTATGAAGGCTCCTCAGGGATGGGGGGCTGTTACATGGGGGGCAGGAGGTCCTACAGCAGCAGCTGTGGCTCCCGCCTTGGAAACTGTGGCTCATTCTAAGGCAGCCTGAATACCTGCACAACAGCTTAGGAGATGAATATGCAAGATCCAGATCTGCAGCCAGGGCTGGCTTTCAGAGATGGTGAAAGCCCATTGCATCAATGGGAGCCACCCTTGCTCGGTACCTCTGAAAACTGGGCCCACACCTCTTTCTTGCATTTTTCACTTTGTCTATTATTAATGACAACTTGTGTTAATCATCTCACAGTGCTAGATCCCTATTTTCATTGTGCCAATGTAAGAAAAAAAAAAAATTGAAAGCCCTGACACAGAGATTGTCAATAAAACTGTGACAGGAGAAGAACAACCGGTGGAAAATGGATGCTTCATACGCAGTGAATGAGGTGCCCTTCCCTGGAACTGAGGAAGTGTCTGCTTTGTGTTGTGTGCCATCTCATTCTGCAGTGTATCCCATTTCTCGTTTTTATTAAAATCCTCCTGCATCATCAAATTTTGTTCAGTTTTCTTTCTCTGCAAGACTGTTTTGGTCCTATCCTTTGCACTAGCTCATTAGGCTTCCTAGAGCTGGTTACATAGCCAGTGAGCAACAATTACGTGTTTTTATGGTAATATGATAGTAATTGCTTAAGTAATAAAGGTATTGTGAAAAGGACAGTTGAATGAAGCATTCAAAATTTAAGCACACAAAACAGTTCAGCATTGCTTCTCCATAGGGCACAGAGGTTTATGAAGCTGATGACTCAGTACTTTGTGCTGGTGTATGAACAGATAGCAAACAGAAGTCACTTGCCACAGACAACCCTCAAATAAAGCATTTTTCATCAGTGCAGCTCTTCCATTTCATGTCAAATGAGGAATGAGATTTAAAATGCCACATGTACAAGACCTTTTCAGAAGTGGTCAGGCTGCTTAATATTCTCTCTCTCTGGCTGATGGTGAAAAGTGTAGAAAAAAAGAATTGTAAGGGATGAGACGCGGTCAGCTGAAGACTGGAAATTCATAAGGTTTTTTATTTTACACTCTGTGGTATAGCCCAACTCTTCTCTTTTGAAGGAGTCTGTTTGTTCATCCATTCTGTCACTATATTTCATTTAGAATCAGTTTATAGGAATTATCATGGTTCCCTGGAGATGTCTGAAGGTTCAGGTAACTTAAATACGTTATCAAGACTGCCTAAAGAATGCAAACCAATATAAAAATATATTTCTCTGGGGATTGTGAATGGTAACCAAAGAAAATCAATGACATAAGCCTTTCTTGATTTCTGAGATTTGTCACGTTGAACTTGCAGTGTTAAATACTTGAAGACACTTAGGAATTTCTTTTGACTGTGGCCCCATCAAAGGGCTGCATTTATATGACAGCATAATGTGCTTTCATATCACAGGGATGTGCAAGAGAGACTTTCATAAGTGATGAGTGACACAAGACCAGAAATAACGCCTTGTGTTGTTGTTTTCTGTAGCTATTGCTGGGAGTAGAAATGTAAAAAGACCAATGGGTGAGTCTCCAAGTCTACAGAATGCTAAAGATGTGTTAAAACCTGGCTCTACTCCATTTGATGTTACTTGGAAAACACATGAGGGAGATCAGTAACCAAAGAAAGATTTTTTTTTTTTTTTATGCTTCATCATGAACTACAGAATTGTTCATGTTCAGAAAGTCAGAAAGGATGAACTGAAACACAGGGGCTATTAACAGAGCCAGAACACAGGATGTCCCTGTCATAGATTCCTGTCCCACTTTGAAAAATCTAACTTTTATCTCTTTGTTAAAACTAAGGTGAAAATGGCATTAACAAAAATTTTATTTGCCAGCTTTTCTGGAGATAAAAAATTCCCAGAATTTAAAGGATACTCACATGATTAGGCAATTCTTTAAGTTTTCCTGTGTTTAAAGAAGTTAAGGAATTTTAATCTGTGACTTAGTTAATGATTGTAGACAAGAAACTGATCAGCTCCAAGCAAAATGTTAATATGACTGAAGAAACAGGCTCAATTTGAAAACAATTAGATAATTTGTTTGCAATCATTATGTAGCTCCGCAGCTAGGAGGTATGATAATAACACATCATCAGGAAGCAGAGTTCCAGTTCAGCGGCATGAATCCTGAAATATGTCACAGGGTGCAATGTTTTCTACTGCTCCACATTCCTGCTGTCAGCTAAAGGGGCCTGACGGTCTCTTAAAGACAAGACAGAAACCATTCAGCTGTCAGCTGGCTTCCTGGCAACATGTTTCATAATCGAAGTGGTTTATAGGTGAAAATGTGAAAAAGAAAACATTAGGCAAACATACTGATGCAACATAGCTTTAATGACAGGGAAGCACAGGATACATGTGGTGAAGACAGTCACGCAGAGCACAAAGGACATTT
>JANXJC010000091.1:11733213-11760875 GCA_027564655.1 Leptodon cayanensis | reverse complement strand
AAATGTCCTTTGTGCTCTGCGTGACTGTCTTCACCACATGTATCCTGTGCTTCCCTGTCATTAAAGCTATGTTGCATTCAAACCCAAGCTTTTTTCTTTTTTCCTTGTAACTCTTGTTTTCAAGTAATCTTTTGGGTAATTCAGCAATAGCCCTGTGAAATCTGTGAGCGTCCTGGAGGAGAATCTGGCCCCTTTATCATACTGTCACGTTGTGTTTGATGGGGGGAACATAAATTTCGCACCACATCCTTTAGTATTTGCTAGTAGTGTCACCTGACATAGAATCAAATGGGTAAATCAGCTGACACCTTCCTAGAAAGCTGACCTAGTGGCAGACATGCTCCTTCTGAAAACAGGAACATACGGTATCAGTTTTAATTAATTGTAACATAATAATTCTTTCATGTGAAGGGCTCTGGTTTTTAGATTTTTCTTAAAGAAACGCTGAATATTTATATTTGTGTGCATATGTGTCCCTCAGCTCTCTCTTGACTTAGTGCTCCCTGCTCCTCTTAATTGTTACGAAGGTACTTCTCTGTAACATGACCCATCCTTATGAATCTCGTTGGTCTACTCTGCTGACTAACATGAAGCACATGGAGGCATCTGTGTAAAACCTAATGTGAATAAGAGAAAAGACAAAAACAGAGATACAGAATTAATACATATGATTTGCTGTTGTCTATTCTATGCTTATGAAGGTCTGGAAGGCAATGGAGAGAAAAGCAAGGCAAAAGCAATGAGTCCTTACAGACTTCGCCTGCCTAGTAAAAGCAACAGTGGCAGGAAGGTGAATCATAGATCTCTACCCAGATTTTGAGATCATGGTAAGAAAGTCTTTTGATGCCAAAAGTAGCTACACTAGCTAACTTGAAGCTAGGTGTACTGTGTTTATAAGGACTGCAGACAAAATTTAAATGTCAATATAGACATAACTGTACAGTTTATTACAAAATTGTATAGCCTTCAATATTTTTTTTAAATTTAATCAGAAACCTTGTGATACATTCTTTTCTCTTGGCATGTGTGCACATAGGTTATCTTTCTCCACTATTTGTGCTATTCTATCAATTGGAATGAAAACATGGAAGCTACAAGTTTTGAGACTGGGTGCTGGTGCCACATTGCACCTTAAGTCACAACAGATATTTTGTATTCTCATGCCTACAGATTTTTTGGCCAGGATGGATCTTCTGGACAATATGAACCAGAAAATATTACCCAGTACTTTCTCTTAACTCCATAATTTCTCTTTAAACTATCATACATATTTTGACTGAACACCCACTTTTGATTTAAAGTCAGTGAGGAATCACTCATCTCTGGTAAATTATTCCAATGGTTAATTATAGTTATAATTAAATGCTTGCATGTTCTTCCTTCTCTAATTACAGCGTTTCCTAATTAGAGAAATCCCCCCCCGCCACAGTTACTTGCATTTGTTTAAATGTCTCTTGGTCTTATTTCACAGAAACTACTCAGCACATTTGATTTGTTTATCTTAGAGAGGCTAATAAGAAGGAATCTAAAATCTTAAAACATTACTTCAAGGAGAATGGCAATAAAATCCCCTTTATTCAGTGGAAGACCAGGAGATGAAGTCATCATCTTAAATTGCAATAAAGATGACTGAGATTAGTTTTAGGGAAAAATCCACCCACTTTCCAATTGCAGGAGCAGCCAGGTGCTGACAGATTTGCAAGTAAGACGATGGAATCCCAGTACTTGAACACTTAAGAACAGCTTAGACAATTTTTTTCCAGGAATAATTCAGAGGAGTCTATAAGTTGGGCAACCTCACCAATTCTTTTCCACAATGATTTCCTATAATTCTGTTTTTTCCCAAATGATTATTTTTTTAAGCCCTTGGCATTGCTCAGCACTGTTTTAGAAGAATGTTCACCTTCTAAAGCAATTCATATTAATTTCATTTAACTGTTCACAACAGCATTTGCTACTTCACCAGTTTGAAGTCTGAAATCTTTTACCAACAGCAATTGTACAATTAATTACTTATCACTGATTTTATACATGTAAATAAATAAATATGTTTAAAAGAATAAATGCATATATGTAGGTGAAAGTTGGGCTCACTCAAAAGCTCCCTCTGGAGCGGCTCTGGCTAAGCAAGCTCATGCCAGAAGGGTGAGAGTGGCTCCTCCTGCAGCCCTGCTTCTGCCATAGGGCTTCGTGGGAAATGTCTCTGAGTCAGAAACATAGCAAAAAATAAACACCTGAAACTGGAAATGCCTCTTAGACAGCCAAATGCAGGGCAAAAACTATGGGAGAATGCTGCCATGAGAGCTGAGAGTTAGCAAGAGTGCAGGAGGAGTCATGGCAAAAATTGCCTGGCAGGATTGGCACTGCTGAAGGGAGCTGGAGATGAATGCCAGCCACTCCACATGTTTCCAAAGCTGCCAGAGGTTGATGTGTTGGGCTGCACCTGTAAGAACAGCACCTGAGAGATACTATTCAAATCAGCTCTCAGCAGCACATCTCATCTCCCCTGCATAGCTCCAGAACAGTGGGTAAAAGTTAGGTGTGTAGCTCTGGCTGGTAGCAGTTCTGGTTGTCACCATGATAGTGGGACCTGCCAGCCCAAACAATGTGTACATGCACACATCTAACAGTTTCTGGGTTCATTTCCCCTCCCTCATTTCTGTGCATATACAACATTTTTTGCTTATTATTGTTGCACCTCCTATGCTATCAATTATCTCTTGGAAGCAGAGTGATTTTGGAGGATCCTCTAGGCAAGAACACTTACTGGAAATGTTCTGAGGAAATGCTTTCAGATAGTTTTGCAAACACCCACTAACGTTTTATATATGCAAAGTATTGTGGTACTATGATGTTAATAACAGGCTGCCAGTATTAAACTCCACAGTATTGAATCATAGCGTCACTTTAAAATATATATGTCAGGGCCACCCATGTGATTCTCTGAATCAGGCAATGATAAACACTTTGGGAATTTGGATCCCTTTGTTTTTTTTTTATTAAAAGCCAGGTCTGCATTTGTTATCCTAATCACACTATTTAAAACAAGTTGGCCAAATATTCACCTTTCCAAATCAGGGCGTATTTGTTGATTTAGATAGTATTATACTTATCACCTGAGGGGTTTGGGTCTGTGCTTCAAACATGGCATGAATTGCTGCTTCATCACAGCAGGTCAAGTTGGGCAAAAATCGGTACTGTAACTCTTAATCCTCTGTATCACTGAAGCTCTCCTGAGCAATCTTAAATAAATCAGTTGCTCCTCTTTTTTCCTGGCCCACTTGTATGTTAAACTGAGAATAAGCAGCTTTGCTTGCTTTGCCAGAGCGTTGTTCACTTACCGCGAATTTCCCACAGCACACTTCTCCACCCTCGTAAGTATTTTTCTGATGCAGCTGTGACCATAACCACTGTGAAAGGGACTCAGGATAGAGTGATTTATTCCAAACCAGACTGAGCAATTCCTGGATCCCTCTCACCATCCCACTTTAACCAAAATGAGCTTTCTCCCTCTATGTTTCTTCCTGGGCTTGGCCAGGAATTGTATTGCAGAGGAGGAGACCTCTCATGCTAAACTGTGGCTACGGCTGCCATGTCAAGCCCTCACACTGTTTTATATTCTTGCCTTGGAAGAGACTGGAACATCAAATGAGGAGCCAGGCCACCATGAGCAATGCTGTGCTCTGCTAGGAGTGTCTCTCCAAGGCAATCCTGACACTACAGTCATGCAGTGACTATAGTTTCTATAAACATGTCCTAACAAGCTTTAAACTAGCAAACACACTTAATACTAATACTAGGTTAGGCTCTTATGCATTCTTGGAGGTCATGATGTTAAGCAAGGAAAACAAACTCCTGTTTTCTAAGGAACTGCACGGATAAGTCCTGTAAAGCCTCTGACCAGCTGCAACACTGACAGGGCTCTGGTGCAAGCCTGAGTTCAGTCCCGAGTGCTGCCTTCACATGGTCAGGGCTGCAGGAGTGGGTTTGATGCTTAAAACCATGAAATGAAAGGAATCCGGGGACGGGACTGTGCAAGTCACGTGCTGGTGAGAATAGGGTAATCAACACAAACAGTAAGCAAAACAATTACTGTAATTACATGACAAATTTTGTTTGGGGAGTAATGGAACCTAATGCACAAATATGACGTTATTTTCTTGCATCAGCCTGGTGGTCCAGGAAGGTATATAAAACCATTCATGATTCAGAAACCTTCCAGCAGGTTCTCTTGACTTCTCCTCGGTGAACTGAGTAAGTTGGATTCTAATATAACATCTTCTTCCTAAAAAAAAAACCAAGTATCATTTTTGAAATCTTTGTGTTTACTTCAGGGATGAATTTTGGATTAATATTCTTCGATTCTGTACAATATTGAGGAGTTTTTTTTCTTGAAAAAGTCATTTGCTAATTATTCATTCAGAGGCACTGATGGATTGAGGTTTAAAAATACATTTGAAATCTAGATAATATTAACAACATTTACTTCCATTACTTTATGGAAATTTAATGCATATAGCCTTTAGGTAATACTAAAATATCTTAGCCAGCAGTGTACATCTGGCAGTGGTTTTCTGACCTTGTGGCTTCCAATTTTTATGTAATCTTGGACAGAAGTATCGTGTATAAATATTGAGATAGGCCATATAAATAATGAGATAGTGAGATAGCTGCAGTCACCTTTCAGACTGGAGCCAGCTGATAGGACACAACGTCTCTGTGGATGTGGCCCTACAGAGTTCCTGGTCTGACTTTGGAAATGCCCCACCTGGGACCCTCTTGGGCACTCACTGTCAGTCTGAATGGCCAGGGCTCTGCTAAATCGTCTGTCAGTACAGCTATGCAGAAGAAATGGGAACCCAGAAAATGTCTACTTAAGGTGTATATTTCTTGGGAAGTTGTTTTGGGTGTTTTTGTTCTCTTCATGCAAAGCAGTAGTCTTATGCAAACATTCCACAGGCTGTCTAAGAATATATTACGCACTATAAATGCTTTGTACTGTATGTTATGTGTTCAGGTCTGTTTTTCAGCTATCCATTTTCTCTGGTTTTATTTCTGCTGAGGGATTTGCAGGTCAAGTCAAGAACACAGAATTAATTGATGTAGTAGAATGAAAGGGTGGGAACCTGAAGGTAGTGTCTAGATTAGGGTTTAAGGTCAGAAATTCAGGTGAATAATGGGTATTTTGGCATTGTGTCTAAAACAACAAAAGAAAAAAAAATCCAAGAAAAAATTGCTTGAGTCAAACTGAGCCCCACCCAGGCTTTTCTAATACGTAGCTCAGTTAGACAAAAAATAAGTAATCACCTTGTCTGAAACTGAAATATTCCATTTAATTCGAAACAACAGATTAACTAGTTCCTTCATGTGTTGCTTTGATTTGGAATTTGGATAAGTTTGAAATGACATCCTGAAATGTAGTTTTAAGACATTTTCCAAATTATCTTCCCACTCTTCAATTTATTTCAAAAGAAAGAAAGAAGGTGTAGAATTCAGTCCAGTTTTATGAACAGTTTTACTCCCTCTGAAATTTAAATTTAGGGGGTCTGCTTTCAGGTTTTTGCTGGGCTTCAGCTTTTTCCTTATGATCTTGCAAAAAAATCTTATTTGTTGAATCTTCTAAGTGAGCCTGATGCTAAATATGCTGTATTAAAGTCATCTGCTACAAACTGCACTAAACAACATAGTACTTGGTATCCTTATGGAATCGACTCCCTCATGTATGACGTAGGGATTATATACCTCTTTCTGCTTTTTGTCTGCTTAGCCCAGAGAATATGTAAATTTGGTAGACTAAAACCTCTCATGTGTTTTCCATTTCTACAACTCTTGGTGATGTGTTACCCTAATTTTACTGAACTCCACCTCTGGAGTCCAAACTACATAGAAGAAAGCAGATAATATATAAGCAGCAGCCCCAAAGAGGTTGTTTGGTGTCTGCAGGAAGAAACTGGGCTCTGAAAAGCCCCAGAGGAGAAGAGCAAAGCAAAGCAGAACAGGATGGGTGTCAATCTATCTAGCAACTTGTGTCTCTTCAGGGTTCACCTTAGCTTAGCTCAAGTGTTGATCCTGTCCTACTGGCTCCTTTGGTTTTATATTTGCTCCTTCCTGTACCTTGCAGGTCTACAGCACAGCTCAAAGATGTCCTGCAAGAAAACTCTGTGCACTGAACCATGCTCTGTCCCATGTGACTTGAAATGCCCCGAGCCCTGTGCCGCTGCCTGCAATGAGCGCTGCGTCATCACCTGCCCAGATTCCCGTGTGATTATATTCCCACCTCCTGTGGTTGTGACCTTCCCAGGACCCATCCTCACCACCTACCCGCAGGAAACTATTGTGGGCTCCACAGAGTCAGCTGAGCTGGCTGGCTCCTTAGAGTCAGCCGTGGGGATTGCTTCGGCGCAGAAGGGTGCTGAGTGCGTGGAGCCCTGCATCGATCAGTGTGCCCCGCAGTTTGCAACAAAGTGCGAGCCCCAGTGTGTTCCTCAGTGTGCTCCCCAGTGCGCTCCCCCGTGCACTCCCCAGTGTGCTCCCCCTTGCACTCCCCAGTGTGTGCCGGAGTGCTCCTACACCTATTCCACCCACTGGAAGCATCCTTGCCAGAGGGGCTTCTGTAAGAAGATCTAATCAGCTTAAAACAAAGAATAGTCATGGGAAAAGAGCAAGCAAAGATGTGAAAGAATATGGCATGCGATTTAGAGGCATGGCTACCAGAGAGGGAAGCACCCCTGAAAACCAGGGCCCTACATTTAATTCCTATACAGCGCTTTAGCTTAGATGAATGCTTTCTTTATTCTTGTGGCTTTGCATCTTATGTCTGCACTTTTAACTTTCTCTACCCAGTTTGACATTGACCATGGTTTTAAAACAAAGCACACATAGGGATTTGAATGTCAGACTCAGCAAGAGTGAGGAAAGTGAACATGTCGATGAAATGTGTCGCACTGGAATGGGTAATTGGTTTTAGCTTTTCTTATCTCTAGAAATATGCTCTTTCTAGTCTGCATTATTCTTTCTGCAAATGTTTACTCCACTTTGCATTTACATTAAAATGCTGCTGCATCAAACCATTCGCCTGCTGAATCTCCTTTTTCCTCTGCTACTTATTTGCAATGCTCTCTTGGTGACACTCAGCCTTGTATATAGGAACAGAAGATGGCCTGGAGACTCTTCCTAGACCACTCAAAACATCATGCTCAGGTAAAATTAAGGATTTGATTCTGCTCTGCAGGCCCCTGTGTGAAAATGGGATGTCAGTCGTAAAATCCAGGTTGCAGTCTGGAAACCAGTGAGCAGAAGTCCCATTCACAGAGAAACGTGGTTCTGCATTTTCTATGTACACACCTCTAGATTATGGCAAAATGTATATTTTTAGAGTATCCTGTTCTAACTCATAACCAGTCCTATTTGGAGGCCTTCTTTTCTATAAACAAACTGAACTGAGCCAGGTTCAAGATATTCTTCATATTTCTGCATCAAAACTTTTCCAGCCTGCTTTTGCAAAGAACTCTTTTTCATATGTAAGTGTTAACAGTCACATGTGGACCCGGAGCACCAGTTTCTTACTTGCTGCTGGATGTCCTGGTCAAAGCCCCAGGTACCTACGTCTGCCTGGCTGGTGCCAGCAGTGGATCCCTCTAGGCAGATGCCATTTAGGACATCAGGTGTGTCCTGCTCATGCCAAGCAGTTTCAGATGCTGTTTTTATGCTAAAGATTATGTTAATTTCATTCTTCCATAATGGCTACGTACATATGTTTGCTTATTTAACTCAAGGTCTTTTGGTGCCTAAGAAATACCATGTCATTCTTGCAATTATACCCACCCAGAAATATCCCAAGACTTCCGCAGAACAAAGGGAGTCAGGGTGCTTCACAAACATGCACTGATGTATTACACGTGTAAAGTAGTATGTTAATATAATGTTAATAATATCTTACATGGGTTACATTCCCCAAGACTCTATAATAACTCATTTGGAAAAAAAGATCATGATTTCATACACGTTTATCTCCATATCTTCTCAGGATATTTTTTTCTAGTAAACTGATGATTTTCACTATAAAGTTGCTTTTCTTTTGTTTTCTGATGATACCTTTCATGTCAATGATCAAGACATAGGGCTGTTTCCAATCAGCCCAAGGTTAAGATTGGGGTTCACAAAATACATTTGGACTCCTCATGTCAGTAGTTCCAGAAGTGCAAGTTCACTCTCCAGGTGACCACATTTTAAAACAAGCTGGGTTTTTTAACATTTAAAAAACCCAAACAAACTAGTTTTTATCCCTCTATTGAGTAGAGTTTGGTAGTTCAAAGAGCTAAAACCCCAGCAGCCTAAGTGTTTTATTAGGGAAACCACTCAGATAGCAACCGTGTCAAGCCCCAAGCTATCAGGCTAGAAAAACTTAATGCTGCGCATTCACAACTAGCAACATTGTCTCCCCAGCTCCCCATCACAAACCCAACTAATCCTAGAGGTTAAACAAATTGGGTATTTGAGGAGAGCGGTAAACACAGGAAAACAGGAAAACCTGAGCAATAAACCAGGTCTAGATAAACCACCAAAGCTACCATTGCAAAGACACTTGGCAACAGCCAGGGACCCATCTTTCCATGGCTGGGAAAGTCTGATGGGGCAATTAATAAATGTCTCCATCAGAGGATTTGGAGGTTCCTCCTCATTCCCAGGTCCCTTCCCAGCCTGGGGGGAGGTGCTCTGGGGCAGGCTGGTCTCTCCAGTGGGGATGGGGCAAGGTTCGTGGGGCTGAAGAACCCAGCTGGGGTGCAGGTCTGGTCACCCAGCTCCGTGCTGGGGCTGCTGCCCTCCTGTGGAATCAGCTCGGGCTGACTCAGACCCTGATGTGAAGGCAACTCAGCAGGGACTGCAAAACCTATCTGCAAGTCTAGGTGCGTGCTCCAGGCAGTCTAGGTATGTGCTTATGGCCAGGGTCATCATGAACCAGCCATTAAAGTGGCCTGGGTTGTTGTCTGGAGCCCTTGGTACCAATTGCAATCCCAGGAGAGCCGCTGGTATGCCACGGCCTCTGCAAAGTCTTCATCAATGCCTGTTGATGAAGATCAGCCCAGTGATAAGCCTGTGCCAGACCCTTCCCTTAATCTCTTTTTCTGTGTACACTGTGAGACAGTTCCAAGTCTGCTGCCTATCACTTTCCCAGTTGTTTTGTTTTTCATCACTTTTTTGCCATCGCTAATGTTTTAGGGAAAGTAAGTAATCATTATGTCACTTTTTATAGAAAAGATAATTGCTGCCCTAAAGCTAAATGACTTGCTTCCATGGAGAAGCTTGGATCAGACTCAGCTGTTGCTATCTTTTGAAATGTCTAATATAAATCACAGTATTTCCTAAACACCATGGCTATGTTTTAATGTTTGTCTGCCCTGAAATAAATGAAATAACAGACAGTTTGGACCTGACAGCAAGAAAAAGCTAGACAAGTAATGAAAAATATCGTTGGGAGGAAAATTGATTCACTGTAAACCAGTTGAGTTAGGGATGCTCAGTAAGTGACAAACTTTCAAAACAGCTTTTTAATTATGAAATCCTTGGAAAGTCTGGACCCTGTGGATCTGTGTGGGGCCCCACAAAAGCCCCATGGGGTGAGCACAAAAGCCTTCACCTTCATGTCACTCCTCTTCAGGGTTACCTGGTCCTGAGCAATGCACTTGGTTACCCGTGCCTATGTTTATTCTTTAGAACAGCTGTAATAAAATGCAATACAAAGGCCAATACTGTGAATGTATTAAAAAGATTGGCAAGTATCAACAATTATTCCATTCTGAGCAAACAACATTTTCAAAGCAGTTAGGAATGTTTCACCACACATTTGGGCGAGTACAGTGCTCACAATGCCATATCCATCATCAAGATTTAATCTTTGCACATGAATCAGCCCTGCAAATCTTCAAGGCAATACTCTTTAGTTTCCAAAACCTGAGTCAGTAAGACATGCTGATAAACTGAAAGATACTATTTTGCAAAGGTAATGCATAAGAGGTAGATCGTCCCATGATGCAAGTTACTATTCCCTCCCTGTAATAATTCTATACCAGCCTACAATAGTCAACTACCAGGCTCTAAAGTGGCATAAGAAATAGATGTATGCCAAACAAGAAAGCTAGAGAGACCTGACTTGAAAGTATTCTTTCAAACACGCACATCTGGAGCTGAACACCACCCAAAACCATATCTAACCACAACAAGTTCCGTACATGTGGATCAAACCCTATTTGTGGACGGAGAAAAAGGCATGGTGTAATTAACATGGAGAAGCCAGGATGGTGACAAAGATCACGGTGATTGTGGATGCACTTAATCGGAAAAGGTCAGGATGGAGCTCTGCCCTGGAATTACTCATTACTCCTTGCCATAAAGAATATTTGTGTTTCTACACTTAATCCACTCCTGTTTTTCTCTTTGTTGACCAGTTTGCTGCCAGTGTGTCAAAATGACCTCTAGATTATGATAAGTCACTACAAAGATCCCTGGAGCAACAGCCTGGGAAAGTCTTGGGCTTGCTCAGAACAGGCATTTCAGGAGATGTTAACAATGATGGTTCTCTAACTGTGGTGACATGCGGGGTTATTACCATCCTGGTAATTGCTGGAGTAAGACACCCCAGTGTTGACTAATCATTTCTCTCTAAAACATAACACTAGTGATGTTTCCCCAAGGAGGTTATGACTGAAAGCCTTAGAATTGATGGTCACATTGTCAGTTAAACCAAAACTTTTGGACTTTGTTTGGGGGGCTTTTTTTTCAACTCCATGGGCCAAGCCCTCACCTAGGCATGCAGCTGAGATGGTGGCTATGGCCAGGAGCCAACACTGGGGTGGAAGAAGCTGCATTGCATGTCACTGCTGCCTGGAGGATGCTTCAATGTTGTACCTTGCTTTTCTCTAGCACTTGTAGGAGGGTTGTGCCACGGTGTTTGCTGCTCTGACACTGTGGTGTTCCTGAAACTTGGCTAAGAAGCCCATTTAGCTTCCTGGGAATGAGATGAGGAATGGGAAAGAGCTGTGAGACAATCAGAGGCTGAAGGCTCCCCATAATGACAGATTGGGATCCGTCCCAGTGGTGACTCTATTCAGTTCTAATTGATGGGTGTTTAGCGGACAATAAATATGTTATTACAGAGTTCATCAATTCTGGCTCTTAGGCTTTCTTTAGAAGACTTTGGTGCTGCACACAATTGCAGCATCTAGCCTGAGCTGTGGGTGTATGCCAGCACATTCCTGGGGTCATGAGCCAGGGGCTGTGCACCAGTGTGCCCATCCTGTCCTTTCCAAGGCATGCAGGGGGTCAGGGAGGAGCTGGTTTGGTCTGATCTGGAAGGACAATGCATGTGTTCCCCATTATAAAACCAACTTCAGTTTCCCCTGGCAGCAGTCAGCAAACCATCATCAAAACTACTAGAAACTAATCCCTAAAGTTGTATTTTCATGCTATAAATTATTCATTTGTTATTGCTGCTGACTCATAAGTCCTAGAGACCAAACCACTGACCAGAGGAAGCAGGACTGTTGAAGGGAAATGTTAGTAAAGGCACTGCTAGTGCTGTTAAAGTCAGCTTTAAAAGGGTTGGCATGAGCACTGTTTCTTAACAGCTACTGCTGTTCTTGCACCTATTAATTGTTAAATATAACTATCACTACTAGTTCTATAAATCTGTCTCCTGCAATTTTGCATGCTATTATTTTACGCTTATAGGAAGTAAACCCCTCAGGAAAGGCAATGTCTCATGGCCTGCATTTGTGCAGTATCTGTCCATTTAGGGTGTCCAATATAACTGGAGCATCTAACAATTACTGGAATTTACAGGCTACATAATAAGATAACAAGTCCATAAGTGCTAATCTGGAATTTTCTGCTGATTCCCCAGAAAGGTGTCAACCACGTTGAAGAGTGGTCAGGAATTCACTCACTCCTGTCCTTTATTTTTAGTGATTTATAATTACAGCTCCTTGCTGCATGTTTCAGGCTTACAGAGACTCAAGTCTCCCTCCTCCAAAGAAGTCTTTCTGTGCTAAGTGAGACAAAATGTGGGAGGGATTTGCTTTAGGCACCTAATTTAGGGTTAAGCCAGACAGCTAGACTCCCTCTGTAGTCCAGGGAAAAGGAGGTTTTGGGACCTCCAATCTCTGGCTGCCCTTCTGCATTTTTGGAGGAATGTCCCACTCTCTCCACTGACTGCAATGGCAAGTTTTTAACCCACTTGGCAGGTTTTAGGTCAACGAGTCACAGGTCCCTTAAAGCTTCTGCCCTTGCAAAGATCTCTGCCTGCCGTGGTGGATGATTTTGTTACTTCTCTTTTAATTTCTCAGGTGATCACCACAGGAATGAGCCCAGGGCAGTAGCTGGTCAACTTGGGTGCTTGTAATTGGTGATGTTAACACACTCCTGGCACAGCACATGGTACCTCACCATCCTTATCTACTTTAGGGCTGACTGAAGGCAGCATCCCCATGACATAAGGATAAAGGGTGATAGCAAACCCACAGTTATCTTGGTTTGCAAAAATGACATGCTCACAGAGGCTTTGGTTGTGATAACCATGGTTATGAAGGTCTTGGCAGAGACCTTCCATTCTCCAGACACAAACTCTCCTGTCTTTTTCTCCCAGCCTTTGGATAAGGTCCATTGCCATGGTGGCTGTGAGCTGCACTGCTGACCCTGATGGGTGGGATAATAGAGCTTTCTGAGTTGGCACTTTGCCATTTGGTTTAGCAGGATGAAACAGAATGCCTTGTGTGTAGGGTGGGCAGCAGAAACATGCCTTGCTGCAATTCATTCCTCTCCTGTGCTTGTTTACACCCTTAACAATTTAAGCCCTATCCTTTATGGCATAGGTTATGCTTAAATTATGTGGGATGGTTATGAGGGAGCTCTAGGCAACACTTATCTGGGTTGTTCTAATTTCTTCCACAGAATAAAGGACTTCAAAGCACCTCTGTGTGATTAACATGTTGTAGATACAGAGTTCTGCTGTAACAAAATTAATGACATGTTGCTGCAGTTTTAGATCTTGATAATGAGTAATAGTTTCACTTTAAAACATGATCTTATCATCCTCCAAAGCAGACCCTTCATAGCTCTGCAGGTCGAGGTTATTTTCTTTGCCATAGAAGACAATTTTTTCCTCTACTATACTAAAATCAAAGTCTTAAATTTATGAACCTACTGGTCTTTATATGGTGTAAGTTTGCTGTCAATTGAAAAGATACCCAAGAGGATTACCCTACATAAAATCTGGGCTTACATTGTTTAAAAAAAGTTTGAAAACCAGCCTTGTAGTGTGCTAAATTAAGGTCTCCTAATTAAACATATATAGTACAAATGATATAAGCCCTCCTTTTCCAGTGATAACTTTGCTTGTTATTTCATTGTGTAAAGAAGTTATAATTGTCCATAGAAATGGAGAGTCCACAGATTTGTTTAGTCTCCAGCTCTGCTTCTAGCTGGAGGATTTGGATTTCTTCAACACATTGACCAAGGAATTCAAGCCAAAGTTTTCAAAATCTAATGAGGAACTTTGCACACTTTCTTTGAAAAGAAACGTTGACAGCTACAACTAGTGATCATGAAGAAGCCTGAGTCAGTCAGTTGTCAGATGGGTCACTGTATGGGGCTCAGAACCAACAGCTAACCCTGAGAAAGATAATTACAGCAGTTGAAGGAATGATCCAAGCTACAACATCTGATTTGCAAGTAAATGAGATAATCACCTACAAATAGGTCTTCTAGCCTCCAGGTAGTTGGAGGAATTGTATAAAAGCACTTGCAGCTCAAGGCTGTTTACCCACTTCTCCTAACTTTCTCTCTTAAGTAGATCAAGTGAGTCTGATAGGGCTTATTCTTTTGACTGTTACATCTTCAGTTTTGACTTTGGTGTAAAGCTTTGTTACTCTCAGAATTGCTATAGCTGTCTGCTTTAAACAAGTGTCTACTGCAAGCAGCTTATTGTGGGCTTTGACAGATGTGGATTTGGGGAAGTAATGTGGGACTTAGAGACCTGTATGGGTTTTAGACACTTTTCATTGAGTAGGTGGGGGTCTAAATTCTCTCCTCTACTTTGTACAGTGTCACTATAGAAATACTTTGATACTGGAGGTTATTTTTTAGAATGGTTATTTAGCCAGATTCTCATCTAATCAAATGTTCATTCTTTCATATTCAGCTACGGGACTTTAAAATTTTAACCCTTTTTCTCCTTTCACATGTACACAGATTCACGTCTCCTGTGCATGCTTAAGGTCTGGGCAGGTGGAAATACATAGAAAGACTCAGTTTTCAGGATAGGGCACAACTTTGTCATAGAAAAAGAACTCCATAATTGAGTGCACCAGCACTATATATTTTTTACAGAAAATTAAAAGAAACTAGAATATCTGTGAGAAAGCCGTAGGCTAGGCTGAGCCAAGGTCTAATCTCAAATAGCAGCTCCCCTTCTTTATAGAACAAGCCATTTTAGCTCCAGACCCTGTCTGTTGCCATTGACCATTGTATTTGTGTTAATATTTGCTATAGGGGGCTCCTTGACTACAAATATTTCTGTGAAAGGAGCTTCTTATTCTGTATTTAATCTATGCCTTGAGGCAAGAAGATGCACTGCAGTCAGTGCCCTGAAGGACTCAGGAATTCACCTAATAAATACAGGACATCCCATCAGAGAGCTCCTGAGGGCAGGCTTCTGCTTCTGCACTGGCTCCAGGCATGGCCACAGAAATGTCACACAGTTGTTGCTTAGTTAGTACTTCTGCTGAGCTCTAAAGTAGCCAGAATTTCTAACAGTATTTTGAAACAGAAAGAATCAGGTTTAGCTTGGAATTATGACAAAACTTGGGGTTTTATTAGGCTGGCTTTTTTACAGAAAGCAATCTATCCACAAGCATTCGCAGAGCACCCAGCTGCTCTCCAAACTTCTCTGTCACTCATGTCGTGTGTTCATCCCAGATGCAGGAAGGGGCTGGTGGGTGACAGCCTTCACTGCAAGGACTTATGTACCAATTGCAAGGGTTCAGGTGTTATTTTGATCTCCTCCCTGTGTTTCAGACTTATCTGCTTTCCAGAGTGATGTCTTACTGCAGAGACCTATGCGTACCATACAGCAGCCCATGTGAGGTGACCTACCCTCAGGCCTTGGCCAACATCTGCAACAAGCTGTGCGTGACACCCTGCGATGACTCCAGAGCTGTCACCTACTCACCACCCATTGTCCTGACTTTCCTGGGACTGATTCTGAGCTCTTGTCCACAGGACAGCATCGTGGGCAGCTGTGGACAACAAAGCATTGGCTGCCCATTTGGTTCTGGGGGCTGCCTTGGCTACAGGGGCTGTGGAAATGGTGTTGGCTTAAGGGGGTCCTCAAATGGTTATGGGGGTGCATGCAATTACAGCAGGCTTGCAATTCTGGATACTTATCACTGGGAAGGGGAATTTGTAGCCCATATTCTTACTGCTGGTATAGCACCTACAGCTGAGGAAATGGTAGGCCACGCTAAATACTTCACAGGAGTTCACTGCACGGAGCAACCAGGATGCAGAAAACATGGCAGAAAATCATGGATGGAAAACTGAATCTAAGCCTGAGCAGAGCTGAGAGCTTACTGCTCTGACTGAAGCCAGCAGGATCTGTGACTTCTCAGCAGTGCCCCCAAAACCAGGCATACAGGTAGAGTTGGGCAAACTGTATAATTACACACACACACGCAGATGGGAAAAAAAAAAAAAAAAGATTTAGTCAGTGTCCAGCAAAGAAAAAGAATTTTTCAAGGAAGGAGAGAAAAAAAAACCAAAAAACAAAACCCCAAACTTTTAAAATCTCAACTTTTAAATTTTAAAGCAGAGAGTAAAAGCAATTCTTAGAGAGATGTCAAAGTTAACCAGTTCAGAATGTTTTAAACCACTTTTCCTTTTCAAAATTCTTCTTTTCTCCCCACTTTAGCTGAAGATTTTCATTGCCCTAAAGCTCTATCTACAAACAAATTTGCTATTTGTTAGAAAAATATAAGCAGCTCAACATATAAGAATATTTTCCCTTTTACAGTTTAGGTTTTAGGCATCTTCTGTTTATACTTTCCCACCTATGTATTTATTGCACTGTTTCTGGGGATAGGCTGGATGTTCAGCTACAAAAAAAAGATCCATGCACCGCAAGTATTGAAGTGTCCTCAATACCCTTGAGGTTAAACCATGTTCAGTTTAATGTGTCATAGGAATTTGTACTTTGTTTTGTGGCCTTCCACTATGATACAAGAGTAATGGAAACCTCATTTGCCTTAGTATGTCTACTTTAAAATGAAGATATTGTAAAGAGGTAGAAATAGGGCATATAACTCAACTTATACAGCTGTAATAAGGAAAGCAGAAATTCTCATTCCAAATGCATGATTTAATATCACAAACTTTGTGATATAAAGGGTCCTGAAGTGTCTGTCTGTATTCCCTGTGTTATTGCAACTATTAGCTCTGCTTCTCATGCCCATTATAAGCCATATTGCATAACACTGACCTGGTTTTCCACCTCAGTTTTCCACTTACCTGTTTCAATGAAAAGACTTCTCTTCCTTCTGAGCTCCCTTATTTCTCTTCCAGATGATACAGTAAGTTTCCAGTAGTCACCAAAAGGCAGTTTTCTTTCAGTCACAAGGACTGGGTTACATTGGAAATAAGAGTTTTGGCCCTTCAGTTTCAGCACAAAGAGAATGCTCTTAATAGCCAGAGAAAATCATGCTGCATACATACCCACAGCACACTGCACACACCATGGCTTCTGTGTTGTTTGGGTCCAACTCCATGCAGAAGCTGAAGCCAGGGCTTTCCCTGGATAGAAATGGAAATCTATTCCTAGTACTGGCATTTGCAATTAGCAGAAGACTTTAAGCAGCAAATACACTTTTAAAATGTAGCAAAGATAACTGAGGGCAACTCCTTTCTTTTTGTAAGGTAGTGGGAGGGTGAAGATAACCTCCAATCCAACAGTCTAGCATGATTGTTTGATCCCACTCCTTTTACCATGAACCCTTACAAAAGATTTGAGGAATGTCCACATCTTGTGGATAAGCGGACAACACACAGCTTGGCCTTTGCTGTTGATTAACACCCAGAGGAGCCCGGGTCTCAAAAGAAATGTCATTTTAGCATCATTGTCCAATAGTTTTAAGCTGAAGAGAAAAGGAAACCAGAAGGCGAATGTTGTGATGCAATATAAGCTTTAATTGAAACAGGACAAGGACTTCATAGCAGCAGATAACAATCCAGAGAGTACAGAGTACATTTGCAGTACATTACAATCAAACTGGAGCTTTGGGAAATTTTTCCACTACACCTCAAAAGCCATGAAACATCAGTCCATATCAGAGGCCAGAATATACAGGATCTAATTTGCACTGATGTTAAGTCTTCTATAAGCCACTTGAATTTAAACTAAGGCATTTTCTATATTTCTCAAGGAAACAGCCCCTCAAACAGAGTTGGGATCTTGTTAGCAGATACCTAATCCAACAAGAAGGGAAATACAGTGTCTGGGCTTGTTTCTCAGGATGGCTGTGTGTGCCCAGCTCTTGAGGACCCTGCTGCACCCTGATACGATGCCCATCTGAAAGCCATGTCCCTCTTCTCACTCGTGGACTGAGACCTTGTTCTGGTCCTTGCTGGGTCCAGCTTCCCAGGGAATCCCTGTGAGGCTTAGCAAGGCCTGCAGCTCCCACGACGGTAAGTCGTGTACTTGCGTGAATAGCAGGGGTAGGAGTACCTGCCACCCAGGTAGGCACCAGACCCAAAGGAGCTCTGGGCATCCAAGGAGCTCCCATAGCCAAAGGAGCTGCCTATCTCCAGTGGGGCTGAGGTGCCCACGAAGCTCTCCTGAGGGCAGGAGCTGAGGATGGGTCCTGGGAAGACAATGGCCACAGGCGGTGGGTAGACCACGGCACGGGAGTCCCTGCAGGAGGTTACACAGGGTTGGCTCCAGGCGTTGGCATATGGCGCAGGGCAGCTTGTGTCGCAGGGTGAGTAGCTGCCATAGTTGCAGGCCTGTATGTAGGAAGACATTTTTCTGGCTGGAAGTAAGCCTGAAACACACAGGGTGGGGAAAGCATGAGTCAGGGGTGACGGTGCAGGTGCATTTGCAAAGGGGAGCCCTCATTTATTCAAACCATACAATATCCATTCATAAATTATTCAGCTATAGTATATAGCTATACTTAGCTATAGCTAAGTATAAAGTGTGATTGTAATTCATGTGCAGAAATAATGGAGATTAGATAACCTGTTAGAAGTCAGCAAAGCCTCCTTAAGGACAGATGAGGATTAACCTAGCAATATTTATTTAAAACTGTTCCTAAAACTATTGTCTTCATTTGCAAAACACTCCTAGGCATAAATAAAATAATTAAGCATTCTTTCTCTGAAACATGCAAACACTTTTTGAAGCCCCATTCTCTCTCTCCATATAAATCCCTTACCCTCCAAATGCTGCCAAGCTCAAAGAAGTTATAAAATCATTTCTTATGAAAATAACATTCTTCCAATAATAGGCAAAGACATATTAAGTGCTCAGACATAAGTATGTTAAAACTCTTATTAAAGTGGCTTTTAAACTCATAGAACAGATTTACCTGAAGTCAGACTTACTCAGTTCACAACCAAGGAGAAGCCAAGAAGAGTGGTTTGAAGAGCTCTGTGCTCCAAGCACTTTTATATGGTTCCTCAGAGCAGCTCCAGAGTCTGAGCCATGCTTTGGGCATGCAGTCCTTCCTGGTTACAAAACAAACTTTCCTGCATTTGTCACGTCAATGGGTGGAGGAATCTTTGCATATTGTTTGCTGTTAAGCAATTATTAGTTGAATGGTACCACATCCATGTTGCAGCCTACAGAAATCTTCCATCTCAAAATAGTGATAGTATTCACCCTTAGTTTCTTTCAACTCATCGCAGAAATTAGCTTCCTTCTTCCACTTGTCCAAGCTTCAAAGCACATAGATCAGTAAAACAGAGGACTGTTGATTTGACAAAATAGACTTTTTTTTTTAAAAGAATAACATATTGATTTTGTTGTGCTTGGTGTAAGGGTTTTCAAACCTTTTAGTTCCAAAGGGAGATGAAACTTAGAGAACTTTATACCACCTTGGCAAGATACTTTTCTGGTCCCTTTTTATACCCACTCTCTTTTTCTTCAATAGGTGGAGGGAAAAAAAAAGAAAATAAAAAAAGATCTATAGACCACAGCCCTCGGGTGCTTCAGTTATGGTGACCATTCTGTTCACAGCTACAGAGAAGCAGTTCTGTGATATAAAGGTTTTTGTGATGTTAATAGTGAGTTTCTACAGCCTGTTTTGAAGGGGTGGTGGAGAGAGGGGGACTTATAGACTGTAGAAATCTTCTCATCCCACTTCATTCATGGTGAATATTATATATTGCCCTAGTTAAAAACAATATGAAAAAGGGCAAGGAAACCCTTGCTTAGAAATACTAGGAAGGAATTAGCCTCATGCACAAGTTACTCTGAACTGTACTGCTTTTAACAACTCCTTTGTTCTGAAACATCATGTTGGACCCTTTCAGACAGTGGATCCTGGTCTAGCTATGTACAGGAGTCTGCAATAAATAAATTTACAATTGGAAAATTGTATCCAGCTCCTCACCTAATGTAACAGACCACAGATGAAAGTGAGTGGTCAAATGCTGGGGATCTCCTGCACCTACATATAAATTTGATGATCTTA
Source organism: Leptodon cayanensis (assembly GCA_027564655.1). Taxonomy (NCBI): domain Eukaryota; kingdom Metazoa; phylum Chordata; class Aves; order Accipitriformes; family Accipitridae; genus Leptodon; species Leptodon cayanensis. The sequence goes on along the minus strand of JANXJC010000091.1, from coordinate 11,741,136 downwards.
AAGGATTTATATGTTAAATGCTTACAGCATTTAGTAATTGGAGAGCTGAATTAGATTACATATGATGATTCCCCCTTGACAGGAAAACTCATTTAAGGAACCACGTCCTTGCCCTACTGTGAGCTGTAATCTGCACTCCTGTGGATTTATCAGGCAGGATGGAAATGCTCTGTTTTCTTTGCTATTTATTATAAACAGAGACATTACCCTGGTCTTGCTCCTGAACCTGCCAAGGAAACTACAACATGGAAAATAGAAAATAACATTGTGTAGACTCAGGGCAAGGTAAAGATGTCCCAGTTAAGGCACAGTGGTCTGGAGCAGATTTCCAGCATAAGCTTTGCCAAGAATTTGGGGAGAGGTTTTTCAATGCCCTAGTTGTCCTGTGTGGATTGGGGCAAGGACAAGTTGCCCTCTGCAATTGCTGCAGTGGGGATAGTAATCCTTCCTTTCACCATATCTAAAACTAGTTGGTTTCGTTTATTGGTTCCTGACAGCAGTGACTGTCTGAGCCCTCTATTTTCATGGTATCTGGGTGCCAACCTCATTTACATAAGCTAAAGAGATAATAGAATTATAATTATAAATAATAACACTAACAAGTACAAGGAATGCCAGACATCTCCTTCCAGAGGCTCACTTAATTGCCAAGAGATGTTTGGTAAATTATTTGGCCTCTGCCTTAATCATCTCTTCTAGAAATCATCGGTAGTCATTTCCCATTTCATGTGGGTGTTATACAGGTTTGCACAGAACAGTATTTTACCTGCTGGGAAAAATGCTTAATATAGCACAAAACTGCAAATGGGAAAGGTTAACCTGGAGGCAGAAGAAATCAGATGAAAATTTGGCTGTGGTGTGCACCCAAAATATGCAGTGATCCATGAAATCAGCTTAAATGAAATGAGTTTCATGGGCAAACCCCCAAACCCCCAGTATCTGTCAGACCTGGAACACAGTAGCAGGGAGTCCTTACCCTGGATTCTCCAAGTCTTGCAACACACTTTCCTTGCTCCCATGAAATACCCTGGAATTAAATCCTTAAAAAGCCAGATGGATGACAGTCAAGGTTGCCAATGCAACACTAATGGTCATCTGAGTTAGGGCATATTCTCAAAGGGATGATGGAAGAATGAGGGATAGTGAAGAATGTCTATAATCCAGACATCTACAATTATTTTCTTTCTGTGTTTATAAGGCAGATACTACCCCATGGAAATGACTGTCAAAAGTGACCATCTGCAAGTCTTTAAGATGCACACTGTATAATCCATACTCGTGCTGCCATGACACTTGAGGGTCTGAGGAACATGCAGGGCTTTGCTGACTTCTAGCAGGTTATCTAATCTTCATTATTTCTGCATATGAATTCCAACCATACTTTATACTTAGCTGTAGAACAGTAACTTTCTGAATATTGTATGGAGGGCAGGTCTGTACCAGGCAGAGGTCTCCTGAGCTGGGAGTGACCAGTCACCCTTCTAAAAGGAAAGCAATGACCAGATGGTGCCGGACCTGTGCTAATTAGTTTTCCTCCAAACCAGGCACTTCTGAATCATTGTCTTCTTTTCTTCATCCTCACCCAATAGTTTTCTTCCTCCTCAGACTCTGGAAATGCTTTCAGTCTACGAAGCCCTTTTTAACTCCTTGCCTGGAAATCACATTTGCTTTGTGATCACGCCAGTTTAGCTGCTGCTCATTTTAATACTCCCATCCTCATTTCTCAATCTTAGTCTTTTCTTTTTATATTTCAAGATAATGCAAAATCTTTGTTTTTTTTTCACTGCTTTATACACAACCACTCATTTGTACAACACCCAAAGGCATTGGGTAATTTTTATTGTTGATTTCTTGACGGGATTATTAAAAGACTGAGGCTAACTAATGCACTCAGCCACACTTTTTGACCCAGTGGGAGAGCTGGCAGGAACACTTCCACACCAAGTCCTCATTCTTCTACCTCCTGCACTGTGACACTGAGTCAAGAACCATTGTTTGGAGAACTGTAAGAAATAAAATAAGAGATTGTCCAGCTCCAAGGCACTGACAACCTAAATATGCATCCCCAAGACGTAATGGGAGAAAAAATTTCTGTCTAGGCAACACAGAAGAAAAGCTCATTTACAGGAAATTAAGGCTGTGCAATCAGTACACTTGAACATAACTGGCACAGACTTTCTAGCATGTCTCAGTCCAGAAAAATAATAGGACAGGGACATGGTGACTTACACAGGTTGCTAAGATTTAATCATATTGTTTCTGCACTTCTGTTCCCAAATACAGTGAACAATGCATGTTGATGTACGAAATCTTTAGGATTAGTAAAGGGTATTCCCTAAGTCAAGGCTGATCATCATGACAGTGCTTCTATCTTGTTTCTAAGCCCAGTTACATTAGCTGAGAGCTGGATATTAATTTCTATGTTTCATACGTAAAAGTTAAGACCTGTCATTAAACAGGACACAAGCTAGTACCCTGTTTTGCAGTGCTCAGTTCTGGGTATTGTGAAAGTATTTCCCATGATGACAATTTGTAGCTAACAGTCTAATGTTGAAGATGGACTTTGAATTTAAAAAGAAGGATTTACAATCACTGTTTCCAAAACTCAGATTTTCTTTGTCTGTGAATGAATTGCTAGAAAAAGCAAAAAAGTTAAACTGAAATAGTAATAGAAGGATCAGACAGACTACTGTGGCTTTGGACAAAGGTCTGAGACCTCAGTCTCCAGCTCTGACTTAGTATTTGTAACACTGTGAAAGACAAGCAAACACCAATACATGGCCAACTTACAGAGAGATACTGGTTAAATTATAAGACAGCAACATAATCTGAAAAATTAATTTGCAGATTCATAGCAAAGCCAGTCCTGATCTTCCTCTATCCCCAATAAAGTCAGAGTTATAATGAAGATGGAAATTGCACCCCTGCCCCTGTTTGACATACAAGATATCTAGGGGCTATGAAGTAGATGTAAAACCATCTGAGGTGGAGTTTCTCAGTTAGGAGAAACAATATGTACAACAATTACCTCGACTGAGTGACATGCATAAAAGTGTATTTGAGGGACAATGAATACAAATGAGGGCAAGAATGGTTCACTTCCCCCAGGGCAAACTGAGAAACTGTATAAAAGCACCTGTAGCCCAGAGTCTTCAAACCACTTCTCTTCGAGTCACATTTCTCTTCTGCTGTTCAACCAAGTAAGTCATGTTTTTTGTGGGGCAGGGGAAGGTTTGAGCTAACATGTCAGTTCAATTTACTTCTAAGAAATTCAGATAAGGAGTGTTGTAAGAACTATTTCAAGATGTGAAACAGAATAATAGGAAACAGAATAAATAGAGTAAAATGCATTTTGTCTTTCTCACCTTAAATTCTAAACAGATTTACCTGTGGCACTCGCCCTCTGAATGTGTTCCTTCACTGTCATTGGTTTGAATAAATGAGGGCTCCCCTTTGCAAATGCACCTGCACCGTCACCCCTGACTCATGCTCTCCCCACCCTGTGTGTTTCAGGCTTACTTCCAGCCAGAAAGATGTCTTCCAATGGACAGGCCTGTGATGTGACCTGCCCCGCGCCGTACGCCAGTGCCTGGAGCCAACCCTGTGTCACCTCCTGCAGGGACTCCTGTGCCATGGTCTACCCACCACCTGTGGCCATCGTCTTCCCAGGACCCATCCTCAGCTCCTGCCCTCAGGAGAGCTTCGTGGGCACCTCAGCCCCACTGGAGATAGGCAGCTCCTTTGGCTACGGGAGCTCCTTGAATGCCCAGAGCTCCTTTGGGTCTGGTGCCTACCTGGGTGGCAGGTACTCCTACCCCTGCTATTCATGCAACTGTGGGACATACTGCCCTGCTAAGCCCTGCAAGGTTTTCCTGGATGGCAAGACCCAGAAGAAACAAGTACAAATTCACGATCTTTGAGTGATGGGAGGAGCATGGCTTTCAGAGAGGCAGCAAGAGTCCTCAGGAGCCAAGCATGCTCATCCATCCTGAGAAACAAGCCCAGACAACGTATTTCCCACTTGTATTAGATCTCTGCTCACAATCTGGCTCTGTGTTCAACCTCTTTTTACTTTGCTTTCCTGTAGATTTAATTTTATTCCTCTATTGTTTCCTGCAGTTTTGCTGTAGTCTGATAAAACCCATTTATCAGTTCCAATAAAATCCTTTCTGCATCACAATATTATGTTTTCTGCTTTTATTTGTATGGTTTCTAAATCTATAGCCCACTGATGTTGAAATAATCCCCAATGACTAGTCTTTTGCATTAAGGTGTTAAAAGGAAATCCCAGACCTTGATACAGACCCTAAATGTTTCATAGCCATGGATGTTATACAAGTACTATGTTTTTGCTGTGTTTGATAGCCTTAGGATCCAAAAGAAAATCTGATGCAGGCACATACATGGTGAACTCTACCTCAGCTCCCCATTTCCTGCATTCTGGTGCTGCAAATGGAACTGTCCCTGTGAGCATGGTGAGCCTCAATACCTCACAAACAAGTGAAGCATCTGTTGAGCCTTTCCTTAGGCCACCTGGCAACAATTCTGTCCAAGCCACCATCCCATTTCTCCCAGCACATCCCAGAAGACATAGGAAAGAAAAGGAAATGAGGGTCAGACACAGCTATGAAAAAATCAGGGATAAGGGGAGCCTGGAAGGCATGGGCATACTTCAGGATTCAGTGTACAGCAAAAGGATATCTATTCACTCCTTGCCACAAGCAACTCACAGAGGCTTTTTCTCCTGAACAGAGAAATAAATGCATCCTGAAACAGCAAGCCTGATGAAGATTACTGACTTCCTCCTCTCCCGAAATGACAGTCAAAATCTCTGATAATCTGACTTACACAGTCTTGAAAATGCTGTTTTCCACATGCTGAAGGGCATGAACTCCTGGCTTACCTGGATTTAACTAACCACATTGTTTCCATGCTTATCAGCCAAGACAAAATCACAAGCTGCAGGGGGCTGCAGCTGTGTTTTAAGGGGTCAGCACACAATAAATCCTTGGAGACCCAAGACAGCAATGCCGAGTGTAGTGCACTGCACAGATCATGGATTGAGTGGTAGAATTCCAGCATCTTCTCAAACAGGTTTGTCAGACCTATTGCCCAAACACACCCAGGCCACTATCCTTGGGCATACGTGCCATTGTGATGGGTAGCCAAACACAGGCAAGTGGGATGCACATCTGTCTGTCTTTTGGACACCAGCCACAGAGCAAATCCCACTGGGAAGTGTTCTGAGCACTGTCTTGCTGGGACCTCACCCTGCACAAAGCCAGCAGCCGGGCGGGTGCAGGTGTGGCTTCCCCCAGCCCAAGACTACGTAGTTAGGAATGCAGCTCTCACTTTAAAAGACAGCATTTTCACAACACCCCTGCGGTCTAGGCGGTTGTTACAGGAAAGACAGCTGAGACATCAGGGCAAAGTGTTTGTCTTTGCATCAGTTTCTGATTCAGAAGAAGAGCTGGGAAGGAAAATACAGGTGTGTCTATTCCCACCATCGTTAAGGTTAGAATTTGGGTGGGTTTTACTTTCAGCAGCAGGTCCCACCCTCACAGGCCAGAGGAAAGGCAGAAAACCTGTTTCCATCCAGAAGAAATAAAATAAATGTGGAAAGAAAAATAGTGGGCCATGCAATTTTACAGAAGGGTCACAAAGGTCAAGGAGAAGCTACTGATGCAGCCAAACATTGCATGCATCAGGTCTCACAGGAGATGATCTGTCAGCATTAAGTCCACAAGGATCACTTAAGAGAGCAAGACATTCTTTCAGGATGAAGCCAGAAGTAAGAAAAGAGTAAAGCAGACCATTTAAAATCCCAGCTGTCTGCACCTCCATCGCCTTCCTGCCCTGTGCTAATTCTATGTTTCTTTTGTTTTTCACTGTTTGTTTTTCTACCTTGCGTTTCCTTTAAATAATTTGATGAAATCAGTGAAAGAGATAAACACACTAGGATTAAGAAAAATAAACAGAGAACATGGAGTATTTGTGCAGGGATACCTGTTTTCCTCCTGCCAGTCCACAAAACCACAGCTCAGCAGAGGGCAGGGACAGGACTGTGGCCACTGACTCCCAGCTTAGATTTACTTACTGCAGCTGAGCCACTCTGGCACTTTGAAGACATAAATAATGTTTCCTGTTGTATAAGCCTTAGCCATCTTTCCATGAAACCTCTGGAGAAACAGCACTCTAGATGCACATTTTGATACAGTTTTCCTTGTTCATCTCTCAGCATCAGCTGAAGATCTGCAAGTGGAGCTGTTACAGGTCTATGGCATGGGTCAGACATCTCATCTCTGATGTCTCTGACATTTTCTTTTTTCCCCAGACAGACCCTAAATGGTTACAAACCTCCTGTGCACACCTAACACCCCTGAATTGCCTCTGATTCATCTGAACAGAGTATGGATGTTAAGTATATCAGACTTCTTGTTTAACCATAATGTTACTCTTCAAAATGGCCATATAAAAATCCTTCCTTCTCTATACATGTAGAAAATTCAGGGGTGGTGAGAGTTGTCAGGCAGCTGGCAAAGTCTGCTGAGGATACTCACAACCTTGCACTGAAGCTGAACCTACAAAACTGAGGTCACCTACAGCAAAATGCTTTCAGTTTTAGGAATTATGAAACTCTTTAAAGATCATGCATAAAGATTGACCCATGTGAAAATAAGAGTAATAGGGTACCCTAAGAAATCTTCTGCTGTCATAGAAGTCCCTGCCTAATAATTTATAAACATGTTTTCACAGATTATTTCAAGTTGAAAAGGCAGAAAAGCCTTCCTGGGAGATAGTAGGGGTCATATCACAAGAGGAGTGTCTGGAAAAAAAATTGACATTTGAGCACTGTTTTCCATTCTCTTAAACTCCTTGTGTATATTAAACAACCTTGCTCATGAGGACCTGCTGCTTTACCAACTGATATTTGTTGCATATTCAGCTCATCTTGATGATGCAAAAAATTTTCTGACTTATCCTAATTACTATGGTGTTCCCTGCTTCATCATGGCATTGCACAATGCTACATCTCATGGTTCGTTTCCTTTCAAAACTTCAATGACCAGGTCCTTCCTGGTATCAATCCACTCCCTTTGTTGGTTTTGGGTGGGAATGAATCAAGCTCCTTTTTTGTGATTGTTTGACTTTAACATCCTTCTCCATCTTAAGTAGTATTAGGCACCTGGCTTCATGGTCCATGATGCCACAGTAATGTCCAATGGACTTTACGGCTGTAATTCATTACTTGCTGAGAGTCTGTGAGCTGAATCCTTTGCATCCCCCCAGATAACTGATCACTGTCAATCTGACCGATTGCTGTGTTGATCAAGGAGTCGATCCCTGATGGCCATCGGGTAGCAGCCACATAAAGTCTTGCCCTGGAGAATCCTGTTAGAGGGCAGTGATAATAAACAAAGATGGAGTTTCCCCTCTCTGTATGTCTCCTGTACTGTACGGGTTACAGGAAAAGTTGAGGGCTAAGGCATTTATTGGTTTCTCAGGAACACTGAGACCCTCCTTAAAGACATCTTCTAGAATAATCATTGATGTTTCTCACTCGAATTGAGATATCTTGAACAAATCCTGATTCCCTCCTGGAAAGTACTCTGTACCACTGGCTTCTGAAAACAAGGCTGTCTGTGGCCAAGAATACAGATATTGCCCAGTTCTGAAAATACTAATATTGAGTCTTGGAGTGAAGACATGCACTGGAGAGACAGCTAGATTCAAAGTTACTGAGTTGGAGTGTTGTAGGAAAACATTGCTGAAACCATTAAAGAGAGCATAATATAAACTGAGACAGACCAGCTAAATTCAGTGGGGTCACATTCAATTGGAGCATATGAGGGTCTTGCACCTAAGTTTGGAAATAATTTTGTCCCAGAGTACACACAGAGCTAACTGTAAAGCAAAGATAAG
>JANXJC010000091.1:11706628-11717467 GCA_027564655.1 Leptodon cayanensis | reverse complement strand
TCACAGGCAATACAATAAAGTTTTACTGTGTGATTACTGCTATCCCCTTTGGTGTTGGTCACCTTAATTTTGCACTTCCGAGATCGTAGCAAACGAACCATCACGAGTCCACCGAGTGGACCGTGACACAGGTATGCAAAGAACTAAAGCAACCAGATCAGGTATTTTCAAGACGCTATGGTGTTGATCACTACAGAATTCCTCTTTTCAAGATTTTTGTTTTCGTTGCACAGAGAACAGTAGAATTACATCAATCCTCTTCTGAACCCATCTTGCTGCACCTCTGCGATGCACTTGCAATAGCAGCCAGTTTCTCATGCTGCGGTGAAAAGGTGCAGTCAGACATCCTTCAGTGTGTATGTTGTCAGCATACCTGGGTGAAGATGCTCTGCCTACATGCTTGTTATACTACAGAAAAGCCACACATGGGAGCCAGAAGTTAGAGCCCGGACTATAAACAGAACACTGTCGTATGTATTAATTGATCAATGGACTCTACTGACTTTGAGTTGTGCTTGAAGACATAGCATTCCACAACACCATTATTTGGTAAAGTGACCTGCACAGACTGCCCCTTGGAGAGCAGAGACTGCAAAATTTGCATTGCTGATTCTAATCTGCCAGCCTGAATTTGCATGTTGTGACCATAGACCAGAGCAAACACCAAAGGACAGTTCTTTCACTGCTTTCCATTGTTCTGTACTGCTCCTGACCATCAGCAATCTGCCACTTCCCAAATGCCCATCAGGCTGAACTTGGATCACAGTTTCATGCAAGTGTAAGCACAGATGAACACTGTAGAAGATAAGAGAACTAATTTCACTGGCAGACCCAATACATCTCAGGTCACACCACATGCAGATATGAGGTGGGAGGAACACCAGCTGCTGTTTATCGTGCTAATCTGGAAGCAGTGCTGAGATCTGGACAGGTTGCTGGCCACAGCAACATGGGGACCACATCAGACTGCAAGGTCTCCTGCAGTTCTTGGCCAGCCATGGGAAGTCCAGGCTGTTGATAGCACCAGCAACTCAGACTCCTGTTCCTCCCGTCAGTGAAACAAGTAATTACCAAGAACAGGAAGCAACAATAAATGAAATCACAGTGTCTCATCTTGAACTACAGAGGTCACTATACTCTCCTCTCTCTTGGCTGAACGTGCTCTGAGCATGTGTTTATATCCTAGTACAAGGTAACACTATTGGTAAATGAGATGCAATCAGAAGTTGATTCATAAAGATGTTGTAAACATAGCCTGAAGTATATGTCCTCCCCACACAGTAAATTACAGTTCAAGACAGATATCTGTGGGAGTTAAGACTTTCATGTTTGATTTGAATTGGGGGATTCACTAAATATTTAGTCACTACTAGAGCCTAATGTTTTTTTCTGTGGTTCAGACTCACACTATTGGTAAATAGCCTGCAGGCACAATGGCTCAACATAACAGAACCAGAAATAGCCCTGCTGAATGCCCCCTTCCTTCCAGGGTTTGATTTGTGAGGAATTAGCAAAATGACTACTTGCAGTCTACCTTTTACCAGTTTTGCAATTGGAGGATCTGAATTTGAAAGTTTCAGATGTTTTAAATAAAATGTTCTATCAGAGAAACCTGAAAAAAGGAATCTTTTTTTTATCTCATCCTCCCCTCTTACTTAGCCACGTCTTGTATCCTTAGGTCACTGTCTTTTTGGAAGTGTTCAAGGTCACGTTGGATGGGGCTTTGAGCAAGCTGATCTAGTGAAAGTTGTCCCTGCCCATGGCAGAGGAGTTGGACTAGATGATCTTCAAAGGTCCTTTCCAACCCAAACCATTCCTTGATTCCATGATTCTACGATCTGTTAAATTTCCTATATCCTGTATACTACTGGCCATACCATATACCACCTTTCAGCTAAAATAAGCAGAACTCCATGGAAACATGTCAGCTGGACTGATTAGCTCATTTTCAGAGTCCTGTCTTAAAACAAAAGTAATCGGGACATTTTTGATTTTAAACACCAGCATTATTGACTCATGCATAGCAGTCAGAGTACTGACCTAGATTACAGACAAATGTCAATACTAATATGGAAATTAGCAGTACTGAAATTCTCCCTGTCCCAATATTTGTCCCTGTTCCTGACACCAGAGCAAAGAGACAGACAGGAATATTACATGGTGTGCTCCTTATCTGCTGTTATTTTCCTCTTTTTCTAAAAGAGATGAGTGCAGCAATGAAAAGCAAACCTGAAGCTAACCAGTGGAATAGAAAACTGGAAACCAAGACCCTATGTCAATTGTTAGATGGAGATATTGGAGAAAGGAATTCAGTTGTGGGCTTTCCCAAGCCATTCCTTTGTCACCTGGGGAAAATATTTACTAATGTTTTTATCAGTATGGAAAACACAGCCTTTAATCTCTGTATAAAAGATGCTTATCTGCAAAAAAAGGAAAAGAGTGATGATGATCATGCTTTGCTTGTCTTACCTATTTACTCTGAAAGCACTTGGGGGTGGGGATTAGCTTTATTCTTTCTTTGCACAGCACTGAACCTGCCTTATTTGCAGCTTCATTACAATTTGAATTGGCTATATTACCAGAAACTGAAAAGCCCTGAGTCTCTGCTGCTCCTGATACTGTACTACAGTTATTTCTTAGAGGGAACAGGGATTATTCCTCTTTCTTACTGAGGTGGAAAGGCTGATGACTGCAAGAAGGAATAAGTATTAGCTACTTGGGATGTCTGGAGTTTAAGTACCACTGAGCAGTGTTAATGCTGTGCATTGTGTCTGAATTTTTAGGTGCAAATTTACATTTGGAAAGTATTCTGTTGGGCACCACCTTGGTGGCGTTTGTGGTCATGCTGAGATCAACATGGAAACCCACAATTCTCTGTTTGGATGCTCATGGAAAGGCCTCACGGAAATCATGTTTAAATAATAGGAGTTAAGATATTATGTTATTTTAAATTTTTCGTAACTTCAAATGATGGAAAGTTGCTACTCAGGAGTGTCATTACAGAAACATTTGTGAGACTATGTAAATTCAGTCTGTGCTGAAATATTCTGCAGTACTACTGCTCAGTTAGTAGCTTGGTCCTGCCTGTGGGAAGATATCACCCAGGACAGGCTGTGGATGAAGGGAGGAAGGGAAACCAGAAGGCTGCTGTGTGATGCAACAAAATTTTAATAAGCAAGAAATGCCTATGTTTGCAAAGCGAGATATCACAGAATATGAAAAATCTGTTTCCAGACAATTTCAGAGAATGTTAAACAATGTCCTGCTCTGAGATATTGCTGTCCTCAGCTGGCTTTCTTCTGTCTGTTGTGCAACTACTGATGAAGATACTTGTCATTATGAGTGATGTCCATATGGAATATGCTGCTCTATGATGGTTAAAAAAAATGGGAAAGATGGAACAGGCAACAATAGCAAACAAAAAATGAGAAACTGAAGGGTAAACAAAAAGTGGAAGAAAGATCAGAAATGCAAAGTGGCAGTAGCTCCATTGCAGGGCTGCAGGAACACTGAACCCCCATCCTCACTGCTCTGCATTTGGGCCTTCGTGTGTGGCTCTTCTGAGAGTTTCTCTGCTGCATTTAGCAGGGCCCACAGCTGCTGCGGAGGAATTGACTGTACCGGCGAGACGAGTATGGGCTGCAGTACCTGCTGCTGAGCGTGGAGAGGGCTGAACTCCCATATCCACATTGGGCCCCATATCCCAGAGAGCCCCCATAACTGTAGAGGCTCCCGGAGCCAGAGAGGCCCCCCAGCCCCAGGGAGCCCCCAAAGGCGGGTGCTCCGGAGGAGCCCACCACAGCTTGCTGGGGGAAGGAGCTGAGGATGGGGCCGGGGAAGGTGACAACAACGGGGGGCGGCTGGATGAGGGCTGTTGAGTCGGGGCACTGCTGGACACATGGCTCATTGCAGCTGTTAGCGATGGGCTGGGGGCAGGCGATGTTGCTGGTGGTGGGGCACAGGTCGTAGCAAGACATTTCTGTCTTAGATGAAGGTGTTCCTGAAACACAGAGCTGTGTAAAAACAAAGCACAAGATCTACTGGAATGACAGGTCAAGGTTTGGTGCTGGGTTGTTGGGGAACAGGCAAAATGATCACCATATGCATCAGTAAAATTGATGATGCTGTTCACAAACTTTCCTGTCAATCAGCATTGCTCTGATCTTCCCCATCCAGTAATCCCTGCACTTGTCACATCCACCAAGCCTTCTGACGTTGCTGCTTCTTTTTTTTTTTTTTAACTCACGTTCCCTCCTGGAGGAACAGAGTCTTAGCAGCACATTTTTTACTAAAAAACCAGCACTCGTCCCTGGTGAATGCGAGTTGAAAACCAAGAGCTGCAGGAGCTACACCAGAGCTGACCTCCTCGTTACACCAAATGGGACAGAAGCAGGTTTTGTCTTGGGAGAGATGGCATGGAGTCAAGAACCCAGCACTGCTTTAACCATACATTTCCTCCTCCTTTCCTGATACCTGTTTCTTTTTAAGATCTTTGGGGTAATATACTTTCAGTTGTTCCCTTTTAGCTCTACATTCTCTTAATCTCTGTAATCTCTCTGGTAAACCCCAAAGCATTTGAGCCTGAGGATGTATTCATATACTTGATGTAATATGTACATGTACCCTATAAAATATTTCTAACCAAATACTTCTCGGCATAGCAGTGTAATTTCATGTAGAGTGTGGAGCAGGTTGGTAAAATGTAAGGAGCTGATTTCTTCCACCAGACAAAAATGCAGTTTGCAAACAGCCATTTCAGCCAAATGTCTGGTCACAAAAGCTTGTGGCTTAGCAGTTTCTCCAGTTAAAAAAAAAAGGAAATGTTATTTTGTTTATAAAGTAGCCCTGAAATGGAGAGAATCAAATCATTGAATTCAGTGTATCTGGACAGCTAATCTGGATCTGGATTTACAAGTGGACATATATCAAACACACTGGATCAGACCACTAGTCTACTTCCCTTATTATTGTCTCTGGTGAAAATAACTAGGGTTTAAAATAAGTAGGATTTAGTTTTTACCTATCCATAAAAACTAAATACAAGCTAGGATTATTTTGCAATAAAATCCCTGTGTAGATAATGCTCTTTCTTCAGCTGGGTCATTAAACAGCTTAGGATATGGCCATGTGTCTCTGATTCAGTCATAAACTGAAATGGTACAGGAGAATTCTGCATTTTAAAGCTTATGCCATCCTACATTTTCAATCTGCTAGCAGTACAAGAATGCCCAAACATGAATTACAATGAAATAAATGCCTCAAAACCTGGTCTTGTCTCCTAAAGCCCACCAGTAACACAACTTGCCAATATACTTAAAAAAAAAAAAAAAAAGAAAAAAGAAAAAATAAGAATAAAAAAATAGTCCTAAAAATTCAAATATAATAGTAGTGAACAGTATTCTAAGTTCCAGTGCAAAGGCATTTTGGCACTTAGAAAGAAATGAAATGGCATCAGACTTACCTGATGTAGAGGAGAGTACAGAGGAGAGGGAGATGGAATAGGTCTACATACCTGCTCCTTTTATACAGTGCTTCAGATTGCCTGGGGGTGATCTGAGGCTCACTGTACACATGAAGTCATAATCACCAACCAGCCCAAATCTGAAGCACATATAACTTCCCAAAGTGATGAAACTGTTTTCGCTTGCTGTTTGCAAAATCACCCCAAATCTCTGAATAGCATGATATGCACATTCCAGTTCCTAGTTCTCTTTCATCTTGAAGCCTAATTGACCAGCTTCATTGCTGGTATCATTCCACCCTGCTCACTGGCATTGCAGGAGGTATTAAACTGGTTCTATTTATTTAGCACTTCCTTCATTAACTTCCCATAATGATTTTAATCAGAGCTATAACCTGCTGTCATATACATGTTTGTATTTAAGTGCTTTAGATCTAGACTGTAATCTAATCTACTCACATATTTTGCAATGAAATGTTCACTGAGATGGAAGACATCTGATCCTTTTCCCACCCACAGCCACAAAACATGAGAGAGGTCCTGTACCTACAGTAATCACGGACATTGTCTAATGGTCTTTGATTTAGAAATTCTGAGTTTTCTTTGCTGCTTGGCCAGACCTGCAGAAAACATAGTATTTTAGTACCTGAAGCAGTGTTTAAACCAAAGGCTAAAGATTTCTCTGAAGGGATAACTATTTTTTTCCTTATTTTTCACCTGGAATCTGCAAAGGCACAGAGATTATCTCACAGGTTCAGCAATGTAAAATGGCTGCAAATGCAAACAGATTAATAGTTACTAGCTACTCTGTATTGATATTGCACAGCTCTGAAGGAGGATGTAACACAAGACAGTGGTGAAGCAAGTTCAAATTTCTCAGTTTCTTTGTGAAATCGTATGTTTCTGTCCACCACTGCATTCATTCAGTCTCTATCTTCTCTTTCTTTTTGTTCATATGATGGAGTGTAGTTTGCCCTTAGATCTACTCCTTCACCTTACAAAGGAATTGAACCAATGTTTCACCAGAGGATGTCACAGAAAAAATTTTTGAGTGCTTGCTTCCCAGAATTACTGGGTAAGTGGCAGGAAAAGCAATGGAATTATCCAAGGAATAGTTATTGCATCAATGGAATTTTTTTTCCTCTTCTTTCTTTCCTTACTAGCAGGACATCACCTGCAGAGTGCATATTGTTGCAGAGTCCTTGCCTGCCAAGATTTCAAGTGATTTGTCATTTGAAGTTACTCAGGCTTCCCCAGTACTTAATGGGGAGGGACAAGAATTTCTGCAAGACAATTCATCTTGTCTCAGACGTGTACCTTACCAGAATTGGTATCACCCTCAAAACATAACTATTTTGCTTTCATTGAGTATGGAGACAGACAACAAGCTCAACTGACAGGGAAGGTTTGATGAGATGTGTCCCACCCATACTCCCATATTCCAAACTGCTGTGTAATAAACAGTGCCTGGTCCAGCCTCAGAAATCCTCATTTGCCTATGGATGGGTTGTTTGTTAAATAATAAACACTGCAACATTTCTACCAGAAGTTATACTTAAATTATGAGGTTCTTTTTTCCAAACTTTGAGATAGCCCTAGGGGATCACAAGAGCAATAATACTCACAAAGGTTGTTCAAATATTTTTTGTGTGTGTTTTTAAGCACTTCCCAACCCTCCTTAGTGGTTTACGCATGAAGTGGTGTGTCATTATTATAATATAAGTATGTGGTTGGATTCAAGCAGCCCAGCATTTTGAAACATATTTATTAAATTGTACTGGTCAAGAGTACTCTTCCTGTTCCCTTTACCAGCTCATGATATCTAACCTTAGGATTTCAGTTTATTTTCTTTTATAATTTAGGTTTTCATTTATTTGTTTAAGTTTGTTTATAAGCTCCTTCAGTGCTGATGTTGTATTAATTCACATCCCCTTCAGTGTCTATAGCACAAAGATCTGCAACATCTGCCTCTGTCCTCATGTTTTGAAAGCTTTACCTAGGACTTTCCTAGCCTAACTGTGAGCGGTCTATCTTTCTTCTCTGTTTTAAACACATGCTCATGTTCCTAAAAAAATATATTTAACAAGTTGCCTGTAATCTGGCTAAAAACCTGTTTGCCTTTGTTGTGACCAATGAATTTACCTCTAAAATGTGAAGAAACGGTACAACTGGGTAGTCTGGGAGACAAGGCATGAGTCTGGATTATTTTAAAAGGTACTTTTCAATGTATCTTTTGATTTTTCCCCTGAAATGAGCAGGATGGTCCTGTCCAAATCTTAATTCGAACTTCATAGACAGGTTGCTGATTTCACAAAAAAGACACCATGTTTTACATCAGTTATACTTTATCTACCATGGGTAAGGAAGCATGGAAAGAAAACCTGCATATGAAAGCAGATGGCAATTATGATTAACATTTGAGCCACCATCATTATGTCAACCAATAAAAGAAGAGGTAAATAAATTAAGCCAACATAACTCCTCCTGTCATTCTAATGTATTTAATGGAATGTTACCAGGAATGAATCTCACCAATTAAGTACTAAGATGAAAGAAATATTTGTTTTGTAATTTGCATTTCGTGCAGCATGAGAATTTGAATCAACTAATAAACATAAATATTGAGCAAAGCTGTTTCAACATTTTGAGGTGAACCATGTGTGATAAGTGTGGGCTGGTATTAATGGGAGTCTTAGGTTCTTCAGGCAGTTTGAGGAAATGTATAATAAGTACCTCCTCAAAACTGCCTTGTATTTACTTCTCTTGCCTTCTTCTTCCCAGAGCCAGCTATTTTCTAGATATCAAACTGTTCTTTTTCCATAAAATTAAATTAGTCCTCTTTTGCCATTTAGGAGGAGGCAATATTATATGCAGTTTTAAGGTCTAAGCTGGTATTTTCCACAATGGATTGTATAGGACCTGTCACTCTCTACTAGTTCAGATCTCAGGGTTATAATCTGCTCAGCAGATACCAAAACCCCACAATGCAGCCCTACAAACTGCTCTGTACTCCTGCACCACAAAGGCCTCAGTCACAGCCATGTTTAACAGAGGATATGTCCTCTTAGTAGTTAATTACTTGGTCTTCCAGCTGCTGTTTCAAATTAGTCTGTATGGAAGAAAGCCAAAGCTTGAAAGGGATGTAAGCAAAGCTTTCTTACCCACAGCAAAAAGGGCCTCTAGGGTGTTAGGAATTAGGTGAGCCTTTGGACAGTTCATTCAATAATGCATAGCATCAAGATTTTTACACTAAACTTCAGACCATGTGGAACTGACTTTTATCAGAGACAAGGTGGAGTATAAGAGCAACCATTTGTCTGAGGAAGCATGTGACCTCCTATATTCCCATGTTTCCACTAAGCAGTGATTAACTATCACTTAAAAACAATTTTTCTTACAGGGCTTATACAAATTTGAGGAATTACATCCACAGCAGCAAGTAGATCTTGGCGAGGTAGCTACAATTAGGTGGGATGGATCTGGAACTAAATTAGTGTTGCAGAAGATCCAGACTTCTGTGTCTTTCCCATTTCCATGAGACCTAAGCATTTCTTCCTGCTCCAGGGGAATTTGTGCTGTGTTACACTTACATTTAGTCATGTTTCCAGCTGGCCAATTCATGTCCAGCACCAGTGCCAATAGCTGCAAGGAGCTGACTGCCCTGACCTGAGGGCAGTGGCTCAGCCACCATCCATTGTCATCACATTACCAGCCCAGGTGCTTAGTTCCTTCCTTCAGGACAGGATAGTGGGTTCTCTGTTAACACCTATACTTAAGGCCTCCTTTTGTTATGGGAGCTTTTGTTATAGTAGTCTTTATCACAACAGATTTTCTTACAGATTTTTAGGACCTGGCAGCAAGTAGAACATCCCTTCTGGCTGTCATTTTGATACTGGATACTGCTGTGGAAACTGTGGGTTGATGGAAGAGCTATTAAATTTACCAGAGACAACTAAATAAAAACAAATAAAAGGAAGATTTATAGCTGACTTTTTAGGTAACCTGTGCTGAGAAATGTACTGTAAGCACTGTCCAGTTACAGAGAGTGGAGCTGGGCATGCACAGCAACTCTTGCCTTTCTTTTTTCATATTCTGCCTTCAGTTTCTGGTTGGATGTTCTCTGAACATTGTTACATTATGCTTAGCCATACTTCTTACTGTAGTAAAATAAGTAGCCTAAGATCTTTTGGCAGCTGAACCACACAAAGAAAACTATCTTGCGAGATAAGCATCCGCTTGAATCAGAAGATGGTTACATGCTTTACTGATAACTTAAAAAGCTATGCCATGTACAGTGAAGTATTTTTGTTTGTTTTTAGGCTACCTATATATTTACATAGATTTTATTTATATTTAATGTATACGTAACTTAAACAGAACCGAAGAAGTCCCAAACCCACAAACTCAATCTGATATACTGTGAAATTATGCACATGGTCCTTATTGTGATTTTGAGGAAGTGTCATCTGCACACAGCCAGGATTTTGGAGAGTGAGAAAGTTTAATAGCATGGATCTAGGCTGGTCTGTGCTAGAGAAACACAGAATCTGAAATTCACTTAATATCAGTCACCAATCTTTCATTACAAGCTGTGGAGGTGTAATTACTTGTACAACATTGGATTAGAAGTCTGCAGTGGAATAAGCAAGAGCTTAACTTTCAGAGTGTGAATATTCACTTGTAGTTCAAAGAGTTATCACACAAACTCATGAATGGGGAGTCTAATAAAGTATTTGTAGAGAAGGCTGCTGTTCATCTATGGCCAGCATGTTGTGACCATGTTGTTGCAATTCAGTGGTGAAACAGGCCTAGCAAGGGCTCCTTATGGAGACTTTTACTATGTGGGCAAGATTTGCACAATATTATGGCAGCCATATGTCCAACAGGCAGCTTTATCCAGAAAAGCTGGCAAATTCAGAATGGATGAGAACACAAAACCACAACACACTTATTTTAAATGATGCAACAGAATTTTAATGAGAATGAAAAGAACAGAAATACATTGCAATATTAAGAATGTGTATCCAAGATGTCAGAGACAAACACATTTTGAAAGACACTGCTAAAAGCCTCACTGCATTCAGTCACAAGTATGATAAAGTAGAAGATAACAAGAAATTGAACCCATGAAGATACCAGGAAAAAATTCAAAGGGATGAAAGGAGAGGTGCAGAGCATGCAGAAACCACTGCATTGAACAGGGTTTGTGAGTGCTTTAACAAAGCTGTCACTCATCTGCTCACTGGTGAATCTGCATTTTGTTTTTTACTTGTACTTTATTCAGTGGATTTTCCTGTTGTGTTTAGCAGGGCCTGCAGCTGCCACGGCTGTACCTGTTGGACCAGTAGGAGTAAGGGTTGCAATAGCCAGAACCATAG
>JANXJC010000091.1:11648900-11675671 GCA_027564655.1 Leptodon cayanensis | reverse complement strand
GTTTTCTGTATTTGGCTGCTATGCTTCTCTTTCACGTTAACCCCCCTGGTGTTGCACAAGAGCCTCTCTGGTTTTCACTTGTCCTTTAGCCTCCTCTTGAAGCAAAACTCCCTGCTGTGCTGAGTTAATTTATCAAACAATCTGCCCTGCTCAATCTCTCTTTAAAATGTGGAATGAAAGTTTAATTTGGATTGTTAAGGCATCTACAGCATTATGTTAATGAATGTTTGTTTAGCATTTTAGCAGTCATTAACTTCCCTAGGGTTCAGACCAGGCAGGGTAATTGTTATTGCTCTGAAGATTTCTGGTGACACCCCAAAAGCGCCCCAGTCACCACATAATTTAGCAAGCAATTACCACATAGTTGCCGGATTCCTAAACTAGCAAGACAACAAAGGAAGAATCATAGATTTTTTTTTTATTTTTTTGATTTTCAAATGTTCTTCCTGATATTTACTGCCATTATTTGTTAATGGTAAAATCCTCTTCATAATATAAAAATTTAGTATGAAAATAATACCAGAGATTGCTGAGATTTTATGAGCTCCAATGAATTGGAATACCAAGTGATGAAATGACATATTGCCTGTAAGACAGTGTTAGCTTTCCCACCTATTTCCCCCCATTGATTTTTTGTTAGCCAGGAATGATTGTTTCATATTGTACTTAAAGAAGTGTGACTAAGGGAAAATACATCTATGAAAAAAGGTGTATTACTCATTGCTACATCTATCTATGATTACCTCCTCACTAATTGGTATGATATGATTTAAATTAAGATCTGCCTGGTACTCACAATTTATGCACAGGCAAATTTCTCCCAGAGAAGGCTCCAAAGAGGAAGAGAGAGGAAGAACATTGCAAGACACGTATTACGATGCACCATAAATTTAATGAGTGCGAACTAGAAATTAAAAAAAACGCACAGCATAAGATAGCAGTAAGGTTGAATATGGATAAAACTAATCATCCATTTCAAGGTAATGCTTTACAGCTGGACACCCAACTCCTACATGCAACAACAGAAGTTACATTTTTCACCTCATTGATAACAGAGAAAGGCATTAAATCAGAAATGCCAAGCTCCTGCAGTCTCATTAGCTTAGGGAAAAGCTGAGGATGGTCAGCAAGCATATGGCCATGGTCATGAACTCAGTCCTGCATCCAGATCACGCTTTTAAACTTCTCATTGTTCCTTTGTGTTTTTTCCCCAAGACTTCATCATGGCCCACACCGGTTGTAACGACGGTAAGACCTCCCGTAAAGGCCACCTAGACCTGAATATCCAAGGCTCCCAAGTCCCAAGGAGCTGCCAGAGGAGATAGGGACCCCCCCAGCATTGAGAGCATCCCCTACAGCTGCAGATGCTGAGGATCCCACTGTGGTATTTTGTGGGAAGGAGCTGAGGATCGGGCCTGGCAGGGTCACCACCACAGGAGAGGGCTGGATCACGTATGTCGAATCCTGGCACTGCCTGATACAGGGCTCGTTGCAACTATTCGCCAGTGGGGTTGGGCCACAGGGGGTGGGAGAACACAGGTCATAGCAGGACATGTCTGCGGGATGGAGCTAAGTCTGAAACACAGGGAAGGAAGAAAAAACAAGAAAGAAGTCATAATTATAGTCACGTAATTAAGCTGCTAAGATAATGAAGAGTATAAGAAACTAACTAGAAACTATGTGGAGAATGGAATAATGAGTTAAGTCTTGGATTGAAAGGAGACCTCAATGAAGCCCAAACTCCTCTACACTACAGAGGGTAGCTCTACCTGCTCCTGAGCAGTCTTTGATAGCTCATTTCCCACAACACTCCTCCAGGATGCAGCCCTGCAATAAGTGGGAAGTGAGGGACAAGACTTAAGATCTGTGTGATACTGCTAGGAGAAACTTTACCCCACAAGAGAGGGAAGAAGAAGAAAAAAATCCTCAGCAGGTAGAAGTGAGGAGTATAACCTGATAATGTGACACCCACCTGTGAAAGGGAGCTGTTATCCTCCCCACAGATGAGCTTGTCTCTTAAACAGCAAAAGAACAAATATTCTGCCTAATTCTTTTTTAATCTTCCTTTTTTTTGTGTTTTTTTCTTCTTATATCGGTCTTACAGAGAAAGCAACTTTCTGCCTGTTTCTGAAGGGGGGGAAATGGAAGTTGACAGTGTCCAAAATCATTTGATAAGCAAATAAAACAGGTGGAAGCTTTACTATGGATATTTCAGTTATAGGCTACTGAGGTGCTGCAATGGAGATCTAGTACCAAAGTATTCAGAGCATTTTAGAAAGAGATTATTCAAATATTTCTGTTCCCAAAGCGCATAGAAACAGAGAAGAATTATTTTCATGGTATCCTGGTGGAAGAGGGGATATACTTTCAATAATGTTCAGCACACTTTTGAAAATTTGAGCCCACTTACTTCTCTATGTACAAAAAAAGCTCCAAGATCTCTGTACAATTCTCCACATCCACTTCTAGTGGCTGAGCAATTCACATGTAGAGCTTTGAACATCTTGGAACTGAATGATCCAGTGACACAAATGAAAAATGAGTCTGAAGTCCTGCGTTCAGCAATTGCCACCCTTCAAAGAACAGCTACCTTCTTTTAGAGAAAGAGCTACTTTCGGGTCTCACACACAGACACTGATAAAGAGCATAAACCTTAAACTGCTATAAACAAAACAGTGTAAAAATAAAATACAATGAAGGCAACAATTCAGGACATTGAAAGACAGTAAGCAGATTCAGACTTACCCTTTTCACCAAGGAGAATAAAACAGAAGAAGTGGATGGCAGCAACTCTTACTGTGCTGGCTTTTATACTGTGTCCTAGAGTGTCTGAGGACCTGTGATGTACTTTGTGCATGCATGAAGCTATTTACCAGCCAATTGCTAAAGACTTCTTTTATGCAAAATATTGCCAGCAGATTATTTACTTTTTCCTCACTGTTTGTATTTATTGCCTTGATTTCATTTCCTCACCATAATATATGCATTCCACTATAGAGGTTTCTTTTATCTTAAAATCTTATGAGCCCAGTTAATTCCTGGCTAGATCAACTGATTCATCTGAGTTACTAAAGAAATTACTTTGCATCCTAAGGACAATATATGCAATATACGTCATTTGACACAGATGACTACACACATTAGGAAAGACGCATGTGAAGCACCCTGTGAAATCCTTCTTCCCTCTTCATGGAGAGCGTGAGTTTTTGACATATCTCACTCTGAAAAGGCCAGAAGTTACTATTTCTGACTCTGAATTGGACTGTAGGTTTGCCAGATTCCTCTCAAACAGCCAGACAGCTGCACCAGTTCAGAAAATAAAACTGTTACAGAAAGCACTTAGCAGAACTGATTACACTTTACCAGTCTCAAAGGTACTTACTGGGAAACAGATTATTTGAGGGAACATATTGTTTTACTTTCTTGACTTTGGAGACAGGATGAAAGGGTATCAGCAGTCTGATCTGTTCATTTAATATTAAACTACTACAATTCCATGAAGGAATTTGAGACACAGCTCTTCAATTTGGGAACTGGGTGTCAAAGTCCTTAATCTAAGGAGTCTGCAGTTTTAGCTTTCTTCTTACATCAAAATCCAGGAAAACAGTTCAGGTCAGGTTGAGGATGCATGTGAATTTTAGGCTAGTCAGAGACACTTGCACTCAAAGTCTTACACAAGCTTACCTATAGGGTCATTAAAGACGTCAAACAGTTTTACATTTGCCATTAAATTATTATTTTACCCTACTGTGTCTTGCACTATTATACAAAATTATACTCCAAATTAATGGTAGCTACTTACAGAAGTTTATAATATTCTTGTTCTTTTTTCCTCTTTTGAAAGCGAATAATGTTGTCTTTGTTTTACATGGTCTTAAAGAACATTGCAATGGGCAGCAATTCAATTTCTTTTTCAAAGACAATTTCTAGATTAGAAAGTAATTGCATACAATGCATAAGCAGATTTTAGGGCAGGGATCAGCATTCCAATCTCTCCTCTCCTCTCCTAATGTTTAAATCACTTAGCTAGAGACATGCAAATTATCTCTGAACTGTGAGTATCTTCATGAAGATCTCCTGGGAAATAAATGCTGATTGTACACTTTTGAAGAACAAAAGTCTTCAAAGTTCGCAACACATTTTCATCAATGGCTCAGACATGCAAATAATACACTATCAGAAAATGTGAAGGCGTGACACTATTTGAACATGATCAGCATTTAAGATTTGTGACCAGGATTACTAATGCATTTCACAAACTTCCTCACATTATATGGTGTCACAAACTGGAATCCTTCCATTTTTTACTTAAAATACAAATAAGTATTTGCACAAAATTACATGTTTAAAACCCCATTCTAATCATCAGTCACTGGATGTTCTTAGGTGTGTGATGACCCCCATCAGTGACACTACTGACTGAAGCTCTCCTATCCCTTGAGATTTACCAGTCTTTCCCCAATGTTCTTACTGAGGCACACACACAGACACACTACTGCTGTATCAAAATGTTAAAAAACACATTGCTTTATAGCAATAACTGTCTATTGACCATAAGAGAAGCATGTGGTTTTGAAAACAAACTCATTAAAAGGTATAGTGATGATAAAAAGAATCACAAATCCTCTCCTGAAGGTGATCATATGTCAAGTTAACCTCGCTGGCTCAGTCTCCTCATCCCAGGAGTTGAAAGCTTTGGGATATTGCTCGTTGGAATATTACAAAGAGTAGCGATCCCACCACAGTCATTTATCAGGGATGAAATTGCACACTCAGGACTTAAATTAAAAGCTCTTGCTGTGACAGCAAGTGGTACTTCCATGGACCAGTGTGACCAAAATGCTAAAGAGCAGACAAATTTCCTAACCAAATTGAATTTTGACTCATCCACATTTTAGGAAGGTGGAGTAGGTATAATGGAGCCAGGCATATTTAAAGAATGCAAACCAAAAAGATGAAAGAGACATCATGGATCATGTTTTTCATCCAATGCCAGGATAAGTACAGGTAATAAACATAAACAGTAAACAAAACAGATTCACTAGTGGGAACCCAGCCATATGCAAAGGAAAAAAAAAAAAAAAAGAAGCAGGAACTAGTTAGTAAATTGCAAGAATGTCTCAGATCCTCCAGGCAGCCTGAGAAAGCTATAAAAGCTCTTGCTCTTCAGAGCCTTCCCTTATCCCTGTATGTACAGCAGATGTTACAATTCTGGTTTCAGCTTTAAAAAATTTGCTATTGAAATGTATTTTCACTTACAGCAGTAGCAAATACTCAGTGTCCTTCAAAAGCACCCCATGTTATTCTTTCTTCTATGGGACCAACTTGTTCCAGCTGTTCAGTGATAGACTTTAACAGAAGCAAGTTTATAAATTGAGAAAGAGAAGATATAGACAGTTCTTTTGTTCAGAGCATGTGTACTCTACCATGCACTGGTTTTTATGCTGCTGTTTTATTGTCTAATACTATGTGTTATTGCACACATGCTGCTTGATTATGAAGACCCCAATCTAACACTGTATAACATTTCCAAACATCATGGCTTAACCCCAACCAGCAACCAAGCACCACGCAGCTGCTCGCTCAGTTCCCCCCCACCCAATGGGATGGGGGAGAGAATCAGGGGAAAAAAAAAAGGTAAAACTCATGGGCTGAGGTAAGAACAGTTTATTAGAACAGAAAGGAAGAAACTAATGATGATAATAATAACAATAATAAAATGACAAGAATAATAAAACAATTGGAACTTACAAAGCAAGTGATGCACAATGCAATTGCGCACCACCCATTGACCGATGCCCAGTTAGTTCCTGAGCAGTGATCCCCACTGGGCCAACTCCCCCCAGTTTATATACTGGGCATGATGTCATGTGGTATGGAATATCCCTTTGGCCAGTTTGGGTCAGCTGTCCTGGCTGTGTCCCCTCACAACTTCTCGTGCCCCTCCAGCCTTCTTTCTGGCTGGGCCTGAGAAGCTGAGAAATCCTTGACTTAGTCTAAACATTACTTAGCAACAACTGAAAACATCAGTGTGTTATTCTTCTCCTACTGAACCCAAAACATAGCACTATAACAGCTAGTAGAAAGAAAATTAACTCTATCCCAGCCAAAACCAGGACACCGAAGCAAACACAGTAACAACTTGAGAGGCAGTGCCTGAGCTTGTCTTGCCTAGAAAATTTTCTCTGTAACATGATAATCTAGCTCATATTCTCCAGCAGTGAATAAAACACTTTCTGATTAACTACAAAACCAAACAGAGAAAACTTTTACTTTGGGACTGTGCTATACTTGTTGCTATAATAAATTTTAACCCAAAGAAGGCAGTCTGGGACAGGAATGAAGGGGGGAAAAGATGCTTGAGGACTGTTTTTGCTTTTTGTTTTGAAAAAGTGAGCTCCATACCAGACTTTTCTGCTACAATTTGTGAATGCTTGAAGGAAAGATCCCAACATTGGAAAGAGTGTACATGCACACACAGTGGGGAATGAGAGAGAGAGAAGAGGGGTTTGGATTGCTTAAAGAATCACCTTCACAACGGGGGTTACCTCTGTGGAGAGGTTTGGTGCAGTTGATTAGGAGAAAGCTTAACAGAGAATTGCAGAAGGGGATTGCAAGAGTAGGAAAATGTACTTTGTCATGAGAAATGTCATTTAACTGTCCACCTTCATATGTTAAAGAAACCTTCATTGTAGTGCCTCAGCCGTAACTCTTTCCAGCCATATTGATACTGTGGAATTGTAACTTCTCTGTTGTGTTAGATATGCAGGTTGACGTCCATAAGAGAAAACTATTTTGCAACAACTGCAAATGAATGATGACTTCTTTGGAATGAATCCTCTTTGATCAAGCAATAGTTTCAGCTGAGATGGCAAAAAATATATTACACATTTAAATCAGACCAGCCTTCTCCTGTGTTATAATGTCAAACTACTAACTTTCCATTCTTTTCTGTTGTTTATTAAGAAAACCTACTCCTTAAAACTATTAATTCTTTCACGGAACTGATGTACCTCCTTTAATTTAGCTCCACTAATGACTGTAGTCAATATAACTTTGTCAACATCTTTCCCTGGCTCTAAATACAGTTCAACGTCAGTCCATACAGACACAGAAAAGGACTCCAAGCAAGAAATTTCACAGATATCAGGCTGTGAGTTGTATGGCCTGACAGGACATTGAATCATCCAGAGCCTTTAGGTAGAGCTTTTCAAACCTTCCTCCTTCAGGGACAAAGCTCCAAGTCTCTAAATACCACCCTTATTACAACATAGACAATCAAGCTAGAACAAAGCAATGCCCAATAAAGTTCAGATCTACTAGACGCAACAGATAGGAGTCAGTTTATAAGGACACACTAAGAAAGGTTTAGTAAAATCTTTTAATCTCTTTCTCCCAGACTTGCTTCCCAGGCCAGCAAATTTCAAAGGCCAATTCCCTTGTAAAAACACCACATAGCCTTCTCCTCTTCCCTTCCGAGATTTGCCAGGGCCTGATCTCAGTTGCCAAGAGGTGCTGCACCCATCCAGAAAGCTCTGGGCTGCACTCAAAGGGGTTCACCAGCTTTCTGCCTCTCTCCCACAACCTCTGCCCTGAGCAAGCTCAGCTGTGTTCAGGAAAAGCATAATGTCTCCCTTCTTTTAAAGCAGTCTTCCTAAGTATCACAGATAGGGTAAAGAAACCCACAGTCTTCTTCCAGGTTGCCCAGGTAATAGAACAGATATCCTATTTGTGCAGCAAGCTGAGAATAGATGAGTGGAGGCAGTGCTTCAGAAAAAGGTTTATCCCTATAATTTCTAGTGTTCCTCACTCCCCTGTAGATTTTCAGGCTGCATCCCTCTGTCCTCTTTTCTACAAAGAAACTCTTGTCTGTTATATCTACAGGATAAGGAGAAACAGTATTCCTCTCAGTAAGCTTTTCCCTGAAATTAGGCTATTCCACTTCTCATTGAAGGGGAGTTAATGCCACTGCTCAAATAAGCTTATTGACCCATTCTCATCCCTCTTCAAAGACATCCGTCTCAAAACAAACAATTTCTCATAGAAGTGCAATATTAAAACAGTTAAAGGGCCTTTTTCCATCTTCATGGTACAGTAGGTAAAGGGTCTTTAAAATATAAACAGAAGCATCTCCCTTACTTTAAGATTTCCTGCTTATTGAACAACAGGAGACACACCCATTGCAGGTGAACGTCATCTCTTCCTAGCCTTTGATAAACTGTCTCAGGCTGGATTTACTATGTATAGACAAAAGAAAAACTTTTCCACAACTGAAATCTGACTCATTCTCCTTTGACAATTAGCATGAAGTTATTTGCACAGTGTTTTCTGGAACTGATGACTTGCAAAGGGACCTGTTTCCCCACACACAAGCTGGAAAAGGAGCTGGGAGAAGAAAGAAATACAGGCAGACTCCGAGTATGATGCAGCACAAATTTAATGAGGCTGAGGAATGGAAGGAAGCAATGTAAAGTGTAAGGAATAATTTCCATGGTCCACTAAGGACAGTACCCACTCATCCGTCTCACAATGACACACTCAGCAAATGAGATCTTCCTTCTTCATTGTTTAAGTGGACTGTACTAATTCAGTTATGCAGAACAATTTCTAATCATTATATATTTTACCTAGTCATTGTCAAATACAAAAAAAGCATAAGAAAACAAGACATTTGATCAGAAATATAAAGTAAAGCATAACAAAAGTAAGACAAGCAAAGGCCTGATTTTAGGAGATGCCAAGTACCCACAGCTCCATTAACTTCAAGTTGTGGGTATCTAACATCGCTTCTGAAAACCATGGCCATGAGCTTTCAGTCTTGCATCGGGTTGTGCTTCAGCATTCCTGGTCATTTCTTCCTGCTTGCTCCTCACGCTTTAGCACGGCCCATAGAAGCCACTGCGGTAGGTGCTGTAGCGACGGTAGGGCCGGCTGTAGCCACTGCCCAGGCCTGGATAGCCAAAGCTCCCAAATCCTAAGGAGCTGCCAGAGGAGATGGGGACCCCCCCAGCACTAAGCACGCTTCCAACAG
Organism: Leptodon cayanensis; assembly: GCA_027564655.1. Classification (NCBI taxonomy): domain Eukaryota; kingdom Metazoa; phylum Chordata; class Aves; order Accipitriformes; family Accipitridae; genus Leptodon; species Leptodon cayanensis. Next base: position 11,666,640 of record JANXJC010000091.1, on the reverse strand, counting down.
CCGCGGATGCTGAGGATCCCACAGCTGTGTTCTGGGGGAAGGAGCTGAGGATGGGTCCAGGCAGGGTCACGACCACGGGAGAGGGCTGGATCACCACTGTCGAGTCTTGGCACTGCCTGACACAGGGCTCATTGCAGCTATTTGCCAGTGGGGTTGGGCCACAGGGGGTGGGAGGACACAGGTCATAGCAAGACATGTCTGTGGGGTGGAAGTAAATCTGCAACACACAAAAAAAAGAAAGAAATGCAATACAAGAATTTAAATAAAACTCTGTACACCTGAAATTCTCTGATAAGAGGAGCATACAACAAACTAACAAGAGGTTCTGTGAGGAGAAAGATGGCATTTTTCACCAGATCCAGAGGAAGTACTTTGAAAACAGGGTTGATCTTGCATTTTCTTTAAGGAGACTGCTAGGGAAGGCAGCACTGGTGCAGCTCAGTCAGTAACTTACCCTGAAGCCTCTGTGGTTGTTCAGCTCACCCAGGAACCAGGGTATGTGCTGGTGCTGAAAGCCTCTTCATTCACATTGCAGAGAGTGCCCTAACCACATGGTCATGACACTACCCTAGGAAAAGGCACTTTCAACACTTCCCCTTGCAGCTGTGGCTGCACACATGAAAACTATTAGGACTTTGTATGTCCTAGAGAAATGGAGGTTGACTCTGTAGCCTTCAGATGAAGGTGCTCTGCTGGAACAGGTAAGACTTAGGTTGTTATTCCTGATCCAAGGCTTGCCTCTTTGCTAAACAGTCAATGATGACAAACATCCTACCTAATGGTAAAACAGCAAATAACCTTTCCCATTTCATTCCTATTGCTTCCTCTCATGCATGTTCCATCTTGGAACTCCCGTCTCCCAGTTTTAGGAAGTGGAAAATAGAAGCTTAAGCACTTAAAATCTCTGTTTAATAAGAAATGGAAGGACAGGTAGCTGAATTCAGGAACACTTCTATTTCTGTGTATTGCTATTAATATTAAAATCATCGTCAGATCTCAGAAGCTACAATGCAAATCTGTCCACAGTTGTTTGGAGGATGGAGAAACAACTGGCTGAAGGTCACTCCTTGCCTGCAGAAGAGCTACAAATTGAGTTTCAAAGGCAGGCAGGCATGGACTGATGATTGCTTTCTATGTGGAGAGCTGGTGACCCAGGACTGCCAGTATTGGCCAGTATCCTTGTGCTCTTCTCATCTTCTGGCCTTAACTGAATTTTCCACAGGCCAGCACACTACTCTGAACAGACCCAAGAATTCACTACAGATATTTTATGTTTAGCTGCAGGACCTGAAAACTTGTTTGGATCCCAAAGTTGAATAAATAGACCTAACTGGCTAACTTGGGGGTAACTGCCCCATTCAATGATTTTTATAACTGACCACCAACAGAAAACTTCCCCTTTCATATGAAAACCCCTTCCTCCCTCAGAGAAAAAAGCTCAATGTACTACAACATTAGTGAGGAAAAGCTACAAAGTCATCAAGGCAACAGTTCAACATATAAAGAGAGAATAGGTGGGTTCATACTTACCTTATTCACCAAGGGTAAGAAGGCAAGAGAAATGGATGGAAGAGCCTTGAGTTGTGCAGGTTTTTATACTGAGTCCCAAGTTGCCCAACAACTTGGGACATTCTTTGTGCATGAAATTATTTACGAGCCACTACTGATTACATGGGGTTTTGCCTCAGTATTTGTGTTTACTACTGCTTCACTTCCTTATCTTGTGGTATGTATATCTGACCACAAGTTTATTTCATCTTAAAATATTCTAAGTCAATTTAATTTCTGGGAACACTAGAGTGATTAATTCAGAAGAATTTATTCTGCCTTCAAAACCCTTTTGGATCTGCCTGGTGTCATTAAAGGAGATTAAGCATAATTTACATAATGCAGTCCTTTGCACCCTCCTCTGCAAGGTAAATGCTGTTGGAAATCATGAAGAATTTCAGCTTTTGGTAGGCAATCCATAAGCGCTTGTAGTTTGGGGATTCAAGCTGCTTTTAAGGAAAAGAGAGACTGATTTTTTTCAGAAAACGGCCAGGAGTGCACACACAATTTTCACCCAACTCCAGCCCCAAAATGAGAGAAAAAGCACAAATACTGTTAAAAGGGAAGGACACTGAAGAACGCTGTGAGAGTCAGAAGGAACTGAAAAGTGTTATGGCTGTGTACAAAGGCCGAGATATAACTAGAAAAACACTTAAGATACTGCTTCTTTGACATGGAAGAAGAAACAAAAAAGAGAATATTAGAAGTCCAGTCTAAAAAGATAATATCAAATGATAGCACTTCCGTGGAAGTCTGAAGGACAAATCTTATTAATACAGGATCTTTCCTGGCTGTCTCTAATTCTGGGCCTGATCTCTTAGGACCTCTTTGTCTAAAGAATCCACAAATCCATTTTTATTCTTAGACCTCAAAACATCGGCAACTGTTCTTTAGGTTAAGTTCCACATGTATAAATATGCTGCATTGCTTGGTGACATTTGTTCTCAAGGAAGAGTTCTGCAAAGATAAGGCTTTGCAAAGCTCAGCTGTGGAGGCAGAAGTCACATACAAGAATTCATCCTTTCCTGTCCCTGCCGTGTCTGGTACAGACGTGTTACAGACCAATGGTAGCCAGTTGGAGAAGAGTCAAAAGTATATCAAGTGTCAATAATTTCTTCATTTGCAGTCCATTTTTCTGTCACTTTACAGCAGTCTTTGGACTGTCCAATGAAATTGAACTTCATCTATAGGTGGGGCTTACAGGATAAATAGTCAAGGGGTGAAATACATAAGCAATCCTAGACACTGAGACATGTAAATCATCTCTAAATTATGAGTGTCTTTGTGAAGATCCCCTGGGAACAGAAACTTGTTTGGCTTGGTCACAGGTTCCTGAGAACTTCAAAGTTTATCAGAAGCTTTTATTAAATTGCTAGGCATGCAAAGTATCACATTATGTGCAAATCTAAGATACGTGACCTATATTTGAATTCTCATATCACTTCTGTAATAACATATTATTAAGATTTGGGAGTGCAGGTCAGTCATTGGGTTCTAAAATTTATGCCATTGTTCCTGGCTGCAGAAATTACAGCTATTTTATTTTAAATTAAAAAATAGCTCAAGGTTTGGTTTAAGCTATCTTGTATTTCAAGGAGATTGTCAAAGAAATTGCTCTAGCCTTATTTAGCTTCCCCATCCCTGTCCATTCCTTGGTACTTCTCCATACTCTAAGGGATTAGCAGGATTTTTAAAAAATAGTTCCCTCTATAGCAGCTGGTACCTAGCAGCTATTTGAGGAATTAATTTGCATAACAGTATCCATAGATTATTTTCATCAATTTTTTTATTCTTCCTTCATCCAGACTCATCTTGGAAAACACAAAATACTTCTAAAATCAGACTATGAGTTTTTTTAAAATAAAAAAAAATCTGGCAAAATTTTCAGAGATGTCTACAGCCTTCTTTGAAAATAATTACCATAATTATTGTTCTAACTCCAGCCACTTTATTGTACAGCCAGATTGACTTTATGGCCTGATCTTTGAAATGAATTAACGTGAATGAAACAGAAGGTCACAGCTTTTTTTCGTATAATCATGGACAGACCTATACACTCAGATTATAATTAAAACTTCTTGCCTGGTGTGAGAACATCATCCTAAGACACCTCTGAGTGACTAAATGTCTGAAAAAAAAAAAAAAATGTTAATCAAAATGGAACTGGAAGCTTACAGCAATCTCTATGTAATGGCTCCAGACACAAAAGTGACCCCAAAATCTGTGCATGGAGAAACAGAAAACGGAAGTTTTCCTGGTAAGAAGAGTGCCCTCTGCAAGAAATTTTTAATTGTAATTAATTAACTCATCATAAAGAAATGAATACCTCAAAGACTTTGAGCGGTTGAACAAATCTGTAAAAATTCTTGCAACTCAGAGCCCTCCTATGCCATTCCCTTCTCTCATCATTCACAACAGCTCTGATAGCCCTTGCTTGTATCTCAGACCTCATTCTTAGTTAGTTGTACTAAAATAGGTGCTTATTGACAGCATTAGCAACAGCCTGCATATCCTACACAGCAATTTGAAGTTCAACAATGATCTAGTGCACCAGGTTCCAGGCCACTGAGAACAAACTCTGGTAATGCCCTCACAGTATTAGCAATTTCTGGCTTATTGCTTAAAACAGAAGATGTACCTATAGCTTAAGGTTGTTTAGTTCAGTCAGACAGGATGCCTCTGCACGGCGTTCCTGTTTCTATTGCAACCCACCACTCATTATTTGCTGGAATTTGTTGTTTAGCCCAGGTAGCTGAATAGTACATGCTGTATGTGTAATCTGAGTTGCCTTTTGGTGTAGGCAGAGCCTCTGACTTGAGCTTCACAACATCAGGTTCTGCTGTTTAGATAGCTCCCCTGAAAGCAAAGGTGTTCAAATATAGGTAGATATGTAGTCCTCAAAGTTCATACCTTAACATAGCTATTTTCATTGTTAATGTTATTCAAATACTGTTATGAAGAACTTTAAAATGGCTAAAGTTTGAGGTCTGGGTTTGCATCTTACTGTGGTCTAATAAGCTTAAACAGTTTATGTTACAAATTCCCTTTCTGTAAAAAAATAAATGTAACTAACTACTGCATAGAGATCTGTGGAGTATCTCTGCAAAGAGCCAGGTGTAGTGTGGTTGTTATGCTGGAATTCAATGGGGAACAGTAGAAGAAGACAACAACGAAAATTAATTTATGCTGGAGGGAAGAACTTATTTACTCACCAGAACCTCTGCAAAACACCACACCCAGAATGGGCAGGCTTTAGTTATTTTTCAGACATGTTTGAATCATTTTTCAAATGCAGATTTTAATTGTATTTCAAATTGTAATTGTGCAATTAGTATTTCTTTACCTATGGCTCTATGTTTCAGATCCACCTTCCTTGCAGAGTGGTGTCTTGGTGTCACCAAGACTGATGAATGTGTCCTTGTAATCAACCACCTCAGAGCAAGGGGTTGCCTATAATCATTGGTATAAACCTGTTTCACAAGGCATCATTTCTTTCTGCCAAGGGTCACATGAGATATCACTCACCTGCATTTTGCTGCAATTACATGCCAGGTCCCTGATTTTACATTTATTTCCTTTAGTCATTTAGGAAGGAAAAGATCACAGCCTACTTGTTTGGAGCTGGAGACCCAGGACTAACACACATTCATTTAAAGCCTTTCCATCCTGTTAAGAAGAGAAGGGTTTTCATACTCAAAATAAACTTTGAAATTACAGACTTTTGCGTGGGGTGAAAATTCAGCCTGACATTTAACTCCACAGATGCCTGTGACCACTGAGCATACACAAGTACCTCTGCGAAACCCAACTATTTCAGCACCAGCCCATGAAGATCCACACAGAAGCACCAGGAGCCCCATTTACAATGTGAATTACAAATGTACATTTAAGTAGCCTTGGATAGGTTGGCTTTAATTACAAAAAATACACAATATAATTTGCAGGGGGAGCAGGTCTCCTCTTAGAGCATTCCCCCAAACTCCCTGTGGTCTTTTCTCTTTGGGGTCCCACTTTGCTCAGACAATGGCCGTCAGAAACACTTTCTGATGAGCAAGAGGAACTTGGTACAACAAGTACTTTAAGTGGATGGCCTTACTTCTGTGATGAAAGCCAGATATCAGGAAGGAAAGGTAGCAAATCTATAGTACTTCTAGACAAAGTACCCACTCTGTATACAGTATCCACTTTGTTACAATGTATCTAATTTATTTCCACAAAAGGCCTCTACTTTGTTACAAAAGCCTCTACCTTATATGTACGTTGTTTCCAAAGTTTCCTGGCTGTAAAAGGATTTCTTGGCGTAGAGGCCATTAGCTAAATCCTTACTTCTAGTCAACATGAAAAAGTAGTTTTCAATTAATAAAATGGAGGAACAGTAAGAAATTTTACAAAAAGTAAGCTGGTAAAAGTTTTTCAAACAAACACCAGGAGACTTGGACTGTGATGCATCATAACTTTAATGAGAGCCAAAATATAATAATAAATAAATATTAATAAAAAAGTACAAAGTATAAGTATATATTTCTAGGATTCAGTAAGACAACAGCTAATAAGTCTTTTCATCCTGAGTTTCTTTTCTCAGTGCTGCTGTGAACTGACACAATAAAGTCCCATCTACAGCAATAGCAAAAAATATGATTAATCATAAGTATGAAGTATTCAAAGAATAAGACAAGCAAAGGCCTGATTTTAGGAGATGCCAAGTACCCACTGCTCCATTAACTTCAGGTGGAGTTGTGGGTATCTAACATCACTTCTGAAAACCATGGCCGTGAGCCAAGTCCTGCATCCGTTGTGTTTCAGCATTCCTGGTCATTTCTTCCTGCTTGCTCCTCACGCTTTAGCACGGCCCATAGAAGCCACTGCGGTAGGTGTTGTAGTGACGGTAGGGCTGGCTGTAGCCACTGCCCAGGCCTGGATAGCCAAAGCTCCCAAATCCTAAGGAGCTGCCAGAGGAGCTGGGGACTCCCTCGGCACTGAGAATACTCCCAACGGCTGCAGATGCTGAGGATCTCACAGCTGTGTTCTGGGGGAAGGAGCTGAGGATGGGTCCAGGCAGGGTCACAACCACATGAGAGGGTTGGATCACCACTGTCGAGTCCTGGCACTGCCTGATACAGGGCTCATTGCAGCTATTTGCCAGTGGGTTGGGCCACAGGGGGTGGGAGGACACAGGTCGTAGGAAGACATGTGTGTAGGGAAGGGACAACTGAAATACAGGGAACAAAGTAAATGCAATATAAAAGCTGTATTAAGTTTATAAAAATCAGGTAAGAGGATAACACATGTGAAAGTACCTACAGAAGGTGGTCAGAGAGGTAATCACTTATTAGATCAAAATAGTAGGCAGTCTGAAAATAGCATAGAGGTTTCTCTTATTTTTATAAGCCTGCTGGAGGATGTCTCTGCTCTGTGGCCAGCCTCTGAACTGTGGTGCCAGTCATGGTAAAGTTTGCCCTAACCCTTGCCAGCAAAAGCATTTCCCATTCTTTGGTAGTTTCCCTTTGCATTCTCTTTCTGGAGAAGGTACAATTGTGACTGCACTAGGAGATGGAGAACAGCAGTTGGCACTCTCATCAGACATGGAAAGTGGCCCTGACCTGAACATTGACACATAACTGGATTTAGTGCCTTAACGCTAGAACTTAGCCACTAATAGCCCAGCCAGTAGCATTTGCAGAACTATAGAAAAGTGTTTGAGAAGCTTCCTTTGCTCCCAGATGTTGTATGACCAGAACAGGCAAACCTGGAGTGTGAAGAAGGATTATTTTCCTCATCAGAAGTTTCTGCCTTGATTTGAATTCAATGTATTTGAGTCTGCTGGCATCCCTGCTCCTCTGCCTGTGGAAAAGAGGACTTGGGGATAAACCCTGGAACTCAGCATAATTTTTTTTTATTTTTTTTTTTTTTGCTAGTCCCAGTTCCTCAAGATGAGAATGTATTTCCAACCAGGTTCATTGGCTAGCTACTCCCTTAGAATTGATCTCTAAAATGGAGCATGAAGCTGCTTGTCTTGAGTAACAATATTACCAGTATCCTCTAAGTCCTGTCTCATTACACCCTGCTTCACAAGTAAATAAAGCCTTTCATTTTGATAGAAGTAAGCCTTTCTAATTTTCTTTCCCAAAAGGAAAAATGCTAGCAACATCTATAAAGAATTAATAACAACAACAACAAAAAGCAAGCAGTCATCAAAGTAACAGTTTAGCATTTAAAAAGACACTGGGCAGATTCAGACTTACCTGTTCACCTGGGTGAATAAGGCAAGAGAAGTGGATGGAAAAGTCTTGTGTTGTATAGGCTTTTATACTATGTTCCAGACTGCCTGCAGACCAGAGATATATATTATGCATGAAATTACTTAATGATCCATACTTTTGCATGTAAAATCCACCAAACTCATGAATTCCTTTTTTTTTTCTTTCAAAATCTCATTTAGTATTGCTCTATTTTTTCCCCTCCCCTTATTACATTCACATTCCACTATAGACAAAGCTTTCATGTTCACCAATGTGCACCCGCTTAATTGCTTGGAAGGCTGTGGTGACTCATTTGTATTACAGCAGTAATTACATTGCCTCCTAATGCCAATGTACATTTTATGTTTCATTTTAGTCATCAAGACACTGCTTAAGGGGAGTGTATGGGATGCATAGTCCTTATTCAAGACTTCACTCCTTTAGGTGAATAATCATTTAGCTCTGAGGTGGGGGCCTGAGCTCAAATCACAAGCATTTTCATTTTAAGGACTCAGCTTTACCACAAGACAAGATGTCTAATAGGTATTCCCAAAGTTTGCACTTATGCACTATTTCAATCCCACACAAACATACAGCTGAGAAGAGGACTAAATTTCCATGAGTATTGCAAAGGTTAAAGAAAATTAAGACCGGTGAGAATTGCTGGCCAGAGACAATAAAACACATTCTAAAATTGCTTGGGCTAACCCACAGTTTTCCTAGTTCGTATGAATTCAGCTAATACAAACACATAAAAGACTGCATTTCTTTACCCAATCATAACTTTTGACTTCATTTGCCATGGCAAAGTTAAACAATTACACTTTTAATGAAAGAGCTTAATTACTTGATCTTATATTTCATGACATTTATTAACTGCCTCTAATTCTCAATATTATTTCTGTGCAGTCTCTCATCTGAGGAATCACCATTATTCCTACCTGAAATCCCAGTAAGGGACTGGGATGTGCAGCAATTTTCACATCAAATTAAGTATGAATGTGCATTTTAAAGATTGCTTTCAAGTATTGATTCTTAGAGGTAGTGTTCTGCTGGAGCCAAACTATGCCGTCAATAGAAGTTACACCCAGCAGTTCTCCATTACATTTATCATTACATGATTTTTTTTTCATCTCTGCAGCCTGCAGTGGCCTGCCCTGGCTGTACTCCAACCTGCTGGAAATACTTGCAGAGATGGAAGTATGCAAAAAGCAGGGATCAGGTCTCTCCTCTTAGCACCACTGTCCCTCAGCAAGAGATATGAATTAACTCTAAGTGAAGGGTGTCTTTATACATAGGTTGGTCTTGTCCTTCAGAAGAACAAAGGACTTCAAAGTCCAGAACAGCTTTTCCCTAATGGCTCAAACATGCAAAGTTTCACGCTACCTCATGTTCAAGGTACATGACAAGATCTCAATGCTCACATCACCTGGCTAATAACCTAATTTCAAAGTATGTGAGTCAAGATCACTCAAAGGACTTCACAAACTAATTCAAGGTAAATACCTTCAGAAACTTTGATTATTTTATTAAAAAATTTCATAATTTATTTAAAAAAATAAAACCAAATCTTCATCTTCTGTAAAATCCTATAACTCTACATATTTTAATGATTCTCCACAAGAAAATTCTGCTCTCCTTTTCTATAAAAGGAGAGGGTCTTCTTCTTCCTTTTCCTCAAAATCTCCACTATCCAACATACTACCTGTCATTTTTTTATATATTTAAAAAAAATTTATTTCCTTATAGTAGGTGAAAGCAGTCACTCACCTGGAGAATTCATTTCGCTTTCATGTGTAAAATGAGATAGTCAAGGAATGCTAACTTTTCCTCGTTCTTCCCTCTAGGGACATAAACAGTTTTCCTTGGAGGGTGTATAGTATTTTAGAAACAGACTTATTAACAGCATGGAAATGTTTTCATTGATATTCTGCCAGTTTAGTCTAATTAGCACCTAGAGTTCACCCAAAAGGTTGAGAGCCTTTGGATCTTGCTTTTTGGGATTGTTAAGGCTGGTGAACCAGGACATAACAGCTCTCACTTGTGGATCAGTTTCACATTCCACACACTCAATTAAAACCCTTTGTGTAACAAGAGTGCTCCCATGACAGGCTGGTGAGCTACCAAATTGCCAAAGAGATGACAAATTACTTACATGAATTGAAATTTGTATCATCTTTATGTTGACTTCAGAGGCTTGAGTATACTAGTGCAAGGCATTCAAATGATCCACAGGTCTTTGAGATGAAAGAAGCTTTGAGGAATGCTTTTCATCTGATGCCAGGGTGAGACTAGATTGGTACATAAACCATAAGCAGTTTAACTACTGGGAACAATTTAACCAGCTGCAACAGAGTTTATATAACTGGAATTATGTGAATGCCTCAAACCTTCCCAAACATGAGAATCTCTTCAATTTTTCCCCCAAATCTATTGTTTTAGTAGCAAATCTGGTTTAAATCTCAGGTCCTTACTTTTAGCAAAAACAATTTACTTGCAAGTGTTTCTAAATGTTTTAATGCCTACAAGTGTCCTATATTTATTTTATATTAGCATGCTTCATTCCTTGACATGAACTTTTTGTTAGAATTCTATAGGACTGCAGCCGGGACAGTAAAGACAGCCAGACTTTTATAAGGAGCCCTAAAATACACAGTACTTATGTAATAAATAGCAAGTAAATAGATCAAACAGTTTTGCTCTCTGTCACAAAATCTATGTGTATACTTCCTTTGAGAATTATGTTGCCATTCATCTTTTACTTCACAAATCCAAGCATTCAAGAAAAAAATTGATGGTAAAAGAATGTAAACCTTTCTTTGCACCCTGCAGCTCCAGGTCAGAGTTATTGAGAGTGTGATTCACAACAGGATTCCTTAAAACAAATATCATTATATGCTAGATTACATACCCTGCCATTCTGTTTGATCATAAAACACTTCCAGCCTTGAGAAAAATTTTTGGCAGAGATGCAGAAAGCCAAATATTATGATGAGTCAGTGTGGAATTAAAAAGCATTTCAGCTGCAAAATTGAATATTTTCTTGATCTTGAGCTCTAAACACCCATTCTTCTCCACTTATTAGTGGCCCAACAAGTATTCTTATCATGTCTCTACCTGCTAGCGATATCTATGCAGTGCTGAATTTGACCCAGAAAAAGTTTCAAAATAAGACATGAGGGGAAGAAAGAAATAACAAAAGACTGGAGATATGATAAAAGCATAACTTTAATAATACCAAAGAGTGGATTAAAATGCTGCAAAGCAACAGGTTTCAATATGGGAAAAATGGCATATCCCATGGTGATGTATTCCACAGACAGAGCCCATCTTTCAGTGTAGTATTACACCTCGACAATCAAGTCCCATCTACTGTCTAAATTATAAGTTTTACACCAGGTAGTATCAAATACAGTGATGCACAGCAGAACTACACACTTGATTGGAAATAAAAAGTAGTATAACAAGAGTAGGGGCCTCCTTTTAAAGAATGACGAACTCCCACAGCTCCATTAACTTCAGGTGGAGTTGTGGGTATCTAACATCACTTCTGAAAACCATGGCCGTGAGCCAAGTCCTGCATCCGTTGTGTTTCAGCATTCCTGGTCATTTCTTCCTGCTTGCTCCTCACGCTTTAGCACGGCCCATAGAAGCCACTGCGGTAGGTGTTGTAGTGACGGTAGGGCTGGCTGTAGCCACTGCCCAGGCCTGGATAGCCAAAGCTCCCAAATCCTAAGGAGCTGCCAGAGGAGCTGGGGACTCCCTCGGCACTGAGAATACTCCCAACGGCTGCAGATGCTGAGGATCTCACAGCTGTGTTCTGGGGGAAGGAGCTGAGGATGGGTCCAGGCAGGGTCACAACCACATGAGAGGGCTGGATCACCACTGTTGAGTCCTGACACTGCCTGACATAGGGCTCACTGTAGCTATTTTCCAGGAGCCTTGGGCTGCAGGAGGTGGAAGGACACTGCTCATAGCAGGTCATGTCTGTGGGATGGAGGCAAGTCTGAAATACAGGACCAGAAGTGAATGCGGTGTAGGAGTCATCCTGCACCTACATTTACTCAGCTCAGGTATCAGGACAACAGGACCTTTCTAGGGATCCTTTTAGGAGCCAAGTGGGGAGTGAGTTGAGAAGGAAACTTAACTTTAATTCTTAAATATGCTACAAGAAGGTGGAGGCTGAAATAATTCTCTCTCACTTGTTGGTGATCCAGTGGAATAGTACATGTATCATTACTTTAATTTTAGTATTTTGATTGGCTATGTGTCTGCAAAGACACTACTGAGATCCAGCCCCAGGTATTCAGAGCATTGTAGAGGTAGTAATTGTGAGTAATACCTAGCCACAATATACTTATGTATAGAGTTCAATAGACATCTGGAAAATGAAATGAAGAATTATTTTCCAGGTTCCAACTTTGCCTATGAAGAAGTACAAATTTCAATATCATCAAGCATACTTGAAGCTGAGGTCTTTGGAAATCTTTCCTAGACAACTTGTCCACAGATGTGCCATCTATGAGAAAGCCAGGGGTTCCCTGCATACTCCCTGTGTCTGGTTCCAACACACCAATAAACACAAAGTTCACTGTTTCCTATGCCCATCTCAGTCTGTTGGGTGCTCAGCTCTCCTCTATTTTTGCTATTCTTTCCCCTTGCCCTCAAAGTCCCTGAAACCATTTCTCTAAACTTGCAGGAGATGTTATTGCACCCTATAACATAATTTCAAAGCTTGGCAACTGTAAGACACCAAGTAGAACTTTTTTGATGCTATCATATTGAAGTCCATATTGATTACTATAGCAGAAGGTTGAGGATATGTGATTAGAGCCAATATCCTTGGTGAACGCAGTATGACTAATCCTTCTAATCTCAGTATGCAGCTTCATTTTGTCTTCATTTAGACAGTGGTATTTAGAGCTCAAAAGCTCATGGTTTGACATAATTGATTTTTAAAACCCACAAACCTCTGCTTTAAACCTTCCTAGCTTCCTTGCTCTCTGCTATTTCTTTTAGTATCTGGTTCATTTTACCGTCTTGTTTCTCACTGTGTCCCATAGTAGATTCATCATAACAAAAATGGGAATACTGAAGAAGCCTCCCATGGAATCAACAACAAAGAAAAGGAATTTTCTGGATGACATTTCTGAAGATAAGTGCATCTACATCCTCTACAAACACTGTTGTTTTCATATCAACCCAATTGAAATTTCAGGCATTACAGGTGACGGACAAGACCCTTAAAGATATAAAATGCACATTGCTACTTGAAAGATGACTGTGCACATAGATCTCTCTAATCATAGAATTACAGAATAATTTGAGTTGGAAGGGATCTTTAAAGATCACCTAGTTCCAACCCCCTTGCTCAGGTATTGTACCAATTCAGTTTGTTAATCTTTATTATTATTTTTAGGCTATTCCAAGTCACTTAGCATGTCTGAAAGCCCACATTTAAATACATTTATATCACCATTTCAAGGATCCATATGGCCAAGTCGGGACTCCAGAAATATCTGCAATTCTAACAGCAAAATAAAAATTTTAAAGAGAAAAAGTTTTCCTCCAACCATCCAGCAACTACCAGAATACTGTGGAGAAAAAAAGAACAGCAATCAAATTGTTATGAAGGCAAGAATTCAGCAAATAGAAAAAGAGAAGTAGATTTGAATTAACCTTGTTCAGAAAAGAGGAAAAAGGTAAGAGAAGTCGTAGGAAGGACCTTGAGTTGAGTTAGCTTTTATACTGCATCTTGGATGGCCTGAGGACCACAGACATCCTTTGTGCATGAAATTATTTACCAGCAAGTATGTCCTGAATGCAAAATGCTTCCAACTGATTAAATGTCTTTTCCTTACTGTTTATTACTTTGTTTTCCTTTCCTTATCTTCTGTCGTACATATTCAGTCATACAAGCTTATCTCATCTTCTGGTATTATGGACCAAATTTATTCCAGTGCCACCTTCCAGTCACAACTAAATTTATGCTCCAGTGTGTGTTTCACTTTAGTCATAAGGAAAAATATTAAGAGGAATTTATAGAGTATATAATTCATCATTCAAAGGTATTCTTTAATTAAGAATGTGAATGTAAATCCTTAATAAATTCTGGTCTCCACCAGTGTTTACAAAGCTCTGACTCCAGCCAAGCATAAGAACAATCTAGACTGAACTTACATGTTTTGTGAAGGCCCTGTAAAAAAGCACAAGCATATGCACACCTGAAATCCCACAGAATCCAATGAGAAAGAATCAGAGCCCTGTGTAGAATTCAGATAAAAATACTATTATGTTGTATCAAATTTGGATAGTATTACCCTATTACACTTTGGTAACACAACTACTAGCACACAGGGACATTTAAACCTGATTTATCAGTTCTTTTATGAAGGGAAGCTATAACTCCCTTCTGCACCATCTCAGACCACAAATATGAAGAGCACTTCACAAGTCATCTTGAGGACACATATAAATTTTAAACTACTTTGAGATATTATCCTTGCACAAGCTTAACTGTGGAGTCATTGGGGGAAAGAAACCACACAAGGGCCTTTTTGCCAATGTATTTTTTTCCTTGGTACAGACTGCAGTACAATAGTGATTACACCGGAGACTGATGGAAGTTCATTGCATAAGTGGAATATATAACAAAATTTTAATATATTTTTTTAACTTTACTTTGCAATGTCTCCTGTATAAGCCCACACATAGATTTATACCTTCTCAAAGTGAAGCCATTTGTATTTTAACAGACTCTATGGAAACCAACCCTGAACAATTCTTTAAAGAAAAAGATCAACCTTTTACAAATTTTTAAACTGCTTTTCATATTTCAATAACATTATCTAAAGTGACCCACCTATGCTCTTAAATATTTCCCTTCCTCCTTCCTTCCTTTCCAGACCTAAACAAGCCTACCAACCCATAAGCATGTAAAACGTACATTTTTGAAATACAAACTCTTCTGTAGCATCAGGTGCTTACTGGTAACCTGGAGAATTAATTTTCCTGTAAAAATTGTAAGAATATCCACAGAATTTTTCAACACTTTTGCTTCCTTCTATTAATACAAGAGCTTCTATTTGGTATACTACCTCATATTTTAAAAATGAACTTATCAGAGATCACTGCAGTATTTTCAGAAAGACTCCTGAACTGTCTCCTTACCATGGCTCAACTCCAGATTGGTCTGATTGGCTCAAAGAACTCATCCAAGAGGCTTGAAGCCCTCCTTGGAGATGGCCTCAGATATTTTCAAAGATGGTGAACAAGTTAACTAGCAATTGTTCATAAGTGGGTCAGACAGGGAATTGCACACAAAGAGTTTTAGTAAATATCTTGAATGTGATCCTAATTTGTGCTCCCAAGACACCTGCAAGCTAATAAATTGCTGAGGAGATGAAAAAAAGTCTTTATTAGACTGCGCTTGGAGTAATTTCATATTGACACTAATAAAGTCAGTATAAAAGTACCAGAAATTAAAAGTACCCATAAATTGTAAAGATGAAAGAATTTTTAATGGGTACAATATGCTTCTCATGCAATGCCAGGCTGAACTTAGACTGGAAAACAAAAGCAAAGCAATTTCATTATCAAGAAAAATTTCGACCTGCAAAAATATACGTGGGAACTAATTCATGCAAAAAAGGATGCCTCAATAGTCTCATAAATTTGTAAATGTCCATATGCATAGTTATTGTACCAATTTCTCCAGCCTTAACATAAAAAGGGGACATGGCTTTCAAACAGATGTTCACATTCTTCAGGAATTGTCTCTCTAATGACACATTTAATAAAGGCTTCAACACCCTGCACAAACACTCCAGGATGCCATGCTGTCTGA
The DNA here is from genome assembly GCA_027564655.1 of Leptodon cayanensis. Taxonomy (NCBI): domain Eukaryota; kingdom Metazoa; phylum Chordata; class Aves; order Accipitriformes; family Accipitridae; genus Leptodon; species Leptodon cayanensis. The sequence goes on along the minus strand of JANXJC010000091.1, from coordinate 11,651,007 downwards.
AGATGACTAGTTCCAGGACACTGCTTTCTTTTTTCTTTTCAATCAGCAAGCATAGACTTACAGCCTTATGGCAGAGGATGGTTTTCCAAGCTTTTTCATTCACAAGCAACACAAATGTACCTTTTGGGACATGCTTGTGTTGGACACAGGCCACTTAACCAGACATTTCATTCCCCTGAAATTCATTTCTGTACTCTTTATGCTACATGTCCATTTGCATCATAGAAAGACGCCTCACTGCCACCAAGAATGAAGCCATTCTTTGATGTACATCAGAGTGCAATCAGTGATTCCACACAAATCTGAGTGAATAACTAATTACTTCAGTCATACCAGTTCTGTCAACAGGGTACCATATGCTTGTGAATGCATTCCAGTCCCTTCAATTACTTGTTTGGAAAATACACTCATGGAAACCAATTCTTAATTAGAGATTCCACTCAGTTTAGTACCTATTGATTTACCATCTTTCATACACTGCTTTTGCTCCTCAAGCCACAATCTAAAAGGCAATATATCCCATCTTATCTCTATTCCCCGCCCCCCCCCCCAACTTGGTAACTTTGCAAGTAAGTAATTCTTAAGTAACGAAACTTAGAATATAAGTGTAAAATATTTGGAAAAAATAAACCTACACTTTTTCTCCTACTGTGTGGACATTTGGACTGGTTCCAGCACTGAACCTGAATGCCAGGTATCTTCCCTCTGGCTCCTCCACTATTTCTATCTCAGCACTATGATACTTCAATTATTCAAATAGATTTTAGTGGGCTCTGGAGAAGAAAACCCTGCACAAGGTATAGAGTCATCAGAAATTACACAGATTTCATTCTTATTGCCTTCCTGTGCTGTGTCCTGCCAGACCCCACATAGCTCCAGCCAGAGAGCAGAGGAGTCAATACAATTAAAAACTTGCATAAATTTCTCAAAGTTTATGTACCTACAGACAAGGGTATTCTTTATTATTCTTCGATGTCTTAGTTGCAACATGTGCTGAGTTTTAACATCTTTGAGAAAATTCCTAGATGGTGAGTAACAGGATTAAAACCAAACTGTTCTTAAGGGAAATACCTATGGTAATTTGTCTACTTCTTCAATCATGTAATTTTTCGTCTATATTATGACACTTCTTGTGTGGATTAGGTAAGGAATAAGATGTAATGGATTATGTTCAAGATTTGAAAGAGGATATCAAAGCCCATCAAAAAATTCATTAATGATACAATCATATAAAGACTTTTATTACTCTGATGAGATTTGAGCATTCGCTTCACCTTTGAAGCCTTGAGTCAAGATCACTCAAAGTGTTTCATGCTTAAAGCCTCAGAGTCTGGTATTATTCAGTCTAATGAAAAATAGAGACCCAAATACTGCTTCTGAAAATCTTATTCTGCACTTTCAAATTATCAGAGTTTCAAAGATGCAAAATAAGTGATAATATCAAAAAGCTCCCAACCTGAAATATCACAATTGTACATTCAAACACAGATGTAGAAAAAAACTAACAAGAGAAATATACACGTAAACCTGTTCAATGCATCACAAGAATGTAAACAACATTAAAATTATTTTTATCAGGTTAGTTGTGGCGACTACTCAATTCACAATTTCCACTGAAAAGGTACTCTGCATAGATTTTTCCATATACTGACACATCCTCCCCAAAGGCACAAAACAGGGAGAAGAAAACCACAATGAAACTCAAATTCACATGCAAGCTCAGTTTAATGCTCAAAAGTCAAGTACTATTCTGCAAAACAAAAGGAATATATATATTTCTATAACAGAAAGAAGCCATTTAAATCTTTCCAACTGAAAGACAGCAAGCAAGACTCCGCTTTTCATAAATCCTGAAAAAAACCCATCCAGTGATCACTTAAAAGTACAGCATAATACCAAGTCGATAGAAAATTCAAAATCACAGATGCAAGTCATCAAAAGCAGGTATTACAAGAACAAGACCTATGTTGGCAATGTGTCCAGACAGCACCTTACTTCCCTCCCTCCTTTGCAGGAGGGCACGAGGGTGCTCAACCCATCTGGAAACCCCGGCCAGCAGCTCCATCCTCAGTCCGGCACCCGGCTTTGGGCTTCCTGGTCGATGCAC
>JANXJC010000091.1:11631172-11648800 GCA_027564655.1 Leptodon cayanensis | reverse complement strand
GGAGAGAGGGCAGGGAAAGCAGAGGCAGCATGTGAGGCGCAGCCTGACAGCCTGCTCGGCAAGAGCAAAGGCACAGTTTGGGGAGCAGGAAGAGCCTGCGTAGGGGGGGAGGGAGATTAAAGAGCCCTGGTCCCCTGCAAAGAAAGCCCAAGACCTTCTCCTACCGCCCCAGTGTGGCAAGGTGCTGAGAGTCTGGAACATTATAAAGGACGAAGGCTCTCACCGAGGATAAAAGAGAAAGACAAAATGGTCAAAGAAGAGAAAGAGATGAAGGCACTTCACTACTTACTTTCTTCAGCAAGGAGGAGAAGGCGAGAGAAGTGGGTGAGGAAGCCTGCTGTTGGACTGGCTTTTATACTGGTCCAGACTGCTCCAGGCCCAGAGGCACTCTTTGCGCATGTAATGTGTTTACGAACAAGCTCATTTTGTATGGAAAGCGCTACCTACTACTGAAGTAAGCTTTGATTTGGTAGTTGCAATGGTCCTTTCCCATTTCCTTTCTAATGGCATTCCCATTCCTTCCGAGAGCCTTGTTTTATGTGACACAATTAAAGGTCAAATGAATTACATGAACATCACTGTTGATGCAGGTAATTTAGATGTTTATGGTGATCTGCTTGGAAAGCAATGTATTTTTCCTCCTCTGTCATTTTAGTCACTAGCTTGTCTTTCACAGGGCCAAATTAGAATGATGTGAGACTCTTCTTAAATAGTTACATAATTGGAAAATTTGCATGTTTTGCACAAATGTACTTCCTGATATTTTTCCCTTTTCCTTAGGATTGTGCCACATATCTAGCTTGAATCTCTCACTGAGAGTGAAATGTTTTTTTAGGTTAAAGCCTAATTAGGTCACATACCCTGCATAGTAGCAAATTTTTAGTGTTGTTACCTCCAACTACGTTTAATTCCCAACACACAACATGGTACCATCAGATTATTTTAAAAAGTGTGTTCTTCCAAGCCAACATAACACTTCAAGCCATTTTTAGAAATAATTTGCCCCTTGACCCACAGAGCAACTTCTGTAAAGCCTCCAAGAGTGTTTTTTCCTTCCCTTGTTCCAATAGTAAGCTGGGGTCTGTTTGGAGGATATCTTATATTTTTACATGGAGTCAGAAAATGGAGCAACTACTTGTAAGGAGAATCCTTTCTTGACATCAGTCAGACTGAGAATTATCTCACCAAGCTGAGACTGAAAACTTTCAGAATTTATGGACTCATGTTCAAACTGTGCAAGGACAATGCGTTAGACAGGTCAGCTGTTTCTACCTTGCCAGAAACTGAATTGCACATTCAAGATAGCAGTTAAAATCCATTGTGCAACATCAGACAGTCCAGACACCTATGAAGTACTGAAAAAACTCTTCTCACAACAGGACTTGGAACCATCCATGTACTGACAGCAGTGAAGACTCTGATAGTACAAGATACAAAAACATCCCAGTAAATGTTTGAGATGAAACTCAATGGGGAAAGTGCTGCAGGTGTTGAGAGATGCTGACTTAGGAATTTAGCACAGCAAATTGGTGTTTTTTTTTAAAGCAAACCAGAATCGTTCTACAAAGTATTTCTCAGTGGAAACATACTGTCCAGCATCTGGTGTTGGATATGGCCCATTGGACAAGTTGTTTCCTTAGTCTAATTAGGGGTTTAATATGCTAAGGTTTTATGTACTGGCATAACAATTTGGTATCCAGAATGTCCACTTAATAGTATTCAGACAACTCTGCTGTAGGAAAGAAATTAAAGCAATTGAGAACACATGAGAAGATGGCATCCATGCAACTGCTTGGACACATAATTTCACTTGATTTATTACCATACCCAAACACAGAAAACCAAATGCTTCATTCAGGTGTTGTAGCAAACAATCATTTATACTACATTCAAATAATTTGAGTTGGTAATTTTGGCTAACCAAACAAAGAACAATGAAGAAAGTCTGAAGCTCAAATTTTTACACCATTGCATGAAATGTTTCTGAAGAGAGAAATGTTTAATTTCATTCGTTAAAACAGAGCCTAGTACATCATGACTACAAGAAAACAAGAATTAAATTGACTGCGAAGGGGTAAAATTATCCACCCAGCAGAGTTCCTTCAAAACATCACACACAGATTTGTGATTTTATTTTTATTAAGAATTCAGTTCAGAGAAAAATCAAATTCATTGGGAAAGCATCCTGTAGTAATCACTGAGATGGAATAAGTGGTCAATTCCAGGATTAATGGAAATATTTATATAAAATATTCTTTCATTCAAAAAAGTATATTTCACTTAAAGTTTTCTACCTAGCAACATCAGAATCTTGATCTTTCATTTACCTCCATTACATATTTAGAAGCCTCTGAGGTGTGTCTCTCTGCAGATCCTTAGGGCTGTATAACAATATTGAAGCTTCTCCTTTGGCTTCTTTAAAGGAAAGAACTTCAAAGTTAATCCCAAATATTCATTAATGGTTGAGACATACAAAGTGTATATACTATGTAAATATTGCAAGTATATGACAAAATTTAAATAGTTATGTCACTTGGATAATAACATCACTTTAAATTTGAGAGTCACAGTTACTCCCTAAGCAGGCAATATTTAATAGCATCAGAAACGTGGGTTATTAATTTTTTCATTAAAAAGTAGTTTTGGGTGTGTCATAATAATAACCTTTTATAAAACTTCTGGAGCAGATCCACAGCTACCTAAAATCTTGTGACTATATAATGCAGCAGCACTGGGCAACAAAATACGGTTGGCATATGGGTTTTTTGGAAGTCACGAACACAGACCGTCCACTTCCTCAAACATTAGCCTGCTACCACAAGCTCTGTGCCTGTCCCTGCTGTTACCACAAAAATATGTTTTATACAAATCCTAAGTTATTGCCCCTCCCCCTTTCTCTTTCACAGCATGTCTTTCTCAGTGAAAAATAATTTCCTCAGCTCTACTAGGAGAAGACTAATTTGCCTACCTGCAGCGCTAGAGCCATACACCTGCTCCAGATTCATAGCAAAAATTCATATCCAGTGGCCCCACTGTAAGTGAGCTCCTTCAGGCTAGACCAGGAAGGGTCTGAGACTTACCATGACAAGTCATTGCACTGAAAAGCCTGGTATGGTGTAATCACTTCTATTTCAATGTGCTGTCTAGACAGAAATTGGTATTTTGTTTCTTATTCTTTAGAAAGGGACATTTCTGGCCATCCTAACCCTTTCTGATAGATAAAGTGTCATTCTGCACTCAAGCTTTGGTTGGTTCCTTGGATGCTTATTTGGGCATCAAGCCTGATTAAAGGTCTGCCAGTAAGAATCAGGGTGAAAAGCTGCAGCCACCAAGGACAACAAAGACTTTTTTGTCCCCGCATAGCTCATCTTCGGGCTGTTGTGTCAAAAGCCATACCTGTCAGCCCACAGGATGAGATAGTCAGGGAAAGTGTCTTGCATACCCTGAGATCTGCCCTTCCCTAGAGACAAATTTCCTGCCTGGAGATTGTTACCTGCTGCCTGTTTGCTTCTCTAATAGAGCAGTAGAAATTTTTCTCTGTAAATCCCTCCTAAATTATGAGGTGTGTTGGAGGGATCCCTAGGGCAGTAACTCTTATCGGGAAGCTCTATGTTCTCCTTGGATCAAATGTCATATCACAAGTATTCATTAATGACTTAATGAATCAGAGTGCTGTGTTATTATACTTAAAGTGTGGTATTGGCTTCAGACACCCATGAATTGAGAAATAATATCGTTTTAAGATAAACAGATCAAAGTCACGTATGTCATTCCACTAATCAGCTCGTAATCAGGTCATGATTCCTGGCCTCATAATGCTTTTTTTTTTTCCCCTACATTGCATTCATATTAGATCCCACTCACCACTTACAGTCTCGGGTAACCCTGAATCCCAGTAAATGCAAATAAACTCCATTCCATGGGTTTGTATGTCACTGCAATGATTTCTACCATGAAGGGTAAAGGCTTATAATTTTAATCAATTTTTTCTAAGGATAAAAGTCATCTCAGTGACAAATAATTTTCCCTCTCTGTGAGTGTATTTCAAGGGCCAGCCCCTCTTCAATGGCTGTGGTACTCATAAGGATGGAAGACAGATGGACTGAGAGCTGGAGTGCACTGCTTGGAGAGCACAAAGAGACTTTCAAAACTGCTAGTTATTTCTGGCTTCAAATTTAGAATAGCTCTGAGATGCCTCATTTTCAAGGCAAATTATTTCTAAAAATCTATATCTTTTGAGGCATCATGGCTTTGGCAAACAAAATCTCATCACTTTTCAGTGGGAGCGAACCTTCACTTCTGCTGTAAAGCAGGAGTGATGATTTGGGTGACTTCTTTTTAATTTTGTCTCCCTGGATGTCTCTCACAGCTCATCTAGCTCTGAAGCCAGACTCATGGGGATGTCAGAGAAGGGATTACAGGGAATCACTAAGCTCTGTATGAAGCAATATCAAAGATGATGGCTATTACTTTAGTGACCTCTGTCATTGGCCATACCCAAGGAACTTGCATGCTTAGGGAGAGTGAGTTCACATTACCTGATATATATGGAGAAGGAATTTGTTTTTCTTTGCTCCTTAATTTTAGTACTTCTATACTCCAGTGAAGCTGGATCCTGCCCTCACACAGGTGGTATAATTTTGCAGCAGACAGTCTTAGCAGTCAGCTGTTTGGACAAGGTTGATAAGCAGCAAAGAGGACTCTCTCTCTCTCCTCTAATGCTGGGATTACATTTGTAGCTGGGTGTAAAAAACCCTCCCTTTGCAGGTTTAGTGTGTAATCTGCTGTAACTGTGCAAGTAAATCTCTTTGGGCAAGATGCTGCTGCTGTTGGCGTACCATCTTACCTTGTGGAAGATTGGGAGATTTCAGTTTAAAAAGCATTCATGCTCCTCCACCTTTTTCTGAAAACCTTTTCATTTTCCTAGTTGCTACTATTTTCCTTTTTTTAATAATTCATTCAGTCTGTGGTCCTCATCTTCTAAACTATTCCTGTAAAGTAGATGTCTTTTAAAGAGCTCAAAGCAATGCCAGTCATTGGGAACAGCCTGCGGAAGTTTCAGATTAAAGGATTTCAAAGCACTTTGCAAACTCTCATTCATGATTTATACATGCAAAACGCTTATTATCATATTTTCAGTATCCAGCATGATTGCAGTGTTTTAAAACAGAGTTACAAAGTCACCCTGAAATATGCGTCAAGGTTATTAATATACATTCTCTAATTATGTATTAAGGTGCTTGCATCATACTACATTTTTTTTATTTTCATTTGAAAAGTAGCTTTGCACTGCTGCCAGATTTCTCAGAATAGGCAACTGATGAAACTTGTTGCAGAGAAAACCAGAACCTTCTCAGACAACACTGATTTCTCAGAAATTACACAAACATGTGTGTGCTTGCTTGCTATGTATGTGAAAACAGAGAATAATTGTATAAGCATACATGATCTCATCATGTTTAATTTTGTTTGCATTTTGGGGAAGGTTCTCAGAAAAAAGCTGAACTACTCAATTGATAAAGGAATAACAAAATAAAGACCTTTACTAAGACCCTTAATAAAGACTTGGAGACTTTTTCAGAGTCATCAGGAGAATGATTTGAGCAAAGGATTAGGCTCTTGTACATCTCTAATGAAAGAATGTGAGAAGAATGTGAAGATTAGAAAATGTGCCAATCAGAATAGTCTGACACATGCAGACAGTATGCAGAACTGACTCCTGGAAAAAAAATAATCTGGGTAGCTAATTAGGACCTCACACACAAAAGGCTTCTTAAATCTTTCCATTAATTTAAGAAAGTTCCCACAGTGTAGGCCTCATATTTCTCTTCTTATTCTTTCTTTGTTTTCTTTATTTTTTCCCTCTTTAGCTGTTCTCTTCAGAAAAGCAGATAAATCCATGCTGACACAATTGTTCCTTGGTAACTAATCATTACCTAATGGATGATTTTTGATGTAGGATTTTCATTTAAAGGTTATTATCCTTTTAACAAAGTTCATTACTCCATAGTTAGTAATTTGCAGGCACAGGTAATTGCAGATTTCTTAAGTGACAGCTTAGGTTTCAAAATACAGAAATGAAGCCATGGATTTTAACTAGGCATGGTGTCTTAAATACTTTAAGCAGCTTTGAAAAACTTGGCACTTTTTTCTCTGTTTTGTGGAGGAAGAAAGAAAAATTAAAAAAAAACAAAACAAAACAAAACAAAAACACAACAGTGTTCACAATTCGTTCTAAGGGGGGAGGAGCACAGTTTGAGCATTTCCAGCCCTGTTGAATTGCTACGTTTTGTTCAGACCAAGTGGATCTCCACTACACTAGGATTTCTAATCCCTTTGGATACTTATCTCTTCAGATTCAATTTCACGTCTCTTATCTTTCCTGTAAACATGGCTATCTCAGAGAGAAGGATGTTACGGTGTCCAAACAACTGGTGTAGTTGCAGTTGTACACACTTCAGTCATCCTATAGACTGAGCTTTTACACCGAATCTTCAGTTTATTGTGGAAACAGCACGGGGATAATGTGAATATAATGCGCAATCTTAAATAATTTATTAAAACTCGGGTCTGTGTTTATTCCCTGACAGCCACAGATTTCCTATGTAAAACTGGAAAAGTCATTTCAGGACATATCAAAAAGTGCTTACTGTACTTTTCTCTACTGACAGCCCCTCCCTTAATCCCTGTGCATTAATGGTGCATTTGTAAAAGAGATAGTAATCCCTTCTCTTTTGTTTCTCAGATCTAATCACTTAGAACACTTATTTGGTGTGGGGACTTGCCTTTTGTTTGCCCGATGCAATGAAATCTCAGTTATGACTTCAAAGAGTTGCTGGAATTCAAATCGTAAATAATGTGATAAATGCCAATGAGGAAAGCTTATTTTACTCCAGGCTGTTTCATTTGCTCACCAAGTGACCTCTGACAATTCATTTAGCCTCTCTGCTTCACTATTAAACCTAGGTAATAACTAGAATTAAATTTTGCCAAAGGCAATGAAAAATTAAGCTGCAAGGGAAGTGTGAGGTAGCATTTTATATATTGCCCAAAACTGCAAAGAGAGTAAAAGTCTCAAGGAGTCCCACAACATCCTATGGCACAAGGGGCTGTAAAAAGAGGATGCAATGAACACAAAGCACTGAGCATCTCTGGGACAATATTTAGAAAAGAGAAGGCCCACAAGAGAAGCATGGGTTACACTGAGCCTGGATTAATGGCACAAAATGCTTCAACTACAGAAGATGAGCATAGATGGCAGCTCAATTTTTTCTTGCCAGGCATTTCCAGCTATCTTCCCATAACATTTATTAAAGATTGTATCTGATTTGTCCCAAGCACTTGTAGAAAAGCCTCCATGTGGCATTACCCTCGTTCAGGCGGTGTCCAGGGCCACTCAGCTCCCGGAGATGTAGAGAAAGGGCTGCTACCCTACAGCCACCAGCCGCTCTCAGACTTCTTCACACCAATCCCGTGGGGCTCTCCTGCTGCAGGGCTTCACATCTGGACCATCACAGGGTGTCTTGCTGCTTTGTCTATGAGACTGAGCTACGGGGGCAATTCCGGTAATTAAGGGAACTACTGCATGCGATACCATTCCTTGCTAAGAACAGTGCCTGCAGTGGTTTACAGTCAGTTAAAAGCTGGATTTTTTTTTTAACCTGCAAGTTTTTAAGGTTTATCTTCACTTCGCTTATGAGTAGTACTTTGTACAAATATTATATTGATACAACCAATCGTTTTCTTTATCCATGGTTAAATTGCAAGAACCAAATCTTACTAAATGAATTCTGAATGAAAATAAACTTATATCAATAAATATATGTTAATCTCCTTATATTTCTCTATATAGCTGAATGAATCCTGCTGCACAGCTTTAACGTTACATAGCTCCTCAGTGGCAGGGCAGTGCTTAGGCAGATTAATTAGAGGTAACTCTTAGGACATTCCCACCTGTCTTTACTCCCCTTTTTCCTGGAGCCCTCAAAAAGCCTATTTTAATCAGAAAACTGTACTCATTTTCCCCATTTCTTATTATGGACCTAAAACACAACGTGGCTAAGATGTAGTAAAGTTTTACTCAAAAAAATAAAAGCCCAAACAGCACTAAGGGTGAAACGCAAATCTACCTTTTTACTCCAGACTTTTTCTTTTTTTTCTGCCTTCTGGCAAAAAGGGAAACACCTGCTCCACTCAGTGGTGTTCCCCCATAGATGTACATGCGCAAAATCAATGTGAGAGACAAAGCTATTAATCTGTACAAAAAAAAAACCAAAACCAAAACACTGCCTCGCTGAAGAACAGCTGCCTTCAGCAAATAGGTAAGGCTTTATCTTATGTATGTTATGCAGAAGGAATAGGCAAATTTTTTTCCCATAGCTCCAAGGAGCCAGATTTGATTTTGAAATATTTTAGACAAATCAGTGTAAATGCCCTAGTAATCCCCACAGGGCTGGAGGCACGTCGATGCACAGGTGTGAGCGCAACATATCTAGCAGGGAGTCAGTCTGAGCACAAAGTTTCCTAACCAGGATGGAGCAGAGGGTGAAAAGGGACCAAAGCATGGGCAAATCAGCTACAAATAAATATGCTACATAATACAAACTTGCAGCAGCCTTGACTCCAGTCATTCTGCAGGGCTGTGAAGTGTTAATAAAATAATGTATTTCAGCCTTGGATCTTTACCTTCTCCAGAGCAGCTGGTGCATCTCTGTCCCTTAAAGAAGGACTCTTTCAGGATCCCTGTGTATCTGGATAAAGTAGCAATACCATCCTTCATCCTGAACAGGGAAGTCCTTGCTGGAGTCCTCTCAGCTGGGTCACTTTTCTTAGTTACTCCTGTCCTGGAAAGCTTTTTAGTCCCACACTAAACTTCACTGTCTTAAAGCAACCATCAGGCCCTAGAACCTCATGTCAAAGACTAGCGATACTACTATTATTTCTCTTTCACAAGATTTCTATTCAAAGTGAAAGGCAGCCATTGTGTGGTGCTAGGAAGATGACATACCTCCCTTCCTTGCCCTGCAAACTGGAAGGAAGGATTCCTTTGTTCGTAATTATTATTTACTGAAAATTTTCCTTCATATCAAAAATTATCTGTGGCTTGGGAGGATGTAAGCAGGGGTCCTAAGGCAAAAGCATTTATGGGAACTTGTGAACAGAACAAAAGATTTCAAACTGATTCCCAGTCATTTATGCAGATAAAGCATTGTGCATCAGCTGTGGTAATGCAACACAGCAAGTTGTATTGTACTTGTTAAGTGTGTCCCCAAATATGTAAGTGATCCCTATCCCTGGTATGACAATAAGATTTTAATTAGGAATAGCTTTTATGTATTAAAAAAAACTGTTTCTGATTTATGAGCTGGCACATCAGGTGACCGTTATGCCAAAAAAACTCCTAACTGCACTAACTGGTAGCTTTTTCAGAAATCTGTTTCCATGTGAATCCTGATTTCCCTCTCCTTCTTTAAAAAGATAGTTCTGTCATACTGATTTCCTCTTTAAAGTGTTTATTAAAACATTTTTAAATCCACATGTCTGACTCATTCATAAAAATCTTGATACACTGACAGATTCCAATTTCTCCGATTCTTTGGTAGTCTAATATTAAACTTATGTCTCTCATTTGTGCCAAATTCAATTCATCTCAGGATAGAGCTATTTCTTGTGTACTTTCCCCACCACCACCAGTCTTCACTTTAGTACTGTCACAGAAAAACACAGCCTGGATGGAAACACCAGTTTCAGAGTACAGTCCATTGCAACCTTCCCTTTCCTATAATACTGTCCTTTTCAACCCAGTCAAAAAGCTGGGGCCAGGCAGGGGGGGACCAAACAGAAAACAACCCAGCTCTGTGATGCTCTGTGACTTTATTTTGAGTCAGCGGGGAAAAAAAAAAAGCAAAAACAAACAAACAAAAAAAAACCCATGGGTGGCATCTACCTGTCTTTAATTGCAACATGGTCAAACCCTGCAAAGAGACCTGATATAAATCCACATGCTCCGCTTAAATCCTATGCAAGCGCTATTTGTAAAGACTAAAGTGGATGTTAGATAAGGTAGAGCTCTCTCCCTAGGAATCAATCCTATTTAGAGATGACCAGTCTCATTGGGAAAATGACTACAAATTGAGTTGTTCTCCTCATCCATGAATAGCCACTGAGAGGGATAACAGCTGTATACTGTTAAGTTTAATGCCCTGTAAGGCATTTCAGAGGAAAACTCTTTTCTCTTCCACACTGGACATGTCAGATTTGGGAAATGAAAATAAAATCCTGTTCCCTGAAAGAAAATGGTGCTACTGATGCTCCCTTGAATCCCTTTCACAGACTGAATTTGAGGGGGGGGGGGGGCAAGTAAAAGAATGCTTGATCAACTCATGATATAACTGAAATGTGGTTAATGAAGTATATCAAGTTCTTTTTGTCCCATGAAATTTTAAAGTGAATCCTGCCTGTAGGGTGTAGTATGTATTTAGCACACTATGTGAAGATCCAATAGCTAACAAACACAAACAGCAAGCAAAACAGTTTCATTACTTACAGAAGTTATGCATGCAGCAAAGTTTGTTTTGCAACTAATTAAGACTTCATGCAAAAAGGGTGTCACATCCTCCAGGCAATTTGACTAAGTGTATAAAAGCATTTGCTACGTAGAACTCTTCTAATCACTTTTCTTAAACTCTTCTCCTTGGTGATCCGGGTAAGTCAATTTTGAATCAATTACTTACTACTATCTAAATATTATCAAATGATAGGTTAAACTTAGGAAATGGCAAAGGAGTATTCTTCCAGAAATATACTTTCTATTGTCCTTTTAGTTTTAAGTCAATTTAAGTTTTACACTTCAGAGGTGAAAGCTGGCATTTACAAACTACATTAGCGTTCAGGACATCAGTTCATTTAAACTAGGGACAGCATATAAAACTCCCTCAGCACTCTAAAGGGTCTCAGTAATTCAATACTAGCAAACATTCTTTTCATATTGTAAAGACTAGGTTTCATTAAAGAAATTACCATTGAAAAAAAGAATTCTTTATGATGTTCTTACCCTCAGCTGTCTTCAAGGAAGCTACTGTGTCTTTTAACAGTTGGAGAACTTGTCCTAAATATTTTCAAAATCCTACAGAGACTGGAACTCAGATTTTTCTTACTAAAAAGCCACTTTACTGCTGGTTTTGTTTAAAATATATTTATAGTGTTGAATTCCAAATCTAGAAGGAATGTACAAATGCTCCTTCTTCACTTCTTTTCATGAGTACTAGGGTGAGCTTTGACAAATTTTTTGTCTGCACTGGACCACTGGAGGATCCCTACGCTTAGACTGATCTGTGGTAGCAATTCTTTTCCCAAAGGCAAAACCAGCTGTTTCAGATCCAGCTCTTTAGCTAGTAAAACAGTCTGCTGTTGCCTTTTTCTTACCTTCGAGTCAAAGGCATAGGGTCAATTCACAGCTCTGAGGATTGGAGAAGGCAAGCATGGCATGTGGCAAAAACGAGATGATTAGATGGAGACACAAGAAATCTCCCCTGAATTTTGTCTCTCCCATACTCCTGGGGTAAATGTGGGGACTCATTTGGGAAATCAGTTCAGACCCACCCTTTATCCCAGCCCTTAATCTCTTCCACATTAGTTTCACACTGATTAAGTGAAGAAAATTATCACTTCTCCCTCACTCTGTTTGCCTTGCCTAATTAGTGTGGGCACAATTCAGGGCAACAGCAGCCTATTAATCTATAATTATACAATGCCCAGGAAAATCTGGCCTTGATATCAGGTACAGTTTTAAAGAGCTGTGTGATTTCAAATATAAAATACTGTAATCCAGATGACATATTAATGAAACTAATGAAAAATGGGTGGATCTCCATCCCAGATCATACTGTTCCACTTCTAACCAGGTGAGATGAAGTAACTAGCTTCACCCCATGTTTTGGTTTTGCCAGTGCAGTGAAGATTAAAATTGAAGTTTAAAAGATGGAGTTGAGTTGGGGTTATGGCTTTCAGCAGGGTTTGAACCGGCAATAGCAGTGAGGCAGAGCAGTGCAACACACTGAAAATCCTGGGAAGAAGAGAAGACAAGCAATAGGACAAGAGTGTTTTAGGATAAGAACAGTGGTGATCTAGAAAATATAATCAGATATTGAAACAATGAAGCTCAAAAGGGTTACTTAGGAAGGAGAAGAGTTACTGGATGGAAAAAGGAAACTGGACAAATATTTAACTATCACCTGAACTATTTGCACTTCGTAATTCCCCCTTTTGCCAGCAATCACGATATCCAGCATGCAACCTTGTCTTGCCAAAATCCTGACATCTAATATGTAAACTTCTTGCTGGACTAACAACTGCCTTTTTTTCCCTGCCCTCCTCTTGTGTTTCAGGTCTGGATCTACCACATGTCTCCCTACAACGAGTGCTGCCTGCCGCCGGGGGTGATATGCCCTGAGCCGTTTGCCCTCACCTCCAGTGAGACCTGTGTCGTAAAATACCCTGATACGATAGTGGACATAGTGGACCCTGACTTGCCACCATATTCTGTGATATACCCTGGCCCAACTCTCACCACTTTCCCTCAGCAAACCATAGTGGGATCTACTGCATTGTTCGATATCAGAAACTTAGTCGGTTCCAGGGGATCTCATGGGTTTAGGGGTATGTGTGGTTCTGGGACAGCATGTAACTCAGGATTATCACTTTATGATACAGGAAACTTTAATACTTTTTCTCCTCACTTGTCCAAACCATTTTGTTATAGAACTTGTAGGCCAACCTAAACCCAACATGGATATCTGTGGATTAAATGAAAAGCAAAACTGAATAGTAAGACTGATCATGACTAAGTTTATGGATAATGGATTATAGAAGTGCTGACCTCCTACAGTTCCCAGTGGAGTCAATAAAAGCATGGCTTCCTGGCACTAGACCTGCATGAGGACTAGAATTTCCAAACTACAAGAAATTGAAATTTCACTATTGATCTTATTCAAAATTAGGATGAAATAAAAAATAGAATTTTCCAAGAAACAAGATTTTCAAAAATTTTTTTTTTGTTTGATAAAAATGTATCTCAATAAATTCAAGTTTTTATGCCACCATTGACTTTTTATTATCAATTTCTCTCAAAATAAAAAGCATAAAATTTTAAAATTATATGACTGAAAATCTTGGGTTCCAAAATTAAATTTTATCAAAATTCATATTCACTTGTATATTTTACTGAATCAGCATTTACCATTAAAAAAAAGTCAACTCTACTTGGCATTTCACAAAATTAGGCATTTGTAAGTCTTTCTTGTGCTTTATTTCTGCTTAGATCCATGATGTAATGGTTTCCCAGCTTATTTTTCTACCTATATCTCATTTGATGCAAGCCAGGGAAAAAAAAAAGACTTCAAGCAATTGTAATAGCAGATTTCTTTGTAAAACACTTCTGATCAAAGAAGAACAATCTGTGCAAAATCATGGAACTGGAGATTCATTGTAGACACTCATGAAGTCCTGGAACTCTTTTGATTATATCCTATCCATCTAATTTTGCACATGTATATTCAGCTTCTCATTCCCATTAAATACTGTCATGCAGCATGCACGTTTTGGTTTTCCTTTTTTCTCTACGCTTTATTTTTGAACCCTTGTAAGTCCCACTGTAAGTGGCATTATCACCTTCCTGAGGCTCAACACCCATGCCAGCATTAACTAAATCACCACTCAATTATTATAAGCTTTTCATTTTTCAAGAATTCATCCAAACTGCATTTCTGCATGCAAGAAAGATGCTGCTGTCTCTGGAGGGTGCCGTACCCTGCACGGTGCAGTGCCAGTTCACCTCTGAAGCAGTTCACAGAAAGCTGTCTGGCTTGCAGCAGCATGGAGCACCATGAAACCTCCTCCACACTCCTTCTCGGGCTGTCAGAAGTGCACATGCCTGCACAGCAGATGTGATTTTTAAATTAATTGAAGTACTAGAATGAATTTCCCAGCCTACTCACAAGGCTATTCCCCAAAATAGGCCAAAAATCATTGACCAAGCATGTAGAGGCAGCAGCAGGGCACTGGAACCCTCTCTTTGGGTCACTTCATTGGGACAACTTGCTCAAGGAGAATCTGCAATGTGGGTACATGCAACTTAATAGTGCAAAGCAAATATATATATATTGACCAACATACCCTAATAGCTAAGACTAATGAGTTATTAGGCTGAGCTTTAATGCACTCATGTTCCCCCCAAGAGGTACTACAGGCCCAGCAGAGGAGCAATTCTGCTTTTAATTATCTATGTTCTGAGACTCAGAAGGTTCAATCACTTTTCCTGTCCCTCATTATTCTGTCCTTTCAAAATATTTTTTTTTAATAAGGACAAATATAAGTGGATAATTTTTGCCTGGGCCTGCAGCAGTAAATCTGTGAAAAATTACATCAAAGTTCACACCCTTCAGTCAGAGACAAAAGCTGCTACCTCCCAAGATTTTAAAACAGAGACCTTTTCCCCCGTTGTCATTTCTGGGGGACTGTGTTTCCAATAGCATTCCCAGGACATTTTCTCCATACTAATTTACTCAAGTTCTTGGCATCTGCAAATTAAATCTGCAACAACATTTTCCATAAATCAAACCCCACTTCTGATGGCTCCTGTATGATCCTTTCAGGAACAACAAATACAGTTTCCAGAATGCTTCATAAACATTAGTTATATTTGTATACATGCACAGCATTGCAAAACTAAGCCTCTGCCTTCAGATTTAGACATCCACATGTTAAGAAACACCTACACTTTAGAAATACATGTATGAGAATTGCGAGCATCATTTTTCAGGTGAGATGATTATTTTGCATTTTTTCATAAAAAGCTTTTTTTAATTTTAAACAAATCACCCCATGCATACCCCAATGCTTTTTAAACTGCATGGGACAAATTCCAAGACAGTGGAAGCCAGACATCTCTCTTCCCTTCAGCAATCTGGTATTCATTATGCTCAGTTTACGTTGCGCATGAATACATAATATTCATGTATTTTGAATACTGGTACCTTGTAACAGTCTAGCCCCATGAATGTGTCTCCAGTAGTGGTCTATTTAATAGGAGATCAGCAAGCCAAATGCTAGTAGCTACCATCCACCACTAAAGTCACACCGCTGTTTGCCACCACCACACCTGTCCTACAGATTTAGCCAAGCCGCTTATCTTAGTGTCTGTGATGGAGGATCCTTGCCCATTTGGACCAAAGCCTGCAATAAGCAGATGGTGTCTGTCCTTTCTTTCTCCTTCCCCAATGATCTTTGCAAAACCTGTGTTGGCCAACATAACCATAAGTGACCTGGCATACGTGTGCCGCATGCAATTTTGCTCTGAATACACTCAGCTGCTATGTAGCCCAGACCTTTGGGCATTAGCCAGGATATAAAGGAGGGCATGTGCATGCAGTGCTGGTGTCAGTGCTGGGAAGCTCCACCTGGCTGCAGTCTGCAGGAAGCGGAAGGATCACTTGGGCCTAGGTTGTGTACTAAAAGTCTGGTTTTATTCCCTTGCACAGTTTCCATACAGCCTGGGTTTTGATTTAATCAGATTTATACTCCCAACTACCTCTAGCACAGGAAGTGCCTCTCTGAGGGTTGGCCAGGGCAAAATCATTCACTGGGAAATCTCCAAGTGTCCTTAAGGAAAGAGTTTCAAAATACTTCCTAAGTGCTCTGTATTGATTTACATAGGCAAAGTACCTGTTATAAAATTAATATCATGTAACTCAATTTAGATGTCCTGGAATCAGATCTTTACTATCAACTGGATATGCATCTAGATCAGGCACATCTGATGAGCCTTGAATGTGCAAAGAGATTGTTCATCACTTCAAAAACTTTCCCATGCAGCAGTCTCTCCATTCCCAATTCTCCCAATCCTTCTCTTTCCCTCCTCAGTTTCAGAGAGCTTCTCCTATGTGCAGGACCAGAACAGACTGCTCTTACTGTTTACATTCTTGTGCTTTGCTCATTTCCTAAATTTGCAACTTCTTTTACATTGCTCATACCAAGTTTTTGGTCTGCCCTCTCAAGGAATTTTCGAGCAATAACACCTACCTTCAGTTATTTAGAAGAAACACTTCAAAATCCTCATCTCAAACGTATTTTTGCTTTTCCTGCACAAAACATTGGAACAAATGGGATGAATCAATCCATATCTTATCAGACTCCTTACATTCAAATATCAAGTAATAGCATCACTTTAAATTATGCATAAAAGCTTCATTCGTGATACTTTGTTAATATAGTCATCATTAGTTCTAGTCATTGAGCTTTGAGTACTTCAATTTCCGTTGAAAGTCACCCCCCCCAGGGCAGGTATGTGGGAGCAGAGGTCTGTGTGCTGGACAGCATTTCTCACCCTGTAACCATCCCAAGTCTGAGGTCTACCAGGGAGGACACAGGATGACTCACATCAGATTTAGCTGCTACACCCACAGATTGCTAGAAATACTTTATTCATTCTCCTCCATAATTTGTTTACATTCCTGTGGTTTGTTCCTGATTAAATAACTTCAGGTTTCCATACCATAAATTGTCCTTAAAATTTGAGATGAATGAGCAGGATTCCCCTGGGGGAAAAATTCACTTGTTATATATATCCTGTTGAAGGCTGAGCACAAATACTTTCAAAGAACTTTGTGAAAGTTGTACAACATCTTCTATAGGCACCACACTACAGTATTACAAGTCATCAGTGTTTCAGCAAGCTCTGATGTCACACAACTGAAAACTATCCTTTCTTTTTTTATGTCAAGACTGATTCTGTATGTTCACTACTCATTAAGAAACAACTGTGCTTTAAAGCAATGTTTCAGATCTGCACACTGCATTTTATATAACATGACTGAAAATTATAAGATATGTTAAAGCTTGATAAAGCCAACCTGCTCCAGCTGAGGATCTAATTCTGCATTTCTAACATTTTCTTAAGTCTCTCATCCAACCTCTTGTTCAAAGCAGGATCAACTCTGAATTCAGACCATGATGCTGAAGGTCCCCTTCACGGGAATTTTTTTCTTCTTTTTTCTCTTCCTTATGTCAACCTCAACCTCTCGTTTCACTTTATACCCATCGCCTTTCATTCCCCTGCCATACATATCCACAAATAGCCCAGCTCTACCTGCTCCTTAACTTGTGCTCACCTAGAATGACAGTTCAGCCTTTTACTTTTATGCATCTGTTCCTGACCTATAAATGGTGACAATAGCTCCTTCTCCACCTTTCAACAGGTCAGACTGATGATCCTAGACATGATCCTATTCAGGGACCATCCTTTATGTTGTTATTTCATTGCCAACACAATGTAGCCTTCATTTTGATTGTGACATTACAGGTAATATAAAGCTGATGTACACAGTTATAAGCCAGCCTGGTCTGCTCCTTATCTATCTCTAGGAAACTAACCAGAATCTTCAGCATCCATATTTATATGCATATTGAAGAAAGATAACAATTATCTTAAGGCAAGGGCTTACACATGACAGAAGGAAAAGTTTGCTACCCATGTGTTGCTGCCTAATCATGTGCTCTTGTTCTCGTGGGGGATTTCAACTTTCCAGATATCTGCTGGAAATACAACACAGCAGTGAGTAAACAATCTAAGAG
>JANXJC010000091.1:11607669-11622298 GCA_027564655.1 Leptodon cayanensis | reverse complement strand
TACAAAGAATCTGTACTCATCCTCAGACGAGAGTCTCCCCTGTTCTGCCTGGCTCTGAGATTCCCATCCTGCAATAGGAAGGGGGGGTGTATTTGGACTGGAGCCCTGGGTTGTGCCTTCCTGCAGCCTTATGATTTTCCTGTTTCCAATTCATTGTTTTTTGTGTTGTTTTGTTTCCTGCTGTCACTGTCTGTTGCATTTTCCATCCCAATTAAAGAGTCCACATTGCCTCAGTAACTTGGCTTTTGTTTGGTTTGTATGAGTTTTCTCTTCTGATTTTCCGCATTGGCCAGGGATATGTTGATAATGAAGCTCAAGCTACAGGGCTATATGTCTGATGGCATATGGCTTAGCAAACAGGGTTTGCGAGAGGTTCAACAGCTTGTGATGGAAACCTTTGTGTTGTAGCACACAAGATGCAAACAAGCTGTTAGTCCCATAGTAAGGGACAGCTTTTGAAGGAAAAAATATCAGTGAATTTACTCATTACTTTGTGGTCCTTTTTCCAATCAGAAATATATAATGTCTTCACTTTTTTCCATGCTAGATAGTCTGAGAAGTTCAAAGCACTTCTTAGCCACTCGTAACTATTTTATGTATTTATAGTGTGTTATTACTCTATTAAAAGCTTACTGCACTTGTCAGGTGCTTCATTATTGAATAATAGTCACTTCAAAAGTATATGTTGAGACATTTCAACATATGCTTTAGTCAGAATGTAATTTCATTACCTTCAAATTTTTCATTCAAATACGGCTCTGTACAAAAAAACATGATAGGCCCTACAATTAGTTACTTTGCCTTCTCGTCCCAGAAATTTGGACTTCTTCTTAGTCTTAACTTAGATTTCCTGGAGTGGAAGAAATATATATGTGTATCGCATTCCATGAATTTCTTTCTTTTAACTATGTCCCATGTTAAAGCAGCCAAGTTTATAAACGGTCTGTAGAACTACTGAGATATTAACAATTATTTTAAGCTAACATTGTCTCTTGTGTGCTGAGACACTTAATACTTTCCAGTTTTTACTCAGTAATTTATTCATAACTTTCCAGATTTTAATAGATTTAGCTAATGAAAAATTGAAATTATGACTAGTTCCAGCTAAATTTATAGACCTTCATCTCAAGTTACATGTTGAACAGAAATTTGCACTGTGCTTCTGCAGAGAACACACCAAGCACCAAAGTCAGTGAGTGCTTTCCTAGGAACAAAGCTCCTCAGGAGCCATGAGAAAGCTCCATCCCAAAAGTTGCTGGAAGTGTAACCCACAGTTTTACTTGCAAAGGTTTTCAATGGATTTTCTACTCATATTTTGTACCGTAGCACAACTGAGCTCTGTTCCTCTTGTGAGACTGCCCTCAAAGTGCCTCTGTGTGTGTTCAAAGGACAGCAATTACATTCACAGTAAGGACTCTAGGGTTTAAGAGGGCTTTTAAAGCACTTCACTGTTTTATGCCTGGACTCTGTTACAGCATCATACTATTAAGAGGTTACTACTGCTGCCAATTAGGTACTTCAGTCATGAATAGTAGAGTCACTTCAGACTTGCATCAAGGGATCTCTACCTTAATAACAACTGTGTGATTGTGCAGCCTGGGAAGTTCATACCATTTCATTGTCATTCAAATGGAGCTGTGCAGTAACACTTGCAAGCACTTGTCCTTACCAGCGCTTAATAAGGTGAACAGAAAGTGTGCAACTTTCTGCTCTGTAACAGATCAGGTCTCTAAATCCAGAAAGCACCCCAGACACTGCCAGCACAAAAGCACTTGAGAAAGAGGGATTTTCTCCCAACTTCTTGGCTTATTCCCCAGTTAAACTGGGTTTTCCTGCAGGCAGTCTGTGCTTTTACAAATCACTAAAAGGTGGTGCTGTTATGTCCAATGTCTGTACATGCACTGTGATGTTAAGGTAAATTTAAAAGAATGTTTCCAAATCCTTCCTAGGAAGTTCTGGAATGGTTGACTTCATTTTCTGAGGTACTACTGGGTTATTAGTTTGCAAAATGTGTGCTCAGGTTCAGCTGACATTCATAAAAGCTACAGGGTGCAGTTTGTCTCCATAAAACATATCAAGCAGAGGAGAAAAATCTGTGTACACCCAAGTCAGAAAAAGAAGAACAGGGACATGTAATGATGCTATAACATTTTTAATAAGAGTAAAGCTCACAATCATAATCTAAAATATTACAGAAAGGAGAAGCAGAAAAAATGTGTGCAGAGATTAATTTATATCTGCAGAAGACCTCCCGGTTCCATTGGTACCGTTTTTGCTGCTACAGCTGTAGCATTTTACTATCAATTTCCATTTTCAAACTTTTCCACTTGCTTTAAGTCCAGTGAAACAAATCTGATCAGATGACTTACTGTTTCTTTGGTATAGCTTCAAAAGCAGTTAAGTCAGAAACATATTCATAAGAAGGCTAGTACAGGTACACTCTAGATTTCATTAATGTTGTCTGGGAAAGAGTTACAAATGAGTTAAGAAGTTGTTTTCCCATGTTAACCCATGTAAAGCCCAGCTTCCTTTACACCACCAAACCCATGTAGGGGTAAGAAGTCAGTAGGGAAAAAGGAAAACAAAACATTTTGGAAGAACATTGAAGAAGTTTTACAGAAACACTGAGGTCTCCAAAATACTACGGCTTTCAGTCACAGTCCTGGACTCAGAGCTTCTGCAAACCCTCCCCCTAACAGCAGCCATGAATTCAGTAATTAATTCTCAGCCCTCATTTCCCATTAAATCCTTCTGAATTTAGCAGGAGTAGCAGGGGTAGCAACTCCCATAGCTGTATCTACGGGTGTAGCAAGAAGGGTAGGGGTAGCAGTAGCGGGAGCTGTAGGAGGGGTAGCAGTCCCGATAACTGCCCAGACCCCCATAGCCCCGGTAGCCACAAGGCCTTCCGCAGTCATAGGTCTGGTAGCTGTACACGGTCCTGTAGTTGCAGGGAGAGTAGCAGGCATCCTCACACTGGTTCTGGTAGTAGTAAGTCATCTTGGTGCAATGGAGGGAGGCAAGCCTGCAACACAGCAGGGAAGAAAAAGCTTGTAAGGCAATGCTCCCAACAGCAAGTAAATCTCAAATAAATGTTGCAAGCAAGCAGGGAGGCAAGAGAGAGCCAGCAAACCCAGGCACACTGCCTGACACCCTCTATGCTCATCTATTGTTCTATCCTGATTTTTAGTGGTGGGTCTTCCCCCTAATCCTCCATCCTGACCAGCCTTTCTGAGCTTTCCTACACAGCCACACTGGCTGCACCCATCGATCATGATGGGAGATGGGATTGTGAACCATGACACCTGTGTCAAAATGGACCCATCAGGAAATAAACTGGAAAATCCTTCATAGCCATACTGAGATAAAGACTTTAAGGGAGAAGAGGTATACATGCAGGACTGACACAGTTTCGAACACTCAAATATTAATGAAAATCCAGGGAGGAAAGTATACCTTGCGTATAAATAATTCTCATGAAATCACAACCTTGATTCCCAATACATTAATCTACAGCACTTGTAGATTAGTAACCGGGGGGGTGGGGGAGAAGAGGGGAGAAATAGTACCAAATACATGTCTTCATTATTCACTAGGTTTTCTAAATCTATTCCGACTTACCCACTTCCGCAAGGAGGATAAGGCAGGAGAAGCGAATGCATTACTCTCAGCAGCATGGGTTTTTATAGAGCGCCCAGTCCCGCCCAGAGTGTGAAAGGCATGTCTGCACCCCAGGTCAGCTCCAATTACCAGACACATTTTGCTTCCCTCATGACTCCTTCTCATTGATATACCGGTTCTTCCCAGGGTTTCTGATTATTGGTCCAGCACTGTGACATGCAGGCTACACCCTTCAGGTTCCTTTCATCTCAAAACTGTATAAGACAATTAAGCCATAGTATCACCATGCTGAATTGACTTCTTCAGTACAGCAACAAGTTGACAGAATATGCAAAGATGTACAAATTACCAAACATGTCATTTTTGGAAGACCAGCCTCACCATGCATGTTGGCCCATGTACTTTGTTGTACTTTTTTTTTCCCGAAATACTTGTGGAAGGGGTAGCCTCTCCTTTTCATGTATTTCATAACGTTAATGACACATGAAACAGCACATTCTTAAGAATCCTTTTGAACATTTCCTGTGACTAGCAAAGGGGGAAAGACCATTTCTTTGATTTGGTGCCATCATGCAATAGGATATTGCTGTGCTGATTTATTCAGCTAGAAAATTGGCCTATAAGCATTAAAATGGTATGTTTATGACGTATTTTTAGAGAAAAAAACATTTAGAGACCCAATACTGAAGCTATAAATTACAACCTTAATAAAGCATAGAAACAGGATAACCTGACATATGTTTTTAGAAACTGTGTTACATAACACTGGGGTGTTTTCCACTAACATAGTATTAATATTTAAATAATAAATCTCTTTGTACATGTAAATCTTTAATAAGTATTAATGAAGGCTTTGACATTAAAAATTTAGAGAAAGGCCCAGAACATCTGTCATGCCTGTTATTATCCTTCCTTTAGATGCAAGTAAACAGCAGTGTTTTGAGGTGACGGTCACCAGGGAAGACTGGGATGTTGCTGCTTACCAGGTCACATTCACAGGGCTCAACATTATTCACCCTCATTAACAACATTAAGTTAAACACATCAACTTTTCAACACTTCAGTTAAGAAGTTGTCATATTAAACCATATTTAGCATTTGGGGGACTTCTCAGGAAAACTACAGTTATTACAGAGATATGTTCCTGTTTGTTTTATCTTATTCCTTGTAATGAACCCCTGAGTGAATCATTTTCTGATCTAAGTGTAAACAATCACTAAGCAGATATTTTTTGATCCAATTTGTGTCACTTGGGCTGGCTCTCCAGAAGACTGAGTTTGTAAGTTTATTTCATACATGGTGCAAAGCCTGGAAATTTCAAATATCATTATTTCTGCTTGAAAGGCTTTAGATTTATTATTGGTTGCTACCTGGTTTATGGTTCCCATAAAGTCTTGTCATTGACCCCTTGCCTTATTAAAAATATTTCCACTGCTCTTACACCAAAAAGGACCCCAGTTTCTTTTAGATAGATTTAGGAGGTGGCTGTTGATATTTGGTAAAAGTAACTGAAAGAGCATAACAAGCAAGTAAATTGAATTTTCTACAAAATGACTTTCCTGTGACAGGTCACAGTATACAATTAATACGTCCATGCATATTTGATTGCAGCAAGGTACAGACCAGACTTGTCCTCTAATCCAAACACCTTTCTTGTACTTCTGCTTTTGAGCTGGAAATAATACAAACAAAATCATAAATACAAATAATGCCAATATTCTGACCTAAAAATACAATTTTGAAATAAAAACAAACAAACCAAGAAATGCTTTCTAGGGATTATTATTTCTGAAAAAAATTTGAAATTCTTTCTTCCTCAAACCAATCCAGAGTCATTGCAGGCTTTGTATACTGAAATTTGTCCATTCCTCCAAAACTGGGATTGTGAATGTCAATCAACTCTGCTCTCAGTATCCTTCCTTCCCTTTCCTGTTATAACTCAGATTTCACCATACTAATTCTACAAATATAATTGACCCAGGAAGTCTGAACATGAAAGAAAACTGCAATGCAATGTCATGCTTTTGGAAGCCAAGAACTGACTAATAATCACAAACCAAGAAAAACAATTACATCAACTGAAGGAATGACGTGTATAAGTAAATTTGTTTTGTGATGAATATGAGTTTAAAGCACAGCAGGCTTGGTCAGATAAATATATAAAAGGGAGAGAAATTCAAGGCTCTCTACCCGCATCTCCAGGCTTACATTCTCACTGAACTTGGTAAGTCAGACCTACTATAATGTCTTTATAGCTGTGTAGATGCTGTGGGTTTGCTATATTGCTATACAGACGGCAGTTATACTTTAAAAGCAAAGACTGTGATTTCACAGCCATGCAAGCATAATTCTTTCTTGTTAAAAATGGCATATTAAGATGCCTGCATAAGGTTAGAAGATCGTCTCATCTAGCCATGCATTATGAGAAATTACCTTATTTTATGATATACGGAAGTATTTCAGGCTTTTTTATTTTGAAGCAGACAATGGATTACATTTTTTCAGTTATTTTGAACAAAAAGCAAGTATATATTCAACTGGCAATTAAGGCACAGACACAGGTTCAAACAAACAAGCTGCCTTTTTCAGCAGAGCACTGCTGACTTGCACAAGGGGAGGATTTCTTCTGTGGTGTCTGGTCTTGACAGCAAAAACTGGCAGAATTCATTCCTGAACTAGTGTCTGTTCAATTACGGTTTTTAGAGAAGCATTAGACACTGCTACAGACAATCTAATCCTAACAATATTCTCTCTAAAATACTATCTGAATCTGCACTGCCAATTTTAAGCAATGGCAGCAAGAAAAGCAGCATGAAATATTTTTATGGAGAAAAGAAGGAGGATAAACAGACAGGAGTGATCTGGGCAAGAAGGAGACAGGGTATAGCCTTGAATGGAGATGTTCAGTTGGTTCCCGTGTTTGCCGTTCTCTCCTCTCCCTCTCTGCCATGCTTACACAGGGTTTGCTAGAAGCATTAAGCTGCCACTTGGTCTCTGGGGCAGACCATATCTTCTTCTTTTCTGCTGTGTTTCAGACTTGCCTCCCTCCATTGCACCAAGATGACTTACTACTACCAGAACCAGTGTGAGGATGCCTGCTACACTCCTTGCAACTATGGGACCATATACAGCTACCAGACCTATGACTACGGGAGCCCCTGCGGCTACCGGGGCTACAAGGGTCTGTGCAGTTATCGGGACTGCTACCCTTCCCACAGCTCCCGCTATTGCTACCCCTACTCTTCTTGCTACACCCATAGATACAGCTATGGGAGCTGCTACCCCTGCTAAACCCAGCCATATAGCGACCAGTTAGGAAATGAAAGGCAAAATAGTGATTTACGACTCCTGTATGAATTTTACCTTTGCTAAGCTCCTGTGACAGTGACTGCGGTCAGGAATGGTCCTGAGTGCTTAATATCTCTCTCCAATGTCTGCAGCTATTTTGAATAACCTGCTTTTAGGGTCAACTTTTCCTTCACAGCCTTTGTTGGTGGATATACTGTGTATTTTGATGCGTAGTTTTGCAACAGGAGGTGCAGACCAGAGCAGATGCCTCATCTTGCCATATGTTGTGCTGACAGCTCTGCTCTTCACCAAACACCACCATAGTCCCAAAAGCATCTGCTGTGAAATGTAGTAACTCTTTGTTTAAAGAATGTATGAATCTCTGGATACCCCTATTCTGTACTACTATAAGCTGTAACTGCTGTGTACAGTGCTTCTTACTCTCATTAAAAGATCTTGCATCGCAGTATGGCTTTCTGGGCTTTTTTTTCTTTTATATTTGACTTTACTAATTATTTACCTGACACATGGCAAAAAAAGGAGGCACTAGCTTTTCAGATCTTCAATTTTAAGCATCCTGTAGAATCTGAGGTGACTGAGGACATATTGAACGCCTCAATTTCTGTCTCCTCCAAGACAGTCCTCAAAACTCACATCTGTCATGTCTTAACTCTGCCCCTTTTCCACCAAACACACCAAAACACTGCTTATTTCCAAAATACTAGCTTAGAAATGTAAAGATGCAGGAAAATTAAACCAGTACTTGCTGACTACATTCCAGCCCAAGTTATGCTACATTTGAGGATCCAAAATGCACCGAGACACAAAATGCCAGACTCCCTAAGCTTTCTGCAGCTCTGAAATAGATACCAGGAGCTCACATTCACCTCTTCCCAATGCATATCAAGGTTTAAATACTGCCATTTCTCCACCAGAGATTACTTTGTGCAGTTGACATCCTGTGTGTGAGCTGTGAGCTTAGTCCTTCCCATCACTGCCCTGGCCGGGCTGGCTTTGGGCATGCATTCTGCAAGCGTCTGCCAGCCTTTGCCATCAGCAAAAACTGTTTTACAAAGGAAGACAAGAAGCATGCAGATTCCAGATAAGCCAAGGCTTCAAGGGGAAGCCTCTTCTTCCCCATAATTAACAAGAAGGCATGTGACAGGGAGGGAGAAGAGTTGCTTAAAGTAAAGGTGACTGTCAGGTTGATGATGAAAGGATGAACCTACTGGGACTGTTCCCAGGCTGGAGCCATCTGGAGCCACAAGAAGATTGAGTTTTGGAAGTGATTTCCAGCAGGAAATGTTTCTCCTCCCAGTCTGCAGGAACTTCAGCTCTCCAGCAAACGCCAATCTGCATGTAGGAGGCAGAGTTATGGACTTTGGTGCTGACATTTCCCTGGTGGGTAGACCATCAGGGAAGGGATTGCTGTAGGGTTTCTTGTCTCATCCCATAAGTGCCAGGTGCAACCAATTCTCTGCAGAAGCAAGGATCATGTGAATTTGCATCCACGTAAAAGCAGAGCATAGAAATGAAGCAGAACCTAGACACTTATTCAACAGGTTATTGAAGAGGTTGACAGAGGAGACTGCAAAAGAGAAATCTGAAGAAAACAAGCCCATGAGTCCCGGGGTGAGCTGCCAGAAACATCCATCAAACCCTGCTTTGAAAATTCACCATTCTGGTCTTATAGTAACACACTGGGTAGTTCTAGAAAATTATTTTGGACAAATTATCTACTAACAAAGGTTTTTCCTGTTCATTGTGCTGAATTGTTATATTAATTCCCTTTTACTGAAAATGTTCTCATCTGATATAACAGTCTAAAAATGCAAATCAATGTTTCCCTCAACTGGTCATGAAGTGCAAATTCAGCATCTGAAGGTATTAATTTTTTATTTAAAAGTAGCTCTGGTTTATGCATAAATTTGTTTTAAGAGAAGTTATCAGTTGATGCAGTACATCATAGACTTTCCTATTTCAGAGTAACACAAAGAAATTGGAAATGGTTTGTCTTTCAATTAGTACAGTCTATTTTTTCACTTGTTCAAAATGTTCACATTTAAATTTTGTATATAATACAAAAAAAACCAATAAAAATATTTATACTTATATGAAATATCCTTCATTATTTCAAAAAAATGAAATTACTAGAATTTTTTCAATAAATATTGTCAGTCGTAGCATGTTGTCAGAAGAAATAGGGAAAAGTGGATCACATCTCAACAAATTATGAGATTTTTTATGTACACACACAAACACACACAAATATACCCTATTTTTATGTATTTAAAATTACATGTGTTATTTCTATATAATTTTATTACTGATGTGATAGGAGATGAAATAACTATGCACTTGATAAAATAAAAGTTAGAGAAAATAGAAACATCCACCTTGAGAGAAAATATCAACATTTTTCATTAACTTTTTAAGAAGTTCTTTTTAATACACACTTTTAAAGTATTTATGTTAGTTCTGGTATAAACTCTACCGTAGTACAGCTGGAAAAATACATCAAATGAAGCAATAACACAGGAAAAATCATTTGACAAATGAAGATGACAAAAAACAATTGAAATCTTATAGGGATTAACACACTTAAACCTGCAAAGTTCTCATGAGTCAAGGCTCTTAACTAAATGTCTTAATATATTTTCCTCTGTGAATTTGACTCCATCTTTCTATAACTAACAGGATTTTTTATTGATTGAATGCTGTTGTGTGACTTGAAGTCTATTTGAGGCACTTACCTGTATTACTTTTGTTTGTAGGTACAGAAGAGCAGGCATTAGTGAATTCACACTTCCCAAGCTTAATTTCTGATTTTCAATATTTGGGACATCAAAATATTCTATTATTGAGCAGTTAGGTAACTTCGAAAAATCTCATGCATGTGTGCAATTTTCCAGGACAATTAATGGCCATTTCAGTGCTCTTCAGCTGTTTGTGAGGGACCTGGCCTCAGCTGCCATGCAACAGGCTGCTTGGTCACTCAGAAATTACGATCTTGACCTGTACAAACAGCAGCAAAACTAAATTTTTTTGCACGTCACAACTTCAATTAATATAATTGGTTTCTTCAATGTCAAGGATCATTAGTCTTTTCTCATCTCCACATGACAATGCAAAAGTTATGAGCTTCTTTCATCTTAAAACTTTTGGGGTCATCCTCAGTTTTAATTATCAAATCTAGCTACCAGAATGGACAAGAGAATGACAGATACTCAGACTAGAGATGACTGAGAATAAAAGTTCATATATTTGGGATATTTTTAAACATATTAAAATTGTGTGTAGCCTGAATTATGTCAGCATTTCCTAGAGGAAAGAAAAAGTCCTGTACCCCTACATATACCTAATATATATTTTAAAATAAAACCTAGTGCACCCTCTCTTCCTCACAGAATAAAAATTCCTACTGCTAGAGTAGCAGAGGAGGCAAAAATATTTTGTGCCACTTTTCTTTGCCTCCTACTTGTGCCTGTAAAACTGAGGTTTGTATTTGAGAAAAAATAGATTTTTTCTCCTCTTCTTCTAAAATATTTTTATTTTATACCTTTAATATTTCTTTTCAGTCTGGTTCACTAACAAAAACCAGGACATTGATAAAAGTTCAGCATTCATTTGGGTAACTATTACATACATATACATAAAGGAGGGAGGAAAAATTAATCACATAGTCTATATCTCGCCATTGCACCTGCTCATACCACAAAAAAATTCTTTCAGAATATCACCAAAGCAAATGTGAATTAAGTTCTATAACGCTGATCTTAGCAGAATATTTAGAAGTTAAAATTATAAATATTATCTTACAGCAAATCTTACTGATGTTGGTTTTCAGCCTCATCTAACACTGGCTTCCCAAAGGAAGCAGAGCACAACACTTAAAGTCAAGAGCCTTTTTTTTTTTTTCTCAACAAATACCTGCTTGTGTGACCTTCAATGCAGTGAGCCATTCCTCATTTGCATATTAAATGAGGATAATAACAGACATTCTAGAAGTGCTGAGCCTCATCAGAATTTATGGTATCAATGCTTTTCCAAAACTGTCATTAAAGATTTAATTTAACAATGTTTGTATTATTTAAATACTAATGGTTTGTTACGGAAAGGTGCCTCAATGTTGTATAATAAACAACAAAACAGGGAAGGGAACCCCTGGGCTAAGCAATGTTTGTTTTTATTAAAACTAAGGCATTAGTCGTCATCCTCACTTAGTGTAGTCTGGCAGAGATACAGCCATATCTCACTGGATAACACCACCACGAAAAATCAGAGAAGTGATTTCTCCTTTCCTGGCTTAAAAAATCCCTTCTGCAGTGGGCAACTTATAGCACTTCACCAGCCTTTTTATTCTACTAAAGCCCATTACAAAGCAACGGTCTTCACTGGACACCTCACTGCTAGCTACCCTCCCCAGCAAATGCTTCCTACCAGTCAGGAAAGCATGGTCTCCATCTTACTGGCTTCCACAGCCTTCCTAAAAGACTGCTCTCCCCCTTTTCTCTACTGCAGTCCCTGTGGTAGACCAACAGGAACCCCAGATTTGTTCTGCACTACCAGATCCTGCAGCAATACTTGCCCCAGTATTATATATGCATATATGTACCTCATACATACCTCTCATGTATCATATGTGTGTGATATCACAAGACATTGATTCAAGCAAGATTTTCTAATAATTTCATCCAGAAAAGAGAGAGAAAAAAAGACAAAAACAGACCATAAGTCTTAGACACATTGCTCAGGTGCTCTGTTAATTGATCCTGTGCCTTGGCCTGAGCTTCTCATGGTGCATATGCCAAATTACAGACAGTAGAAGAACCTAAAGGAATCAATGGAACGCCTGTCATTAATTGCGACGGAAATGAATCAAAAAGGTTAGTAAAAGCCCTAAGCACATAGTATAATGCCTCTTTCCTCCTCAGGTATTTTACGTCACCTGACAATGCAGTATCCATCTCCTTTGTAGGAGCATAGCAGAAAGAAACAGTCTATGGACTCCGCAGTTAGGCAGGCAGTGTAGCTGGAACTGTTCTATGTATCCTCCAGTTTCATTCCCAGTTGTCCTTTGGGTGAATTCCCAGAAACCCATTTGTCCTAGAAAGTTTTAAGATGAAAGAATCTCACAGGATATAATCACAATGTGCTACCAGAGGAATTTGAAAATTGTCCTAAATGTGGAGGAAAACAATTATAGCAATTGGACTGGTGATGTACTTCCAAAATTTGTTTTGTGACTAACAGACAATGGAAGCACCGGGAGAATTGCACTGACTTCCACAGGTCTAAGAAACCGTATAAAAGTGCTCACAACCCCACAATCCTCACACCGCTCCTCTTGGTTGACTCTCCTCGGTAAACTTGGTAAGTTCAGATCCAATTCTTATAGAGATACCTTTAACTTGGGAATAAGTCCTTTACTAGCATTATCTGATTTTTAACAACAGTAGAAGTATTTTATCACGTATGCTTTTAATCTGTACAGTAAAAAAAGTGGGGACACTGATGAATGAACTTTCAGATATCATTGGTAAGATGTGAAGCCTAGTAAGAAGTTTTGTCTTCACGTAAGAGAAAGCAAAAGCTCTACTTCTTTGGCATTTAAAATGAAACAGAATTTTTCTTTTTCTACTTGGTGATACTTAACACTGAAGTTTTGGTTCATGGACAGAATTGTATATTACGCAAAGTGGAAATGGCTTTTTGATGGAAAGATGTTGCGATAATGAATATAGACAGGTCACGTGAATTGCTTTAGTCTCTCTGAAGTCACTGGAGCAGCTCTGATCTGCAGCAGCAGAGAATTTAAACCTTAGCACTTCACTGCGCAGCAGAGTGTTTTCAGTATCCTTGCTAGAACTGGAAATAATGAAGTGTGTGAACCAACGTTACACAGGAAAAGGAACAGTTTACGTGCCGAGATTAAAACCAGACAAGGAGGCTGACTTTAACAAACTTGTCATGTTGTGTATGAATGCTTCAGAGAACTTTTGAAAATGCTGTGTGGGATTCAGGTCAGACATTAAGGCACCTACATGTGCATATCCTGAGCCTCAGACTAGCTGTCAGGATTAACCTCAGCTGCCTGTACTGGGAGCTTGGAACCAAACGCTCACAAACACATATGTTTGGATATATATCTGCACGCTGAACCTCCTGCATCCAAAGCCCAAAAATACAGAGTATTATGTTCACTTTTAAGAGGAGAAGCTAAATAATAGAAACTGTGTCTCGGTCAAATCTAACAAGGAGGGAGCACAGAAAGGGGCTGAATAAAATGGAAGCCAAAACCACATCCAAAGACTGAGGGATTTGCTCAATGTTTCTTTCCAAATCCACCATACTTAGGCCACCAAGCCACCTCTGCTCCTGCTTCCTGCAAGCTGAGCCTACCCTTTGCCTGCTGCTTTGTTTCAGGTTTGCCTGCCTCACTCCACCACACCAAGATGTCTTGCTGCTATGGATACCCATGCTACAGCGTGTGCTGCTCACCCTGCTACAGGACCATGTGCTGCTCCCGGACCTACAGCTGCTGCAACCCCTGCAACTACCGGACTCTGTGCTGCTACCGGCGCAGGTATAGCTGCGGAGACTGCTGTAGCTATGGGACCACACGCACGGCCCGATACTACTACCCTTCCTGCTGCAATTACAGCTACAGGTGCTGCTACCCTTGTTGCTAAACCCAGTGGCAAAATCTCTGCAACAAGAATCAACCCCAACTAGGCAAGCAAAGATGAACGGCTAATCTGAAGCAATGTTTACAGAAATGCTGAGCCCCTGTGACAGCAACTGAAGTTACTGAGAACAGGGAGCTTGGATGCTCTCTAAAATTTCTTGGCATTTGTATTTTTGTTGTTCTTTCTGTCTGCTTCTTCCTGTCTTTCTCAACTATAAGTTCTCTTTTGATATTGTCCTGCATTTAAGCCCCTTTACACCCCTTCAGCAGTGGGAACAATGACCTGTGGTTCATTTGAAGCTTCTTACAGTTGCTGCAGTGGTGTTAAAGGACTTCTGCAAAATTAGATTTTGTGTCATCTGCATTTTCAATAACTACTTCCAGTAAGGTGCTGCAGTGCTGTGTAATGGAGAAGTATTACGGCTGTCTCTCCTTTGATCTGGATTTACAAGTACCAAAGGATGAACAACACAGCTTCAACAAAAAGGAGTGATCTGTATAGCACAGTGCAATGACTCATCTTCTGTAGTTCTTTCCAGTATCCCAAAACTATAATCTTTCCGTACCTGTGCCAACTCCTTTTCTTACTGCATTAAAATTTTTCTGCATTAAAAAAAAGAAAAAAATAATTGGAGTTCCAGTCATCTTCTTTCCTCTGTCCCTAGTTTAAATGAATATACTGACAGTGGTGGCATCCTGAAGGAACTTTCTGTCCCTAGTGTTGGCAAAGCACTTCATACCCCTCCACGTTCAGAGCAGCCAATCCCATTAAACATACTCTTTTCTTCCCTTCTACCCCTTAGAAATTTGAGAAATGCCACAATTTCTCCCTTTCCTTTACTTAATTGAAACTATTACCAGATATAAAGTTAACATATTTCAGCATAATAGGGCTGTAAAAGTCTTTATAACAATGTTTTAAAACAGTTAGCAGAGTTTATTGCAGTAGATCTAAGCATAGTTTGACTCAAAGTAAAAGTAAAACCATAAAAGGTGGATGTTTAGAAATAAAAGAACAGCTTCTATAGTTTTACT
>JANXJC010000091.1:11581113-11591546 GCA_027564655.1 Leptodon cayanensis | reverse complement strand
GAATACTGGGAACATGACCACTTCCTTGGTTGTACCCTGGTTGCCAAGGAAGTCCTAGAACCAAAACCACTACAGGGAGATAAACCACTAAATTCAGCTGGCCTTTTTCTGAAGAGATATTCTGAGTTGGAAAGAGGAAAAAGGACGACAACATTGAACATTATCAAACCACAGTCATGCCTCATGGCATGACCTGTATCAGAGCCTATTCTCACCCCCACACCTCAGCTTTGCTCTACTGATAAATTAAGATGGTCCTCACAGGTACCATGCTTGTGCGGATCTATCTTTACCCATACATAAAACAAGAATAGCACTGACAGAAGCTATTAAATAGCATCTTCATAAAAGGACCTCTTAAAACTTCTCACAAATGCTCATTAATGTTTTACATGAGCAAAGCTCTTAATGATGCCAGCACTTATCCAATTTAAAGGATGCATCTCAAGACATCAAAGGCTACTAATTACATCACATGTAGGGAGCAGTTTCCCTTCTGATAGACAAGCACAAGGCACACATACAGGCAGCATCCACACAGGCACAACTGAGGTCTAGGTGCAAACCAGCAGCTGTTGGTATGGTCACAGAGTAAGATAATAGGGTCATTAGAAAAGCACTCTGCCCTTTGCTGTCACTGGGATGCCGTAATCTAGTCCAACCTGGTAATTCCTTTTTTCTCACCAAAGGAACCCAACCAGATGTCACCAACATAATTGCTAATCAAATCAGAGATTTGTCCTGTGGCACAGCCCTGCGACTTTTACACCCCACCAAAAGGCAGTATCAGCTTGCCTGCACACTTTCCACTGGCCTTGTTTCCAGCCATAAAAAGCAACCAAATGCAAAGCCTAATAAAACTAGGAAATGACTCTTATTAAGTTTGAAGAGCATTAGATCAGTCATACAATGAGTAGCCAAGTGCCAAGATTTAGGTACATCTCTCCCAGCCTCACTTTGCAAAGCCAGATTCCTCAATGCCCCCAGCTACCTAACTGCATTTAAATGAACAAAAGGGAAAATGGAGTAAGGATGATCATTGCCCACTTCCCCCCTGCTGCTTCCTGATTGTCAACCTACTAAAAGAAGCTTTAAGAGGAGAGGGACAGATTTCTTTACATAACTAATGAGGTCAATGAAATAAAAGGTGGCTTTTACTTCTCCTGTAAAGATTTAAAATGGAAAGAACCCACAGGGTGTGAGGTGCCTTTCATGGTGTTCGGCAGTAAAAATATATTAATAATCACGAGTGAGATAATTACAGCCAACAAAAAAGTTGCATATGAACAAATTCTCTCCTGTATCTAATTAGGATTTGATATACAGTGGCTCAGGTTTTCCATGCAGCCTAAAAGACCATATAAAAACACTCATTTCCAAGCTTTCAATCCAGTTCTTACTCTCTGCTGTGAGCTTGGTAAGTTATTTGCCTATTTCTATTTCTAACTAGAAAAATGTCTTTTAGTTAGTATTTTGAACTTGAATTTAGATCCTGCAGAAAATACCCTGACACTGCAAATTAAGGAGGTTGTTTCTTTTAAAGGATCTTACTTGGGTTGGTTGTTTTGGCATTTTTGTTTGTTTTGTTTTTTACAGGTATAGACCAATACAGGCTTTTAAAGTTGAGCCCGAGATTTACAGAACCTCACCCAGTTTGGAATGTGTTGTTTTCACTTCCAGCTGGCCATTTAGGTACCCATATCTTCAATCTGCTTTGAAAAAACTGATTTTTAGATTTCTTCTATATTGGAGGCCACTTATTTTAGTTGTTCAAGTAACTATTTCTGTTGGCAGCTGACCTTTACCATCCTAGTCAAAGACTGATGTAGATTACTTCTATTATACCACATAGGCTAATTTTTATCTGGAATAACTGAAGAAAAGTTTGGCTTCTGCATATTCAAGACCCCTTTTAGATACACTTTTGGGGGGATTCTTCTTTATAAGAGCTAGAATTACCTACCCACTTTCAAATATAGCAAGAAAACCTGATCCAATCCTGCCTGGCATTTCTCCTGTGTCTGCAGTTAATTGCCAGCTGACATCTTTCTAAACAAATCGTGTTTATCTACAGTAGCTGGGACCTAACCCTTGAGAGCTTGTTCTTAGAGTCATCCTGTATATCTGCAAGAGCAACTGCCACCAAATTGCAAAGTAGACACCCAAGTGCCATTTGCTGATGCTGAGGAAAGCTGATTTGCAGTCAGATTTAAAATTTTAATTCGGAAATCCAAGGTCTCGGCACTTCTCCACACTCACTCACATCTTTGGAATGGACACCTCTTATCTCCCAAGTGTGGCAGAGACAGCTCTGACATCCCACAGCTAGGCAATGCCTGTTCCCAGCAGCTGGGACAGACCCTGCACCCTCCTGCCTTCAAGGCAGGCCATCTCCATGCCAGGAGCAGTTCAGCCCTGGCAGTACTGGGTGCTCCACAGGCTAATTTAGGCAGCTGAGGTGCAAACATGAGCAGACACCTCCTGTGATTCTTGCAGCCCTTTGGTCCCCCAGCTTCTAGTGGAGCAAACTCAGAAAGTGCAAGAGACAGAGTACAGAGTAGCCAGTAAAGCAGCTACACAACTGTATCCTCAGATGCAGAGTTACATTTGACTTTTTCTACTTATACGGGACACTGGCAGCTTGAGCCAGAGTTTCAAAAGTCACTCTTAATGAACATTAGGCTTTTAAAAATAGAGCTCTGCCACATCACCCTGCCAAAGATAACAATCCTCTGTTCTGCAATTTAAATTAGCATAAAGAATGGCAATGCTTTCTTTTGCTTTATCTAATGCCAGCAGAATGCAATTCCAGTTTCAACTAAAACATCTGGAAAGCAAATAAATGATAGCCCTTGCCACAAAAAGATGAGAACCTCATCACTTATCCCAGATACGCCATTGCCTCACTAGCTGAAGCATGCAGGTCACTTCACAGCTATGCTTGGAGCTCCCTTTCTTCTAGGGATAATAGCTACCTGCTCCACATGACATCTGAAGCTGTGAAAGAGATCATTAGTTAAATGCAACGCTGTGCAGTTTCTGCTACAGAGATGAGGGCTAAGAGTCAGAGCAGCAAGCTCAAACAGCAGAAAGGCAGCCTGTCAGATACAAGCAGTGATCTGCAGGGAATTAATTTACTTTTCTTCCCTACTTTGTTTTTTAGGTTCACCTCCATCCCAGAACAATGGTTTATTACGGGTACCAATACAAGCAGCAATGCTATATTCCAGGTGGAGTGAAGTATACCACACCGGTCTTCACACAGTGCCACAACCCCAGTGTGGTGAAGTGCATGTCATGCACACCATGCGCTTCCAAAGGCACCAACATGTGCACTTTGAGGAAGACCATGCAGAGCAGCCCCATGTGCTCAGCACCATGTTCATCACGGTGTGTTGAGACACACATTGTGGAAGGCCACTCTTCCTCCTGTAGCCCCACGTCTCCTGATCCATGCACCCACGTGCAGGGCAGGGAACATCTCTGTGTGCCACGGTGTGGACAGCCAGGCATTATGAGATGCCCTCAGATATGCACTCCAGCTCACAACTACCAGCACAGCTCATATCCTTACTCATACCAATGGTCCAATAGCTACCACTACAACTGTGGGCAACAATGAGATCCATGGAGGTGCCCACAGAACAACCAGGTGATGAAAAGCAAGATGCACACCCTAGCTGAGTTCACAGGCACAGCTTTCAGAAGCACAACTCTTCTCCTGCTGCAGTCACTGGGGCTTGTGGACAACCTGATACCTTTACAAACTAGACCTAATTTAATCCTCTTCATGTTATACTCTGCATTAGATTTAGAGGTCTCATAGCTTCATATCTAATCTCCTACCATCTACAGTGGACTCTGATCTCGACTGCATGAAGACAGTTTTTCCATGACTGCCAGTGTAAAGGATATGCGAGTTTTCCCATGGGCATAATCACTCACATGGATTACATTGCAAAGTGGCCTTAGCTAGCCCAGTGCCAACAAAAACCAGCTCCTTCCATGCTAACATTGCTAAGAATACACACTTCTTTCTGCTTTCAACTTTCTTCCAGAGATTTTGTACAGAAACTGGTTTTTAATTCTGTACTTTGCTCTATACGCAACAAACAGAAGACAAATAAATATAAAATGGTGGAAAACAGGACTTGGTTTTCAAGTCAAGGGGGTGTACTGTGTGAAGCAACTCACTCTGGAAGCACTTACTACTTACTACCACGTCTGATGTACCAGCTGGAAGTCAGAGAGTACTTGCTCTATAGTCTGCATTACTTTATTCTCTATGGTATATAACCAACATCTCACATAATAAAGCCTCTACTGCATTGAACTACCCACTTTCTATTTTGGTTTCTTCCTCCATCCCTTTTCACACTTGACTCAGCTGAAAATTCCCAGTTGTACAGCAGCCAGGGAAAGAGAAGCTGTGCTTCCACCTGTGCTGGTAACTGTGAGAGACTGAAAGAGTTAATGTCTCAAACATTGTGGTGGGGCAAGTTCTGCATAAAGACAAACCCTGCACAGCAAGGAACCAAGGTGAAAAGCCCATCAGCTCAGACATCAGCAACAGGAGGGGGAGGGCATGCTGGAGGGTGCGCAGCTCCCTGTTCTGATAAGCTGTTCTGATACAAAGGTTAAACAATGGCCATGTCTGCAGGGAAGGAGAAGCTACTCCATAAAGGACCCCCAAGCCCAAAGGCTCACAAACTGCTCATTAACCTGATGAGTTGGGGTGCCTGCCCGAAGGAGGGGCAAGGATGATAAAAGGACACAAACTGAAGCCCCGGGGTGCGCAAGCCCACTGGAACTGGACCCCTCGGCTGACTGAACCAACACTGGACCCAGGACTGGTGAAATCTTTCTCTCTTCCTTTCTCTCTCTCTCTGTCTTCCTTTTCCACAATCCCTACACCTCATCCGTTTCAAGATATAAACCATTGACCAAAGTCTAAGAGACTAAGAGTGGATCCAGCTGCCCCTAGGCCCTTCTCTGAGGAGGAGTCTGGAAAGCAAGGGGGTCTGCTCTGAACCTCGTGACTCAACGGGAGGGACCTCCTTATTCCCTGAATTGATGTATATGGTTATGCAGTTCACAGAAGTAGTCTTATGCCAATTCCTGTTGTGAGAAACCCTGCCACCTACTACCGCACCTCCCCAGTTCAGCTTGCTTCTGTCATGAATAAAATCTTTAAGTGATCGTTTGGTGTTGTTTCACCTTAATTTAGCTTGAGGGAATTTTGAATTAAACACGACTCCCTGGTCTGTCCAGTCTGGGTCGTGACACTTTCCCTTCATCCAGATTAAATTGCTGACAGAATGGAGCATGAACAGATCTTTGTGTATGTACCAGGAATGTCTATGAAGACTCCCAAGCTGGGTTTCTGGTTTGAATCTAGCTAAATTTACAGCAATCGGTAGCAAATGCTGAAGCTCCTTTCCAATCTGGAGATGCAGACTCAGAAAATTACGGTCTAAATTGCTTCCTCGACCATGATACATATTACTGGTTATTTTAGGCAACTCTTCAAGCAATGTGTTGAATGTTGTTTGTCTGATGGTCAAGCTTCCAGGTCAGGCATTCTAAGCACTAG
Organism: Leptodon cayanensis; assembly: GCA_027564655.1. Lineage (NCBI taxonomy): Eukaryota > Metazoa > Chordata > Aves > Accipitriformes > Accipitridae > Leptodon > Leptodon cayanensis. The sequence continues at coordinate 11,585,953 of JANXJC010000091.1, read as the reverse complement.
CAGAAGGGGTTTGCAGGGGTTTTGTTTGTTATTAGCATTGGATTTTAGGGGAGAGTCCCCAAATAAATTAATGGAGCCAATTTTGATTCCATGATTATTAACATTGCAGCTGTTATTTGACTGGCCCCTCTTGGCTGAACTAAGGATAGTTTCATTAATTTTTATTACCAAGGAAACACAGGTTTTGGCCTAGCCACTACCAGGTGTCATGGACTTGCAGCAGTTTTGCAGCAGCACTGAGATGTTTACTTATCAGCTGTGGTTAGAATATTTGTTTTTAAAGTCAGGGCCTCCTTCATTGAAAAAGTCCTTCACAGTTTCAAGAGTAATCGCCTCTATCTGGCAGGTCCCCGGGGGCACTGCCAGCTCAGCCTGCCCTTACCCAGTTCTCTGGGCCTCCGGGCTCCCACCCACAGCCCAGGACCCCATGACAGCCCCCTGGGGCAGTCAGTCCCTGCCCAGGGACACCCAGCAGGGCCAGGCTCCAGCTCTCCACAGCCCTGCTCTGCCCAGGCTTTGGCCACCCCACACCAGGCCTACCCACAAGCCAATGTCCTGGCCTGGTCTTGGCCTACCCCATCCCCAGGAAGGTGGCCGATGTCCAGGGCTGGGGCTGCCCCTGTGCCCCTCAGGCTGACCTGCTCCCTCCCTGCCAGCCCAGGGATCCCCAGCAGCTCCCAGCACCCCCAGTCCTGGGGAGCTGCTGGCCCGCATAGCACCATGGCACTGTCCGCTTTGGCCTTAATTGAAAAGCTGCTCACTTCTTGGATGGTCCTCACTCACATCCCACAACAGTTAGGTTTTAATGCTGGTTTTGTATGAGTGATTGCTGGGGAACAGCTGACACTCATAAAACGAAACACAGAAGATCTTGTTAATGACTTGTCACCATTTTTCTCCCTTGCTTTATGGGATGAGGGAAAGCAAACAGCTACTCGGGTCTGCACAGAAGGGCCCAGCAGCCTTCCCCAGCTTCCAGATGCCAAAATGATGTTGACTAACCACAATGCTTTATACTGAAACCATGCAGAGTGCATTTACACTGCAGATGCATATGGAAATCCACTACGTAAGAAATCTGGAGGGGAGTGGCAAAGTGGCAGAAAAGAGTTTGCCAACAAATGTCTCTCTTGTCAATTATTTACCAGGCCTAACCCTGCTCAGAGCAAGTCTCGTCTATGCAGTCTTCAAAATGCCAGCAGCAGCACAGTGGCTTGAAGTGCTCCCCATACTGCAAAGACTGCAAGGCTTGGACTGGTGTTAGCACTGTGGGGAAAATACTTCAAGGTGTCCCCAAAGCAGAGAAGGCCTAAAACCGGGGGTTTCTGAAGCTACAGGTTTTCTTGTAAAGGCTCCTGATTAGCTCGTTTGCTACTCATCTGCTGTTCTCTCAGAGAAAGTTCCCATCTATACTAAGCCCCCCTGATGTCGTACTGGAAATGTCAGCTGCTTTAAAACACAAACTAAGCATGATTCTCAGCTTACAAGTCCTTTACTCCTGTGTCATGTAAAAGGAAAAGAAGGAAGTACCCACAGGCAGCAGGGGATAAAGGGCTGAGTCGGGGTAGGAGTGCATCAGGTTTAACAGGCAAGATTTGGTAGCTTTTGATCAATTTGTGTCAAAACCTAAACATTCTCTCATTCCAATCTTAATATTAAGAGATTGTAAAATTGCTGGATTGGCATCTCTAGGGAACAGAAATCTTCTATTTTTCCAGCAAGCAGGGAAAAGGAGACTGTAGAGTTTGCTTGCTTGGCTCACCAGCAGCAGACTTGAACACTGCAACACACTCCACTGCCGCTAGTCAAATAAGCTTAGCTAGTCCCTAATTTGAGAGGAGCATGAGCATTCAGAGCCTCTTCAAATCAGTTATTCAAGTTGGTAGAGAAAAAAAGGGATGTGTGTTATGCCATCTCCTCTCTCTGCCATCAGAAGACTGTCTTTAGAGATGTATCTGTCTGATCATTGGAAAATCTTCCCAAATTAGTGATGTAGGAGAGAAAACATCTGGCCTGAACTGAGAAGTGCAGTTTATGTCTTAATTTGCCTATTCAAAATCTAATGGGAGACAAATGCCTAGAGGCATTAGGTACCCAAATTTATTTGTGCATCTGAGCTTTTCTTCTTTTTATTAGTACACAGACTCTTTATAGTTGTCTAGTTTATTAAGAAAAATGTGCTTTACATGGAATTTTATAAAACTAATATATTGATTAAATACTAGATTGGAACAAGACCTGAGGAGCCATGCTGTTCTCTTAGGTGCAAAGAGGCATTCAGGCAGCTACTTAAAACCGTATCATGTGCTCAGCAGAGCTGTTCCAAGCTATCAGCTGCATCTGCATTCATATGTACAGCATATGGTATTTAACTATTACATTTGAACTGTTGCAGCTATGCTATTGAGATGAGTTCCTGAGATTATTTCCACCCTGTGGCGTATGAGGGATATGCAGGTTTCTGAGCATAACTCCATCCCAGATTCAGAGATGTCTTCTGTTAAGCCAGTCTCTCTTACTCAGCAATTATCCTTTACACTCCCATTTGTACAGAGTCATAAGCTAACAAATACATGATCCTTGTTTGGTACAACTAATGCACTGATGATTCAGGAAAATAAAGTATCTTTTAAACTAAGAATGGTCAAGTAAACTGACCCATCAAATCTGTGGATGCTAAGCCTTGTCACAAAGCCAAATGGGCCCATTCAATGCCCTGTCAGCTGAGGCGGGCATTTAAGACCAATACCTAATTCCCATCACCATGAATGGGATTTAGCTACCTAAATAGGGATGTCTATTACTGTTTTAGATACTCAGCTGTATCCAAATCAACTGCAAAACTGCACGGCATGGGAGGCTAAATAGGCTTACTTCGCCTTTCAGTTGCCAATCCAGAAAGGCATGGCATCCTATAGGTCTCACATCCTGTCCGCCAGCCAAATACTGCATATGCAGCTCGGCATTCAAAACAGTTAGACATCTCTGTTGTCTGAACCCCAAACTTTGGGAAATACGATTGCTGTACAAGAAAGAAAAAACATTTCTAAGATACCAAGTCTAAAAAGCTCCCTGAATTACCTGTTTTCTTTCTGACCCCAGTGAAAAAATGTCAAATCTTTAATGGTGGCAGAGCAGGGAACGGGAGGTGATGTGCATGATACTTGCCATTTCAAAATAACTAATTGACTAAAAGTGGAGAGTTACTTTCCAAAAACATTGTGTCAGCTGCTGAAGTTCAGGAGAAGACTGGAATTTAAATCTTTTCTCAGAGCTTGTCAGTTGTTGGCTACAGAGAGATTCTTAATCCCTGAGTCACCTGATTCTCTCCATCTACCACACAGACAGTATCATTGCCATATTTGAGAAAGCCAGATACCTGCTTCAGCATTAGCTCTGCAACACCTGACTTCTAGGTTTTTAACTGATTCCAAGTTTCATGTTTGTTGAAATATTATTGAGTTATATAGTGAATATACATATACAGTATGTACCTATAGTGTATATATTGTGCTTTTATATATACAGTGTGTATCTTTAAATAACGTGCTTATATATTGTGTACATAAAGAGAAAAAGAGAGACAGTATATAGCAATGATTGTATATATACTAATGATGATGTAATGTGTTACAGCCCACTTTGATTTGTATTTCTTGACACATTCCTTTCTTAGCATGTGAGATAAAGCAACTTTAATTTCCTTAGACTCCACAAACAACATTCACAAGTTAGAAAACAAGGGGTTGGAAGTCAAAACATCATCTTAAGTGCTTTTGTCTCTAAAACTTAGACCAGATTTCTATATCCTGGAGAGTGTACCATCCCTGACAGAAGGGATTCTTTTTAATATTGACATGTTTGGAATTGTTCTTTTCACTTTCTGTTTCTAGACAGGAATGGGAACGATGTCAAAAGTTCAAGGACTTTGACAAGACAGGCTCTTCTCAGATGAACTGCAAGGTCTTCATCTAATCTCAGAGTTTCATATTAGGTTCTCTGAGGTGACTGGAGTGCTTTCCCAAACGGTACATAATTTTCTGAAGTTCATATATTTTGGTCTGTCTATGAAATTATATTTCAGTTATCACTGCAATAGTTGAGCTTTGAGAAACTAAAATCATTTGAGGTAATAACTAGGACAATAAATTGTCATAGTATGACTTCATTATTGATTTTAATGAAAATGTGTGATACCAAGTATGTAAACCAAAGAATACTGGCCCACACAGGACTCAAAAGTTATTCTGTTCCTGCATGTAAAGCATTAGTATCTTATTGAAATGCCCAATCTGTAGGATTACCCTTGAATTAAAAGTGATAGGATGGAAAACAAATAAACAATGCAAATGTCCAATAGGAAATTTGTGTTAGTAAAATTTATGATTATTTACTAGTGTTATTACTGTTTCTAGTAAAATCTCATTTTTGCTTTTATAACTTCAAAAGACGTAATCCTACGTTCAGAAACTGAGACGTGTTGGTCATATAAAGACCTCTTATTTTCAGTCCCTCAGATATTTACTTTGCAAGAGCCCTAAAAGCATCAACACAATTGAAGTCTACAGTGAAACAACCATGGACAACCATTGGTTCCATTCTTTGGAAATACCTGTGGACAGTAGCCTCTAGTTGTGACTAAGGGGCCTGTGATGTGGACCGAGATAAGTGCAACGAAGTCTACAAAGCTTCTATCAAACTTGTTATTTGGAGGAATGTATTGGGTCTGGATGAGATAGAGTTAATTCTCCCCACAGCAGCCTTCGTAGTGCTGTGCTCTGCATTGGTAGCTAGAAAGGTGTTGATAACACACCAGTGTTTTGGCTACTGCTGAGCAGTG
>JANXJC010000091.1:11561388-11581013 GCA_027564655.1 Leptodon cayanensis | reverse complement strand
AATAAAATCTTTAACTGATCGTTTGGTGTCATTTCACCTTAATTTAGCCCGAGGGAATTTCGAATTAAACACGACTCTCTGGTCTGTCCAGTCTGGGTCGTGACAGTAACAAATACTCAGCTGCCCACAGTGGATCTCAAAACAACTTACAGAAAAGCTGAGACAGCTCTAAAATGACTAACACAGTGAATCAATAAGCTACCAGCAAACACTGGAATTGTCAGGGCAGTGCTCTAACCCCTAGACCACACTGCTGTATGTGGTAGGTCATTAAGCTATTCACAAATTAAGGTGTTATGACCCCATCCACCAATAAATCCTAATTAAGTTTACCCTAAATCATGCCTTGTGCATTTGTAAACTGTACCCCAGCAATTCTTTGTGCTCCATCATGAGGCCAATGGATTCAAGGAGCATGAGGGAGCTACAGTAAGGCAAGCCCCAGGCAGGCACACACTCCTCCACAGTACAGCAGCAGAGGGCTCAGCACAAAAATTCCAGGCTATCAAGGACTCAGTGCCACAAACACCCCACCATTCAGAGTAATGCATCAGTATCAGAAACAAGCATAGCAGAAATTGTTAGATTTCTAGTGATTTTTTTTTTTTTACTGTCAGCCATGACATGCATTGAAATCGATACTCCCAAATATGTCACTTGTGACAAGGTGAGGCAGGCTACAGGACTCCAAATTCAGTTTGATATGCACAGCAAGGAAGCATCTTTTAAAAGAACAAAAGGTTTGAAGCCAAAAATAAAGAATTCATCTTGGAGCCAGGGAGGGGGGCAGTGGGAAGAGACAGCAGCTCTGAAGTGGCCCAACTTCCCAGGAGTCAGCAGAGGTGAGGATGACTTACACCTGCTCCAGATCTGCATAGTAGGCAAGAAGTAATAAAGTCATGCTCTCTACCAAGTTGCCAAAGGGCATGCCTCTAATGTGGTTGCATTCAAAGGAGGGTGAAGCTGTTTGGCAATACCCAGCAAGGGGAGTGCTCTCCCATTCCCTCTTCTGGCTGCTACACTACAGCCTGTGAATGCAGCACATCAGCAGACTGAGGTTATAACAGCAACATGAACAAAGGAGCCTTTCAGCAGCTCACTTCATGTTTTTTTCACCCATACTTTCATGCCACACCAAGTCTTTGAGAGGTCCTAGGTAGTCAGAGGTTTCAGTACTGTGTGTTCATCTGGGGAACTTCTCTGTTTAAGAGCTGATTGCCTTAGTTCATCATGCTCTCTACATCACTTGTCTGCAAACACTTCCCATTTGCCCAACTCCACTGAGCTCCACCAATTCTGGACAAAAGTATTGCAACAAAAATGCATGTGATTTGTATTTAAATGCATCTGTGCAATACAGCTCTCTGTTCTTTCAACAAGCTGGGCAGCAACTACCACATTTTTATTATTCCTAATTAAATACAAAAAGGGTGAGAAATTAGGAAGGCATTTAAATTGTCTCTGCCATTCAGAAACCTCTATCAAACTTTCAGAACTACCTACAGAGGCAGACAGATGCATCAATGTGGTTAAATTCAAAATACCATGCGGCTAAGTTAGCCCAGCCTAGGGAGACAGGGAACATCAGGTCAGAGCTACACTGCAAGTGCCACAGCCCACCAGCCCCGGCACCAAGGTCAACCTGCCCCCAAGGAGCTCAGCCTAGTCTGTACTAGCCACCCAGCCCAGCTTGGATGTTTGTAGGCTGAAAGCAAACAGCAGTTCGGTCTCCTAACACAAAATTTGCCCTTGACAATGTTACATTAGATCCTCTATAACTAAAGATTATAGAATTAAAATAATCTTTCAAACCAAGAGTGCTTTCAGCAGTAGCTGATAACCAGCAGTTTTAACTTAGCAGCATCAAAAAGAATAATTCAAACAAATACTTCAATAAAAATATTGTGAAAATAATTAGGACCACAATCTTTCCAGTTTCAGGTGCAGAGCTTAGGAACACATTAGAAATCTTTGTCCCATCCCAGATTTAAGTCTTACTCAGTGTACTTGTTCCCAGCCACTGTCCCCAGGAGGAGGGAGCCACCCAACAACTCTGGGGCTTCTCAGAGAGCACATCGAGTTCTCAACAAGAGTCAGGAGGACCTCAAATATTTGCAGGGTGAATTTGTTCTCTCCTTATCAGCTTTGACTTAGCACATATCTACAGTTCAAAACCTGGCAGGAAGAGCAAGAGAAAGGCTGCAAAGAGGAGGACAGAAGTGTGAGTTACTGAACAGTGGCATCATCTCTACCAGGCAAGAGCCAAAGCCAACCAGGAGAATTTCATAGCTAGGAATTTGCTCTTTAGTGAATTTCTGGTGCAATTCAAAAGCATAGCAGTTGGTGGTTTGACCCCCATACCATAAAAAACATCCTTCCTCCAACATCAGCAGTAAAGCATCCAAAGCCACTTCCAGCACACAGTAGCCAACAATTCACAGGAGAGCAGACCCACAGGCTCCTCTGCCTGACAGAAAGCACTTTCTACACATGACCCAAAACATCCATTGCATCAAAAGGGATCAGAACAGACATCCACAGGAAAGTAGTTCCCTGCATGTCCCACAGAGCTGCATTCCCTGACCCCAGACCAGCTCCAGCTCTGCAGTTGTAGCCCATCTGCTCTCATCATTGCCAGCACCTGAGCAAAATCAGCCAGCACCTGCTGCTCAAAGCCTTTAATTTAGTACTGCTTCACATGTAGCATTCAGAGTTTATTACTACTTTCCAAACTTTTTTTTATATTATACTTGGAGCCAATTTTGTGTTAGCTAACCTTACAAAGTACAGTAGCTGCCTCTATTTCAGTGCATTATAAGGCTGTGCATTATTTTAAAAGCCCAGCTTGCTCCAGACAGTAATTTACACTGAAATATCTCCTTGACATGCTCACAGCTGCCACTGGGGGGATGTGTATCTATACTTCAGCCACCTGCACTAGAAATAAGGCTCAGGATTTCCAACAGCCCAGAGAGCATCAGCTACCCAACACATTTTCAGTCACAGCCTAGTTAATGCAGCTTAGCTACGCCCTCCTCTGGGCACTACCAGCTTACACAGTTCCTGGTTTTTACAGGAACTTCAACAGCAATGAAGCTATCGCTCGCTCTCTTGCAATTAGCCAAGCTGCATTTTCTCCTGAAGCACATACAGCAGCTCCATCCCTCCTCAAAATGGGCCAGGTCAAGGACGCACTTCAGTGCTGACAGCCCAGAACTGAGCAGCTGCCCAGCAGGGACCAATGGTGCACAGCTGCTCAGCACCAATTGTTCTCAGAGGAGAACAAGCAAAAGGTTAAGATGTTGCTCTCCAAAACGTTAGGGAGGTGCTTTGGTGCCACAGAAGGGTTGAAAAGCAGGTAGAAGCCTCTCAGGCTTTCTCCCTACAGTCTACAGCCCAGGCATCAGACAGGATCCTGCAAGCCAAGGCTTTAACTGCTTGAGAAACTACAGAAACAGCCAGTAGAGAAAAACAAGAGCTAGAGCAGCCCTGAAAATATTCCAGCTAGAGATAGTAGCAGTGAAGCACAGTACTCCATAATAGTACACAGGTTAAAAACCATCTGAAACCGTTTTTCACCCCAGCTCTTGAGATGGGAATTAAATACCTGTGGTGGTCTCACAGGAGGGTTGCACAGCTGAGCTGGCTACAGACTTGCAGGCTCTTCTTCACTCCTAAGTGTTTTGCTTGGAGAAGTCTCCCCCTTGCTAAGAAAGGCAACACTCGTGGGTTTCAGTAGAGAAGCAGTTTGTAGATAAACTGATGCAAATACAAAGTCCTTTCTGGAAAAGGAGTCAAAGCAGAGTTTTCTCCACCATTTAGCCAGCACAGTTGCCAGCACTCTCACAAGCTATTATAGGGAGGAATAGAAAAGCAGAAAAGAACTTTCTGCTGCATTCAGAGCAAGCTTTCCTGTTCCTAAGCTTCACCTATCTCTGCCAGCTTCATAATACTAACCCAAATCAAAGCACCCTATTGGTAGCTAACCCCCACACCAACAGCTCCCTCAAAAGACCTCCTACAGCAATAAAAGACTATAGACTTAAGTGGGGGACAGTTATATTTAGTGCATGCCTATGTCTTTGGCTAACAAGAATGGGGCAGCTGAGAGCAATCTGTCTCCAAGCAGACATAAAGGGGGCATAGGGTTAGGGTAGCAGCTGGTCAGTATGTGGGTGGGGAGTGCTGGAGGAATGTTGTTTGTTACTGTTGGTTTTACTTCTTGAGGGGCTTTTCTTTCTAAAAGGTCTGCCTTTGGTTATTGAAGTAAGAGTTGTGGTCTGGCTTTAGCAGCTTATTGAGCACTTTGGATAGTATTGAAACAGGCCCTGTCAAATCTTTGATGCACTAGGTTTGGGGAGAGTTCTGGGGCTAGTTTCTCTCTATAGAAACTTGTTCGCAATTCTCACTACTTCAGAAGCAGTTTGCAAATCATAAACCAAATCTTAACATGGGGCTCTTTTCTGCTCAAATATTAGAAAATCAGAGCATCCTGGAAGCTGAGTTAACAACAGGCTTTAGTTTTTTTCCTGTTGTGATGCATATGCTAAAAAAGGCAGAGGTTTTTGAGCAAGGCTGCTATACTTTGAAAGACATTTATTGGTTTTGCTAGGTTTGGGAGAAATGGTAAAAGGTGGCTGAGAATAGCTTTTAGGGAAAGTGTCTTCATATGTTCATGCAACTCTTTTAAATTCCTATTCACTCTAGCAGGTGTGGGAACTTCTTTACTTTGTGGGATTGGACAGGTCCTGCTTTTTGAGAAAAGTGATATAAAGCCTTCTTCAAAGCAAAGAGAATGATCTAGATGGTCACAGAGCACCATCCTGTGGCGGTGCAGGAGCTGAGCTGGAGGAACCTGTTCCTTCCTGACTCCCCACCCCTCATTCCGGGTAGAGCTGCAGGTTCTTGTAATTAGCTGATGCATAACCAGAGCTCAGCTGATCCCCAGCCCAGATATAGCTGGGGATGCAAACCAGTGAAGAGCGAGACAGGCAGATGAGCTATTTGCACAACACTTGTGGAAGGTCTGGTGTTCTCCAGGGACCTCTGTAGGGATCAGCCCCTGACTTGTATTGGTAAAAGAGGTAGCTTTGTCAGTTTTTGTTCTTCATTTTGAAGGGAGTATCTGAGGCGTTGCATAATATGATTTTGGCAGTTAAAGAATGAATGTGGGTGTGGGAAGGCAAAGGAGTGCAGGAATGGTGTGCCTTGCTGTTGAAATTGCAAGTTGCTGCACTAATGACAAACTTCTGGCAGTAAAGTCAGTGATAAAGTGATGCAATGCTGGCCAGCAGTGGAGATGTAGTAAAACAGGTATATGATGCCAGGGACTCCTATGTGGTGGTACTGGCTTGCCCATGACTAAGTGGTGGAGAAACAGGCCAGCTTTAAAAGGAAAGAAGTGGTAAAGCTGGTAAAAGTTAATATCAGACTACTGTGAGAAACAAAGGATTTTGGCTGTGAAGGCCAAATTCTAAATCTTCCTTGACTGTGGAGGTCATGGGACCTTGCAAGGTCCCTGATCCAAATGTTCCAATTCCTTTCCATTCCTGAGAGACTTGCTATTTGACTTGGGCTTCTGGGATTTTATACATGGCTGGCCATACCATCAGTTTATGCATGTGTCTGTCTTATAATTGCCGTGTTCATATCCTACGGGAATGTTATCAGAAGCTGGAGGCTTTGAAAGGAGAAAATCCTGTTTCCTCACTGCACGTGGTTGTGTGTATCAAGTCTTTTCATTGCAGGAAGAAATAAGGTTTACTGCAGTCTGGAGAGACTGCATTTCCCCCTCTCCACTTCAACTCCCTTTAGCTTTCTCTGGATGGTGCTGATAGGATGAGGCTGAGAAGAGTGAGGAGGCCTGACCTGCATTGCCATGTAGCTGTGCTGTATGTGTAATTCTAGGAGGAAAATCTGGGGGACTCTCCCCCTGAGTCATAAAAACATGTTCTTCAGGTGTCCTTACCCCATGCAGAACATCATATTTCTGATGTGTCCTATTCTGCCCTATAAAACAGGTAACGGTTTTGCTGTCCTCTACTGACATCCTCATGCAAGTAACTAAGCATCAACTGTTGGCAAAGGGGAAATTCTCCATAATCCTTAAAAGTTGTGATGCCCTGTAGCCATGAAGTTTCCCACTAGTCCAAAGTTCCCAACTTAGAATTGGTGTTGGTTCTGGTGGACCCTGTGTCCTAATTCAGGGTAGCTGCATGGTTCGTAAATGCCCAAATGGTCCCATGAGCTGGGGTCATTGGAAGGGGTCCCCTATGTTGGTGGCATTCCTTACTCCAACCATCCTCACTTTACTGTCAGACCAGCTAATCTTGATTTAGTCTAAAAGCTCTCTTGTGAAGCCTGTGGGGAGTTCCCAGGCAAATAAATTAACTGTTGGATATGACCACTGTTGATAATGAATGGAGCAATTAAGACTTTCCATTTGATGACTGTAATTTTAATAGGCTGGTGCAAACCAGCTGAATAATATGGGAAGGAAGCTGCATCAGTGTCATAGGAAAAACTGGGCAGATGACCCACTAAACAGCTGGGTGGATCATAAAAATAAGAAGCTATGCAGTTAAACTCGCCAGGTGATGAGCAGCTCCGTCTTCCCAAGGAGCTTGTCCAACACACAGCCATTGTCACCATGGATCCATTCTGAACACTAAAATGAGGTCGGCCATGACACATTTTGAGTGCTGCTGATGCCTAGGTGACAAATGATATGTTCTTCAAGCAAGCTCTCCTGGCATCTCAGAAATGCTCCTATTCCCTGTTGAAGAGGAGAGAATGAGAAAAATGCCCACTGCTGAAGAGGTTCTGCTGGGGAACGAGGTGCTGAGGCAGTGGCCATCACCTCATCACCACCTCGGTCTCCTCTGTAACCCAATCCCATGGGGTGCTGTGTGTGGGTTCTGCAAAATTCCTGCATGTGAAGATAGGTTTTGTGCAAAGTAGGATAAAATGAAGACTTGCTCTAATACTTAGTGCTGCAGATAGCGAAACAAGACAAAAACACATGGGGTTTTTGCCCCGCTTTGCAGTGGATGGTGTTCCCTTTTGGAAGATCTTGAAATGTTGAGTTAAGGAGGGCACAATCTGCCTGCTTGGCCTACTGGGAGATAGCAGAATTACCTTCTATGAGGAGAGCCTGCTGTGTAAACAAGCTGTGAACAAATGAAAGGCCTGGGTCTTCTCACACTGCCATAACCAAGGAATGGCTTCATTAAAGCCAAAGGACTTTAAAATATTGCTTGCACCCAATGCCAGTGAGTTGGACAGCAGGCAGATGCCAGATGTTTTTCCCATGAATGTCCTGTCATGTGTCCCATTTCCAAAAACATGGATGTCTCTGAGCCGTAGCCATGAGCTGAATGAATTGGTCATCTCCAGCCTGAATGTCCTGTAATTGCCTTGCAAACCACATTTTCCCTTATCAGGGCAGGAAGTCTGGCTTGGGAGGTGATGTCTCTGGGTTCAGCGCCCCACAGGACTCTGGCGTGGGTGTGGGCTGGTGGTCCCTTCTGTACCTCATTCCTCACCTGTAAACAGAAGGAAATGGTCTTCTCCCACCTAATGATGTGATGATGGTCTTGGGGCTCTTTCTCTGGTTACCATCTAATGTGTGGGAAGTGCAATACCAGAGATAATGGGGTCATTTGACTGGAACTGGAAATATATGAACAAGATTGACGTTTGAAGGAAGGTAGTGGCCTTTTTACTGTGGGATTTAGGTTGCTTTGTGCCCAGGCTCTGCTGGGTGCTGTGCATGTGCAAGCAAACCAAGAACAAGCTTTCAGAAACGGGGTGCTTCCCGTGATGCAGGCTCTCATGCAGGAAACTCCATTGCTTTCCTTGTCACTTTGTGCCATGAGGCTCGTGCCTGAGTCTATCTCACCCCATGGCTGCCGGCTTCAGAGCCATGGAGGGGAAGAGCAACCGTGGTGTTGGAGGGCACTGTGTCTGCAGCACTGTGGTGCCTTTCATCACGTTCCCCTTTGTGCTCTCGTCTTTGCTGTCATTACAAAACCTCTCAGTGATGAGACTGGGTGCGATAAGAGATCTGCATATCTAATGTAGCAGTGTTGTTGCTCAATTTTGACTTATCCTCCTTTTTGCTTTATCTGTCTGTTGCTATCTTACTTGGTAAGACTTGTCTCTAGGTTGAGGTATGCCAGAGAAAATAGTAAAGACCCATGTATAATTTTTTTCTCAAAATATTCTTCCACTTTTTCAGAAATGTTAGACATTTCAGTTATTTAAAAGTAATTATTTATGTTTGCCCACACTGCCATTTCTTATCACATTCAGCAAATATTGGTTGAAAAAAGTAAAATAACTGAAAAAATATTTTCCCTATTTTGTTTGGTAGAGCATTTATCCTGTGATCTAAGTTTGACATAGGTATGAGGCAAAGTATACCACTTACATACATAACCTAGAGAGCTAAAAACCATTTGAGGTGATCAGCTTTTTGGTGTCCAGCAGACTCCAGGTATAGTGTAGCATCCAAGCATGCCCACCACCAGATTTTGTCAGGTATTAAACAGAGCAATTGGAAACATTTTGATCTCAAGGACATTTCTTTGATGTAGCTTCTGTGATATGCTGTGATTTAAAGCTAGACAAAGTTGCGTTAGTGTGAGGTTTGCTTCATGCCGTTGCAAAGCTGCAGTGCTGGGCAGGTGTTGCTGCTACTAGTAGGGCAAGCTCTAGTCATCCCATTCCATATCTCCCAATTCCCTTTGTAGTACCAATAATTTCCCAATGAGCTTCAGAAGAATGAGGAACTAAGATGGGGGAAAGAAGAAAATCGAAAACAGGGCGTACCCATGGCTTTAATGTATGTGGCAAACCACAGGGACCAGATGAAAGTGAAACCAGGAAAGGAAGCCACAGCTGGACAACTGACTGTTCACCTGCCAAAGCCATTGTATATTAATTATTGGGGAAAGTTGTTCTTGGGGTACACAAACCCCATCATCACTGTGTCCACATTCCTTGGCAGAGATATACAAATCATGCCACATGTTGAAATTAGGAGAAATACTCACAGAAAGAGCCCTAGCCAAGATCATAGATGGTTACATATTGTAATAAGGGCAAAAGGGCAATTTCTCCATGGACAGACCTGGGGGAAGAGCTGGCACTGAGTATAGGAAAGGATTGAAAGTTTTGATCCCCAAAATAGAAGCAGAACCTGATGGGTGGAGGCAGAAACACTTCCAGATTAAAAATAATCCTTCCTTTCCAGTTCATGCACCCATCTGACACCAAGGATTAAGTGGGTAGAGAGGCAGGCTGTGCCTTGTCTGAAGAGACAGGGAGTGAGGAAACAGGTGTGAAAAGAAAGTGATACTATGGGAAGGAGAAAAGCAATTTCTGCTCAGTAGAGGTGGATCCATGTCCTCAGGACAAGCGTGCTGACTGCACCAGAGCAGGGGCTGCCACCACGAACAAAGCATGGCATTGATCCTGGCCACTGCCAGAAACTGTCAGCCATCGACGACACACGTTGCACCTAGTGTCTGCCATACCCAGCAGCAAGTCTTGCATCACCAAGTCATTTGGCAGCAAGGGCAGGCTGCCTGTTGGGGGAGAGTGGGTAGGTCTTCTTTTGGTGGCAGTGAGCTGATGAAGAGATAAAACTGTTCTGAATATTCTTTATGAACCACTGTCCTTCTCAAGAACCACTGAGCCCAGTCCCTAAAGGCTCAGAGCAGATGGGACCACAAGGGAGGCATCATGCTCCCATAGCCCTGAGAGTTGCCCAGGGTGTGCCAAGCTCTGTGTCCACCCTGCTGGCACAAGTGTCCCACAGTGCCTCAATGTATGTCATATGGGGATGCTGGACACAGCAGGTATTTTGTGCATTAGGCCATTTTATTAAACATTTTGCCATATTGACCTACTGAGGGAGAAACTGAAGTCTTAGGAAGAGATAGCTTACATCAAGGAACGGAAGATGATCCTCCACCCCACCAGCCACATTGCTTTTACCTTTCCATCCTTACCCACCAGCCTGTGATGTGCAAAAAGCACAGCTGGAATAGACAATTAAACAGAAAATAATCTGAAGGCTTCAGAAATTTCCAGCGTGCCTTGGTCACACAGACATCCAGCCCATCTGCTACTCGTCATCCAGCAGAAGAGTGGCCCTCTCCTACAATCAGGAAGAATGTGAGGATCACACCTCTTTCATAACCCACGCAAAGGATATAAACAGGAGGTATCAAGCAAATGCATCATGAGAGCGTGTATGCCTCTGTGGCAATTATACTCCACCCTACTAATACAGCTTTGGTAGCTACAATCTGTGCTTCATAGTGAACAAAAATATTCAGTGCACACAGTGTTCTTTGGGGGCCTCTGCATTAAATTGCTTAAAGAAAAGAGACATCTGACCTCCAAATGCTGGGTATCTCTGCCAATGCAATATGATTTTCCTTCATTAAGAAGGGCTTTATCTGGGGATGAGGCATTAGGCTGAGATTTTAAATCTCTGGCCTAAGTCCCAGTTTTGAGACTTTCCCAAATCACTCTCCCCTGTGTATAAAATGGGGACATAATTCTGCCTTCTCTGATTTCCAGTCTTTGGTACCAAAACTCCCATTTATATGCCTGGGAAAAGGGACACTCAGTACTGGGAAGGAGCAGTTGGTTGGAAGCAAAACTCTCTTGTAATTAACAGGTGAAAGACCTCAGTTAGGTCAGCTGCAACTGAGACTAGCTGTAAAACTAATTTCAATTAATGTGAGCATTTAACTTTGCTGTTGAAATGCAGGAATGTGGCCTCAAATTCCGGTTTCCTTGCTCTCTCTTAACAGTTTGCAAATACTACTGTTTTGCTGCTTGCAATGAGTCCTTTAACAAAGTGACAGCATGTGCCAGCACCTCCATGTTGCTCTGACCTATCCAGCCAAGCTAACAAGCCTCATTTAGAGCAACTAAATCAAGCTTCGTTATGCCTCACTCCCCAGCACATGTACCTAAAATCACAGGACTCATCTTTTATGTGCCAGAACATGCTAAACCTCTTACTACTGCATCCTGACTGCCCTTGATCTTAATAGCAGAGATAAACAAGCTGTTCTAGATATACTAAGTACATACTACAACCACAGCCCTTAATTTGGTTTTCAGACAAACAGTGAATCCCTTGACATCTATCTTCCCTGCCCTACTTACCTCCCCAGTCCACACACACCACAGAGGGGCTTTGCTATTACCTGTGATTGTGCCTCCATCACATTAGGAGTTGTATGGTCTCAGCTGGGTGTTTCTAGATGTAAACATAGCAGTTGTATTGTAGGAAATACTGCACCAAACCTTAGTGAAAGACCAGGCAGGAAGGGGAGGTGATTTTTATTTTATTTAACTTTATTTGGCTCAACACACTTGCATACTCATCCACATGCTCTCAAGCAGCCGGATGTGTACGAGTACCTTGTGCAGAACCACTTGGAAGCGACACAAGGGACACCAGGTACTGAACCTGGGCTCCTCTTGACTGGCAGCAATGAACAGTGTTTTGGGCAAGCCTTTTATAAAAATCAATAATTATAGGGGGATATTTTGCCTCAGTTACTTTCCTTGGTTCCTGAGCAAGTTTGCAGCCTGCTGTCCAATTTCGTTATTTTACACATCACACAGTTACTGTCTGCCTTCTTGTCGGGATAAAAGAAAGAGAAAACACACTAGTGATATGAATATTCTTCTACCCAGAATATGGCTTTGCAAAATACATGTTTTTACAAGTATTTGAAAACTCAGGCTGGCTGATAACCTTCCAAAGGTTTTTCTAATAGACAATGGAAATAGCTTTTGGGGCCACTTACAGGTGAAACCCTGCAGCTGTCCCATGAAATCTCTTTCAGACGAGAGCCTTCAACAGAGCACTATGTGCTGGGGAGAGGGTCCCTTGTCCTCTGCCACCAACGGTGATGCCCCCTTCCTCCCAGGAGGGTGGCCATCCAGCGGCAGGGGGTTCAGTGAGGCTGACACGCACCGTTGACAGAGCATCGGAGCATCATCTGAGAGGCACGTGTGCGAACATGAGATAAGGCTGAGCAGGTCTCATGCTCCAGGGCAGGAACCGAACACGGGCAAAGCAAGGAAGGAGGCACTTAGAAGAGACTATGGGTGGCACAGCCTACAGCTCTCTGTCGTGAAGTGTGGCTCTGAAATAGCAAAGCAGGCTACAGTTGCCTCAATCGGCTATATCTGAGTGAAAGATCCTTCCAGCACTGCCACTTAAGAGCTTGCCTGGAACTGGAGGGTTTTACTGGAGGAATTTGCTGCTGCTGTTTGTAATAATTCCAGTTTGGCAGAAGACAGACATGAAAAGCGTGAGGAAACTGTATAGCCAGAGTGAATTCCCCTGAGGCCCTTACAGTTAAGGGATGAGGTGTTACAAGGGGAGAATGGCAAAGATGACCCCTTTTATCTCTTAACCTATGAGTAACTGTAGCAAAATACTGTCTGCAGCCTACAATAAAAGATACTCTCTCAGCAAGAGGGGCTTTCCCTATTCTTATATGCTCCTGAGAGGTTTAAAGAGAGCCTGTGGCATATTTATCTGCCCACTGGATATAAAACTCCCAGTATTGTCCTGATTTTTTTTCAAAACTGCTCCTTTTCTGTCATGTTCACTCTGCCTATGACAACGCAGACAACACCCAGAGCATCTGAGCATCTCTCACTACTATTGTGTATATAACTACCAGTGAACATAGCAATGAAATAGCTTTTGGACTTTGTTTAAAGCTAAAATTATGTAAGCTGGCCACATCCCCTGCGTATGTCGGGCACAGTCCAAGCAAAAACACTGGGAAGTACCAATGACATTATGATAGTCCACCACCCTGAGGGCAAAGACAGCTCTTCCAGTGCTTGCATGGCTGTGGATGACTCCCATGGTGTGATGGGATGTCGTGGCCATGCTCTCACAGCACCACCAGCTCACTGCCATAACTGTCAGGGAGGACAACTAGCCCCTCTGCTCTTGTGCTGAGGTCTCTGCAGGCCAGCATGGTTAAAAATAGAAAGGTCACAGTCCTAACCCAGGTGCTCTTACATCACTGCAAGCCTACATCAATACCACTTCACTGCTGCTTTGGCTGTTTGTGTTTCTTTCCTCCATTTCTCTGTAGGTCAAATCCTCCAATTCTATACATCACCTGGAGCCTCCCAGATTTGCATCACTTCAGGCTCTGGCTCTATAGACATGTGTTGTCTTTTGGGGAGCTTAAACTCATTGGACCAGAGTCCCATGTCTGTCCCTACAGCCCCTGGCAATAACGTGGGTGTCATTAGAAACATATAATACACTCCTACAAACCTGCTAGTTACAACATAATATAATGACATGGCAGAGCCATGTCTGGGTGTTCAGAAACATTTTCTAGAATGAGAGATATATTATCTATGTCTATAAAGACAAAAGTTCCTCTTTCCCCCTTCACGTTTCCTTTCTGGAATGTTGGACCCCTCTGTAGGGGGGTGTGAAAGTAAATGACTTGTTTTTTTCTGAAAATCTAAGAATATGTCTGCTTTTCCCCATTTCTTCATTTTACTTGTACTAGGTGGAGCCATCCAATGATTTTAATACAGCTGAAAACAAAAGAGGTGGTGGAAGGGAGATATCAATCAGAAATGACGAGCCCAAGATTATGCCAAGTAAGTGGGTAGTTGTGGTTGGGTTTGGCTGGTAAATAAATCAATCATTTTTTCTTTCCAAGAGGAGGACTAGACACTATATAAAAGTTCTCACACACCAGGTTTCCTCACTCCATTTGACTTCTTTCCACTGGTTCGTGCCGTGGGACACGGTAAGATATTTCATGCTACTGATGAAAACTAATTTGGCTGACTAGCCTTGGAATGCTAAACTGGAAAAGGTGGGAGTAAATATGGCTTTTGGGTCTCATAGTCCAAAAATTCCTCCTTATTTATAGTCTTTTTTTTTTTTCCTAATGATTCAGTCTGTGGGATTACCTAATCACAGAGAAA
The DNA here is from genome assembly GCA_027564655.1 of Leptodon cayanensis. Lineage (NCBI taxonomy): Eukaryota > Metazoa > Chordata > Aves > Accipitriformes > Accipitridae > Leptodon > Leptodon cayanensis. Next base: position 11,567,000 of record JANXJC010000091.1, on the reverse strand, counting down.
AGGGGGAGAGCTGGGCCATAGAAAACATGGCCTTTGGAGGCCCTTTGATTTCTCTGGGCCCAACAGCATGTGGTACCACTGTATACAGGCAGCTTCTAAATACTCTTGGAATATAAATCTTAAGAAAAAGGGCAGGAGAAAGATGTTTTGCAAGTACTTAGCAAAGAGTGGGAAACAAAGCAACTGAAATACAAAATGGGAGTCTATTCTTATTTTCCAGCCTTTTATCTAAATTGGAAAGGGTTCTCTTTTGACTACTTTTTTCCTTGAAGGAACCATTTTCTCCTCTGGCATGTTTGGACACCTCAGAGTGCTGACCTGTAAATCCTTTTCATTAGTAGAGCTGTCACTTGCCTGTCAGAGGAATATAAATTGCTACTGCCAGCAGACAAGGATATGTGCTGTGGTGGGGGTTAAGTGCCAGAGAAGTGCTCAAACTTCACAGCACCCCTGTAGGTTTCAGCCTTGGGTACAGGCACCCATCAAACCCTTGCAAGTGGTGACCTAGAGCATTCTGCTGAAGCTTTGTGCAGCTGCTTTTTTTTTTTTTTTTTTGGCATCACTGATATCTTTTCCGCTAGCTGTTCCTCTTTCCTCTAATTTTTAAGAAGAAATGAAATGGTCACTGTGCTCTTTTAAAACCAAGACCAAGAAATTTCAAAGTGCAATGAAGTTACTGTTATGCAAATGATGACCCATGTTCTTTGTTTCTTGTATGACATGGAATATTAATACCTATCCTCAAGCATTACAGCCCTTTCAAAATTCCCAAACCACATTTGGATAAGGGTAATTCTGGTGTACCATGGCCTTTTGTACCTCTTGCAGTGGCATGCCACTCTAGCAACTTGCTGCAACAAGGAATTATTAAGGAATGATTACAGTTGCACCTGTCCTAAAAAAAAGACCAGTTATATATGGATAGAGGAGGTCCTGTACAAGACCTGATCAAGGGATGTGGAATGAGCTGAAAACTCCCCAGGTCCTTTCTAGTAATCATTTTAATTTGTAAATTCCGGAAGTTGACAATACCCTTTTGCATTAGCTATCAGAGGTGGATGGGGGCACAGAAAGGGAACAAGACATTTTCGTGTGTCGGCCTGCCTTTGGAAGGGAATGGGGAGGTACAGTACCGCAAACTTCCCTCCCCCTGCATTTGCTAAGGCCCATTTTTTCTTTCTCTTGGAGGACTCCCCAACATCTGGGACAATGGGCTCCCATCAGCAGAAGGGCGACGGCCAAGGGATCTCTGAGCAGTCTGGTGGATGCCATGGCAGTGGTGGTGGAGGAGGTTCATGCCACGGTGGTGGTGGAGGAGGATCTCTAGGATACCAGACCCATGGATCATCCTGCCACGAAGGAGGAGGAGGCAGCGGTGGCTGCGGTGGTGGTGGTGCTATTTACCAGACCCACATGTCATCGTCCTCCTTTGGAGGAGGAGGAGGCTCAGGTCACCAGAGCCAAGGATCCATCAGTGGCAGCAGCGGAGGTGGAGGAGGTGGTGGTGGTGGGTTAGGCCACCAGGGACAAGGACCCATCTGCATTACTGGAGGAGGAGGAGGTGGTGGAGGTTCAGGCCACCAAAGTCAAGGCTCCATCTGCATTGGAGGTGGTAGCATGGGAGGAGGAGGTGGAGGTGGTTCAGGCCACCAGGGCCAAGGCCCCATCTGCATCAGAGGTGGCAGCATAGGAGGAGGAGGAGGAGGAGGAGGTGGAGGTGGTTCAGGCCACCAGGGCCAAGGACCCATCTGCATTGGAGGTGGTAGCATGGGAGGAGGAGGTGGAGGTGATTCAGGCCACCAGGGCCAAGGGCCCATCTGTATTGGTGGTGGTGGAGGAGGTGAAGGTGGGGGTGGTGGTTCAGGCCACCAGGGCCAAGGGCCCATCTGTATTGGCGAAGGTGGAGGAGGAGGAGGTGGTTCAGGTCATCAAAGCCAAGGCCCCATCTGCATTGGAGGTAGTAGCATGGGAGGAGGAGGTGGAGGTGGTTCAGGCCACCAGGGCCAAGGGCCTATCTGTATTGGTGGTGGTGGAGGAGGTGGAGGTGGGGGTGGTGGTTCAGGCCACCAGGGCCAAGGGCCCATCTGTATTGGTGGAGGTGGAGGAGGAGGAGGTGGGGGTGGTGGTTCCAGCCACCAGGGCCAAGGCCCCATCTGCATTGGAGGCGGTAGCATGGGAGGAGGAGGTGGAGGTTGTTCAGGCCACCAGGGCCAAGGCCCCATCTGCATTGGAGGTGGCAGCATAGGTGGAGGAGGAGGTGGTGGTTCAGGTCATCAAGGCCAAGGCCCCATCTGCATTGGAGGTGGCAGCATAGGTGGAGGAGGAGGTGGCGGTTCAGGTCATCAAGGCCAAGGCCCCATCTGCATTGGAGGTGGTAGCATGGGAGGAGGAGGTGGAGGTGGTTCAGGGCACCAAAGCCAAGGTCCCATCTGTATTGGTGGTGGTGGAGGAGGTGGAGGTGGGCGTGGTCGTGGTGGTTCAGGCCACCAGGGCCAAGGGCCCATCTGTATTGGTGGAGGTGGAGGAGGAGGTGGTGGTTCAGGTCATCAAAGTCAAGGTCCCATCTGCATTGGAGGTGGCAGCACAGGAGGAGGAGGAGGAGGAGGAGGAGGAGGTGGTTCCAGCCACAAGGGCCAAGGCCCCATCTGCATTGGAGGTGGCAGCATAGGAGGAGGAGGGGGAGGTGGTGGTTCAGGCCACCAGGGTCAAGGTTCTATCTGCATCATTGGGGGAGGGGGGTCAGGCCACCAGAGCCAGGGATCATCCTCTTTTGGAGGAGGTGGTGGTGGAGGTGGTTCATCCAGTTCTGGAGGTCTGTCCATTCAACAGCAGACCCAGCCAATCTCCTGGCCACCACAGACTAAACACAAGTAATGCCTGCAGAAGGGACTCTTGGATCAAGAAGGCCCAAGATGCAAACATGCTTCACATTTCTTTCTCTATTAAATTTAAGAATATTTACATTATTCCTTTCTTCTCTTCATTGGGATTTTTCTGTTCAGCTCTCCGGCTGACCAGAATCTCTGGTGTTGTGTATCAATAACTTCTAGCCAGGGTTATTTAATCCGTCTGTTATCTGCCTCAATTTTCTAGTGCTTGCAGAAGACAATAAAACTTGCAGTTATAGAGAGCTTCAGTGTCTGAGTGGTTGGATTTTGCTTTATACAATGATGTTTGCATTATTTCTATGATTATGTTTTTATTCTGATCTGATGCTGTTGTAATAAAGCTCCAGAGCACAAGTGCATTGAAAACCCACCTGTAGAAGAGATGCTGGAATCACTAAATATTCTTAGGTCATCTTTTAATGTCTGTTGCTATTCATGATCCTGACTTTTGCCCATCAGATAATGTACCACAAAGTTAAACATTGCAGTTTCTCTACCTCATCAAAATGTCATGCAATGCCCAAGGAAATTTTAAATGAGTTAGGAGTGAAAAGATGCAAAAACTCTAGTACAAAGGATTACAAGGTACTATTACAGGTGTGAAGCTGAGGCCCTTGCACGTGCATGGTGCAGGAGCTCTTAGTGCTCACAGCTGCGCCAAGCAGCTGTGGAAGAGATGAGGGGTCTCTCCAATCCTTACTCCGGCTCTGATGCCCTAGTGGCGCCAACAGCAGGGGCAGGACTTCAGAAAGCCCCTTCCAAGGGCTGAGATGCTAAGCCTGGAGTAACTAGGGATCACCTCATTCCCACAGGAATAAAATACAGCTCCAGGTATGAGTCTTCAGAGGGAGTTTCCCTACAGGAAGTGATTTCTTTGATGTGGTATATTCTGGCAATTAGCAGAGAAAGGAAAATAAACCTTCTCTGCCTGAACTATTCTATGTGAGGCAGATGACAGATGCCTGGAAGTGTCCCAGAAGAGACAGGAGTGACCCACACCCATAGCGGCTGAAAGAGCTTCACGTTTAGTTGTCGCCCTACCCTCTGGCCTCTCCCCCTTCGGGGACACCCCTTCAGGGATGCAAGCATTCTCAAAACACGTCCAGATGAGCTCCTCCAGCCAGTGCTGCTACTGGAACAGCTGAGTTGCCTGGGATTTTATTATGGAGAGTCACAAGGTGCTAAAATACCAGTAACTGGGAACTGCACAAACACTGCCATTGCCCGCACAGTGCTAACACAAAGCTTAGAGTCTCACTTCAAGGAGGTGGGAGTGTTGCTGTTGAACGTCTTTGCACCTTGAAATGGCCCAGGACCAAGAAAACTAGGAGCCAAGTTTCAGAGGCTCTCAGGCTAACAGCAGGAGCACAGCACATCCTCAGATCTTGTTGCTTCTTCAGAAACGCCAGAGCCATCTCCCAAACTGGGATGAATTCATCCTTTTGGTTAATATCCATCAAGATGCTGATACACAGCGTGGATGCTGGATCTGGTACCCTCTACCTGCAGCACTTCAACTCCTTTCTAAAATAGGCATCACCCCTCCTCCCAGAGGCAGTGTAAAGCCTGCCTGACCTCTGTACTGTCCATAGTGGTGCACTCAAACAAAAATCATGATCAACACTTCACTGGTGTAGTGGGGAAGTCCAGGCATGTGAGATCCCTTTGCTGCCCCAGAAACAGCAGTCCTATGCAGTGCAGCCCTCTCCGTTCCCCTGGGCATCTCCATAGTCCATAACACACAATAAACACGAGTCTCTACAGCCCCTTCTGCTGTCAGTCACCACCCCAGCAGCATCTCCCAGCTCGAGTGGAGAGTGCTAGTTGGAGTCCCACAATCCTACCTTGAAAGTCAACCACAGGAGCTGAGCTCGCATGTGATACCTGCAGCCAAACTGCAGGTAGCCTAGGAAGTGATGCACTAGAGAGGCATTGATCTGATTCAATGAGTCAGGACAAGTGGGCTGAAGGAGGTCAGTTTGTTTAGTAAATAAGCCTATCACCATTCCTTTGGATGCCTCACTTCCCACTTCGGAAAACTAGAAACAGTATAAAAGTTGCTGCATCTCACACTGCTTCATTCGCCCAGCTTGTTCTGTGGTACAAGTTGTCAGAGCCGAGAAAGGTAAGTCCCTTTCTGCCAAAGGGAAAAATTCTTCTCCTAATTTCACGCTTGCAAAACATAAATGCTCTGGTAAAGTACATCTAGATGGGTGGTGGCTTGAAGGGCAGGAAGGTTGGATTGATTAATTTAAATCTCCTGTGCATGTCAGCAGAAGCAGGGTCATCCCATGCTACTTATGTCATGTCTTTCATCAGTATAGACATGGAGATGGAACAGCTTTGGGATAAAAGACTTTAAATGATAGGTTGATTTACTTCAGCCATCTGGTAATCTCCTCTTGGCAAAAGCTATAAAGTCTGGCAGGGATCTATGGAGCACAAAGTGCTTATAAGGAAGTTCCTTGGTTCTGGAGACTGTCTGCCAATGTCATTGGGCTGTACATGGGTCCTCCTGGCTGGGGGAAATTCTCATGCCAACAGAGGCGGCTCATGAATAAAAACCATGCTGCTTCTTGCAGGGTCACTCTCAAAGATGTGCTCCAGACAGACCTCTGGAGGCTGCCATGAAACGTCCTTCCAGTCCGGTGGATGCCACAGCGGGGGCTCCTGCTGCCACAGGGGCAGCTCCTCCAGCTACCAGGCACAGGGCTCCTCCTGCTG
>JANXJC010000091.1:11533060-11554651 GCA_027564655.1 Leptodon cayanensis | reverse complement strand
TTCCGCAGGCCACACAGTGATCAGCAGCTCTGGAGGCGGCAGTGGAGGGTCCTGCCAGTCCACACAGCAGAAATGCCTCATTGTCATTCCCAACATCGAGTCCCATCAGACCAAGCAGGCCTGCCATTGGCCCCCCAGCCACCAGAATTAACAGCATCAAGCAGACTCGGCACTCAGCAAGAACAAACCTGCCTCTGCCATGTCACCTTTTTCATTCCAGACCTGGCTCTGTTTGCCTGTTTCTTCCCAGCATGTCCTGTTCTCTTCCCTTGATGATACATCCCTGTGCTGAGAACTCCAGGGATCCAGCATAGTCTTGTACCCTGCTGCTGCTGTTGGAATGCCTTTGATAAGGCTCTACTGCTTTTCCAAAGAGCACTTTTTATATCTAATAAATGTCCTAATATCTCAAAGCTTCCTTTTGGGGGGAGTGGTTTTTTTCTTCTATTCTCAACCAGCATCTTATGATCTTGGAAACTAGATGTCTATCTGATGAGACATTTCACTCCTCTCTGTAAAGAAGATGATGGGTTTAATAGTGTATTGCTGTAGATGCAGCTCTAAAGCCACCCAGTTTATAGCCCCAGAGAATTTACACCTTCATTTTCCCCCTGGGCTCCGTGATAGAGTAATAGCACAGCCTAAAACATCAAGCGACCACAGCACCCAACATCCCTTTGGCGGCTGTGCACGGTGCAGCCATCCCAGCTCATGGCTCTAAGTCCTCTGAAGCACCAGCACCCAATGACCATGTCTGTGGAGCAATGAAGTGCTGCTGGGAGAAATGACCAAGCCCATCAGGCTCAGTCCTTAAGAGCACAGATTGGGGCCAACCCTCAGTCGCGGCTGTTGCTGCCCAGCGTGGCCAATAACACCATGCCAATGTCCCCATCCCTGCCATCCTTCCCTTTCCCTCCCAGATTTGCAGACTTCAGAGCATCTCTACCCAGAAGGTAAGCCTGACATGCTGAGTCAGCCAAATCAGCCCTGGGCCAGACAGAAGGAAATAAAACCAGCAGCAAGTCCCTCAGGCAGCTCAACATACTCCAAATCATGCCTCCAGGCCTTAAATCCCTCCTTGCCCAAGCTTTTGAAATCTGCTTTGAAATGCCAAGGGCACCACCACCACCCTTGTGCACTGCTTTCTGTCCAGTAGACATGGCCTAGATGCAGCCTTTTGCCAAAGCTGGGACTCACTGTCCCCGTGGCAAAATTGCTCAGAGTTGAACAGACCTAGTCCCACCTGCAAGAGCTGTGCACAACAGGCTGCAGCACATACATCATGCCGGGCAGCACTACCAGGATGACTACAGCACATATCCCCTGCAGACCTCTAGATCAGTCTCCCTGGAGTCCCTGGTGCTTGGTGCTCTTTCCAAGCCAGAGAAAGGACACAGCATATGAAAATGCAGAAGGAAGGCATTTGGAGGCATAATCCTTCCTTAGAAGAGTAATCCAGCCACAGTGGTTTTAAGTGTCAGGACATTCACACCTCCGTAATTCTCTCCAGGGCCTCTAAGCTTTCTCAGAGCATGTCTAGCACCCTTGCAAAATTCCCGAGACGGGCGCTTCACTTTTGATGAGCTTCTGGTTCAGATGCAGATGTCTTCCTCAGAAAATCTCCCACTGGAGCCACCAGTGAGATGCTGGAGGGATCAATGTGCTGCGTGGCCACCAGATGCTCTCCGAGCATTTGCCTTCCCCTCTCTCGGGTACCGTTGATCACACCCACCCTTACAGCGATGCCCCGAGCCACAAGTGCTGCCACACTGCTGAACCACAGCCTCCCTGCCCCTTCCCTCAGCAGGACCCAGTCACACTCACCCTCTGCCCCACACTCACTAATCCTCTTGCTCAGCATTTCCCTACACCCACACTCCCACCCACCTACCCCGGTCTCTCCCACCTCACTGGGGGCCAAAGCAGTCCTCTGTAACTCAGGGCAGCAGCACAGGAATAGGATCATTAAGCAGAAGTAGCAATTACTGCTGCATGCAACACAACAAGCAGCGTGAAGGCAAGATATCGATCACATGTCATGAGTCAAAGCAAATACTGAAATCAGAGTTTGGTAAATAAATCCTTGCCATTCCTTAGGGTGTCTCACTTCCCACATATGCTAAACGCCATATAAATGTTCCTGTCTGTTAAAGCTCCTCATTCAGTCGGCTTTTATCTTCTAGATGTGTTTCCAATGGCTAAGGAAGGTAAGTCTGCTCTTTTCTGAGACTTTATTATTTCATATTCATGGGAGATAGCTTCATTTGAGATCTTGACATGTGCTTTCAGCAGTACCCACACTGCCTGAGCATCCATAGCAAGATCCCAGTTCTCAGGATCTGTACAGTTTTTCACTATAGCGCGGATCAGATCACTAGGAAGCAAGGTGAATTCAGGTCACTGGACTGGGAACTCTAGGGCTGAGCAGGCTAAAAAAACAGATTAGTCTGTAGTGGGACCAGCACGTGGTGAATGCACAGTCTTTGCAGTTTTGAATGTTTGTAACATGTGGGGCACATTTTTTATATTATTTAATAACAAGCTTATGCTGTACTTCATAATGGTTATATAATTCTATGGCTGTGCCGATTACCTTATGTAAAAGACCTTTGGGGATGCTATGCGAAGATGGCAATAATACAGTCAGCAACATCATCTTGCATGGAAATTTTGACCTACTGTTCTTGCAACAGTTTAAAAAGAGAAGCAAGAATAATCCTTGCTCTTTTTACAGCTCAGCGGTTACAGTCATGAAGATAAGTGGGGAAAACCATAGCAGTTATTAGATGTTAAAAGAATATATTTCAGATTTTGATTCTTTGGAAATACACCCTGGAGATAAGAAAGAGAAAAGCTATCCCAGTAAGAGTCAAAATACTCTTGCATTTCAAGAACAGCTAGGCAGTACCCAGTTTTGAAGCCTGGCCTTACCCCAGGCCCTGGTAAAGCTTTTCTGACCACACTGTCTGAAACCTCCCCACCTGCTATGGTGCAAAAATGAAGCAAAGCAGTGCAGGTTTGTGTTTGGTTTTTTTCCTCTTTCAGATTTATCACTTTTTCCGAGGGAGATGTGCCCGTCAGAACAGGGGCTACAAAAATGAGATCTCGTCACACCACAGAGGATGCTACACCAGCAATGGGGACATCTCAAGCCTCCACGGACATGGCTCCTTCTTCTGTGATGGGGAAGGCTCGGTCATCTACAGCCAGGGAGCTTCATCCTACCAGCCCATGCCAACATCATCCACCCGCATTGCAGGGGCATACAGATGTAGCAGTGATGGATCTGTTGTAATAGCCAGTGGTGACAGCGGGGGGACATCTGGCTGGGGCATTGCAGGGGGGACAGTCCCAGTCTATGGCACCAGGGGGAGAATAGGGTGCAGCAGCGAGGACTCAGGCCAGAACATCATTGGCAGCTCAGGGGATGGTGGAGGATCCATCTGCCACAGTGGGAAATTGGGCATTGTTGCAGGAGGAGGCTCTGGATATGGATATGATGCATCACCTAGAGAAAAGGCCTTAACAATAGGTGGGGGCAGTGGTGGATCAGGGTACTATAGTGGAGGATCGAGCTATGGCATCGAACTCAGCTGTGGAGGCAGTGAGTCCTCCCAGACCATGCAGCAGAAATGCCCCGCGGTCGTTCCCAACATCAAGGCCCATCAGAGCAAGCAGACCAGCCAGTGGCCCCCCAGCCAGAAGAAGTGACTGACCTAGCAGCCACCCCTGCTCAAGCAAAAGTGCGCTGGATGTGCCACGATGCGTCTTTTCCACGACTGTGTCATTACGACCAGGGAGCTTTGCATTCCTTGCATTGGGCTATGCTAGCAATGCTGTTGCAAGCATTGCTGGGAAAAGTGATTTGTGCTTTGGTGACAGGAAAATATCCTTCTCTTCATCTCCTTTTGCTCATGGGTTGGAAAATAAAACTTCATAGTCTGGGGGAAATACCAGTATCTGAATGATTTATTTAATTTCTGGCTCTTTCACTAAAAATACAGATAGATACTCAAGGAGTCTACTTCAGAACACAAGATTTATCTTCCAACATTTTTGATACATATTTTACAAGCACACTCAAATGTAACATTTATTGTAATAGAGTTAAAATACATCATTTTCAACAGCAAGAGAATGTTCTTAATATTGCTCTTGCTGAAGTCAGAGCTTCCCTCATGCTGTTCCTGTAAAATGGAAATGCTGTGCCCTGCCAAGACCCTCTGCATGGGTATACAGGCCAGACTCTGTGAGCTACGTTAAGGAGATAGGCAAAACTCCCAGGTGATTTCCAACTGATCATTACTTACAGAGTGACCTTGGGAGTGCAAGGTTGTTTACTTGGAAACAATTACACACCAGGCTCCTGTCCCAGAGAGATTGCAGCTGATGTTGTAAGCTGGAGCACGTAAACCTTATGCTTGCACCAGTGGCATGAGGCAACTCAAACAAGCTCATTTGCTTCTTTGCAGTAACCTGCTTCATGACATTTTTTGATAGGATCAGGCCCTAAATTAGGCACAGGGAGAAGATGGTTCCTCTGTGCTGTGCTGATGGGATAGCACGGGGGAGGCTTGAACATCCAGTGCCAGTTGTTATGTGGTATTTGCCAGACATTTCAGGACTATTCTCTGGGGTTTCTTGACTCCTCCAAATATTGGTAATGAAGGAAAAAAACACTCATAGATCTGTGCCCATTTAAAAACAAAAGGGCATAAAATTATATTGTAAAATATATTTTAACAGTGCTGCTTTTACCAACCTGTGGGGATTTTGACCCTTTCAGCTCAATAAAAATCCAGAAAACTTTGCCCTGATGTTTGTAAAACACCACAGCTTGCAAAAACCAAAATCCTCTGAGCTCTAGCCCCATGTTTGGTGCCACAACAGGTATCTTTCACGTTGTAAAATGTTGTAAGTCTGTGGTGCAGGGAACATTACACAAGGTTTTGTCACCAGCCATATTAAATTCCATTCTAAAATTAAACAGCATTATAATTTCTTTGCATCTACTTATATTTCTAAAATCTACCACTTCATTATTGATTTCTGTTATTTTCCCCACTTCATCTGATAGCATCAAAGGTAGCAAAAGAACTCAGAAGGCTCAACCAACTTCCAAGAGACTTCCAGAAAACCGATTAGAGTCTGGTGTATTCAAAAACATCTTGTCTATTCAACTAACTGACCAAAAACCATACCAAAATTTCAGCCCACCCCCCAAAAAAAAGAAATTAGAAAACACTTTAGAAGTACATTGTTTATTCACTGTCCCACCAGCTGGTTCTTTGAGGCTTGTATCAAAAGGTACTCCACAAGCTTAGATGTTAACTGACCTGTTACATGAAGGCATACACACGTGCACTTGAGCATGCAGATTTCCTCCCTACTTGTTGTGCAACGGAGGAGGAATGAGTCATCCTTCATGGCTGATGAACTGTGATAATGCAGGACTTTCGTCCACGAGCATGTCGGTGCTTGCAAAAGCCGCAGCCCCTCTGCTTCAGCTGTTTGTAAACAGGCAGGCTGAACAGTAAACACAAATCTGGCTTCTTGATGAAAGTCACTAACAGGTGCCTCTGGATAGAAACTAAAGAAATTGTTTTAGAGATAGCAAGCAAGAGCCACCCCTCTGCTTCAGATGTTCAGTCAATCTCTACCCAACAAAACCTTGTGACTCCCACGTTTGCAGAGGGAGTTAAGACACAAAATTAGTAAAAACACAGAGTGAGCCCTGCTGAAATTGCATGGTCAAGCTGCTAATGGGAGGGAAAAGGAGAAACCGGGACTGTTGCAAAGCCATGGTTGCACAGCTGATTGATTGCACGAGGGCCAGACAAGTGCCCCAGGCTTGCAGCAGTCTGCTGCTTTGTACCCAGGGTGCACTTGTCCTGCCCCAGTGAAGAGCTGGGTGAGCTCGGGATGCGTGGTGAACTCGGTTACATGGTATCTGAGCTAGCACTTTACTCACAGCTTACTCATGAATGCAAGGTTTCCCCAAGCGGCTTCTGTAGGCACACATTTCCCGTGACAGGCAATGGCTGCTTCAGGGGTAGCCAAGTAACAAAAAATTAAAATATTAGAAAAACAGAGATTTTAAAAGAGCAATTCTGTTTGGGGCTTTTTGGTATTGCCTAGGAAAAACGTCAGCAATGAAAATCAGTGGTAACTATGTCAATATCAGTGAAATAGCTATAAAATCAGATGTGAAATAGATGGACGTAAGTAGAGAAACCGCACTACATTTTTGAGGTATTTGGGATATAAGCCAAGACTTCCAAAAGTGGAAGCCCACTACCGCTACCTGGCTTTGACAGATCACTTTCCAGTTGTAGCTCTTGGAGCCTGCCACAGTGGCCACAGGCTTCATTATCCCTAGCCTTAATGACACAGTCAGGGAGAGGAGGTTGAGAGGGGACAGTTAGCTGCTAAGCTTCCGGTACCTGCAGATGTCTTACAGGGTGAAGACAACTTTAAAGATGCTTTCAGAGGACATGTGATGAGGACTTTCTAAAAACTTGCCACTTTTTATGGTGAGGACCTGAAAGTGGTGGTTCTTGTCCACTGTGGAAGACCCCAGTCCTGCCAAGAGCAGTTAGAGGTGACCAGGCATCATGACCTCTCTTCCTTGCAGACTTTGGGTGAGAGGTTTCAGGAGGGTAGAAACCCAAAAAAGTGCCACCTTTGCCATCCGTTTTGCAATATAAAACTCATCCTGGCATGACAGTGAGACAGCCAAGCCACCCACGCAGTTTTCACTCGTCGTGCATTACAACCTGCGTGGGGCAGGGTGGCAATTAAAGCTGTGTAACACAAGGAAAGACAATCTACTGTATGACAAGTCAATCAAAGAAACCGGGTTGAATAAGCTTTTGAAGGTGGTGGATAATTAGAGGTGTGGCTGTTTTGTAAATATTTTGGTCATTTTTCCCCAGGGGTTTATTGCATTTTCAGGAAGAGAGTTAGGAACTGTATAAAAGTTCTCGGATGGGAGAGCAGCTCATTCACTCAGCTCTGCTCCTTCTTCAGAACCTTTCACATCCAAGGTAAGTTGCTACTACATTGCTAACATTTCATTCCTATGAAAATTTGCTGAACTGAGCTGAGTTATGCTCTTACAAAGATGGATCTGTCTACAGGTGCTGGGATTAATGAGAGCCAAGTTCTCGCCTCGGTGGCTATGGCAATTTTGCGCTGTCAAAATTGGTCTCAAGACTGCCTATGCTAAGAAGCAAAATTCATTGTTCTTATCACATGTAGATATATTTGGATTACTTCAGTGCTCAGGATTCCTAGCTTCCAAATGACAAACTGGAAATAAAAAAAAGTAAAGAAGGGGATTTGGGAATGAATGGGACAGAGCAGGCTGATCTTTCATGAGAAACATTGGGTTTAAGCTGGGAATTTTATTTGCACTTATGAGCCTGACTTCTTTACTAAGCTCCTTTGGAAAACGTAAATCTTCAGGAGCTGAAAGTATTAAGCTGTCCTTGAAGAAATTTAGGAAAGAACTGAGAAAACAGATTGAAACTATGAGAAGAAGGAGTAGCATGAACAGCTGTCAGCTCAGCTGACCCCATTCTGGATGTCTTCTGCCTCCTTGAAATCTCAGCTCTCCTCAGAAGGGGGTTTAGAAGTGCACATACGATTTTCCTCTTGCCTCAGGAAATTGGGCACTGGCCAGCCAAGGGTCCACAGGACATGGAAGGAGCAGAGGACACAAGGAGGGAGGAAGGCACAGGAGTCTTCATTTTGAGCACCTGGCTTTGAAAGTGTATTTTGCCAAGGCTCTGATACCACCAGTCCTGGCTGTAAATTCACTGGCTGTGCCAGGGCCCCTCTAAGCTGCAAGTTTTTCAGATCCTTGCCAAGGTGCCTCTTGCCAGTGCAGCATAAACAGCTGCCCTAAAGCCCACAGCGCATCTGCTCCTCTGTTACACAACCCTGAGATAATCCTAAGGGTGTCTTGCACAAGTGCTCATGGGATGCAGCAAGGGAGAGTAGGGAAATGGCTCACGGAGCCCAGCAGAAATGGACATCAGGGCTGCTGGGGGGGCTTATGAGGGTGTTCAGATGGTGCAGGCTGATCCAGCACTGCGGGAACAAAGCCCCAAGGCAGAGAAATGGGACAGGCAGACAGGCAAATCCTGCCAAGCCCCAACAGGTTCATAAACACATCAAGGAAATCTGTACCCAAAGCAAAGCAGGGAAAGTACACTGCCCTTCATGCATCTAACGACAAAGGTCTCTCCTTCCCAGGGTTTGCCTCACCAACCAAAAAATGTGCTCCCGTGGAGACAGAGGCTGCCACAGCACCGAGAGCTCCTCCTGCCACAGTGGAGGCTCCTCCTGCCACAGTGGAGGCTCCTCCTGCCATGACAGCGAGAGGTCCTGCCACGAGAAGGTCATCTGCCATGAAGTGAGCACTGTGCAGGATGTGACACCAGTGGTGGTCCTCCCTCCCCAGTGCCCCGTGGTCACTGTGCCTGGGCAGGTGCCAATGGCCCCTGCTCCCTGCCAGCAGCAGCAGCAGATCAAGCAGCCCGTGCAGTGGCCCCCACAGCAGCAGAAGTGAAGGGGCGAGGACGAGCCAATGGTCAGCGCACACCGCGGGGCTGCGCCTCTCCCCTCTCCTCCACAAGATGCAGCCCTGAGCTTGGGCAGGTCCTGCCCCTTCCCTCCAGCACGTATTACCTCACCCCGCTCCTGATAACACAAAGTGGCATTAGCATGGCAGAAACGTGATTTGCCCTCGCGCGCGTGAGAATTTGAATCCATTAATTCCCTGCTTCTGTCTCCAGTAGCAAAGACGTGATATTAAAACATAAAGCTCACAAAATGTGCTGGTGTCCTAGTGTTTTTCCACCATTACCCTCCTCATCTTTAGCATCATTCCCAAGCCCACCTCTATTAATGAGAGCTGCTTTTCACAGCTTCCTCTCCTTCCCATTGCACTTCAATGGGCAATGATGTGTCAAAGCTGAGCTCTCCAGTCCCCGCAACTTGCGCATCTGCCAAACAAATCCAGATGCTGGGTTTGGAAAAGCTGTCTGGGGTTGAAGGTGCAGATCAGCATCTCTCATTAATCCCAGCCCTTGGCTCTGCAGCAACTGGCCCTGAGCCTCAGACCCTCACAGGCACATTTTGAAGGAGCTAAAAGTGAAGTTTGGCTTTGTAATACATACACGGCTGGTGAGCACAAAAGCAGACTCCATCTAGGAAGTCTGAAAATCACTGATCACCAATAAACAAGAGGGTATAAGCAGAGGAAGAACTGTGTCATACTTAAATCTTCCTTCTGTTCTAAATAGAGAATATGGGGTTAGATAGACACTTCGTGCAAGGTAACTCTACCTTCTTTGAAAATCACAGCAAGAGTCCATATTGCCAAGATGAAATACCAGCTGATGCAAAATAAAACTTGGTTTAAGTCAGGTCATGCACTGCAGCATTGACTCCCACTGTGAACTCTAGTCCTGTAAACACCATGAATGTCTGGAAAACAAGATTGCAAAAGAAAAAAAATTGTTCCCAGTTCCTACCAAGGTTTAAGCTAACTTTTCTCAGCAAAAATCATAAAAGTTCTGAGTTTCCATTGCAGATGTAGAAAAAAGAATATCAAATGGACAGATGGCCATAAAAATCAGCAGTTGTATTTCCCATTGCACTAGATTAATCCCCAGGTTCTCCTCCAGTGACCACCAGCACAGAGGCAGATTGTTGCAGGAATTTGTGCCTGTGGGATGAGAGCAGTATTGTGTGTAATGCATTAAGTATTTAATTAGCTAAGGGTTCGCACTGAATCTTTGAAAGGAACAAGAAACTTATTATTAGGACTTGTTTTATTATTACTGTTAATTAAAATAACAAGGAGCATCATTCCCATATGCAAGGTACATGATTGCAGGTGCAAGGAATGAACGTCAGGGTCAGAGACGTGCAGCTCTGACTGCATATGAAGGCGTTGTGTGGTGGCAGTGATGGTCCCTGTCCCCCCAAACACTCAGGTAACCCTCTGCCAGGGCCAAATCCATCCTGTGCCAAATGGGAGGTTGAAACCAAGCCAGACTGGAGGCTCTGGGCTGGGTTTGAGTCTGACTGAATGCATTTGGGGGAAGGGGAGATAAAATCTCCTATCTTAATTCTTTCTAAGCAGTCCAAGTTTTCATCTACACTCTCGCTCTCGGCTACCTGAAGCACTGCAGGTTGTGTCATTCATTTAAGGACATACTTAGGAAGAGCCTGAAGAATAGAGACAGCAAATCTCTCCTGAGCTGGAGTTTTGTTATCTCAGCACACAGGTCTGGGAAGTGAAGCAAGAAAGCCGATTGCATAAATTCATCAGGAAATTGTCCCCACCTTCCCCCCGCCATGAAGGTTGCTGCTGCAGTGATGCCTGTGCTGAGGACAACCTCTGCAGAGGACATTTTCTGGACAGTGCCTCAATCAAGTCAGCAGGAGAAGAGTGGGTGAGAAGCAGAACTCAAAAAGGATGATAAACCTAAGGCGAATAATAGAAAAGTGAGAGGCAAGGGGGCCCTGCATGCAGACAGCATTTCTCAGCGCTAAACAAGTGTTGGCCAAGTGTTGGGCTCCTACACAGTGCTTTATGCTGTGCCATTGTGGCTGCATACAACAATGCTGCAACATGAAAGTCCCTGACCATGGCAAGGTGAGGGTCCTGCACACCCTGGATTCCCATTAATTGTAGCATCCCCCATAACACCCCTCCAAGCATATCCCATAGCTATGGCATGCCCCGCAAGCCTTGTAGCTGCTCACTGGCTCCCCAGCACAGCGAGAACACCTGCTTCCCAGGCATGATGCAGGTTCAGAGCAGACTAAGTGGTGGTAGCCATAGTGCCGATAGTCATGGACGCCATGGCATGAGTCTCTGCCATGGGCGCAGCCAGTGCTGTAGGCGTAGGGGAGGGGCGTGTGCCGGGTGTCCAGCCAGGAGCCTGATGGGTCATACCAGGTTGAGTTCAAGTTGAAGAAGGATTCCTTCCCAGAAGAGCACGCCATTTCAGGTGGTGGAGTACACCTAAAGGAAAGGTAGCTCAGTGATGAAAGCAAGACTGAAAGCAATATCTATTTATGCAATTTTTTTTAATTATCTTCTGCACTTCAAGATAAGCAGGGCCAACCAGAAATTGAGGACTTACCTACAGCAAATTTGGACTTCTTTTTTTTTCCCCCTGTTTTATCATTGCCTATAAGATATCTTCTGGATGACACATTAGATACTGTGATATTTTTCCTGCAGGTGAGATATTTATTCAAAAAAACTAATTTTATTGTTATTTTCAATAATTAGATATCATTTATCAATGAAATACAGAAATATTCCATAGAAGGTATCTTTCTCTTGCACTATTTACAATAAACGAGCAGTTTGGTTTTAGGCAGAGCCAAGCCAAGTGGGTAAACACAGAGCTACAGGCTACAAATAAGTTTCTACAAATGTTCCAGATCATCAGTCAAATCACATACCTTAGTCAACAACAGGGGAGCGATAGGAGAAGTAAAGTCAAACTGAAGGGAATGGCCTGAAACAGGGGAACTTTATAGAGCTGGAGACTTCAGCAGTGAGGCATTGCTGGAGAGTGGGGGCTTTGCCCTTCCCTGACCACAGCTGTTTTTGTTGCTGCCCTTGGTTCCCGATATTTACATCTGACACACTTTTTTTTATTTTTACCATCTTCTCTCTTTCATATACCAGCAAATTTACTCGCATGCATGATCAAAGATTTCTAAAGGTGCTGCCTAACTACAGCCTAAATAAACTTTGCAGCAAAGTATTTATAGGTTTGTTCTGTACATTGTGATACTGAAGCACAGATGTGAATGGACATGTTTGTTTGAGGGATCCCAGTGAGTCAGTAGAGCATCACACAAAATCAATTGTGCCTGACGTCTAATCCACAATGCCATCCCAGTGTTGACACATTGTTGCCTTTTATAGGACAAGAAAATGTAATTGCTGAGTTAAATGGGCATGACCTCTACGTAGACACAGGGAGGAAGACCGAAGTTCATCCGTGATTCACAGGAAAGTCCAGGCTTAGAAGCATCTACCTCTACCACATTAGACTGTTTTGTTTATTTTTTATTGAGTTACAACCCTGTCTAATGCATATTTCCATAAGAGCTGCAGAGGTGCCATGGCTGAGTACTGAAAGCAGGACAGCAATACTAGCGCTCTGTCCCAGCTAACAGCCCAAATATCATCTTCAACATTATTATGAAATTAAAGATTTTAAACCTTACTCTGGAGGCAGGCACATGGCCCACCTTCTCACAACCTCAACTGCTAAAAATTTCCAGAAACTAAACTAAAGGCAGGTTTTATTTAAAATGTTGGGAAAAAAATTAGAAGTACATTGAAGAAGGACAGAGGAAAATAGGAAAAGAAAATAGCTACACCTCTGGGAGTGTGAGCAGGACTTAGGCTGGTGGGTTCACCTCAAACCATTCTGCTCCAGGATTTGATATCACTGCCATCAACACCATATTGCAGAATTAGACTAAAACAGCATCTATAGCAAGAGGTATCGGGTTTGTGTGGCAAGGTTTTGGTAGCAGGGTGGGCTACAGGGGTGGCTTCTATGAGAAGCTGCTAGAAGCTTCCCCCATGTCTGACAGAGCCAACGCCAGCCTGCTCCAAGACAGATGTGCCGCTGGCCGAGGCCAAGCCCATCAGCAACAGTGGTAGCGCCTCTGGGATAACGTATTTAAGAATGGGGAAAAAAAACCAAAAGCTGCCTAATTGCAGCCAGAGATAGAGTGAGAACACGTGAAACAACCCTGCAGACACCAAGGTCGGTGAAGAAGGAGGGGGAGGAGGTGCTCCAGGCGCCAGAGCAGAGATTCCCCTGCAGCCCCTGGTGAAGACCATGGTGAGGCAGGTTGTCCCCCTGCAGCCCAGGGAGGTCCACGGTGGAGCAGATATCCACCTGCAGCCCCTGGAGGACCCCATGCCAGAGCAAGGGATGCCTGAAGGAGGCTGTGACCCCGTGGGAAGCCCACGCTGGAGCAGGCTCCTGGCAGGGCCTGCCGACCCATGGAGAGAGGAGCCCACACTGGAGTGGGTTTGCTGGTAGAACTTGTGACCCCGCGGGGGACCCATGCTGGAGCAATCTGTGCCTGAATGACAGCAGCCCGTGGAAGGGACCCACGCTGGAGCAGTTCATGAAGAACTGCAGCCCGTGGGAAGGACTCATATTGGAGAAGTTCATGGAGGACTGTCTCCCATGGGAGGAACCCCATGCTGGAGCAGGAGAAGAGGGTGAGGAGTCCTCCCCCTGAAGAGGAAGGAGCAGCAGAGACAATGTGTGATGAACTGACCCCAACCCCCATTCCCTGTCCCCCTGTGCTGCTGGGGGAGGAGGAGGTAGAGAAAATCTGAAGTGGAGTTAAGCCCAGAAAGAAGGAAGGGGTGGAGGGAAGTTGTTTTTAAGATTTGGGTTTATTTCTCATTATCCTACTCTGATTTAATTGGTAATAAATTCAACTAATTTCCCCAAGCTGAGTCTGGTTTGCCCATGATGGTAATTGCTGAGTGATCTCCCTGTCCTTATCTCGACCCATGAGCCTTTCATTATATTTTGTCTCCCCTGTCCAGCTGAGGAGGGCAGTGATAGAGTGGCTTTGGTGGGCACCTTGCATCCAGCCAGGGTCAATCCACCACACAAGAATAAAAGAAATACTTGATAGTATACACCATGCAGACAGGTTGAAATTATCAATGAAGGGCTTCTTTGGGCTAATGCTAAATCTCTCATTAACATATCTGGTACCATCAGGCAATTCAGCTAGAATATTCCTGCCCTAAACATAATCTGCATGAGTTAACATTAGTAATCATTTGTTTTTCACATAGATGTGTGATCACATTTAGTTCTTGGTCCACATGACATACCAGCACAGCTTGGGGAATGGATACTTCTGAATTACAAACATGTCTTCCACTTGATACTTGTTGTCCATGACCAGATCTATTAGTTTCTTTGGTATTGGTGTCACTTTGCATGAAATACCTTCCAATCTTTTTCATAGGGAGGCGAACAAATTAGAGTGCTATTAATAACCTATGGGACAATTACAATGTTAAAAGCACAGTGCATCAAAGGGAAAATGTCGGAAGCTAAATACAGTGGATAGAAATGGGCTGGGATATGTAATTAGGTTACACTTGCCAAGAGATGTCTCATGTCCCAGATAACCCTTTGCAAGAGTATAAAAGGTCTCTCATCCCAGTTTCCTTCATTCGCTTCTCTGCTCCTATACATCTTCATTCTTGCTGCTGAAGAGGTAAGTACAATTTTTCTAGTTCTCTTGAGTTTCTTTATGAAACCAGATGCTTTCATACAAGCTTTGGTAGAATTGGAGTATGATACTGACTCCTCAACTCTGGACCTCGGTCATGCCGGAGACCAAGTTCTTGTTACCCACAAGAGCTGTTTTATTAATGTGAATGACAAGTGGGATATAGACTTAGCAGGCAGAGGCTCAAGCCAAACCAAAACAACAGAATGATTGGAAAATACAGAGAGAGGACAGTCAGAGGACTTTATGGAAAAGAGGGTTTGAAGTTTTCAAGTAGAAAATACTGGGAGGGCTGAGGCTGCATATGAGCAATGAATGTTTTGAGTAATTTTTCTCGAAAAGCAAATTGCATACATAACAGGTCATGGTTTTAGTGGGGGATATAAATCATCTTCCAATACTTAATCAGCATTGAAATCACTTTCTTGTCCCTGGAGAACTAAAAATTAGGAAGAAAATGGGGAATTCCAGACCAAATTAAAGAATGCAGATGTGCTCGTGTACATTGGGACCGCTGTACCAGTATGACTGTTTCTCTCTTCCCTACAGCTTTGCCAATACTCCAGAAAGATGTGCTCCCGCAGGCCCTGCCACAGCCATGAAACCTCCTGCCACAGATCCCACTCCTCCTGCCATGACTCAGGACCCTCCTGCCATTACACCATCCAGAGGCAGCCTGTGCAGAAGTACACCTACGTGACACCCTGCTGCCCCGCCGTGCAGCCCTGCTGCCCGCCTGTGCAGCCCTGCTACCCCTCTGTGCAGCGCTACTGTCCCCCAGTCCCCTACTGCCCCCAGTACACCAAGAACATCTGCAAGCTGCCACCAACATGCCCCAAGTACTAGCAGCAGAATCTGGACCCAGCACCTGGACCCACTGGCTCACTCCTCCCTTGGATGATCTCGATGCCTAAAGCTTGAATCCTTGGTTCTCTTTTCCCATTTTTGGTTTGCCTGAATCCTCTAATACCTCATCTGTGATTAGAATTTCCTTCAAAATATAAATCAGATCCATTTTAATTCATTTAGCATGCAAGACCCAGCTTATGTTCTTTTCCAAAAGACTGGGAATTATTTCTGCTGGCACTGACTTACACATGATATGTAAATCCCCAAAACATGCAGATGAAACAATAAAATTTCATTTCCAAAATAGAAAAAGTTTATGATTTGTTTATTCTTTGGCCTCTTTACTTGAGAATTATCTTTACCTCTGACTTCTTAGTCACCACTTCTCATTCTTTTCTTCTCAAACTTACCACGAAATGCCCACATCCTAAAGTTTCGAAATGAATGAAAGCCAGTCATTCCAGATGCATTTCTGTGGCAGATGAATGCATTTATGGACAGCACAGAGGGAGCTCATCTGTACCCTATTTAGCTTAGGACTGTCTTTCCCAGCTCCCTACTTCAGCAGCACCTCATACTTCATTTGTCACTCTGACTCAGAATTACAAACTTTTGAGGTGTCTAATAAATGCATACAGGCACCTAGAGGTCTTTTCTAACCCTTCTTCTCTCACTGAACTTCAAATTACTGTTTTCAATGACAATTGCACATATTTAAAAATAAATGCTAAATCTCTCTCTACTTTTTACAACCTAAGACTATCCTTATCTCCCCAGTCACCAGCCCATCTAGCTGAGACATCTATTCTAGAACAGGATCGCTTGCTTCCTTCTGCCAGTGCCTGTTTCTCTGCATCAGTTTCACAAAGAGCTCAACAACTAGCTTCAGCTTAAATTATTAACTTTGAGTATCTAGAAAAGGGTGAGATGAATGCACCCTGCATGATGACAAATTGACACAAGGCCCTTCCCCAAAAATACCGCTTTACCAACCTAGATGAACCATTTCTACCTTACCTATAACTCACAGTGCTTTTCAGAAAACTGCAGGTGAGATTTACCTAAACAAGGGCTAGCTCTAGAATACCTTTTTAAAAACTTTTTTTTTTCTGAATCATGGCCTTGAAAAATAAATAAAAAGAACCCCAACCAGAACATGAAACCATGCCTTCCCGGGATGTATTTTCAAATTCAGAATGAATTAGCATCTCACAAAACTGTTGGCAGAGTAGCAAATTTTTATCTTTTTCCCCAAATTTGACATGAAAATAAACCCTGAAAGATATGAAGACCATCTCAATAGGGATAGCTGCTTCCTTTTGAACTCGATAAGCAACTTTTAGGACCCCCTTGTTCTAGTTGCATCAGGACTGACCTATGGGATGCTCCCAAGTAGTTCCTGCAGCACCCACCTGGATAAAAGTCACAGGAAAGGAATAATTACCTGTTTCATTGTCCTAAAGTCAAGTCTTGGGCCACTGTGAGAGAAACTTGGTAGTAAACAGTGAAACACTGCACTGAGTAAAAATTACAAAACTGCTTAAGCAAGACAGGAGCCTGAAGCAATTTGGGATCTGAAACAGGATGCCAATAGGTGTTAGCTTCCCAGCACAAATCCTTCCTGCTTAGGATTTGAAATCTCCTTCTTCTAGGAGGAATGTAAACAGGATAATATTGTGGCACAAGGGAAAAACAGCTGATGGCTGGTGGACTCACAAACGGAATGAAAAACATTTGAACCTTTGAACTGGGGATGTCCTTCTAGCGTCATCTCCGGTCTTGAAGTATTAGGTGCATTTGAGCTAGTTAACAGGACTTCCCTCTAAGTAGAGTCCATGTGAGTTGTGGCTATTAATTACAGTCCCTTGTGTCATGAAAAAGACATATCAATCAAAACATGAGTCTGTCATGCAGACCAAGGGGCAGCATGCAGGTTAGGAGTCAACACTTTTGAGTTGTACGTTGATGCAATACTAGTTGCCCAACGACAAATCACTTAATAACTCTAGGGTTAGGTTCATTTTTAATATGTAAATATGCAACTGCCTTCAAAATTCCCTTATAAAGCAGATTGGGAAATTCATTGCCTATTAACGCGTTAAGGAAAAAGTCATAATTGTTTTTCCTGACTGTGTCAAATCGGAAATGTTAAAAACTAGCCACAGAAGATAAATATGAATGTGACTACTTAATTGCCAGCATTGCCAAGAGATGTATAATTTCTCGGACAACCCTTTGGAAGATATAAAAGTTCGCCATCCCCTGTTCCTCCTTCATTCACCATCAGCTTTAGGTGCTCTTCCTCTTGCTTGCTTCAACAGAGGGTAAGTTGGATTATATTTCTTTATCTACTATTGAGCAGCAGGAGCTCACATAGGAATTCTAGCTGACTAGTTCTGCATTTAGACCTTGCCTTTGTCTAAGAAATTTCTTATTTTTGGTGACTGAGTGCCTGAATATGTAAGCTGTACAAAGGGTGTTCACAGCAAATGGGATGACAGAAAAAATAGGATTAATTGAAGGACCAGATCTGCAAAGACACAGAGTCTTTGGGACTCAGCAACAAATTAATTCCCAAACTAGATGGTGAGGGAGGGAGAGATATCTCAGACAAGTCAGTACAGTTTTAGAAGTAAATTTTACTTTACCTCAGTAGGGAAATTCCCATCAGTGCTGGACCATTCCAGAATAACCCCCAAAAGACAAGGCAGTATCACCTTCAGGGTCAAGATATCCCATATATTACAAAACAGAGGAAAACAAAATTTCCCAGACTACTACAGAAAAAGAGCCAAGGAAAATGCAGAGGGTTACAGTGGGGCAGCTGTGCCAGCTTGATGGTCTCTCTGTCTTCCCTACAGCTTTGCTGATACTCCAGAAAGATGTGCTCTCGCGGGTCCTGCCATGACTATGAGTCCTCCTGCCACAGATCCCGGTCTTCCTGCCATGGATCCCACTCCTCCTGCCATGACTCAGGACCCTCCTGCCATTACACCATCCAGAGGCAGCCCGTGCAGACATACTCCTATGTGACACCCTGCTGCCCCCCCATGCAGGCCTATTGGCCCCCTGTGCAGCCCTGCTGCCCCCCCATACAGCGCTACTACTCCCCAGCCCCCTACTGCCCCCAATACACCAAGAACATCTGCAAGCTGTCACCGTCATGCCCCAAGTACTAGCAGCAGCATCCGGACCCGGCACCTGGACCCACCAGCTCACTCCTCCCTTGGACACTATGGCCACGGATTGTCTCACCCTCACAGAAATCCCTGGATCTCTGCCATGTGCCTCACTGCTGGTTTGGATGAAGTGTTCTCCTAATTGTCATTCAAGGTGTCATTCTTTCTAGTTATTCAGGAAATGTCCTTTCTAATTACTCAGTGCATAATTACTGTTGGGAATCTTTCTATGCCACGCACTTCTGTTTCAGACTCATCTGGGTGTGGGAAACAATAAATCTTACAATTCATGAGACCCGCATTTTCTTTCAATTTCTTTATTCACTTTTTCCTTTAAACTCATTTTTTTCTGGATTCTTCAGTCAAATTCCTCATATTCTCAAAGTGCCCTGATAGTTGGTGGCCAATAACAACAATTGCCACCTTCATTTGAGAAGAAAACAGACACATTAGTAGACTAAAAAGTTCTCAGCTACCAAAAATCTACATGGGTCTAAAGGGCTGAGCAGAACAAAGCTTCCCCTGCTCACACCAGATGATGAGCTGGTCTACACAGATTTTTGTCCCATCATTTTGAAAACAACGAGATCAAAGACAATTGAATGCAAACTCTTTTGTTTTGGAGACAAGCATAGCTCATTAAATGAAAGAGGAATAAGTAGTTCACAGTTGCTAATATTCTTACTTAATATATGCAGTGTTTTACTCCAAGCTCACCTTCGGAACTTGGGTATATAAATATTTTCAAATATCTTAACACTTCTGAGCCTCTGAAAACAGAAGACACAAACTTCTTTCTCATATTCCAGTGTTGCTTGTCACTAGTGTATACTCTGAAGCAGAGAAATGGGTTAGCCCAGAGAAGGTCCATCTCATCTAAGACTCTTGTGCATTCACACAGTATAGATCTGAACACCACCATATGTTATTATGGAGAGCTCATAAACCAAACACTGCTGAATGTAACTGAGCAAGTATCAGCCACCACATTGCTCTCAAAATGACATTTAATCACTGTAGATTGGGCTGCCCTTACATACTCCCTTAAAAGAACTGCAAGCAATGGATGATAACTCTTTAGAGATCATGTTTTCCATAGCAGGATCTGAATTTTAAAGATTCAGAAACATTTTTTGATGGGGTGTAACGTAGGACACCCCAGTTTTGGAAGGCTGTTGGGAAGGTAGAAAGACTTTGAAGGAACATTGGTGTGATGCTCCAGGCCAAAGCACAGAGGAAAGAAGAACTGTCACACAAGTACCAGCTTCACTGACTGGGCAGCTGCAGCCTCTCTTGGTTTTGGACCCACAACTGAGTCACAAAATACCCCTGAGGAATTTGTGCAATCCTTCCTTGCTACCCAAAACTCACCACAAGAAATTATATTGCCTCTAGCCTAAAGAAAAGCTGTAGGACACCCATACTTTAGAGAGAGCTTCTTGTTAGCAGTTAGCAAATTACTCTAATGGGTAACATTTTCCAAAGTTGATGAGTTACGGGGTTCATTTTCTTATGCTTCGAAGACTGAGTCAAACAGTATTATAAATCCAGCTTTAGCACCCATAATTTTGCCACTAGTAACAGAACCCAGTATTTGCTCAAACTTCAGCTCAAGCGCTCTCTTTCTCTGAATCGTTTGCTTTCCAGACATCTCTGCAGGTGAAGTCAGGTGGAAAAAGTATAAGAAATCAATGAAGGGAAAGAGAAGCCATGGAACAGGAAAACTTAACATACTCATACCTTGTACAGAGCTCATTGCCAGAAATTTTTCCCTGATCTTAAGTACTAAATAACCTTTGATACATGTGGAACAATCTGATGGGGTTAGCCAAGTCATCTAGGAAGTCAAGGAACATGTGAAGAATCAGAAATAATTTATTTTTTGCTGTAGCAGGGAAACAAAGAGATCATGCCAGACTTTCCACCATTGTGCCATACCCATGAGTTGCAGCTGGTAATCCCTTTTCCTCTTGGCATTCAACAACACATAAATTAAAATCCTGAGCTGCTACCTGCACAAAATTGGAGGCCTACCCCAGGAGTCAGCATTTCTGAGGTGTAAAGACCTTTCTGTCACTGATGCAATCCCCATTCCCCATTGGCCAGCTAATTAACACCTAGGTGATTAGTGTCAGTCTCCGGGAAATGGGAAAGAAATGCCTTCCAAAATCCTTATAGGAAATGCATTAGGGATTACATATGGGATGAAATACAGTATGTCATAAAGGAAACGCTAAAAATAGGATAGCACCAATATCTGCAGGATTGAGTGCAGAAATAATTAAATTGTCATTGCAAAGAGGTGTCTCATATCTGAGATAACCTTTTGGAAAGATCGCTTAGTCCAGTCCTCCTCAGTCGCCTACCTTCGCTTCCAGACAATTCTCCCTGTAGCTGAAAAGGGTAAGACCAATTTTACTATTTCTGTTCATGCTGAGAGAGAAGAAACCTCCATTAAAGATTTTTATGGACCTCCTGGGAGCTGGGACTTAGCTAAATGCCTTCTGCATGCACCCTTGTGGTGTTCTGAGGGAGGCTCGGTGAATGGTGGATGGAGGGATGGGGATCACCAGAGGAGGTGCAGCAAAGGCAAATGAAGGGATCTTTGGGTGACACATACTCCATGCTGTTTCACAGGGGAGATGGAGTTTGGGAGTCGCTCATGGGGCTCATTGCGTCAACTTGCAGGGATCTAGCTTCACAGAGCAATTGCCAGAGCAAGCCCTGCAGATTATGTAGGATTGAGGGTGCATCTGGTCTGGAATAGGCAGGCAAAAAGAAAGAGGAAGAGTTTGCTGGGGATCTCAAGAAAAGTAATATTAAAAATAAAAAGGGGAGTGAATAGAAGAAGTGGATCTGGGGCTTCTCTCACCACGTTGCTCTCTTGCTCCTGACAGGTTTGCTGATACTCCAGAAAGATGTGTTCTCGTGGGTCCTGCCATGACTATGAGTCCTCCTGCCATGGATCCCAGTCTTCCTGCCATGGATCCCACTCCTCCTGCCATGACTCAGGACCCTCCTGCCATTACACTCTCCAGAGGAAGCCTGTGCAGAAGTACACCTACATGGCACCCTGCTGCCCTGCGGTGCAGGCTTATTGCCCCCCTGTGCAGCACTATTGCCCCCCCATACAGTGCTACTGCCCCCCAGCCCCCTATTGCCCCCAATACACCAAGAACATCTGCAAGCTGTCACCGTCATGCCCCAAGTACTAGCAGCAGCATCCGGACCCGGC
>JANXJC010000091.1:11510640-11528039 GCA_027564655.1 Leptodon cayanensis | reverse complement strand
GCTGTGACCCCTGCCAGCAGTCCTGCTGCGACCCATGCCAGAAGCCCTGCTGTGACCCCTGCCAGCAGTCCTGCTGCGACCCATGCCAGAAGCCCTGCTGTGACCCCTGCCAGCAGTCCTGCTGCTGTACCAAGGTGTGCCAGAAGTCCTGCTGCTGCTGTGGCCAGCAACCCTGCTACGCCTGTGGCTGCCACCCCTGCTGCTGCTCTGGATGTCTGTCTTGCTGCTCCTACGTGGTGAAGAAGAAGCCCGTTGTGGTGTGTTGCAGCCCCATGCAAAACTGCTCTCCCATGAGGAAGTATTGCATACCTATCCAGCAGTGCTGCACCACAATCAAGAAGTGTTGCTGAGCCAACTCTGGGTAGCAAAAGCAGCTCTGCTGGCTCCCATCTCTGGCGTGCATCAAGAACAGGTACAAGGAGATGAAAAACTGCTCATTTGCTTCTGGTTCACATGACGATGGAGTAAATGCCTAGTGATTCTCTTCTTGTTTTCAAACTCAAGCTGTCTTCTTTCTGTCCTTTAATTATTGAACATCTGCAATGCACTTGAATATATCAACCATTGTATAAGGCAAAGAGCTATTAGATATTAGTGGGGCTGTTAATTCTTTCCTTGGTGTATGGGACTTGGGACACCTTTGTTGTTAACGTGATCATTCTTCATTTTCTCTCTTGACTTGTAGACAATAAAACTTAGCATTAAGCAAAATGCAAAACCTTGTCTTTTGGTTATTCTTACATTGCTTTGCCCAGAATGTGTCCTCATTCTGGTGCCGTTTTCTATGCCTTCGGCCAGGCTCCTGACATACTCCTATGGCACAGAAGAACATATAGGAAACAAAGAGCTGCCCAGCCGTGTTTCCCATTGGCATAAATTAGGTCATATCTAAAGACAGCAAGCAGAGCAGTATGATCCCTTCTTGCACCTACTGATCATCTGCCTCAGTTAACTCAATTTTTACTATAAAATTAAATGGTTAAGGCAAATAAAACTCAAAGGACACGACTGAATGAAGCATACATAATTCCACCATCTGAAAACACACCACTCCATAAGATGTGTAGGAACCCATCCCTGATACTAGAATAGGTATTTCAGTAGGTACTGAGATGAATTCACTACTCACTGAATAGCAGGCACCATCTTCTTCCACTACCATCAATAAAATTTCAGAAAACAAGTTAAATCAGTGAATTATTTTTGCGTGAGCAGAGATTTTCATACATGGTGTTCCTGAACTACAAGCAGTGGAATGAAACCCAGCTGTTAGCATACAACTTAAAAGCTTCATTCCTAAAATAGCACATACATGAGTCAACAATCCCTTTTCTACCTGGCTGGGACTTCCTTTACTATTAAAATTCAGGACTCAGCTGTGAATTGTATGTCTCAGGAAAATGCCTTGAGCACTGTCTTGATTGCTTCCCTCAACCAAATCTTCAGAGCATACACAAAGTCTGCATTAGAATAATCTTCTCTACCAGGTCATACTCTTCTGAAAACATTACTCAGGTCTTCAGGAGTTTTTTTTAATAAGTAAATCAGGTACAAAACACTGACAGAAGGATATCCTATACCATATCATAACATATTATATCGGAAGTGCATTCTGTTAAGGAAGTCCTGTGAATATTAATCTTACCATATGCTGGAAAAGCTGCCATGAGAGATTCCTCTCTATTCACAAAGGTACTATAGCTCTCAAATTCATGTAACCACCATGGAAGTTTACAAAGACATCATGGCATAGTATGGCATGGCATGGCATGGCATGTAAAAGGCATTTAGTGTAGAAGATGTTATTTTTGACCCAGCTATACATTAAATGCCAGTATATCCTCAATATCTGTATAAGACCCTGATTAGCAACAGCCTTGCAGGGTTCACATCCATTTCTAAGAAAGACATGGACATATTGGAGCAGGTCCAGAGGAGGGCTACAAAAATTATCAGAGGGCTGGAACACCTCTCCTGTGAGGACAGCTTGAGAGAGTTGGGGTTGTTCAGCCTGGAGAAGGCTCCAGGGAAACTTCACTGCAGCCTTTCAATACTTAAAGGGGGCTTTAAGAAAGTATCTTTCTTAAAGATGGGGACAGACTTTTTAGTAGGGCCTGTAGCAACAGGACAAGGGGTAATGGTTTTAAACTAAAGGAGGGTAGATTCAGGATAGATAGAAGGAAGACATTTTTTACTCTGAGGGTGGTGAGACACTAGCACAGGCTGCCCAGAGAGGTGGTTGATGCCCCATCACTGGAGACATTCGAGGTTGGGTTGGACAGGGCTCTGAGCAACCTGATCGAGTGGGAGATGTCCCTGCTCATGGCAGGGGGAGCATCAGACTAGGTGACTTTTAAAGGTCCCTTCCAACCCAAACCGTTCTATGATTCTATGATTCTAACACAGGGATCATCCTGGCCAATATGGCGACAATAAAGCCTGATTAAAAGGTAATGAATGACTTATTCAGTGGATGACATGTTTGAGGGTTTACACAAAAAGGGCATTACTTCCTGCAGGCGTGTATCTGGCTATTATCATGTGACCAAAACAATGCTTCCCTAGGGACAATTCCAGAAGAGACACCCAATGTCATAGGAGGTCATGTTCACATCTTGGGAAGAAACTACATGTCCCAGCCACCAGGGATCAACAGCCACCACTCCAGCCTCACACTCAGAGTCTGCTGAACATGATGGCAGCCTTAATTTGCCATGAATAGATGCTGCCTCAGCATCTTGGGATTCTCATCTTATATTGGTGTCCCCTCTCATCAGATGAAAATTCCATCAACACCTTCTTCTTCTCACATGGAGCTGTCCTGGCTCTGCACATGTCCACAATTCCTTCCCCCATCTCCAAGCCTGTTTCATAATATCTGCCTTGACTCCAACCATCTTATCCATTCCCTCCTGACTGTTCAGTCAAGCTTTGCAAGCACAGCAGCCTTGGCCTTAGCACACTGCAGCCAAAACAACTATAAGCAATTGCTGAAAAAGTCCTGTCAGGTGCCTGAACTCAGAGCATCTGTGAGATACTAGCTGGGCTCCTGAGGTACAGGGGAAAGGCATGGAGAAATGCTCTCAGGATTGGATTTCCAGTCTTGAACCTCATGCTTGCCTACAGTGACACAGAATCAAATTGTTAGTGTGAAACTCTTAAATGTGATCTTCACAAATACCATTAAATACAAGCTGTCTCAGTCTCACAGACCTTAGAAATAATCTCAGAAAATGGAGCGTATGGAAACAACAGAGAAAAAAGCTAACATGTGCACTACTGCTTTAAAAGCTGCTTAATTTAGACTTAATCCATCTCTTCCATGGATGAAAATGAAAAAAAATCATAATAGTTTAGCAGAAATAAAAAGCAGGGGGTGTGAGGACCAAACACCACAGAGAGAGACCCAAGAACAAGACTAAGAAAGGAGAAACTTTTCAGTCTTAACTTTGACCAGATAGCCACCTCTCAGAGGCCGGAAAAAAGGATTCACATGGGCCCATAGTCTCCACTTGCTCCCCAAAATCTCAGCCAAGTGCAGAGGGGACACATGAGTGGTGACAATTCCAAGTTCCAGGCATGGTTCTCCCACTGCTTCAGCACCCACCTCCCCCGGGCACATTGTTAAGTGTCTCTGTGTCTCAAGGTCATTCCTTGGGAAGTGGATAGCAATACTTTACAGCTACCTCCGGTTCCCATTAATGCAAATTCATTAGAAAATTTGCACCTGTTGTTTGTATGTACAACTAATTACAGTGCAGAATTGAGGTGGTGAGCAAACAGAAAGAAGTAAAGATTAAATACCAGAAGACACGTGAGAGTCATATGCTGGGTGATACAGAGTGAAGTCAGAATTGCCAAAGAATGCCTCATTTCCAGAGGGATGTCTTTGAAGCATATAAAAGGCTCCCCATCAGAGTGGTCTTCATTCACTCATCTTGAGTTCTCCTCTCTTGTCCTCACTGGTCAACAGGGTAAGTCAGAGCTTACCACTTGCCTTTTCATTTGCACTCTACTGTACTTCTGTGTGCTTTTGCAGGAAGCCATCCAGGATTTCCTGTACTGTCTGGTTTGGGACCAATTTTGAGAGATTGGTTTTGGGATCCACCTGTGTGGTTTCTTTCTGGTGGAACCAGTGCTGGACAATATGCCAAATGCACCAGTGTCCAATGCAAAAAATGTGGAGATCTCAGGGAAAGGCTGTCATGGGATTCTAGTCAGTAGGCACTTTCCTAGCCAGTTTGGGATGGACTATGGGATAAGCATGCTTTAAGCTGTCTAAACAACTGAGAGATTCAGGCAGAGAAAAAAAGACTCTCTCTGTTCCTTCCAGCTTTGCCTACACTACTACCAACAACATGCCCAACGGAGGTTGTGGATGCTGCGGTGGAAATAACTACACCGTGTGCTGCTACAGCAGCCCAAAGTGCTGCAAGACGCCGATGTGCTACTCACCCATGCAGTGCTGCCGCCCCACCACCTGCTGCATGCCCATGCAGACCTGCTGCTACACCATGAACAATAACGGAGGTTGCTGCGGCGGTGGCAGCGGCTGCTGTGGCAACTAAGCCCACATGGCAGAGGGCAGGCAGGGCTGCACTGTCTGCTGCTTCCCTCCTGGCTCATTTGGTGTTGGATACGAATATGGATACCACCCTGAACACTCTTCCTCCTTTGCTTAGAGACTGTAGGTCATCTCTCCTCATCTTTGTCTGCCTTTAACCACGAAATGCTTGTAATGTGCTTTGAAGTTGCTACCCACTGATCAGTGTGATTTTCCTTTGTAAGCACTAGTCCTACTGTTAATTTTCCTCTTGGTGTGTGAGATTTTTAATTCTTTTCATCACTGTTTTGCTTGAATCTGTCTGAAAAACAATAAAGTCTGTAGTTCATGACCCTGCAAAACTCTTGGTGGTTATCTGTTTGCTAGCTGGTGAATCCAGAGTGCATCACCACACCTATCACCTTTTCTTTGCATTTTTTTCCAGTGTTGGGATGCTCCTGTCTAAAAGGTGCTAACTGGGGGGAGAGGGGGGGGCCTACACAAAGAAAATCATTTCATCCCTGATGTAGTTCTGAGCTTCTGCATGGGTCTATTCAAACACAAGCTGAGTGTCTAGTATCTCTGCGAGCAATATTTCTCCTCTCACTATAAAACTACAAAGAAATAGGAAGAAAATAGTACATAAACTTGTGAAGGATGTGAATTTCTTCTGAAACAGTTTGACACAGGCACATTCCAACTAGGAAAGCTCCATGTATTTTAACCAGCTAGAGGTCTACTTCAGAACCTACAGGCAGTCCCTATAAATAGTTTAAGATTTATGAGATGGAGGTCTTGCTTCTGCTAAAATGTCTGGGTTACCACATATTGAGTTGAAGTGTTAGAACAAATGGTGAGAAACCTCTACTGTCTTCAAGGAGTGACTGGGTCAGTAAGAATTGTACCAAAACATAGCATGCAAGATCTGCACTGTAGTCCTCATTCTGTGTCTAACGCCCTTTGCTGACTCTGTTTCCACACTGCTTCAGTCCCTTCTTTGCATTAAGATCCATAGCCCACTCACCAAAGACCATTTGAGTACCTAGGTTACACAAATGGCTGGACACAATTATCATGGGTGGGAAATGCCCATCTAGATCATCACTTATTCTTGCAGTTGCAGGATTTCCCAATGAGAACTTTCCCTCTGGAGGCACAAGTGAAGTGTGCTCCTTTGCTTCTGCCCCATTAATTCCTTGTAAATTAATCAGTTCTCATGGGCAGGCAAGTGTATGTCACCTCAGAGGAGACCTGCTGGAAAGAAAATGCCAGGCATGTTCTTCTACCCTGTCTGGAGAAGTTGCAATTACATGTGTTGCTTCTCCAGCGTTTCACTCAAGGAATTACTCTCATTCCAGGAAAGCCTGGAAAGGAGCTGGCTGCATTTACTGCAGGGGCAAATTGGCACTAAAATCACAATCTGCTCCCCCTTGCACTGTGCAGACAATAAACCAAGGCCCCTGTTAGCATCTTTGGGGCTGGTAGCCGCTCACCTAGGAGGACCCCCCTTCAGAGGACCCCAGGGGTCCCGGAGGATGTCAGGCAGGAGGCAGGGAACTCGCCAGGCAGGCTCCACCATCCTCTCATTAGGCAGCACTCCTCTCAGGATAATGTGGCTAGGGCTTCAAATGAGAGCTGCAATTTTAGGCCACGGAAAAAAATCCCTCCCAAATACCCTGTATTCCTGTCAGCATTCAGCCCCACAGCAAAGTGCATTGGCAGCAATGGCTGGCAATAAACAACCATTCATCCACCCTGGCTCAGTTGCCCAAGGCTCTGTCTTACCTTGACCTTCCTCCCTTCCTCTTTCCCTCCCAGAAAATGGTTCCACCTCAACAATATCTCTTCCTGCATCACTTCTGAGTCCCTGCCTCCCACTTAGCTCCATGACCCCAGTTAGGACCAGTTTCCTGTGCTTGTCATATCTCTTCCACCTTCATCTTCCTCTCACCCTCTCAGTCCATACTGGGCTCCTTCATTTACCACTTCCAACACCCACAAAGAGTCCTGCACAACCTCCAACTCTAAGCACCCCTCCCTCCCTGCTGAAGAGCTGTGCAGGGGTGGTCCTGCTTGGTGCCAGGGCTCCAGCATGCAAGGGGATTTCAGCTGGATGCAAGGGGAGGTTGCAGAAGGTACATGCTGACTTGCAATGCATCATGCCCAGTCCCAGAGCCATGACTCCTTGCGTTGCTGCTTGCACAGGCAGTGCTGCCCCTTAGCTTTCTAATTAAAATGCAAATTATTCTAAAGTGAATATTCAATTCAGAGTTTTTGAAAATGTTTCTAGGAAAGCAGCCCCAGCAAAGCAGAGCAGGAACTGAAGCATTCTTGCATTAGTGGTGCCCGCATGCAAACCTAAACCCCCCAGATTGGAGGATTTGCAGAAGTTTAGGCAAGCCAAAAGACAATGATGGCTTTTGCATCGCAAAGATGCTCTTAGCATGCATGAGGGCAAGATGATCTTGCATGGAGTCATGTGCAGGTGACTGAGACCCAGGAGCCAGCATGACTCCCGACACATGCCAAACACGTGGTCTTCTTGTTCCCTCCTCATGTGCATGTCCTGTGACCAGGAACAAACATACCTATTTTGATGAAATTTTCCAAATATTTGTTTCAAACACCAGTCCAGTGAAACAGCCCATCATGTGTGCAAAAGGCACAACCCAGGGGATTCAGTTTCAGCTCTTACACTGATTCAGCACCAGCTGCTGCTGAGTAAGTCCCTTAGCATCTTTGGTTTTCGCTGTCTGCGTTTGTCAAACAGATACGAGGACACATTTTTTGGCTCCCTTCCAAAGGGGCAGAGAGGACAAATTCATTAGTATTCATAGAAGCCCTTTGATTATCTGCAGGCTAAACAATTATGAGGCAAAACAAAGGTAGTGATCACAAATAATATGGCAAAGAGTAAATACCAGAAGACACGTATAGCTAAAAAGTATGGGTTTGGGTTAGTAAACAGGGATGTTCAAATGGTCAATGGCTGTCTCACTTCCAGGAGGAAGGTGTCTAGGACTATAAAAGGTCTCCTGGCCCAGCTCACTTCATTCGCTCATCTTCTCTTCCCTTCACCTCTCCTCACTCTTCAGCAGGGTAAGTGAGAACATCTAAATCTTCCTTCCTTTTCACAGAAGAAAAATGTATATCTTATAACAGTATCCAAATATAACCGGGTATCTGGACTGGGACTTAGGCTGAAGTTGGGCTTTTATGAACTGTGTACTAGGAATTATGGGGATGAGCTAGAAGCACTAAAGTATGGAGAGGCTACAGGAGTATTAGCAGGGCCATGCAGAGCAAGAGGACCAAGAACATTTCAGAAGGGCCCAGACTGAGGACTATGTGCACTGCACTGTGTGATTCTTGCTAAGACATTAGGGATGCCTTGGTATGAGTAGGTGGATATCTACATTACAGGAAAAAGACAGAGAGAAGAGTTACAAGCAAGATTTACTACAAAGAAGTTAGCACTCCATTTGAGCTCCTTGAATCTCTGAATTTAGCATAAACAGAGCTTTAAATTATTTCTGTATTTCCAAATATCCTGCTCCCAGTCACATACAGACTCTCTCTGTTCCTTCCAGCTTTGCCTACACTACTACCAACAACATGCCCAACGGAGGTTGTGGATGCTGCGGTGGAAATAACTACACCGTGTGCTGCTACAGCAGCCCAAAGTGCTGCAAGACGCCGATGTGCTACTCACCCATGCAGTGCTGCCGCCCCACCACCTGCTGCATGCCCATGCAGACCTGCTGCTACACCATGAACAATAACGGAGGTTGCTGCGGCGGTGGCAGCGGCTGCTGTGGCAACTAAGCCCACATGGCAGAGGGCAGGCAGGGCTGCACTGTCTGCTGCTTCCCTCCTGGCTCATTTGGTGTTGGATACGAATATGGATACCACCCTGAACACTCTTCCTCCTTTGCTTAGAGACTGTAGGTCATCTCTCCTCATCTTTGTCTGCCTTTAACCACGAAATGCTTGTAATGTGCTTTGAAGTTGCTACCCACTGATCAGTGTGATTTTCCTTTGTAAGCACTAGTCCTACTGTTAATTTTCCTCTTGATGTGTGGGATGTTTAATGCTGTTGATTTATTGTACTCCCTTTTCTTGCTTTAATCTCCAATTAGTCATGAAAGACAATAAAATTTTTAAGTTATGACACTGCAAAGTTCTGGTATATGTTGATTCATTTATCTTTGTCTTTTAAACTATAGCTCTGGTCTGGGACTTTTTTTGCATTTGCTTAGTTTCTGAATATAATGAATTTTTCAACTATTTGTCATGCTACTGATGACAGCATGCCAGTATATGTGGTAAACTTCTTGGGTTAGTCTCTCATCTAGGGAAAAATAGTGCTTGCTAGTATCAATACATTATCTAAGCTACAGGAGTATCCTCTTGGCCATGCATTTTCATGCTATCTTTCCCCTGCTTATGACTTTGAAGATACACAGTCTGTGATCGAAGCATGTGTACAGTCCTAAAGCCAGAGCTAAAAGTCTTTTCTGATAATGGAAATCTTTCCAGTGAATTTGCTGAGCTTTAAACCAGGCTTTTTAAAAGGCTTGATATCTTGTCAATAAGATTAAATACACCAGCCAGCATGGTCTGCATGGTGCAGGGAGGGAGTGAGTTATTGAAAGATGTGGAGATATAAGTCTAGCCTGAAGGATTCAGAAATACTATCTAATTTCATCTGGAATTCTATTAAAATGTGGCAAATTTTAAGAGATGAGATTCAGAAATGAAATATTTGCACTTTGTGATTTGTAAAATCCTCAGGAAGGGAAGTGACTCCAAAACATCTCTTCTAACATGAAAAAATCCCAAAACAGCATAATGTTGGGACTGTGGTAATGAGTTATAAATCTAAAATCCTTGTTGGCCCTTAACAGATAACAAGGTATTTTCTGTCCTTACAAGCAAGTCCCGTGGCTTCCTGCAAGGCAATTACATTTTTCCTGTAGCTAAAGATAAATTATCTCAGTGACAGCAAAGTCATCAGGTCCAAGCACGCACCCTGGAGTCACACCCGTGAATTCTGCACATGCTTCTCCCAGTGATTCAAATGAAAACACCACTGGACAAACCTCTGAGCATCTCTTACAGAGGCTCTACTGTAGAGTGAGCGCATGGAAATACCTTTTGCACTGAGAGCCCCAGGGCTGCTGTGAGAGATACTTTGCTGGTACTTAAAAAATGCCTTGACCATCCACAGAAATGCAAAGTGGAGCAGCTTACATAGAAAATGAGTCAAAGCAGAAATGTCAGAAGGGTGGATATGGTGCTTTAAAAAGCCTGAAATTGTTAGTTCATGCGGTCAGGACTCCTCTGTGGTGTCCTCGTTCCAGATACGCAGCGCATGAAAGGGCTTTTGGTGTTGTATCCACTCACTTGACCGAGGTGCTCCTCACTTGGAAGGGAATTAATTCATTTAAATAAAGGAATATAAATCCCATCCACAGCTTGACGTAGTCCACCCCTGTGCCCTGGTGTCCATAGGGATCCTGTACGCAGAACTCACATCTTCCAGTTGTCCGTACTACATCTGCCATTCATTATGGTCCAGATGTCACCCTTGATTCCCTCACCATTTTTCCAGCTGTCAGGTTTCTCTGTGCTCTGCAAGGTGATGAGCATCATGTACAGATATCACAGACCTTCTCTGACAAACAAGGTCCAACCTGCAGCCCCATCTGCAAAGCCAGCTGGAAAACCTCCTGTGTTTTCTCACAGAAAATTTCAACTTACCACTAACAAATCAAAAGCCAAAGATTTTTCAGATGAAAGCTTATGAAAGAAAAAATAAATCCATATTTGTTGATAACATTTTCAGTGTCAGAAGTTTGGTTGGTTTGGCAGAAATTGCAGTTTTTAAAGAACTAATTGTACTCTCCCCACTTTTTCAGAAGCCTTCTGCAATTTCAGTGCTAGGGTACTCCATGAAGAAAGGTCATCGTATCAGGAAAATGTTGTTAATTAAATCCTGATGTCTGTTTATAAAGAACAGGAGAATTACAATACAAGTTTCAAGTGATGTTCTTTCTGAATCTTGCTAATCCAGAATTCAGAATTTTTTATACATAACAAACAGAAGTCCACTTGAAGTCCGGCTTTACAAAATAAAATCACAGTTTCATGAAGTTACCATAGTAAAAAGAAGTTTTCCCACTTCTAATTATATTCAAGTAGAAACGATAACTGAGTGTAGCCCCTGTTCCATCACAGGGCACTTCCAGATGCAGACAATGGTACCATGGCACAAAGTGTGGAGCGAGGCATGAAGAGGCAGTAAAATCATCTTATCTCTGCTGAGTGTCAGGCTGGATTTCCAGCTGTGGGTAAAACACCCAGAAAGCAGTCTGGAGAAAAACGCCAGCTCCATGGAGCTCACCATGAACCATAACAATTCCTGGTTTAGAGTTGGTCAGGGTGGTGTTAAGCTGAAATAGAGTTGAAAAATCCATCACTTCTTATTAAAAACAGAATTCCACTGGTTTTCCAATTTTTCCTTTTAAAAAAAAAAATGCTTTTTTTTTTTTGTCAGGAAGCTTACTTGTGTTCAATGATAGATTTTTCTCTGTTTTCTTTCAGCCCCATGAAAAAACATTGCCGTTTGCGTACCTCTGCACCAACACCCTGTTTCAAGGCAAGAGCCATTGTGCGCCTGGACATGGGGCTGGAGACCAGGACTCCTGGGCCCTTTCGTGGTTTTCCCACTGCCACAAGAGTGTCCTTTTGGGCACATCACTCAGCATCACGGTATTCCAGGTATCCTTATCCCAGGATCCCATCTGACTAACATTAGGTAACAACATATTTGAACATGACCGACGGGAGAACTAATTAGATAATGGCCACTGCATATGCAAAGAGCTAAGCTGACATTACATCAAGGGAGATGCTAATTGCAGCTGATTAATCCAATAGCAAGTGCCAGAAAAAATATACATACAGAAGTGGCACTCACTGCTCAGCTATTAATTCCCATGGCATGCCTCATTTCCAAAAGAGCTTGGCCGCATATAAAAGCTTTTGGCCCCAGCCCTGTCCTCAGGACTCAGAATATCTGCTCAGCCCATCTGTCACTGGTCACAGGGTGAGTTAGATTCTCTCAACTGTCTCGGATTCCTCACTTTTTTTCATAGAAACAGAAAAAAAAAAAAGTTGGTGTTTTTTTTCTTTTTCCCAGACTATTTATCCCCAAAGGCTTGGCCATCTCTGCCACAGGATGCACTACTGTAAAGGCAACAACAACCAGGATTTGTGCCATGACAGCTCAGCTTGTGGAGAGAAGGGCTGGACGTGGCACAGTTCCACGGGGTGCTGCCACAAAAGCCTCATGGGTACCACAGACCTGCCCCCGTGCCGTGACCCCGGCAGCCTCAGCCCCGACATTGAAGGGTCCTGCCAGAGCGAGCCGCAAGGCTGCCAGCCCATGGAGCCATGCCCACCCTGGAGGTGTTGCCCGCCACAGCAAAGCTGCAATTTTGGCAAGCCCCAGCGACGGGTGGAGGTGAGCCATGTACAGCCTGTCTGCCCCCCACCTGTGAAAATCCATTGCCGGCCACTGCAACAGTACCGCCCACCCCTGCACTGCGAGGAGCTGGGTTGCTGCAGCAAGCCCCGGAGACGCGTGGACCAGTGACCTGTGGAGGATGCCTGTCCCCCCATAATACTGCATCCCCGGCCACTACAGCATCGCTGCCCCTGCATCCCGCGCTGCCACACACCTGTCCAGCACTGCTGCCCAACTGCTGTGCCCCTACTGCTGCATCCCAGCCAGCACCAGCAAAAGCAGGTCCCTCTCTTGCCACCCTGCCTGCAGAAGAAATAAGCACAGGGCCAGCGAGACACTGCGACCCATCCCCCTCAGCTTGGGGGATGCTTCGCTGCCCACCCAAACCGCTGATGGTCCCACCTCCGCTTTTGGCATGATGCAATGCCGCTGTGGCTGATGGCTTGCTGCTGCTCTTTGCACACTGGATTCAGGGTCTGCAGTCCCCTGTTTGACCCCAGCACTGACACTTTAAATTCCCAGGGTCCTCTCCTGTCAGGGAATAGGCTTTAATCATCCAAACCCCACTTTGCTCTTCCTCAGGGTAGAGCAGCCATTTCTCCCCTCTTCTGAGAAGGTGAGCAACCTGTGGATGGAGAAACTGAATGGGAAGAGCCTGAACAAGGATGGGGAAACAGCCTGCCATGGGTTCACCTTCTCCCATGGGTTCAGTGAATGGATTTCAAAGTTGTTTGAAAACAGAGACAGGACTGTATGGGGAAAAAAGTACACACTGTGACTGCAGGAGCATCAAGGAATCCTGCATTTTTATTTTCTCCCTGTATATTCAAGAATAAAGTTGAAAAAATTTAGTTGACACTTGGTTCCTTTTTTATTTACCCCCAAAAATATTACCAACATTACAATGAGGAGATGTTAAAAGTTATTAAAATTCTCACAAGGAAACTTGTAAATTTAAAATCAAAATCAGAGTTCACGCATGAGGATTTCAGCTCTGGCTGTAGCAGTTTCACCAGGCTGAACTCCATCTGTGGGCTGTAAAATCCTCTCCACTGTGATTACCCATCAGAGGACCAATGGAGGGACTTCACTATGGTCCATCAGCAAGTGATCTAGGTACAAACAGTTTGCTCCATAATGTGTGCCATCACCTTCATTAGCCAGTTCATAACACTGCACGAGGAGGCCATCCATCATATAAATGTTAATCATGATAATAAGCCCATGCCCCGGCATGTGAGGTGTGTCTGTGCATGCCAGGAATGCCTTTTCACTTCGCACAGCTCTCCACTGCCCAGCTCTTGCAAGCACACCGGTAATGTGCTGTTTCTCTCTCACTTTGTCAGAAAAGACTTCCACTAGGTGTGTTAAAATGCATATTGGTTTTTGTTTGTATTGCCTAAGCATAGCTCCAGTGTGTTCTCACAGCCACTAGCACTCACCAAAGGAAAAAAAAAAAATTTTCTGCACTCTTTCTTAACGCAGAAAATCACAACAATTTATTTTTCTCATGTCTAATTTTAACCAAATGAAAACACACTTACATAGGAACTTTAACTTCAGAAATCTCTTATTTTATTAGCTATTTTCTTCCCAACCTCTTCTCACTGAAGCTAGTTCCCAGGCACCATCCCAGCACAGTGCCTGAAGGGCTGACTCAGAGCCCACAGACCAAGGGCCAACTTAGCCATCACACCAGCGCTTCCAGGTCAGCTTTGGTCCATCTTTTCTTCCAAGCTGCTTTTTGTCAGCCACCCCAGCCCTCCCATCCCAGTTAGTCCATCCTAGCTGCAGGACCATTCCTCCAGCCTGCCCACATCCCACCCTCCAGCAATTTCAGCCGCTCACCCCAGTTCGGTGCCACCTGTAAATTTGCCAAGTCCACCCCATTATCCAGGGCATTAATGTCGATGTTAAACAGCACCAGCACCAGTATCAGCCAGTTTTTCACCCACCATGTAGTTTACCTATCCAGTCCATACCTCCACCAGCTTAACTACAAGGCTGCTGTGGGAGACTGTGGCAAAAGCCTTGAAAAAGTTGGGGCAGCAGCATCCATTGCACTCCACCATCCACAGAGCCAACCTTTTCATCACCAAAACCCATCAGCATGATTTGCTTTTGGCGACTCTGAGCTGGCTCTTCCCAATCACCTGTTTGTCCTTCAGGCACCTGGAAATGCTCCTCATGGGTAGCAGAAGGGGAAAGCCAGGACATTAGCACTGTGCACATCACGGCTCCTGACTCACAGGTCACCTGTCAGCCTCCACTCAGTGCCTCAGTCCTCTGGATATGGTGAATAAGTACATTATTACCTGCTTCATGTAGCCGATGTGTGGCTTAAATGATGTGAGTCCTTTATGTGCACCACTCAGTAACTACATTATAATTACGAGATGCTTATCAGAAATCATGAGTCAAGCAGAACATGCTAAGCGCTGGGAACAGCATCCAAATGGAGGACATGTTTTGTCAATAAATAATTTAGTCCTCGTTCCTGCAGCGTGTTTCATTTACAAGGGGAAGACTTGGAACCATATAAAAGGCCTCCGTCCCTTTGCCTCTCACAATCTGCTTCCCTGGTCAGCGTCCGCCTTCCCTTGTGAATTGGGTAAGACAAATCCCAGAGCAGCTAGGTTCATTTTTGGATGGGTATCTGGATTCAGGATGTCACAGACCTGGCATGCTTGCGCTGTCCTTCAGACCATGTTCTACACACAAGGGCTAGAGGACAATGGGCTAAGCCAGGAAAGAAGCTACTGGGGGACTTGGGTATGGGATTTACAGCAATGCCACTATACACTGCAGTGCCTTATGGTTGTTTCTGTTCTTGGAGGAAAAAAAAAACAATGGTAAGGTCAGAAAGGGGGTTTGGACATAATCTGACCAGTACTGGGCAACTGCAAGAATTTCTTTTAGATCCAGGCTTTCAGGATA
This sequence comes from Leptodon cayanensis, assembly GCA_027564655.1. Classification (NCBI taxonomy): domain Eukaryota; kingdom Metazoa; phylum Chordata; class Aves; order Accipitriformes; family Accipitridae; genus Leptodon; species Leptodon cayanensis. The sequence goes on along the minus strand of JANXJC010000091.1, from coordinate 11,513,028 downwards.
AGTAAGGTTGACCTGTGCATGGCTCACTAAAGCAGCTTTATGGGAAATTAAATGGAAAAAGAGGAAATGAAAATGCAAACCTATCTGGCCGTGTGTTTTTCAGGTTTTTTCCTACAACTCAAACATGATATACTCTTCTGGAAGAGAATCATACTTCAACTTGAACTCAACCTGGTATGATCCCTCAGGGTCCTGGCTGGACACCCGGCGCACGCCCTTCCGCTATGGCTACAACACCTGCTCCTCTGGGTGCGACAGTGAAGGCGTTGAAGGCATGAGAGGGCACAACTACCGTCATTATGGCTATCGGCAGCCAGTCTGCTCTGAAAGATGCCATGGCTATTCCGCGGCTGATTCATGCCAGGGAGGCAGGGGCTCAAGCTGTGTCAGGAGGCCCATGTACAGCTATGGGTCATCAGGGGGATGCCAGAGCTATGGGAGGTCGGTCTGCTCTGAGAGATGCCACGAGTCCTCGGGTTCATGCTATGGAGGTGGTTCAAGCTGTGTCAGGAGGCCCACGTACAGCTATGGGTCATCGGGGGGATGCCACAGCTATGGGAGGCCGGTCTGCTCTGAGACATGCCATGGATCAGGGTATCATGGGGGGAAGCCATACTGCAGCAAGCCAATGCAGTCCATCCCGCAGTGCTGCCCAGTGCAGACCCATCCCGCTCCGGTGCAGCAAGGGTGCATGCCCGTGGCAAAGTGCATCCCAAGCCAGCAGCAAAAGCAGGTCTGCAAAGTGCCAGCCCGGAAGATAAAGTAAAGGAAATGAGGAGTGGGAATGAATGGGAGAAACTTCTCACTCTTGCAACCTTGCCCTGATGGGCAGCATGTCCCGTGTTTCTCACAGATCTCCACTTTTTCTATCATTTTGCTTGTAACGTGCTTTGAAGATGTAACCCACTGTCTCTGTTAAGTACTCTTCACCTCCTTACTTCACAGCAGACATGGAGGCAATAAAAAATTATGGTTCATAACCCCCCTGCATCAGCGTTTTCTACTTCATCCCTTTGAATTGCTTCTGCTCCTTTTTGTGGCCAAAGCTGGAGTTTGCAGCATCCCCATTCACCCTCACATCGAGGCTCTTGGTTGATTCAGCCTGGTGTATTTTTATTCCTACTCCAGACAACTTCCTTGTTGAGAAGTAACTAACAGTTTTCATAACGGACTCTTTATGCAACCCAGCAATTAAGTCCTAAGAGACTAATTTAAAAAAAACCCACCCATTTCATCAGAAATGTAAAAATGAGAGGGTCTGCTTGGCACATCATTTCATTCACTGACGAGGCAACAGGTACAGTTTGACTTGCGTCATAAACCTCCAGAAAAAAAACTGGGGAAAAAGTCAGGAACAGGATTCAGGAACAGGAGTGGCACAGCTAGTGCAGAGCAAGAGGGGATGCCAAAGCTGGTGGAAGAGAAATGCTCTGGTCCATGGTCCATTAGACCGTCAGAGACCACAAGTGTGACAGATTTCATCTCAACCCAAAGGAGGAAGCTCCTGCAGGACCTACGTGTCTTCAGCAGCTGATACTCAGTGATGCTTGGTGCCATTCTGATGGCTGAGAGATGTTGGGAAAACCAGGGAGGCGTGAGACCTCTCAGAGCTGAAGACTTTGACTGAGGGAGAAATGAGGATCATCTGGCCAGCAATACATGTCAAATGGAAATTAGAAATGGGTTTGTAGACATCAGGGGGGGACTTGTCTGGACCCGCTCTCTCTAACAGGGCAAAAGGCCCCAAACTCCTTGTAAGATATGGCCTGGTAAGATTAGAAGAGGAATTACCTAGGACGATTGTTGCAGCAAAGCAGGGATCTGGAGTCAGTGACTCACAGCATCTAGTTCCCAGTGGCTCCTCACACCCCACCCAGCCCAGATGAGATCCTCCATCATCTCCATCTCCCCGTGTCCTGCCTGGCCCAACCTGCAGGATGTGACACATCGCAGAATCAACCACTTCACAACATTAATGGTGGAGATTTCTCCTGTAGCATGATCTGGATAAGGAAAAGAGGTAAAAACAGGCGCAGGTTGCACCATCCTGGGATGGAGGTTTTATAGGAGGACACACAGGGGCTACTGACGTGCTCTGCCCTGACACTGCAGCAAGCCTTCCTTGTCAACCGCTTCCTCACGCATGTGCAGAGGCTGATGCCAATGCACATTGCAGAGCAAACAGTCTCCACCCCAAGCACAGCTCGGTGGGGTGGCCCAGCCCTGGGGCAGCCCAAATGCCTACTCCATGGGCAGTGCAGTGGACTGCAGTGGCTCAGCTACCCCAGTGCATGCAATGCCACTTGTGCAAGCCTCAGGGACCTCTGTGGAAAGAAAAGTGCCAGCAAAACTATTGCAGCAAAGGATTGGGGGGGGGGGGGGGGGGGG
>JANXJC010000091.1:11443162-11510540 GCA_027564655.1 Leptodon cayanensis | reverse complement strand
AAATCCATTTTCAAATCCCTTTTGGAGCTTGCTGAGCTGTGGAAGAGAGGGCTGGAGAAGACTTCAGGAGGGCAGCTCCCACTTCACACACCCTAGGGCAGGAGTTGTTCTGCTTAAGCTATTTTGATATAGATTTGTCTAACCTCTAATGAGAGGGATTTCACAAGAGCAATCCCTGTCTGAAAGAGAAGAGAGATCTTCTTTGTGTTTAAATCACCTCTCAGGGATCTGGAGTTTTGAACTTGTATCTGGGGTGTCCCCCAGATCCTTCTAAGATCTCTTTTTTTTCCTGTGCTTCATTTATCTCCTTTGTAAATAGAAAACCAATAACTGGCATATGGAAGAATCAAAGAATCATGACCATGTATAAGCCACCAAAAAAACATGATCCAAACTGGGGAACAAACCATCTCCTGAGACTTGTATTAGGACAACTACAAAGGCAATTCCTTCCATAAAACCAACAAATTATCCAAAGGCAAAAACTGCCATCCACTCAGAATAGGATCAAAGGATGCAGGGAAGCCTCTCCCAAAGACTAGGAGCTTTGCAGGATATATGTGGGGCTCAGAGACCAGCTGTAGGGTCAGTACAGTCTTGTCTTGTACATGGGTCCAAGCCTCTGATGCACATGAACATCCTCCCCACCAGCCCATGCTCAGGTGGATGTCTCTATCACTGAGAGAAACGATAAACAGGTTTGTCAACATCCACGTGATCTGGGGTGTAATTAGTGAATTGTGAAAAATAGTTTCACAAGAATTTTCATTCTTCTGTTGTTTGTGAAATATCCCCAGATACATTCTAATCTCCTCATGTATCAATTCGTTCAAGTGATTCAGCTCCATTGGTTAGCAATGAATCTCCTTGACTCTATATTTTATTTTAATTCGACCTGTGCTATTATTAATATTACAGTGGCCTCTAGAGTCCTGGATGAGATCAGGCCTGGTGCGCTCTGTGGGCAGAAAGACACTTTTCTCCCCAAAGCAGTGTTACATCAATGGAGACATGGATCCCAATGCCCTCCCCAATGTACCTGTGAGGATGGAGGCACAGAAGGAGGAAAGAGCTCAAAGAGTCACAACACTTTCCTCCCTACTTTTTTCTCCAATCAAAGTGTAATAAAGGTAACCAACAGCAGATATTTGGAAGAAGTATCATGGGAATGGGACACTGTTGGAGACCTCTTGTCCTTCCAAGCCTCCTGCCTGGATGCTCTCTGTCTCCTATGGGGTTTTAAATTCCTTCTGTTTGGGTTAAAAGTCTCTCTTTGAGCAAAGAAAGGACTGACTTGCAACACTCTTTTTAGTGCTTCTTTGCTGTTTTACTCAGAAATAGGTTTCTCTGCTACTCCCTGGCCATATCCCATCACCTGTTTGCCCATTTCTGTTGTTCCAACCAGACACGGACAGCAGGAGTTTGCTTTGAAGTCTCACATCACCATCTTCCACCTCTAAATCCCAAACCCAAACTTCAGTGACAGCTTTAGAGTCCAGAGGCAACTCAATGCCTTTTGTAACCCACCAGGGTTGGGTGCCATTGCCCCAGCAGAGGTGAATGGCCAGTGCTGGCATCTGGGGCTTGGCAGAGGAGGCTCACACTCCTTGTTTTCAGGGCACCCCCCACATAGACCAGCCCTAGGCTTTGTGCTCACCTTCTGCCGCCCCATCATGTGCTCATACCCTCATTCTTAATTCCTTTCATCTCCTTCACCCACTCACAGCCTAGACTTTTTTTCCCAAGCTGCCCAAATGCACTTATTTCTCCTACATGACATCATGGCCTTATTTGTTCTCTTTGTTCTCTTTCAAGCCCCTTTTATTTTCTGGATCCCTTTGCAAACCAGTCCACCAGCCCACCCCATTATCCCACCTTCCCATCCGCTAATATTTTTGCATTGCTGCCTTGGGCTCATGGCTGCTTTGCATTAGGCACAAGAAGCAGATAAATGCTTTAGTCAAAGGCAGCAAGACCATCCAGAAACCTCCCCATCACTGCACGTGAACCACACCAGGCTTGGTGGGCAATTAACATTTTTATGGAGTAACAAGAGGAATGGTGATCCCAAAGGCAGGATATTGATCTGCTCATAATACCATGAGTCAAAAGAGCAGTGTAAAAACTCTCCAATTAGCAAAGTGCTCAGGGTGGTGAACAATCAAGCCCCTCCAGTGGGAGCTCATCTTGTTTCCGGAGGAAAAATACCGGGCGGCCTATAAAAGATCTCGCACCCCATTTCTCCTTATTGTCTCGGCATTACTTTTCCTTTCGAATTCTTGCTGAATGGGGTAAGTCCAGCTTGATCAAACTTTTGTACTTTTAATGGTCACCAGCTTTGTCCTGATCCTGAGGTCTTGACCACTTCTCTTACACATCTCATCTCTGTGACTATCTCTGGTCACAGTTGCTCAGTACTTCTGCCTAGGTTGTCTTCTTCACGCATGTCTATACATAAATAATAGAAAACAACCAGGAAAACTTAAAACTTATTGGTTCAGATGACTGAGGACAGGACTCTTCAGGTCTAGCTGTGGACTCTGTCTGGCCACCACTTCTCACTAATCACTAAGTGCTTTAACCTTTATCTTATATATTTGCTAAACTTAGAAGAGAAAGGAAAGACTTGCTCAAAGGAAGATAGCAGAGAGTCCTCTGTACAGGTCAGGGACCACTACGGGCAGACATGCATTGCTAATTTTTCTCTCTTCTTCAGGAACCTGTCTTATAATGAGAATTTATTCTTGATATATAATCCCATCTAAACAGACAGTTGTTACTGCTACATGACAGGCATCACAGTGTCTCTTGCCTTTGCACCCACTCAGAGATGATAGTCTTTCCAGCAGGTCTGCAAAGATGTGCTCCTGTCAGGGCAAAGACCAGTGCCACCAGCAAGAACAATCCTCATGCCACGGCAGTGAAGGATGCCACGGGAACAATGGTGGATCCAGTTGCCACAGGAGCAGAGGATCCGGATGCCACAGGAGCAGTGGTGGATCTGGATGCCATGGGAGCAGTAGAGGATCTGGATGCCATGGGGGCAGTGGGGGGTCCTGGCGTGGAAAGCCACAGGATTGCCAGCAGCAAATTTATCAAGTATCCTCAAAAATGAAGTGATCAGGATATTATCTGCATGTTATACACATGTATGTCCTTGATCTTGTGCTGAGTTCAGAAAGCTTTGCATGTCGCCTTTCAATCTTCAAAGAAAATGTCTCCTCTCCCTCACCTGGTGAGTCCTGTACCTCTGATGAACATATCTGTGGGTGCTAAAATAAACTGTGTACGTCCACGCTGGCAAGGTTTTCTCTGTATCAGTGGGTGACTATATATGAGCCATTACAATTCAGAGTTTTTGAGAGTTTCGTGTTCATGATTTTTCTTTCACCTTGTAGTTCATATCAGAATACAAGACACCTTGTGCTTGTTTAATAGTCCTGAAGTTACCCTGCCCAGACACATGCAATAGGGGTAGGCACTGCCACACTCTCCCCTATGGACTCCAAAGGAAAAGAAAAAGAATAAAGATTTTTAAATGCTGACATTTTAGGACGCCATCTCAGGCCTCTGCAGTGCAGGCAGCTCCCCTCCGTGCTGCCTTCCCACAGAGCTGGAGACCCAAAACACCCCACCAAGACCCCACAGCTGCATTGCACAAGCCCTCAGGGTCGGCTATGGGCACAACTGTGGGGCAGAAAAGGTCCTATAGGCAAAGGCACCTGTGATGGGGCAGAAACCCCTTCTTTTGCCATCTGGCCCCAAGGTGCCATCCTTGGGGCAGGTATCTCCACATGCTTGTGACAAACCCCCCAGCAAGCCTTTCTAGAAACCCTCCGCCCAGCACCTCAAAAGCCCTGGGTTGAGGCAGGGACGTTGCAAGATGCTAGCATTACACAATGAAACGAACTGAAAAATTTCTTCTTGGCTTGTAATTAAAACAAATTGTGTAATTTATTGGTCTGCTATTGTCATTCATGAAGTGGATGTTGCCCTGATAAGATTATTGTCGAGTGTGTCACGATGATCAGAAATATCTGGCATTGTTGAAAAGGGTGCAGACAGCAGCTAATTCCCTAAACAGGCTGCCTGCTTTCGGTGTAGGAATCATTTGAAAAGGCTGGTTGTGTGAGGCTGGCATGTGCCTTAAGCTCCCATTGCAAACCCCATTTTGAAGACATGTTAAAGTGTACAGCTACAAAATCTATAAGCGCCCAGGACTGCTGGCTGGGTGCTGCTGATCTTTAACAAACTCAGAACAATTAAAACATGAGGAACTGAATACAGCACAATGTTGAGAGCCAAAAATTACTTTGAGTCTTTTTTCACAGTGAGTATTTACCATATTTCTTCTGATGACAGAACAAAACGCAATTAAACAGAAACAATCAAACCTGGGTACAGTTTGCCCTGACACTGTTCTAGTTCATAATGGCAATTAAGCAATACAAAAGAAGCATTTAGGTTGCGCACCTGATTCATTAACATTGCCCTGTCCACCTGTCTCAAAAAAATCCTCCATATTTCAGTAACAGCAAATGTGTCAGATGTTTTTCGGACTGCAGGAACTGCTCAGGAGTTGCAGTGCCTTAACGAAGGTTTGGACACGTGCGTTCAAATGAGGAGCTCACAAGAGGCTGAGAGGCACCTCAGCAGCTTATTTAGTTTTCCAGCCACTTCCCGAAGGATGCCAGGTCTCTCAGAGAGCAACATAAATGTGCAACGGGGCTAAACCTCCATCTCACTGTGGCCAGCATCTGGGAATAGCACAAAAACTTAATCAACAAGGAGAAAGAAAAATAAAAGGCAGAAGAGGTGGACCAAAAATACCAAATGTTCAAGCATGTCTGCGGGCAAGTGAAATATTTTTCAGCCAGTGTTTTCCAAGCACTTTTGCACTGACAAAATCATAGCAGTTCCCTATTTCAGCTAGCAATACTGATTTTAGTCTTTTATTTGCTGCCTGTTTAACTACTGAAATGTCTTCCACAAGTAGTGGCAGAAAAAGATAAAACAAGATCCATGGTCCTAGGCACTTCTCAGCCCACGCAGCAAAGTTACAGGAAAGGTACAGGGAGTATCTCAAATTATTGCTTGGGATTAGCTCTCACTGCAAAGATGGTACCTGTCCTGGCCTGAAGGCTTGTGTGGGTCTGTGCATCTGTCCAAATAACACTCAGGTTTGTTGGCCAATTATGAGCTAATTGGGGAGCTGGGAAAAGTGCTTCAAAAAGGATGTTCCTACAAGTTTGAAGAAAGTCCCCAGGGTCTGCCAGCTCCCCACAACATGGCAGCCACCCCAGGCCATCATGCATCACCGAAGACAGCACCCATGGGAGCCCTTCTTCTCCACATCACAGCACCAAAGCCATTCACAACCTGGAAAAAAACCACCAGTGCTGCTGCTCCAGCATTACTCACGTGCTGAAAGTTAACCACATAATTATGTACCTCTCTAATCCTGGATCACTACCTAGGGCAGGTCTTCCCCCTTCCAAAAATAAGAATCCCAAGAATCCCAACTGCTTTTGGTCCTTCTTGCAACAGCAGGAAACTATTGACCAACAAAAAAGTTTTATAGGCGGTCCCTTTTCTGTCTCTTCACCACTCCACTGCATTTCAGCTGGTTTTAAGAGAAATGAGCCAACAGTGGTACCAGTCAAATTGCTGCTAAGGAAGGGTTGTCTACCATGCCATTGGCATTATTGGTACTTATAGGCACATCTCTGGGTTTATGTGCATTTTCAGGACTAGAGCACCTCAAGACATTTTAAAAGGATGGTGTGATTTAGGTATGTGACATAATTCCCCGTGTCAAATGCAAAGTTCTCCCCAGCTGTGATCAACACCAAAAACAAATTGGCAAAGCTGTGGAAACCGGGGCCACCCACACTACTCCCCCATTGGAGCTAAGCACAGGTAGAGCTGGCAATTAAATATTTCTGCGGCACAGGAAAGATGACTGATAACAAAAGGCAATATCCAGCACGGATGAGGTGAGTTACGCAAGCAACCTGAAGAGTGGGGAGTTAAAAAAAAAAAAGTCATCAACAAATTAAATGAACAGGTAGACCTCTGTGACAGGGAGGTGCTTCATTTCCAGATGGGGTGCACAGAGAGGGTATAAAAGCCCTCCCATCCCGGAAAGCCTCATTCCCTCCTTGCCCCTTTGCTGCACGAGCATCTCGGGTAAGAGCAGCGATGCTGTGGGGCTTTGGGGCTCAGTGCAGCATTCGAAACTCTCTGGGACGCGGATGATTTGGAGAGGGCTCAGCCCCATGCCTTGTACTGGGTTGGGGCTTGTTCTGTGGGTGCTTGTGAGAAGGAAGGTGGGTTGAGGAGGGAGTGCAGGGGATGCCGAAAGACAGCAGAGAGATTCGGACTTGGAGGGAGGCTCTGAGGTGTTGCTCTCCTCCCTCTGGGAGCAAGATGGCTCCACTTTGGAAAGCCAGTTGTGGTCAGCCTGCCCAGCTGCTCTAGATGCTCTCAGTGTCTTTGGCTATGGATTTGGTGGGACAATCCCACAGGTTGTATAAGAAGCTGGTGCAAGGTTTAAAGATGATTGAGGGATCTGGCTAAGACTGGATAAATATACATCCAGATTTCTCTTCCCTGTAAGAGCAGAAGCAGGAAAGGAAAGCCCCTAATAGCTCCTCTTTCCCCCAGGTCATCCCAAAACACGACGATGTGCTCTCGCCAGGACAAGGACCAGTGCCACAGGCAGGAGCGCTACACCAACCAGAGCAGTGGCAGCTGTCACAACAGCGGTGGCGGCGGCTGTCACAGCTCTGGGAGCGGCGGCGGCTGTCACAGCTCCGGCAGCAGTGGTGGCTGTCACAGCTCCGGCAGCAGTGGCGGCTGCCACAGCTCCGGCAGCAGTGGCACCTGTCACAGCAGCAGTGGCTCCAGCTGCCACGGGAAGCCACAGGTCCAGTGCCAGCAGCAGCAGCAGCAGCAGGTCCACCAGCTGCCCTCGCAGAAGCTGAAGTGATGGGGTGTCCCGCACACCCCGGCTCCAGCAGCAAAAGCCACACATGGACCAGCTCCCTCCAGCCTCCCCAAAGCTTTGCAAGCCCCGGGAGCTGCCCAGCTGCAAACCCCCTCCTCTGTCCCCCAGGACCATCTCTCCCTGGGGAAGGGGCATCACTTGTGGTTCCCTGCTGCCTCCGCCGGATGCACCAGGCTGTGCTTTGGCCCCATGAGGTGCCCATGAAACAATAAAGCATTAAGTTCCCAAGACCTCTCTTGTGTTGGCATTTCCTTAAACTCCTCGTCCTTATTTTCCACGCACACTATAGGGGTGCAGCTGAGTGTAGAGGAATATAGAGTCTATACAGTTACTAGCAGGTCATATATCTTAACCAGGGGAAGTCACCCCTGAGAAAGCACCCAGCCCTTCAGCACAAGCACACAAGGAGACTGTTTAGCATTGCATTTTAGGGAGAACGATATTGCTGCATAAAACAGTGCAACTGAACTCAGCAAATTCTTTACTTCTTATGTTTTCTGAAGCTTGTTGTGTATGTGCTGACAGCAGATGAATTCAACAGGTATCTGCCTCTATGAGCTGGACTAAGGGATGCAGAGTCAAGGGAAGAGAGTCTGGCAGAGAGAGAAGCCAAATCCATCTCCCTGAGCAGGCAGAACCTGGCAGAGGTGCTGCTGGAAAGGCAGGGAAGCAAGCAGGGAAGGGGTTTTGCAGCTGGGAACTGGAAGCAGCCTGGCCCAGATGTGTTACAGCCCTGTGCAAAGGCTGAGTGAGGGGAGCCAGGCAGTGCAGCCTGCCCATGCCCAACCCCACTCATCCCAAGAAAACTGTAGAAATGATTACTAGTCATATGTTTTGATGTTCCTTTCCTTTGCCTCTTGGGTTTTCAACTGTTTAAATTTTTTTTTTCCCCTGTAACCACAATAAAAAAGGACAGAGGCTTCTCTCCTTTTGTTTTGATGTGGTTTCTGCTTTTAACTGAAAGCCGAACTAACACATCTGACAGGCTGGGGACTGCAAGAAAAACACCAGCCATTATGAAACTTGATACATGGTTGGTTACACTGAAAATGTTCATATGTCCTTTCTCATTGAATGAATGAAATCATCACCTGAAAAGCAAATCAACATTAAACTCTCCTGTGCAGAACATCATCCCTGACCTGGGCAAGACACGACTGCTACTAATACCCTCGGGAAAAGACAAAAACAGATTGCACAAGACTCGTGCACAGAAATGCATTTGTCCTTGAGACTGTAGTCACTGGTTATTATTTTGGGTGGTGGGAGGGATGCATATAGCAATAGCAAGAAGCCCCGTTGATATTGCGCTCAGCCCACACAGGAACCAGCCCCTTCTGTGCATGCACACACTTGCTCCAACAGCCACATGGATTTTGCCTGGAGCACACACAGCTCTAAGTGGGTGTCTGCCCAGTTCCTCTGCTAATTACAATTGCAGCCACTGGTTTCTAGATGAAATTTTATGACATCAGTAGCAGTCAGCACTGTAAATGCCAGCTGCATTTCGTGCTGGGTGAGCCACGGGCCTGCAAGGCCAGAGGACAGCTTTGCAACCCTTTCCATTGCTGACCCCTCGGATAGGACAGACAGCTATCGCCACCAGGTGGGAGGCTCATGATGGGCAATGCAAGTACCCAAAATTCCAGATATCAGCAGTGTGAGCTGTTCATGCCCTGCGGACACCTGCAACACCAGGGGAGGTTTCATCCCTTTGTCACCACATACCCTTCTGCTCAAGCTGGGCCACGTGCAGGACACAGGGACACCGGGGCCAGCTCAACCTCCTGCCAATGGGTTTGAAGCCAGAGAGGAGCCACCCAACAGCTTCCAGGAGAAGCAGGAAGGAGCTCATTTTCAGTGCCAGTAGCGGTGCTACGCATAATGAAATAGCACTAGTTGACATGTGTCTTGGGAAAGACATTGGCTTTCAGCTCAAACAGTCCAAGCCCCAGTGCTATCTCCTCCTCCCTCGGAGAGCTGCCAAAGCATTTCTCTTTGGCAACAAGGTGGATCTTCAGTCTGTTTGCATGGCTCCCAACATTATCTTCTATGTCTCAGACATTTTCTTGCCTTTATCATGTAAATAAGGAGCTGTGGCTTTTAGAGGTCAATGTACTTTGCAGAGTGATGAAGTGCTGGGCACCTTTTCAACCAGGACAGGGCTGTGCAGAAGGGCCATCTCCGGAGCTCCAGCTTTGCTCCAGAAGATGGACCCAATGAAGCAGGCAGCACCAGATGGGCCTTTTAATTCCTCGGTCTTCATTTCCTGATCTTTGTCATTAAGAGGATGGAAATAGCTATTCTTTGTCAACAAAGCACTCAGGGACCTTCCTCAGATGTATGTGAACACAGCAGGGCTTGCAAGGCTTTCAGCAGTCCCCAAGACTGTCTTCTGGCTGCTCAGGTGCCTTTTGGGGGGAATTCAACCCCTTTAGGTCAAGGAGGTGAACCAGAAAACCCCTGCTGAAGACCTGAGTCCCTTCTCTAGAGGAAGCCCAAGAGGACTTTGTCCTCACCCCACTGGCTGTCCCCATGGCCATGACAGCTCTTTTGGACCGAGAATCTAAGGGAGAAGAGAGAGCAACTTTCCACTCCTTTTTACCTGGATTATTTCTGGCTTTATCTGGTGCTGGCTCAATAGCAGGGATTAGACTCTGAGAGCAGAGTCTCATGGGATGGGGCTGTAATTATGCCTGGATTTAATTTAACAAAACAAATCCCAAACAGACGAGCCTTTGGAAACCCAGGCACCCACAGGTTTTCCTATTAAGGGCAGGTGAGACTGGCAGTTAGATATTTATGTGGCACAGGAAACAGATAAAAAAGGAATGATACCCATCACGAATGAGTCAGGAGAGCAATGTAAACAGAGGGCGGTTTGATGGGGATTGGGTATTAAATTAATAGATTGCTATGACAGGGAGCTGTCTCATTTCCGGGGAAATGGATCTGAGATCTCTATAAAACTGCTCCTGTCCCAGGGATCTTTATTCCCTCCTCTTGTTTTCTTCTCAAGCTCAGGTAAGTCTGGCAGCATGGACGAATTTTCCTTCTTTGGGGACTTTTCCAAGCAAGGGATGCAGAGCACGAGTTTAATGCAAACCCTGCTGCTGGGGTGCGGGGATGCTTGCAGGGTGGTGGGATGCATGGAGGGAGGCGAGGACCTGACTCGTGGCTGGGCCAAGCCATGCTGCTACACCCAGCTGATGAAATCCTCACTCGGTGAATGCAGGGCGCTGCACCAGACCTGGGGGGTCTTCGGGATCCTGCACAGCACTGTTGGGGGTGGGATTGCAAACGGGGCAGGCACAGGGGCCCCAGGATCAGGGTGCTGGGGCAATCGGGGCGGTGGGACATGCAGCAGCCCCAGACAGCTCCATTTTCCCCCAGGTCACCCCAACACGCAGCAATGTGTTCTCGCCAGGACAAGGACCAGTGCCACAGGCAGGAGCGCTACACCAACCAGAGCAGTGGCGGCTGTCACAGCAGCGGTGGCGGCGGCTGTCACAGCTCCGGCAGTGGCGGCGGCTGTCACAGCAGCGGTGGCGGCGGCTGTCACAGCTCTGGCAGCGGCGGCGGCTGTCACAGCTCCGGCAGCAGTGGTGGCTGTCACAGCTCCGGCAGCAGTGGCGGCTGCCACAGCTCCGGCAGCAGTGGCACCTGTCACAGCAGCAGTGGCTCCAGCTGCCACGGGAAGCCACAGGTCCAGTGCCAGCAGCAGCAGCAGCAGCAGGTCCACCAGCTGCCCTCGCAGAAGCTGAAGTGATGGGGTGTCCCGCACACCCCGGCTCCAGCAGCAAAAGCCACACATGGACCAGCTCCCTCCAGCCTCCCCAAAGCTTTGCAAGCCCCGGGAGCTGCCCAGCTGCAAACCCCCTCCTCTGTCCCCCAGGACCATCTCTCCCTGGGGAAGGGGCATCACTTGTGGTTCCCTGCTGCCTCCGCCGGATGCACCAGGCTGTGCTTTGGCCCCATGAGGTGCCCATGAAACAATAAAGCATTAAGTTCCCAAGACCTCTCTTGTGTTGGCATTTCCTTAAACTCCTCGTCCTTATTTTCCATGCACACTATAGGGGCACAACTGGATTAACAAACATGCTTGTGCCATTTGTGCAGATCTGGTTTCTCTCTGAACTCTCTTGATGGTCCAGTGACTGGCCACAGTCAGTGTGGATCATCTCTGGGTGCTCACCAGCTCTACTCTCCTCCATCAGCCGGGATCGCTGGGTCCCAGGTGATGGGGAAAGCACAAAAACATCTCCCCATCTGTCCTGGTTTTGGCTGGGATAGAGTTAATTTTCCTCGTAGTAGGTGGTATAGTGTTATGGTTTGGATGTAGTATGAGAATAATGTTGATAACACATGAGTGGTTTTAGTGGTTGCTAAGTAGTGTTTATACTAAGTCAAGAATTTCTCAGCTTCTCATGCCCAACCAGCAAGAAGGCTGTAGGGGCACAAGAAGCTGGGAGGGGACACAGCCAGGACAGCTGACCCAAACTGGCCAAAGGGATATTCCATATCACATGACGTCATGCCCAGTATATAAACTGGGGCAAGTTGGCCTGGGGAGGGGCAGATTGCTGCTCAGGAACTGACTGAGCATCGGTCGGCGAGTGGCAAGCAATTGCATTGTGCATCACTTGTTTTGTATATTCCAATCCTTTTGTTATTATTATTGTCATGTTTATTATTACTTTTATTATTATTATTATTATCATTATTATTATTTTCTTCCTTTCTGTCTTATTAAACTGTCTTTATCTCAACCCATGAGTTTTACTTTTTTTTCAATTCTCTCCCCCATCTCACTGGGTGGGGGGACTGAGTGAGCAGCTGCGTAGTGCTTAGTTGCCAGCTGGGCTTAAACCACAACACCATTCCGCAGCATGTCCTGCCTGGGCCCTATACCCAGGGTGTAGCACCGGTTGTGGGTATCCTTGGTGCCCTCAGACCCCCAGAGCTTTGCATTCCTGCCCCATCCCCTTGGGGCTTCCCCACCATGACAGATTTTTTTATGCAGCTTTGAGCAACCTCCTACTCAAGAAGGCTACTTGTGATCACCAGGTGGCTCATGAAAATCAGGCAGGCATTGTGTTGTACAGTTTTTATTGCTTTTTTATGGTATTACGACGACAGAAGAAGAAAAATAAGCCCCCCAAAAAATTCCTTTTGGATATTTACAATGCATAAACATCACAGTTAAGATGGCTTATATATTAACCCATTCAGCTGAAGGACTGGATCCTGCACTCATTAGCTAGAGAGGAATAAACTACTGCAGAAAACATTCATCCATGTAGTAAAGTGATCATAAAGCAAATCCTTGTCAGAAATTACATGTCTTCCCCTGACTTTCCAAACACTTGCAGATAGGGATATAAATATTACAGGCCTAGTAACTATCTGTAATTTTTTTTTTCCAGTGAAACTCAGAGTTTCTACCATCCCTTCCTTGCTATTAAAACAGCCTTGTTTTATTGGTTTATGTATCGGGAGCAATGTTCTAACTGAGCATGGCTGAGGAAAGCAGCCCTGTTTCCTCATCCTCTGGCCAGTCACTGTTGGTGGCATTTCTTTGCGCAGCTCTGTGCAGGTTAATTACACAAAGACATAGGTAAAAGCTTTCCATAAAATAAAAAAAATTAGGGCTGGGCTTTCCTTTTTTTAATGGAAAAGAAAGCCAGCATGCTGCCCCAGCTGCATTTATTAGACTGAAACATCCTCATAAGTGCTGAGGTGCATTTTTGGTACCCCCCCAAACCCGTGGGAATTTTGCTGTTGACTTCAAATGAGCTGGAGATGAACTCCCAACCACAGACCTTTAATTTTCCCTGAAGAATTCCCAGTCTTTATTCATTATTACTGTACAGCCTGAGTCAACTAATTGCATGGTTCATTCCAGCCCTATTGACTAGTGATTTTTCACTTTCTACCCATTAAAAACAAAAGGAGCACATGGAGGAAGGGGTTGATATGTCAGCCGTTGCTCTGCTGTTGTGTTTATGAGAAGAAAACAGCAAATCTGCCCCCACCCCCCCACCCCCCAGCCTTCAAGCTGCGTTTGCAAAGCACCCCAAAGAGACACCCATAGAACATTGGGACAAAACAAGAGACCCAGGGTTATTTTTGCCTCATGGAGGTAATACATGGAGTGGGGCACAGTCTTCACATCTCCCCCGCCACTGGTGCAAGGGCAGGCATTGCCTGCACCAGAGGAGTAGAGAGAGCCCAAAAGGTGATCATACCGTGCCCACAGGTTGCTGGTGCCTCTGTCCTTCGCCTACAGGGCAATTCAGGGATCCTACAGGAAAGGGAAGAAAACCTGTGGGGGAATTCACCCGCGACCACCCCAAAGCCCTGCTGAGGCTGGCATCCCCCCCCACCAGCCCCCATTTCCCCACCACCTGCCCTGCAATACCTCTGCTTTGCACTAAGCTTGTGCCCGATAAGCTTGTGCAATTTTGTTGGAGTTATTAGAGCTGATTAAATACTCTCTGGGTCCCTGTGGAGCTGGAGCTCAGCTCCTAGATCCACCCCATCCTCCCCGATTGATTGGGCTTGCTGGGACAACCACAAGGGGTAAAGCAGACCTGGGGAGCCACACACCACTTCAGGGTGACACCGGTCCCAAGGAAGGATCTGTCCCCACCTAATGAGGCAATGCAAATGCTGTCTGGGAGTTTCGCCTACTTGCCGCACTCCCTGAGCTCTCACTTACCTGCTCGTGTCTGTGCCCCAGGAGCAGCAGCAGATGCCCTTCAGTACACACAGGATTTGGCAGAGCCCCTCTCCTTCTTGTTCATGGGCTCTGTGTCCGAATCCGGCAGGCTGGTGATGTATCTGTACTTGCTGGTGCGTGACCTCTGAGAGGACAGAAGCCCATCAGACCTTCCCAAAGGGGCAAGGTGGTGAAGTGAGGGCTGGGTCCCTTTATTGCAAGGGCAATGCAATGAAAGGATAGTTGCAGCAGGCAGCGGAAGTTGCACGGAGTCCAATGCTAAGGTTTCATAGCATGGTATTACACCTGGATTTGCCCAGGGAGGAAATGAAGGCACAGCAGGACTAGGCACCCCTTCCTCACTCTTGACCTCCCCTTACCTGTAGGAAAATGGGGACAGCAGGACCGGGAAGCGTGCACAGTAACTTTGCTGCCTTGCAATACAAACCCAAGGAAATTGCCCGCAATGCTCAACCCCAGGAAAATTAAAGATTGAAGAGATCCAATTCCAACCCTGGGTGTGGGGTGAGTGTTACAGGACCCCTCATAACCTCTGACCACTCCTAAGTACCACCCCAGCACCTTTCCCATCCATCTTTGCAACCTTAAGCCCATACAGTTACCTTGACAGGAGCAAACTCCTGCTGGATCAGCTTCTTGAACTCACTTCTACTGAATGGCTCAGATTTCTTCCCCTTCCTGGCATTGCCCTGGTAACTCTCCATCATGTCAGTGATGGCTTTAATGAGCTTAGACATGTCTCCAGTCCTGGAGAGGAGCAAAACTTGAGGACACAGCAAGGATCAGGGGCAGCTTTGCCTGCAGGAAAACCGCTGTGTTCCCTTCCAATAACTCAAAACATATTCAGTTCAGTTTCAGCCTTTCTAAATTTCTTTGCCAGAGGTAAAAAGAAACCTCCCTTTGCTGGATGCTAAAAGCTGGGCTGCCCACCGCCCTGGCTGCTCTTGGGACTTTCACCTTAATTCACTTCATTTCTCCACTTTCCCATTCCCTGCTTAAATTAAAAGGACGAAGTTCCCTGTAGCCATCTCAAGCGCTTGTCGGGTTGAATGAATCAGCTCTTGCAGGTAAGGAAAGTGCCGTGTCTACACATGCACTGCACTCGGGGCTGGGCGGAGGGAGTCTGGGCAGTTAATCCTGTGCTTGTGTCTTTAGTCCCTGCTGCCCCAAGCCCTCCTGGGAAGGACAGGTTGCAAATTGGGCCTGAAAATAGAAAAGCTGATTTCAAGTACAAAAAGAAATGCCGGAGACTCACCCTGCTCACCTGCATCAACCAGCCAACGGGCGCAGATCGGACTGGTGGGAGCAGCAATGTGCAAGCTCCTTGCAGGCTGCTGGGGAGTGGGTGGAGGGTGAGGATTTCTTCCGGTCAGTCCTGTTCTCTGGCTGCTTCTCCGCATTGCTGCACTTTCCAGGGAGCCTCCCTCATTATCCTTCCCTGGGGAGGATGTTTACCAGCACACCTGGGAAAGATGTATGTAGGTCAGCAAGCAGCTCTGCTCTCCGCAGACATTGTTTAGGGACCCGAGGGGGGAGTGCAGGGTTTTGCACAGGGGTTTGCACTGGAGACATCTCCTTGGATCAAAAAAAAAAAAACCTAACCAGATGTTCTCTTCATATATGAAAGTTTGCATTTAGCTTCTCCAAAAAGTTTTTTTCTCCTTTACAGCCAAGGTGATTTGTGAGTTCATGGGGCTTTGCAATGCCAAAGCTTTAAAAATGACAGAGGCAAAAAAACTTCCTGCAGAAAACATGGTTTTAATCTTATTTTTGAGGCTGTCCCTTATGTCTCATGTGGGCTGCCACTGGGCCTAGACTGCATTCACATTTGCCCAGCTTGGACAACAGCAGCAGACCTGTGGTTTCTTCCACAAGAAAGGAGAAAGAGCACCAAGCTGCTTTTCAAACAGGGCAACCTGCTCCAAAGAGTGACACCCCCAGTGACGCCAGCCCTGGGTGGCCATGGCCAACAGGGTTATGAGCTCCCTCCTGTGGGAGAGTCACTTACTATACATCTCGATTGGACAGGGACAACCACCACCCGTCTCAGAAGTATGGCCTCAGTGCCAGGCTGCATTTCAACCCCAATGGAGCAAACCGAGTCATGCATGGGGCCAAGCTGCATTTCAGCCCCGATGGAGCACATCAAGATGTGCATGAGGCCAGGCTGCCCCAGGGGTCCCGGGGGAAGAACACAGCACAGGGGCTGTGGGGATGCTGTGGCGAGGCAGCCAGGGCAGGATGCCTAGCTCTTGGTCTGTTCTCTGTGTGGTCTCAGAGAAGTCAATGACCCCAGGTTTGCTTACCTGGAAAAGGGGTGTAACATACCCTCCCTGCTATGAAGGGTGTGCCAGCTTTCATTAAGGGCTCAGGCACTGTCCCAAGATTGCCAGATACAGTACGAATCCAGATGAGATCACGCTCTACATCAGCCTTTCCAGGCAGCATTTGCAGGGCCAGGTTCATAGCAGCGTGTTTGGGAGAGGAGGGGTTGCTGGAGCCAACCTGTACCACCCACGTACCACTGCTGACACCGCCAGCACGGCACAAGACATCTCTGCAATTAAGTGGGTTGTAAACGAGATGCAGACCATGGTCTAGAGCTAAATTTTACCCTGGCACATTGAGGCAAGAGGCAGCAAGCCACTGCAGGCCCTCTGCAGCAAGGGCTGCCTGGCACACGGATGCTTTTGGTGGAAGCCAGATTAGCCCAGGGGCTGCTCTCACAGCTTATGGTCCCCTGGAGCTGGAGCTTTTAGGAGAGCCCCAGCGCTGGGGGACTTGCTTCAGGGCTATATTTGGGATGGCCAGGCGACTGGGCACAGACAGCAGCATAATTTACCCTGCAACTTTTTGGGGTGCGGCCTTGCCAGGTTGCTTAGCACAAACCCCACAGAGAAGCCGACATCCCCACAACATTTCTCCCACAATGTGAAGCGCCTGCTGCTCCCAGCCATGCCCTTGATGAAGACGCAACTAAAGGAGTGTTTTGTCATGGGCTGAAGTCATGCCGATGGCCAAGTGCGTAGGGTTTAAGGCTTTATGTTGGCGGATCCCCATCTCTGTATGAACTATCTTGGAAGACCATCTCTCTGCCATGGGGACGGTGCATGTGCAGGCGTGGGAAGGACCCCAGGACCAGGGATGTGGCGGGGTGGCCAGGCATGGCCATGCGGAAGCCACTGCACCAGGCAGGAAGCACTTGTGGAGGAGGATGGGAGGGTAATGCATGGCAATGGCACCTACAACCACTGTACTCCTCCCTCCACCACTGCCGTTCTGATTAGCACACGTTTGCCCAGGGAATGAGGGGAATTAGGAGGAAAATTGCTCTGAATCACTCTGAGCCAGTCCCTTCTGCCAGCTACATCCTCCAAGCCTGCTGCCACCACGGTGCCATCCTGTGGCAGCAAGTCCTCATCCACACCAACGTCAGGCTGGCTTTGCTGGGCTCTGGGCGTGGGTTTGCCCATGATGATGGGTCAGGTCCTTGCCACAGGCCTCACCGACACCCCAGGACCAACCAGTTTTACCCCATGGTGGCTCATCCCTATTGGCATGTCTAGACTGATAACAAATGCAATGCACACAGTGCATCAAAGTCCCCAGTTGTCACAGCGCTGGGCATTGCACAACCCTTCCTGTGTCAGCTACTGGGCTGCTGACCCCGCGTGGAGGGGTCTGTGGGGTGTGAAGGGGATCTGCAACAGGTGGAGGAGGTCAACAGTGGGTGAAGGGGGTCCATGGTGAGCAGGGGGACCAGGCAGGATGGGGATGCTGGGGCTGGCCTGGGTCCCAGCTGGAAGGCACAGCTCAGCCCCAGCTGGATCACATCCCCTCATTGCAGAGCTGTTCATAAAGCCCAGCCCTGTAGAATTTAGCCCTTTTTCTCCAGCCTGGGAGCTTTGGGAGGGGATCAGCAGCGTGGGGAGCTGGCAGGGCTGCCCCAAAGCTATTTTGATAAGATAGGACAGGGTGGCAGTTGGGGAAGACGTAGTCCTTAGGCAGGGGCTAGGCTGGGACCCCTGGCAGGCTACAAATGCGAGATGATGCCATTGCACCTCACTGGGGCAAAGCTCAGGGAGAGGGATGTGGGGTACAAGACCCCCAAACAGGGAGAGGAGAAGGATTTAACATTTATCTGCATCCACCACTTGCCTGGTGCTTTGATCTGTACACTGGACGAACTGCAATGCTTTTCCCTTCTCCTTCTCCCCATAGGACACAGGTAAGAAGAGTTGATGTGGTAGTGTTGAAAAAGAAAGGAGCCCTTACCAGCAAAACTGTGTGGTGGCTTGAGCAGGGGGGGTGCAAGAGAGGAGTTTTGGGTGTTTGCAAATCAGTGCATGTCCTCATGATGCCAACTTAGTCCAAAAACTCAGGTTTTGTTTCTGACACATAAATCAGTATAATCCTACTTATTGTAAAGAGCACTGTTGGGGTCGAAGTAGGGGATGTGATGAACAGGGGAGTCACAGAAGGGGGCTCTGCCTGCGATTGATGGGCTCAGCCGCTGTGTCCCTGAGTTGCAATCCTGGGGAGCCGGGCAGGACCATGGGCTCCCCATGTTGCTCTGGGGCTGGTGGCCACCCCGACAGCCTCGGTGCCACATGCCACCAGGTGGCAGCAGGAGCCTGGTCCTCAGCTTGCAGAGGCCGAATCCTGCCTTATAACCTGGGAGTGAAGGCAGGTGGGGCTGGGAGCTGCCCCCGCCCCTGCTTCGTGCTGCCAGTGAAGTGCTCCTGGGGCAGCAAGGCTGGAGGAACTCAGGTGCCATCCCCAAACGGTCAGTATGGCTGTGGGCAGCAAAGCACCTTGCCCATCAGCCTGAGCAAGAAATTCTTCTGCAGCACAGGATACAGCACAGTTGGGGTGTATCTAACACCTTCTTACCTGTGATGCTTTGGTGTCCCCTCTGTTCTGGGAGCTGTGAGCTCTGTTGGGATGAAAGGATGTGTATAGATTTGGAGACCACTCTGCTATTACAGGAGGACCCGCTGATAGTTTTTGCTTGCTTGTAGCCCTGTGTTGGTATTCAGGTCCTGCTGTGTGCAGGGTGTGTGGTGGCTCACTCTTTGCCACCTCCGGTGCGATGGTCCAACAGGCCCGCCAGGTGACACAAGAGTCCTGCACCCTGAGTTTCAGGGGAGCGTAAAGTCCTGCTGTGTTGACAAATATCGTGTTGCATCAGCACCGTGAGCTTCAAAGCTGGTTGCTGCCTGGATCCTGGGGCAAGGTCCCAGGGCGGTTTGTGGGTGCCCCCAGCACCCAGATTTGTGTGGTTGGCCCCTGCACAGGGAGACCTCTCTGCTGCAAAGAACAGAAGGGCTGACCACTGACCAGCGGAGTGCTGAGCTCCTGAAAAGCTGATCTGCTGCAAATGGGACCTGAACCACTCTTGTCCTGAAAGCTGGGCACGTCCTTAGGGGCCAGCCCTGGGGACAGCTCCGTTCTTGGAGGTGATGTGCTTCTGTCCCAGCAGGGTGATGGCAATGAACCAGCTCAACTCTCTCCCTTGGGTATGGGCCTCTTACCTGCTCCAGAGACCTTAAACTGCTGTAGGATGCGGTGCATGACCCATTTTGGGGTGCAGGATTGAATGCTGGGTGCAGGATCTGGCTCCAAAAGGTACCTGCCACCCTGTGCAGGCTCAGGCAGAGCTGAGTGGACTCTGGTCCCTGCAGCGCATTTTACCTTGTAAGAAGGTGTTTGACACTTCAGATGTCAAAATTGACTCCAAAGGAAGCTGAAGCAACCCAGCCAGCAGTGGTGAAGCAAACTTGCGGCAGTCTTGTGTTAACCAGAATGCTTGCTTCAGTGCTGCTGGATTGGGGAAGCTTGTGGCAGGTTCCTTCATAGAGCAGGGAGATTTCAGGGCTTTGACTCACCCTTAGGAAATCACAACTGTTCCTTTCCCCCCCCTCTCAAAAGATATTTGCAAATCAGTAGCCAGGTTCTAAGTACGCATGAAGGGAGGCTGCTTAGCAGCGTCATAGGCATTTCCAGCCACCCACTCTGGAAAGCAGCTATTAATAACAGACACCTCCTCAGTGCAAACATGGGATGCTCTGAATGAGGAGCTGGGATTGTTCTCAGGTCTTCTCCACATGAAACCCAGCAGCCAGAACTCACTGCTGGATGTAGCACTAAAACTAAATGCATCCACCCCCATCCCCCTTCCAGCCCCATGTCAGGGCCCTGCAGAGCAGAAGTGCCCTAAAAAGGGTACTCATCCTGAAAAGAGTGTTCATCCATCCCCATCCTTTCTTCCAGCTCTTGCCTACCACCACAGCTCAGTCCTAGGAGACATGCAGAGTGTTTTCAGGCCAAAATGTTGGGGTTTTTTCTAGTTGGAAATACAAATGCCTGTCAAATTATAGTGCCTTCCCTCACCTATGGAGCACATTATAATATGAGTATAGTGAGCTCCCACTGCAATGAACCCTGCTCTCCCAAGGCATCCACCTCGCCCCTGAGAACCTGCAGCCTGTCTCGAAGGTGGATTTGCCTGGTTTAAGGTCATGCTGGGAGAGAGAGCAAAGTGCAGGACTTGCCTTGAGGAAAACCCATGCAGACATACAAAAGAGTTTTGACAGCCTCAGGGCAAATCTTTATTTGGCAGCAAAACCATCAAACTTGAAGGAAGGAAAAGAGGGAGGTGGGTGGAGAGGGATGGAGAGGAGAAAGCCAGGGGCTGCAAGCACTGCATGGGTGCCTTTGGCCTGGGACCACAGCCCACCTCAGTGGTGGTGTTGGTGCTGGTGTTTGTGTTGCTGCTGCTGGTCCTCAACATCGTGGAGGTGTTCGTGGGTGGCAATGGTCACACGGACGATCAGCAACATCACCTCGCAGAAGCTGATCTGCGCATCCTTGTTGATGTCAAGGTCCTTCATGATTTCGTCAATGGTGGCCTTGTTTTTCACATGCTGCAAAGGAAGGGACAGGGTGAGGGCAAAGTCCTGTCATCCACGGCTCAAGCCTCTCCCTGGCCTCGCTGGGACCCTCATGTGTGCCAGGTCCCCAATGGCCAGGTACTATGAGTGATTTCATCCTTGTGTCATCATCACCCATTACTTTGGGTACAACAATGATTCACCTGCAGCAATAAAGCAATCAGAGGACAACAGGCTAGCATCACTGCAAGGACACCATGCAATGTGGAGGCCAATGAAAGCAGCAGTGTTAGGTCAGCCACAAACCTCTCCTTTAGTGTGTTGGATTAAAAACACTTTATTTTCTGCTTTAGCAAAGTGAGTTACCAAAAAAAAAAAAAATTACTTTTTGGCTGATATTTCTGACAACATTGCTCCTAGTTGGCAAAGGAACTCTCAGGTAATATGACCCTGATTTTTGCAGTAAGGTGATGAGGGTAAATAGCTGGCTGCAGGTTCACTCAGACTGGTGTGGGTTTCCTTCATCTGTCTGCAGAGCATGTTTGGAAAGTGGCAGTTGGACAGGGAGAGTCCAGGCAGAAGGTGTTGGTGCAGGAGAGCAGAGTAGGAAGGGGGTGAATCCAGGTCCCAGAGATATTCAGGCAATGGCGTCCAGCCCAGCTACCTCCTCATGTGGGCCACAAGAAACCCTGCTTTGACTCCACTCACCTTCAGATAGTTCACAAGCTGCTTCTCAATCAGGAGCTTCAGCTCCTTCTTGGTCAGGGTGTCTCTGTCCCCTTCCCGCCTTGAGTACTGGTGGAAGACATCAATGATGACATCCATGGCTTTCTCCAGCTCGGAGAGCGGTTCCTGGATCTGGGAGGTCTGGAAGAGAAACCATTACACTGAATAATGTCAGGAGCCGCAATAGATGGGCAAGTCTGATGTAAACCAGTGAGGCTCTGGTACAGCCACCTGCTTCACACCAGATGAGGATGCAGCCTGGTTTTGTTCAGTCATTCTTTTTGGGGGATATATTTGAGCTGTTTGGTTTGAGTTTTCTCTTATCTACAAGCCAAAGGAGACTGAAGGGGGTTGCAACCTTTGCCTGCTTCTGCTCTGGCATGTGCAACTACAGATAATAACTGAGAGCTGATTTCCCTCCCTGCAAAATGTGCTTTCTGTAAGTGTGGCACTGTCGAAGCAAGGCTCCCAAAATAGCTGGTGGCACTGCAAAAACCTCTGTAGAGATACAGAATATGAGATCTGATGTCCAGAAACCCCTTCGGTGGTTGAACTGTGCTGTGAGGAACCTCTTCCAGGAGGAGACATCTCTCCATGTGGGTTGTGCTCAGGTGACCCTGAGTGGAGATGGTTATCCTCTGCCAGCAGCTGGTGGCAGCTCACATGATGAGGAGAGGCTCCCTGAGGGTTCTTGCACCTCCAATGGCCCAGTTGGCACCTGGAAAAGAGCATGAAGACCTTAAATGTCCGTGTCACATTGGACTTGCCTTGCTCATCTTGACAAAGTAGTGAGATCCTCTAGGGCTGGAGCAGGTTTGGTCCCAAGCACGGCATCTCTTATAGCCTGACCATCCGCCTGCGCCCCTCCACCGGTTGTGAAATGTCCGTTTCACCCAATTCCAGTCCATCTTCATGACATACTTGTACATTGCTTAAGTCTACAGGTTAGTTCCTTAAAAGGGGTGTCTGTGGCTTTTCCCGCAAGGTCGGTGTGTCATGTACTCTGGCTGGGTGGCAGGGAGGTGGTCAGGGCATAGCCGTGTCCCTACAGCTGGGTCCCCTTCATGCCCTCCACCTGGCAATTGGGGCTGCAATTCTCCAGCTCTCAGTGGAAGTCCATTCCCCTTTGCTTCTTCAATTTCACCTGTTTTACTCTCATTTATAGAGATGTCTTCATGCTGCAAGGCAAAGGGGGCCCACAGCATCATACCTGTCCTTCTCCAATAAGCCAGCACTGCTTTGCCCCGTAGCATCCCCACCCTTGTAGACCTGGTGCACACAAGCACTGCATGGTCCAGTGCACCCAAAGGCATCCATCCCACTATGTAATTGCTTCACACAGCCCAGCACTGACAACATGGCCAGGGTTGCCTTCACAACACAGGGACAGAGCTGGTGCTGAGGGCAGTGTCCCAGGGCTGGAGAACCATTCCCTGCCTGCAGCAAGCAGCTTTTTATGAAAGACAAATAATACAGGGTGGGTTCCCAACCTGGTGGGGCTCCTGGAACTTCATTTCATCTCCTCAGGTTAGCAACAGCCAATGCGAAGGGTGGTTTCTCCCCACCCAAGGTATGCTCTGAGCTGGGGAGACCAGGTGTGGCTGAAAGGTGTGTTTTTAATTTTTAGGACTGTGTCCTTGCTTTGTCGCTGCTTTTTTTGTTGTTGTTTCTCAGTGTTGCAGAGACCCAGCACAGGCGCTTTGCCTCAGAGCAGCTAAGATCAGGAGCAAAACAAGATTTTCCAGTGCTGCTTCATTAAAATGCTCTGCCTGTTGATTCAGCTGACTTATTTTGGGGTTTGTTTAACGTGCCAAACATGACACTAATCTCAGACACAAAGTGGAAGCCAAAACAGGGCCATGGACAGGCCTGGGGCAAGCTCCAGGACCTCCAGATGAGCTGACATGGAGCACCACTGTGCAGGCAGCTGCTCAGGGATGCAGTCCCGGTCCATACACAGTGGCCACCAGGAGTCCTGCCCTCACTGGTGGGGGTGCACTGCATTTCACAACAGGAGTGCTTTGATGCACAAAACAGCTGGAGAAAGGCTGGAGCGTTTCACAACAGGGTGTAAGGGACCATCTGCTCAGTTGCAGAATTTTGCAGCAATTTCAGGAAACCGTACTTTTGGTCATTTTATCATCCTGGAGGTGGGGAAGAGCAAGGATGGGTTACAGGGTGTGGGTTGTGGCCAGGGATTTCCAAAGAGGGATGATGGCTAGGACCCTCGGATGTGCCCACCAGGCAGCAGGGATGAGACCCCAGGTATTTGGTTTTTAAATGCCAGTGCAGTCACTAAAGTGACCAGGGAGCCTGTATATTGCTTAGGGTTACAGGAACATGTGCTAGCACAACTTTTTGCCTGGCTTTGCAGGTCTCCTTGCAGAGGGAGCCTCCCTGTCCAGCTGTACTAGTAAGCCCTATGCCAAAGTGTCTGCAGCAAGCTGCAATCCTGGCCCCAAGGCCACTGGGGTTGAGCAAGCCCCTGCTTGCTGGAGCTGCAGAGGGGAAGGAGTGGGAAGCAGGTATCAGGTGGCGTGCAAGTAGCCCAATAGCCATGGCAAGCAAAAGGTCTGGTTTGAGGTTGGTTGTGCCCTGAGGACCTGAGCCCTGGCAGGGCACCCCATGCTTGACAATGGTTGCAAAACTCTTTCAAAATACACGTTTACAGGCAAGTGGCTGGCTGATGCGGGAAGAGGGCATGGCAGGGTTTGTCACTATGCGGTTTGCTGTGTTTCATAGCAGGTTTTTGCCCAGGATCAGGACAGGACATATGTTCTGGTTGCTACATGTGGTTTTAGCTTGGGGGAGCCAGGGGATAAACTCTGAGCCCTGGCTCCTGGGCACCTTTGAGCATCATCAGACCAGCAATGCTCCAGCTGCCACCTGGCAGGAGCAGCCACCATGGGAGTTGGGGCAGCCTAGAGGTCTTCCCATCCTGGAGCCACAGGGGTAAGGATTTCCGAGTCCTTTAGCTTGAGCCAAAAAGCATTCGCATATGTCTTAGCCATATTAAACAGCTTATAAACTCAGCTGCTTGGCAGGCACCACCTTGATCCAGCCCAAAGGGAGCTGAACCTCAGCTCTGCTGCCCACCCAGGCACAGCACAACTGCTGCAGGGTGCTGGACCCTCTCTAAGCCCTCCTGTAGCTCTGGCAGATTGCAGGGCTGGATCTGGCCGTTGCACTTGCCCTTTCTGCTTGTCTGCAACATGCAAAGTGTTGCTCTTGCTTGTGCTGGGGCAGCTGCCTGCTCAGCCCCATGGGGTGGTGGTACCTGAGCGTTTGGTGAGGAAAAGAGCTGCATTACAGTGTATTTAGTACTCAGAAATAGTTTGTTGGTGCTGAAAGACATCTCCCAGATGGCTCAGCCAGGGTCAAGATCTTTGTGGCCTGCTGGAGACCATCAGGGTTTTGGTGAGAATATTTTACTGGTGGAAAACTCTGAGATGGAAACCATCTGGGCTTTTTGTCTTGGCTGGGTAGCAAGTGATTCAGCAGGGTTGGGAGGGAGCACTCCAGATGACTTGTCTGTGTGGGAAAAATCTGAAATTTGAGTTTTCATTGGGATTTAGGGATAAAATTTTAAATCTCAGAACTTCCCACAAGCTAGAAGCTATATATACAGATAGGAAAACAAAAAAAAATTCACATGGAGGTTACTAAGAGCACCCTGGCTTGTTCTTGTGGTAAAGGCTGTGTTCTGTTGTGAACTGCTGTTGTCATGGGTATTAATGCATTTTTCCTGCTCACAGGTGATTCTGCATCCAGAGAACACACTTGGCATGGCCAAGGTGAAAAAGCTGGATGAGGATGGGCAAAATAGGAAGTGCTTCCCCAAGCTAGGCTGGCTCAGCTCTTCCCAGTCTATGCAGAAAAATTCCTCTGACGGGGAAAATGTCTAATACAACTGCGATATGTTGCAGTTGATAGCAATACCTTGCATCAGTCTTCTGGTCATTAATACCTTCCAAGCCCATCAGCCCAGCCCTCTCAGCTTGGACCAGACACTGAGCAATACAGCTGTCTCCCACTCACCACATCTCAGTCATAAGCCTCTTCTTTTTGGGGTTTTTTGGGGTGCCTCATTTAGGCAGGCCCTTATCCCACAGCTCCAGCAGGACCATGCATTTGCTGCAGCTGGTGCCCACCCTCCCCATCCATGAGATGGGATAGGAAGGACTCAGTGAACTTCAAGTGATGCTTTATTGTCTCACAAGCATGAGTGATCCAAGCAGACAGAAAGCAGCCAGAGCACAATTCCTACAAGCAACCCCCTGAGTTTTACATGGGTCATGCACTGAGACTCAGTCCTTGTCTGGTATACAGCAGTCATCCTGGTGGCTGATGCGATGGGCATCATCGGTCAGCTTGGCCAAGATGATGGCGAACTCCTCAAAAGTCAGCTCACTGTGCTTATTTAAGTCTGTCTTTTCAAAGAGTTTCCTCAGGTATTCATGTTTGTTCCTGTCCTGAAATTGGGGGACAGGACATGTGTTAGCTTGGCCCATCCCTGGGCTGCACACCCACTGGTGGATACCAAGCCAGTTTTATTCTTGCATGCCCTGGGAAATGTTTGGAAGCCACAGGATCATTGTGACCCTCTCCTACCTTGCAGTCAGCCCACAGTTAAAACCCCAGATGGATAGGCTCTTGTCCCAAACCCCCTTGGCTGCTCCATAGCCCTGCAGTAGCAGGAGGGATGAGCACAGGTGGCCCCACAGTACATGAACAAGCTGGGTCTGATCACAGAAACCCACTCTGTGGACCACAGCCATGGTGGGGTCTGCACCCTATTCCCACAGGAACATCCAACCTCAGCCTCATCCCTGCGACAACCCCTCCAGGGAGCACAACACAGTTCCTGAGGCACTCACGCAAGCCTGTAGGAAGGTCGGTGCCTGCTCAGTCAGCAGTGTCCTGAAGTTGTTGAAGTTGAGGAGGTCGAGCTGGCCCTCCTGGATGCTGTAGCGGTGGTAGACATCCACAATGGTTTTCAGGACCATCTCCAGTGTGCAGTTTCCAGGGAACTGCTGAGTCTCAGGAAGGGTGGCTGTGCTCTGTGTCCTTGCAGACATGGCTGAGCTCTTGAGGTACCCACAGAAACTGCATGGAGAAACCTCAAAGCCATGAGATGCATCAAAAAACAGGCAACCCACACCATGCTCTTGGCCCCCACCCCAGGCACCCCAAGGAGGGGTTGCATGGCACCTCCCCAGCCTACCAGCAGATCTGCACCAAGAGCCTCATTTCACCAGCGCTGAGCAAGCCAGCAGCACCCAGCGTGCCTGGGAGCAGTTGGTGGCTCCTCAGCACTGAGCAGGTAATAAGTGGTTTTAGGAATATCACTGTTTTACAGCATCGTCCAACCATCTCCAATTTTAGTTTCACCCAAGAAGCAGCTTGTTCTTACTGACCTGGAGGCATTTGTCAGGCAAGTTAGACAAACCCATCAGGCTGTAGTCATGTATCTGTACCGTGCCACTGACAGCAAGGATGGCTTTAAGGCAGGGAGCACAGTTCAGGTACGAGTTCCATTGCAGGTACGAGTTCCATTGCAGCCTCTCCCTGACCTCCTCCTCTCTCTGCAAATCTCCCTCTCCTCTTTGGGTGGCAAACCCTTTTCACTGCAGACATTGAGCACAGAAACCCTGTTCTCTGGTGGGTGCTCGTGGTTGTGGTCTGCTCTGGCAAGTGACACCCGCAAAGGGCTCTCTCCTTGCCAGTGGAAAAAATTACAGCTCCACTAAAGATGGCACAGAAATGCCATTAATTTATGCTTGTATTGTCACCAAAACCAGCCTCCTACCCTGCCCCAAGTAGAAAGCAACACCCTGGAATAAAACAGGCATAGGGCATGAAGTGCCATGTTCAAAATTGCTTTTCCCTCATCTTATTTCCTGCAAGAACCATTGCAGTGTTACTTACACTTGTCTCCAAGGAGGCTTTGCGGACGATGGGTCTGTTGCAGTGATCTAAGAGCCTGGGTAGCCCTTTTATACATGTCTGAGGTCGTCTTTTATCAGAGATGCTGACACACCTGCTGCAAGCAAGAGCTTGAGTTAGGATTTCCTGTACCTGGAAATTGCAAGGTGGGAACTTCTGAACCCCTCCCCATCTCATACCTCTGCACATAGTTCCTGGTTACGCCCACTGGGCTTTGGAAATGCTGTCCTTTCACCCTACCATCACCTCTGACAGGGCTGAGCTGCTTGCGTGCTGGGCAAAGAATGGGAAAAACACTGTATGTACCATCACACCTCAACGTGAGCATAAAGGGCAAGCCTGTCTTGGCAGAACTTGCCAAAACTGTGCAAGTTCTGCAGTGTGCTGTAAATTTTATGCACTCTCCTGCCAATGTAGAAGAAAGGTGGGCTGTTTCAGAGAGATGTGGATAACTTTGTCCCTTGGTTGTTTTCAATGTGATCTCTCTGTTTTCTACGATACTAACTGGTTGAACACTAACAAAGATGAAGGCAGCATCTGCCTTTTAAGGCAGCTCGCAGTGCCCAGCCCCACAAGGGGAGTGATGTCCAAGTGACAACCTGGGTCCCCTGGCAGGACAGTGAATAATGTCTGCCTCTGGGGGACAAAGCCTCCTCGCCAGTAGCAACATTGTGGAGCCAGAGAGGGATCACCTGTGTCATTGAGTGCAAATAACCATGCAGTAGCCCTATGCTTCCTTTCGCGGCTCGGTTTCACATGTGACAAGCTTCTGATTTCAGCTGATGTTGGAAATGTCAGAGTCTCCTGAGCCTAAGGGTTTCCTATTCAGTGCAGTTGCTGTCAGATAAAGGAGCTCTTTTCTGCTCATGTATCTGCTCCCCAGGAGCCCGCAGTGGCTTGTAGATGTGCTGTGACCCGGGAGGCTGTTGCCTCACGCTAACAAAAACATCCAATTTCATTGTGCAGAGTTAACACCAGCTCTCCAGAGCCCCTCGGCCTCGTTCTTTGCTGTGTCGGGGCTTGCAAGATTGCAAGTGCTGGTTGCTTAGTGGGTTGCAAAAGCATTGCACATACCCCCAGGATGCTGCACCCCCAGGTCCAGAGTAGGGTCTTGGCAGCCACCTGGGGAGCAACCCCTGGCTGTGCTTCACCCTGGCATGTCCTAGAGCTGGTGCAAAGAGTGGCCAGGAGAACCAGGGCTGAGGACACTCTTGTGCAGCCACCGGCTGCCCCTTCCCAGGAACCTCCCCAGTGTGATGGGGTGCTACACACCCCACCATCCACTGAGGTGAAGGGTGCTGGGGCCAACCACCCTGTGCAGGGAACCCGCTGAGCCTTGGGAAGGCAGTGGGAGCATGCCAGGGTCTGATATGCTTCAAGACAGGGAGCCTGCACAGCCTGTGCTGCTCAGCTGTGACCCAGTAGTCCTGTTGTCCTGGCTCCCCACTCTGCAGGGAGCAGGGTCCCCCATGCCACCTTTCCTTTCCCATTGCTTCTCCAGTTCAATAGGCATTTAACTCCCCCACAGCCACAGGCTAGATGCATATTGCATCCTCCCTGGCGATGACAGGACACATAATACAGCTGCATTTGGTGCTTGAAGAAAAAAAATTTATTTCAATGCCATAGGCAGAAGCAGACAGCAAAGCTTCGGTTACAGGTTTGTCTGTGCTTGTGGACAAACAGGAGGGATGATGCTGCTGGAAGAGCACAATCCCATGGACACAGTCACCCTGGCAACTGCTTCACTTGCAGGGACCATGGCCATGGTCCTGCCCCTGACTGGCATCTGGATGCGGGTCGTGGCTGCTGTGACACTGGTGGGACCTATTGTGGGCATCAATGACTACAAGATTCAGTGTGGTCAGGAACTCAGTGAACTTCAGGCGACCGTCATGGTTGTGGTCTGCTCTGGCAAAGAGCTTGCTTATATAGTCATCGATGGACGTGTTAGGCTGCAGCAAGACAAACATGAAAAAGAGTCAGTCTGAAGCACAGCAGGGTTCAGGGTCACCCTGCCAGCCTGCAGCTACAGCACAAGGCTCACCCAGCAAGGACTGCACAGTTTCAGGAAAACCCTAGGAAATCTTTCCCTCCCCTTTGGGAGGCTCTCAACCACCCCCATGCCCCAAGGACGCCACCCCTTCTGCAAGCTCTCACCAGCATTAGGAGAGCTGGGCCATGCTCAGCTCTTACCGGCACAGTGTTGTAGAGGAAGGGCTCGGCGGTCTCCTTCAGCAGCTTTGAGAACTCAGTTTTGCTCAGATAGTCATCTATGGGGCACTTCATGGCGTACTGGTGGTAGATGTTGATGGCACACTCCAAGGCGAGCTCCAGGTCAGTTTTCATCTTGCTAGGAAGGGACAGGCAGCAAAACATTTAAACCCCATCGGAGGAGAAGGACTGCCCTCTCCTCCAGGAGCCCCAGCCAGGCTTTGGCTGCCCAGCATGGTTGGGCTCATCCCAGTGGCACTTCCAGCAGCATGAGGCCTGAAACCACCATTTGGCAAGGACCTACTTACCTATGAGTAGTGCTGGGGCTGACTTCTGCAGATGGTGCTGCACGGGAGGAGAGGAGCAGCCAGGAGCAGTGACAGCACAGTGGAGGCAAGGTGTCTTTTACACTCTCCCTGAGCTAAGATTTGATACAGCCTCAAATTTCCTTCGGGACAATAACCCTGGGAATTGTGCAAGGCTACGCAGCACGCCCAGGTGGCTATTTCTTGCCTGGCTCCAGGAACTGGCTGCTCCCGCTGTTAATGAGGGAGGGGACACGCCAAACTTGTTAGGGCAAAACAAGGAAACACCAAAAGAGACATTTGCAGGGAGCCAGCATTGTGGGTCAGTGACAGTGCAGGGGCTTTCCCAGGAGCTGGGACACTCCTGCAGAGTTTGGGGGTCTTTGCAGAGATGATGGAAAAGGAATTTTTCCAGATCACATGAAAGGTGCTGGGTGAGGGTTTCCAGTGGGATGATGCTGGTTTTTCGCAATGGTGGATGTGGTTCATCACTCCTGTATCTGCCCTGACACTGTTGAATTTCACTGGAGGTGTGCTGCATGGGTGCTGGGGGATGGCCAAAGCATCTCACCCCCCAGACACCTCTCCAAAATCACGAGCAGCATTCCTCCTGAATCATTTCTTAATGGCTAGCCAGGAAGCCAAGAAAGACATTACAAATCTGGGCATGCCAGCATGCCAAAAACCTGCCTGCCAGTCTTAGGAGGTGGTGTTTCCCGGCAGCTGTAATTGCTTCCTGACGATAACTGAGGTCATTGGCAATCGCTGCCTATTCCCAGTTGTTGGGGGGATGCTGCCACATGGATGACCCCATGGTGTTCCCATGGCCTGGCACAGGCTGCTAAACTCTGCATGTCTTTGGAGGAAAGACAGTCAGGGGGGCCTGGTGAGAAGCTTGTGCCCAAGAATGCCCAAGCCCTTCACCACAAGTCTGTTCTTGGTGGGACTGGCACAGCAAAAAGCCTGTGCTAGCCATTAAGGCTTTTAGGAGATGGGAAGGACAGTGGTGGTGAAACATGTCCCTGTCAGCCTCTTAATCCAGGAGCATGAGAAACTGGTGCCAGAAAAAGCCTAAATTGAAAAAAAGTGAAACAAAGGGACTGATTGTATGACAGAGGGTGACAGGCATGTCCTCCCCAGGAAGGGGAGCCACACATGGCTGATCAGCGGGACGTGGATGCACCATCGGCAAGACATGATGGGACACACATGGGGAGGCATGAAGGGATATGCCTGTGCCACATGGGGAGGTGGGAGGAAACACACATGCGCCGTGGGTCCTTATGCTGCCATTTGCTACCCAGCCTGCCACGGAAGCTATGTGCCCACACACCATACGCTCCCAGCACATGCCCTGCCTTGGGGCCTGGCTGCCGTGCCATGGCAGCCCACGCTCCAGTGCAAGAGCTGCCGTGGATTGTTGGTATCTGCTCCGCTGCCAAGTGCAGCCACGGGGCTGGGAGTGTTGGTGCTGCAGGGACAGAACCAGTACAGCCCTGAGGGCATGGCGGCAGGGCGGTGACAGGGGTGTGGATGGATGCAGGCAGGCTGGGATGCCTATGAACAGCATCACGCCAGCTTCAAATATTCACAGATCAGGCATAAAAAGGACCAAGAGCTTGTAGGGGGGGGTCCCTTTCACCTGCCTCTGGGATGCAGGTGCGGTACAGCCACATTCTCAGGTGTTTCACTGAGCCTGGAGGGATGGATACTTTTTTTTTTCTTCCTAATATTGATGCTTGGGTGAGCACTGGATCTCAGAAGCTGGGGTTTGTGGAATAAACCCTACACCCTCTGTTTGGAGGAGTAAGGGGATAAGCTTCAATCCCAGTCTCCTGGCAAACCAGCCCTTGCAAAGCCAAGGGTGCAGTGCTTGGGTGGGAGTCCCAGGCAGAAGAACAGGCAGAGCATCGCCAGCACCCAACAAGAACCATCTGCTGGGATGTGAGCACTGGGTGTGAGCACCCCT
This sequence comes from Leptodon cayanensis, assembly GCA_027564655.1. Taxonomy (NCBI): domain Eukaryota; kingdom Metazoa; phylum Chordata; class Aves; order Accipitriformes; family Accipitridae; genus Leptodon; species Leptodon cayanensis. Next base: position 11,478,736 of record JANXJC010000091.1, on the reverse strand, counting down.
TGCTGTGTCCCCCCCACCCACCCCCAGCAAGAGAAAAAACAGTGCCATCCATGAGGTTTTAATTTATTCAAGGTTCAAAAATGACCAGAAACACAGCAACAAAACTTTACAATAGGAAATTACAAAAAGCCTTACAAAACGTCCTTAGAAAAGGCCCCTGGGGCCCCTCACCCCACTGGCTGGCCCAGCTCTACATTTTGCATTCCTTCAGCGCATCATTGTAGATCGCAGCCGGGGCCCTCAGGAAAGTGACGTACTCCTAGAAATTCACTTCCTTGTCTTTGTTATGGTCCAGGTCCAGTCCATGCCACGGCTGTGGGCAGCACGGGGATGGAGGGGAGCTCAGCAGGCAGCCGGGAGCTGGTCCAGCCTTGGGGCACGGATTAGGGAGCAACTGGGGCATCGCTCCCTCTCCACCCCAAGGGATTCTCTGCAACCCTCTAGCTTGCCCTGCTGCCAGCAGGGCAGGAGGGGGGGCAAAGCTGCTCCAGACACAGGTCAGCACAGTCCCCAGGGTCTGGCCCCAAAGGAGCAGGGTGCTGCACCGCATCCTCACTGTCATGCCACCCCAGGCTGTTGCATCAGCTGGGGCTGGTGGCTGCAGGGTGACTCAAGGGGCACAGCCCAAACGTGGCTCCAGGCTGCCTCCACAGGCAGCCCAGGGGCTGGCAGAGGGGGCATCCTGGTGGGGGTGCAAAGCCGGGGCTGGCTGAAGAGAAGCCTTTGTGGCATCTCTGCTTGCCAGTGCCTCTGGGAGCAGCCCTAAGCTGACTGATGAAGGTCCGGCTCCCAGGAGGGCGGAGAGGGGAACATCCACATCTGGAAGGGGCATGCTGCACATCTGGACCCCAGCACGCAAGCCCAGGTTGGCCGCAGCTCTTCAGTGGGGGGGGAAGGCATCAGGGGGAGGAAATGGAGACTTACAGACATGAGCAGGACAGGCTCCGGTGCGGGGAAGGGAGGGCTGTGGCTGCATGGCTCCTGGCATTTATAGCCATGGGCTGAGTCCTCCCATGCCGGCAGCCCAGGAGAGCTGGCTGGGTGCACGGGGAAAGTCACTCTTCTGCACACCATAACCCCACCCCAAGCAGGAACGCAACTGAAACCCTGCTCCCCAAGGATTCGCTTGGAGTGGAGAAGGGACAAGGGTCCTGGGTGACTAACTACCCAATGCAGTAGGTCACCAGGTGGGGGGACAGAGGCTGGCCCTGTGTGAGCTTAATAATTATGGCTAAAAAAGACTTGTTTACCCGTCACTGTTATCACGGTGCCAGTCGGAGGCATTAATCCATGTGAAAGATCCTGCCTTGCCTTGCATCGCCCGAAGCAGTTACTGGGGCTGCAGGGCAGGGTGCTGCCAGGCAGTGACTGCCGCTGACTCATGCTAACGTGGCCCGTGGGGATCAGCCCAGCGGACGGTTTACAAAGGCTCAGGGAATGAGGTGCCCATGCTGTGGCAGAGCAGCTCCAACTCAGAAGCACCCATGCTCTCGCTCATCATCCAGTACCTGCAACGTGCACATGGAAGGGAAACGGGGTCTTCCCCAGTCTGACAGCACTCCTGCCCCCAGGAGAAGAAACCCCCCCCCATTGCAAAGCATGCAGAGGGCTTTGTTTAAAGCAACCTTTATTGAAAGAGCAAAAGGGTCATGGGGGCAGAGATGCAGCCCCGGGACCAGTGCCCCGTGCTCACTTCCTGCGCGGCATCTTGTCAGGGCAGTCCTGGAAGAAGTCATTGCACATCATGGCCATGCAGGCCAGGAAAGTCACGTACTCTTGGAAATCCACCTCACTGTCACTGTTGCTGTCCAGGTTGCACATGAGCTGCTGTAAGCTGGCCTCATTGGTTTGTCTCTGCCCAGGAGCAAAAGGGGGGTTAAAATGGGGTTTTGCATCAAGGGCCACATCCCTCAGTCCCAGCATCACCCATGGGATGTTTTACCCCCTGCCCACACTTACGCTGAAGCTGGGCAGCTCCTTCACAAACATCTCCTTGAGCTCCTGCTTGCTGAGCTTGTACTTGTCCCCCTCCTTCCCCGAGTACTTGTGGAAGGTGGAGACTATCACGGCCAGTGCCTGCTCCAGGGGACACGCCATGGGGAATGCCAGCAATCCTGGAGGCACCAACAGCACAAGCAGGTGAGACCAGAGTTCAGTGTCCCCAGACAACCCCACGCTGGGGGGCCAACAGTCTTCCCCAGGCCATGCAGCCTGCTCTGGTACCCCACTCCCAGGCATACACAGGGATGCATCACCATTTCCTCCCTAATTTCACCCTTCTGCTAGCAGCCGGGCTGGGTATTGCCATCTGGTACCAATGCCGAGCAACCTCCAAAAAAGCCATGCCAGAGGGGAGAATGTGGGGGAAGGCAGCCCAGGCAGGGAAGGGGCACCCGTGTTTTTCCAGCCCTCAGAGGTGAAATGCAGCCTTTGAGCTCAGCTCGCTGCAGCAGGAGCCTCATGCTCAGCCCCAGGGGAAAACCTGTGTAGGGGGGACCCCACTGCAGGTTGGGGCAGCTGCACCATCAGCAACACCTGGAGGGCATCTGGATGGCCAACAGGGAGAGAGGGAACAGAGCATTGTAGGAAAAATAAAACTCACCAACAGCTCAAATGAAACAGCCGAGGACGGGCAGGGCGGGAGGCAAGCCGGCGTCGGTTCATGGCATTTATAGCCCCGCCTGGGACACCTCCTCACTACTGGGATGGGAAGGCACCAATGCCGATCCAGCCCCTGTCTGGACATTGGCTGGCAAAGGAGGAGAGGAAAACCCTAGGAGCAGCCCTGGCCCCCCCCAACCGGTCCTGCTTCTGCATTGCCAAGGGGGCTGGTTTGGGTTAGAAAGGGCAGAATGAGCCCCCGGGGCTGGATAGGGACCACCTGGTGGAGGAGAATCCCTAGGGACAAGGGCTGAAGCAAGGTGGGGGTGGGTACCTCATCCCACCACTGCCAGTGAGGGTAGATGATGCCAATGCGGGGCAAGATGTCTCACACAATGGTTTTGGCAGCATCCCCAGGGATGTCTGGAACTGCACAGACCTGAGCGGGGCTTGCCCACAGCTTTGTTGTGCTGGGGTTTGGATGAGGGTGTTTTTTCTGTTTTTAACTCAACTGCAAGCAATTTCTGTTTCCTAATTGCGAGGGCAGTGCGTCACAACGCCCCATTGTGTAACGGAGAGCTATTTTGGTGTCTGCATGTCCCGAGCCCACACCAGGGAGTTGCAGGGGAAAGCCAGGAGCGGGCAGTTTGCAACCCCCTGCCATGGGGCGAACCAGCTGTTCACCATGGTGCAAGGGCTGACAAATACCCCGAGTGTCCCCAAGCCTGGCTGAGCCCCCTCAGGACAAAGGCACCCACTGCTGCAGGGGCCAGAGTGAGAAAAACAGGGGATGAAGCCCTGCTGCCAGCTCTGGGTTGCTCTGATGCCCCGTGGGATGCAAAACCTCACCAAACACTGCACAGCATCTTCCCAAGCCAGGGATTTCTTTAAGTACCATTTTGGCAAAAGGAACCCCCAAGCCTGAACCTTGTCTCCCTGTTAGCAAGTGCAAACTGGTGTAAATTACTGGCAGGAGGCAGAGGCTCCCTGGGGCTCTTTATAAAGACACTGGGAAGGGGCAGAGCAAAGTTTGAAGCTGCTGGGGAGATGCTGGAAGGACCTGGGGGCTCAAGGAGGACTTGGGGAGCTTGGAGAAAGACTCTACCAAGGGTCTGCTCTGCCATGCAGTGATGCAGAGGCTTTGTAAGGGCTTTTTTGAATCTGGGATGGTTTCTCTGAGGTTTTAGGGCTGCTGGGGAAAGCTGGAGAGCAGCCGCAGCACCTTCTGCAAACCAGCCCAGACCTGCCAGGAGCTGCTGAGGCTATGGGGAGGTGGAGGCGGGGGGGCAAGCCTTGTGCTTCCCAGCCAGTATCACAGGCCCATGTGCTCAGGAAACTGCTGCTTGTCTGCAGCACCACGGCTCTGTGGTACACCCGGGGGGGGTTCAGGCTGACCTCCAATGCAGTCCCCCAGCATGGGCTAGTCCGAGGGGTCTAAGGGTCTCCTCCAGCTGCTCAGAAACAGTTCTTCTCTGCTGGAACTGGGGACACACTCTGGCTTTTGTGCTTTGCATGGACCTAGCACCTTGCTGTCCCGTTCCTCCAGACCAGCTTTCTCTTCCTAAACCCAACGCATTGCCCAGGGCAGCTCATGCCAACCTACAAGCTGAGCTGGGCTCAGGGAAGCTTGCATGGTTTGAGCTAAACATGCACTGAACCTCTCCTCAAGCCAGCAAGGACGGTTTGGGGCAATGTCCGAGTATGTCGCTCAGAAGCAGCGCTAAGCTGTTTTGTTCAGGCTTTTCCGAAAAATGCCTCCTGGGGCTGAGTCACACCATGGAAAATCCCACAAAGCTAGAGGAAGGCGTGAGTCACCCGGCTGCCCGTTAACCTATGCGCGGAAAACCATGCCGATGCACACTGAGGCTTTGGAAAAGCTTTTATTGAAAGCCCCGCAGTGATACTGTGGGCAGTGGGGGTCACTTCTTGCGGGGCTGCTTGGTGGGGCCATCCTTGAAGAACTCATTGAAGCCCATGGTGATGCAGGCCAGGAAGCAGACATATTCCTTAAAGTCCACCTCACTGTCCTTGTTGTGGTCCAGGTCATTCACGAGCCTCTTGAATTCCACCTCATCCATTTGCTTCTGCGAGGGGAGAGAGCACAGTGAGGGTAAGTGGTTTCGGGGTGCACAGATGAGTGAGGCGCTTCCTCATCCAGCCCCGCTGCTTGCAAGGAAGGATGTAAAAAACCTGAGCTTCCCTCCCCCTGCCTTGAAGGAGGGCTTTCTCTTTGCCTTTGGAAGCAGGTGGCCTTTAGAAATGCAGCTGGCTTACCTGTGATCTGGGGTGTGCTGGCACAGCTACAGCAAATATGCCTCTCAGTCATGAAAAGGTCTGGCTAAAAAATTTCTCCTCCCAATTTAAACCACAAGCCAGAAGGGGAAGTTGGGGGGTTAAATAAGGATTAAAAAAATGTAAATCAGAGCATGATTTTTCTTTGCCAATCAAAATACTTCTGTGGGTATAAGAAAGCCAAGTTTCCTTTCAGTCTGAGCATGCTCCAGCTCAGGTCCTCCTGGCCTCATCCCTCCTCCTCCCCAGGGCTTGCCCTGGAGCATGAGATCTCAGTGTGTCGCATGTGGGCTGCCTCCGTCGTGCACACTTTGTGGAAATTCAGAGACCACCTTGGCTCACCCCTGCGCAGTTTGCACCATGCTATGTGGAAAGACCCAAGGCTGGTTTGCTCATGCTCCTACAACGTCTCCCGCCCATACCTGTGCACCTCTGAGGGGATGCAAAGGTATGTGCCCCCACGGCCACTTACGCTCCCAAAGACGGGCAGCTCCTTGTTCAGCAGCTCCTTGAGCTCCGCCTTACTGAGTTTATACTTGTCCCCTTCCTTCCCTGAGTACTTGTGGAAGGTGGTGACCATCACGGCCAGCGCCTGCTCCAGGGGACATGCCATCGCCAGCCTCCTACGCACCTGGAGGGCAGAGCACCGAGGATGGGGTCAGGGCAGACTCAGGGCAGTGGCAGGGGGGTCTGTCCTCCCTACCCTGCCCAAATCAGTCTGCGATGCTTTAGGGGGGTAGCTGCAACCCCAGTGCCTCTCAGGGAGGCATTTCAGGGTGCAGCGACTGCTGGGTGAATCGCAGCTGGAGAGCAAACTGCACAACAAGCGATGCATGAGGAAGGGGAGCAAAGACTTACCAGGGTTGGTGCAGACCAGGCAACAGCAAGAAGCCAGGGTGCTGCAGTCGGAGCGCAATGGGCATTTATAGCCCAGCTGGGGTGGCACTGCCCAGCATGCCCCATGCAGCCCCCTCGCCTCCAGGCTTTCCCAGCAGCTCCACGCTGACGGTTTCACCCGCACCTCATTTTTGCCTAACGAGCTGTGTGATCCCATTAGTGGGAGGTGGGTGGGTTTGGGTGCTGCCAGGAGGAGCTGCTGGCCCTACTGGGGAGTCTGGGAACCAAGGCACAAGCCAAGTGATGGGTGCAGGGACTGGGACGGACTGGGGCATCCCTTGGAGCTCCCCCGAGAAAGCTGGTCACCAGCCCATGTCCCCCCACTAAGCCATCACTGTACTGTCCCCCACATCACCAGCTTTCTGGGTGGCCCTGGTCTCCCCAAGACAGATGGTCCCAAGCACTCCCATCCCGGTGATCCCAATGCAAATGAACAGGCTCTGCAGTGGGGCTGGGGAGGTGACAGCAGTTTTATTTGAGCCGTGGGCTGGGGCTCAATGCCGGCTGGCAGGGCCATGAGCCTTAGTGCAGAAGTCATGGCAGAGCATGGCGAGGCAGCCCAGGAGGACCACATATTCCTTGAAGTCCATCATGTTGTCCTTGTCCTTCAGGTCCTTCAGCAGCACCCAGAAGCTGCACTCATCCAGTTGTTCCTGGCACAGACCATCAGCGGGGTCAAGGATGGAGCTCGCCAGCCAAGGCACAGGTGAGCATCAACCACAACAGGTGGTTTCGGCAGGCGGGGGGAACCTGTTTCAGGGAGGAGAGAGCCCTTCCCTGACCCCCACATCTTCCCCAGTGGTGGGGAGAGATGTGAGGATGCTGGTGGGGTTCGGTCCCGAGTGTCCCCACGCTCACCCCCGTGAAGCTGGGCAGCTCCTTCAGCTCAGCCTTGCTCAGCTGGTACTTGTCACCCTCCTTCCCCGACCACTCGTCAAAGGTCCAATGCTGGAGGCCAGGGCTTATTCCAGGGTGGTGGCCATCCTGGTAGGAGGCTGCTCCTGGGGGAGTGCCATCACCAGGGAGGGCACCTGGCTTTTTCCTGCAAACCCCCAGTTATTTTTGCATTACCACCCATCCACAAAATCCTGTTTGGTTTGGAGGAGGGAGCCAGGGTAAATCCTCATCTGGTGAAACCCAAGGTGGCCTGGCCTCAAGCAACTCGAAGACAGCCATCATTTCAGTCTCTGGTGATTGCAAAGGAAACGTGTCTTTCTTCTCCCAGAGATTTGGCAGCTAGAGAGGACCATGGGGAAACACATATTTGGGGAATTTTCTGAAATCTTGCAAACCTTGCGACACATGGGACCTCAAGGCTGGTGCACCACCAGGGCTGGGTTAGCAGCTGCCACAGGGTGCCCGGAGCTGATCCCGCCGGAGGCATGAGGACAGGAGCATGGGTTTGAGTTCCCTAAATTGGGGCCAGCTGCAGAACCTGGCAGCCCCATCCCTGTTGCATAGCCCCACACCACCCCCCTCCCTGCCTGCCATATGGTGTTGTGCAAAGTGCCCCAGGGCTTTCCAGGAGGAGCACCCAGGGGTGCAGCTGCCGAGCGCACGGATGCACAAACCACCCCCTGCCCACATGGATGCCTGTCCAATGCTCCCTCTGACGCACTGGTCCCCTGCACACTGGTGCACTGCAGCAGCCCCTCCCATGTCTCCTGGGTTCCCCATGCACCTGTGTTTGCTCCATGCAGCTCCGGGATGGGGAAATAATGTGCCCTGACTCAACCAGCACGGGCATGGGGGCTGCAACTGCTCAGAGCCCCAGCCCAGATGCCTGGGTCCTGTGAGGAAGTTAGCATGGGAGGGGGGGGGACATCCTGAATTGTTTCCGTGCACTGCAGCCGATCTGCATCTAGAAATGAGATGTTGGGGGCTGGTTGCCCCTCACCCTGAGGGTCCTTTCTGGAGAGACCCCTAGAGTCTACTCTGGATCCCACCAGATCGCTGGGATCCGATGTGAGCAGCCAGGCGCAGCACCCAGCCGATCCCCAGTCACCCCATAAACAGCGGAGTGAGTCATGAGCCCTGCCCTTCCTGAGAGGGATTCCTCCACTGTGACTCACCCACAGCCCTACCCAGCTGCTCCGTCACCCACAGGAGCACCCCCGGTTTGCCTGGGACCCCTGATGCTGCAGGGCAGGGGAAGGTGGGCTGTGTGGGGAGGGGGACAGGCAGGAGGCAGGAGCCAGCAATGCTCCTGCATCAGTGAGGGGAGCAGCAGGGTCAGCGAGGGGGGCTGGCTGGAAAGGGATGGATGTCCTGGCTCCAAGGTGCTGTCATCCCCCCTGCTGTGGGAGTGGGGGTCACAGGGGGTCACTGCCACGCTCGCAGGCCCGGGGCAAAGTCACCTCCCAGTGGAAAATCCCCAGCAGGTGCCAGGGCCGCCGGTTTGGGCTGCCCGCCAGCACCGTGGTCGTCACAGGGCGCCATGACCCAGGCTGCAGCACACTCTCCACCGAGCACTGCCAGCCCAGGGTATCCCCGGCACACACAAAGGCATGGAGCTTTTCCCCATCCTCATCCCGGGTGGGGGGGTGTGCAATGAGCCGAGATGCAGCACGGAAATTGGGGTCACCTGAGACACCCCAGGGTTGGGGTGGCAGTGACCTTGTGGTGTACAGATGGGGGGCTGTAGTCCCAGGGTGCTCGGGACCCCACGTGGGGACATGGAGAGGGTCCCTCAGGACATGTGGCAGCAGCATCTACACCCTGGGTCCCAGGCAGCGGCTTGGGGTGCTGTGGGGCTGGTTGGGGTGCTGGGAGCCACGGTGTCTGCTGACACCTCGTGGTGGCTTGATCAGCCCCGGGGAGCCCATCCCTGCCACGCCAGAAGGCTGGGACGGGTGTTATCGCCAGCCCAGGGTACACTGTAACTGCGTGGGTGATGGGAAATAGGGCAGACCCCCTCTCTTGGCCCCCCACATCCCCTCTGTGCATGCATGCTGCAGGGCAGCCCCTAGGAAAGCAGAGCCTCAGCTTCACCCACTGCTCCTCCAAACTTTATTGCTGCAATAAATAACCACTGTGGTGTTGCCCAGATGGGACCGCGCCACTCCCCGAGCCCAAAGGACCAGAGCACCAGGCAGCACAGGCAGGGCAGACCCTTCACCAGCTTGGGCAGGGGGAAAGGCACGCTTTTCCCAAGAAGACCCCTGACTTTGAGGGGAGCTCCAATGGGAGAGGGGGTCCCGGTTGTGATGGGGTTTCTGCCAGCAGGGCTGTGCCCCAGAGGTCTGAGAACAGACAGAATTTATGCCCTAGATGAGGGGAAGCCTCTCCCTTTGCTTCTTGCCCAGCAGCCCAGCAAGGACAGGGCTTGCAGAAGAGGGCGAGGGCAGGGATGGCATGGCGTGGGGTAAGGAGGACACCCCCCAAGGCTGTAGTGGCCTTGCACCCCTCAGCTCCCACCCACAGGATCTTCCCACCCTGATCGCACTCTGGCGTGGCTCAGTCGGCAAAGTGGTGGAAGACTGGGGTGCCCCGGGGCAAGTTGGGGCTCGGCGCGCGGCTCGGCAGCGGAAGAGGGGAGAAGCGGGGAGCCATGGAGAAGCAGGGGCTGAGCCCGGCAGGCTGAGCCTGAGGAAGGTCCAGATGCAGCCGCTACTTGGTGTGCTTGACGCTCTGCTCCTGCTGGCGGATGATTTGGGCGATGGGGCTTGCAATGCCGCCTATCAAGGTCCAGTACTCCTCAAAGCTGATGCGCCCGTCTTTGTTCTCGTCCAGGTCGCAGATGAGCTTGTCAGCCGCTCGACGGTTCCCAGTGTCCTGGGGGAGACAGCAGAGCCACTCACACCGGGGCAGCAGGAAAAGTAGGGTGCAGGGTGGGGGGGACCCTGTGCAAGCGTGAGGAGGAGCCAGTCCCCTGGCCCCATGCACCCCGGCCTCACCGTCAGCATGTGGTTGAGCTCACAGCTCAGCATCTTGCGGAAATCCTTCTTGCTGATGCGCCGCGGCTTCTTGCAGCAGCAGCGGTGGCTTGAGTACTTGTCAAAATTGTTCACCAGCACCTGGACAGCCCATTCCAGCTCCGTGCATTCTGCCATCACTGCCTGTGGTCACCTGTGGGGACGGGGATCAGGGACAGGGGCCCTGGGACCATCCACAAGCCCATGCTGGAGGACAAGGGGTGGAAGGGCAGGCAGTGTGCCACGAAAGCTCACAGTGCCGTCACTTAGGGCATGCAAGGGGGCCTCTGCTGCCGCCAGCCCTGGGGTTACCGCAAGCCACCAGGCAAGCAAAAGACAGCCTCCACAGAAAGGCAAAAAGCTGGCAGTGCGTATATGCAGGGTGCTTGTCTCCCTATATCACTGCTCATACAGGGTTACCCCAAAAATCCTCCAAGCCACCTGCCCCAGCTCTGGCACAGTACCCACCCCACACCAGCAGCCCCACCTGCCCCCCCAGGGCTGCCGCCCCCACACATGGGATAGGGCAGCAATTATGGCGCTGGGGCCGCAGGGCTCCGCAGCACCAGAGCTGCGGCCGCCAGTTCCCAGGGCTCATTAGGGAGGAATGGGGCTGGGAGCTGCGTGGCGGGGCGGCGGTGGCAGCAGGACGAGGGCAGGAATTACCGGCCAGCCCTCCTCTTGCTTCACGGCGCTGGGAACACCCTGGCAGAGCAGGTCTGGACCTGCCTGAGCCCCCCGCTAGCCCAGCCAAGGGCGTCCCCCATACCCCAAGGTCCAATCCTGCCTGCCTGCTTGATGTCTGGGGTCCCCCTCCTCTCTCCACGGTCCCGAAGCTTCCCCAAGCCAGGAAGTTCCTTCCTATGGATGAACCCAACAGGATGGTCCCCGTCACAGGGTCTGGTGTCCACGTCACAGACAGGATGCAGGCAGGCAGGGACGGAAACAGCATCACCTTGGCCGGCCTTGGCCCTTTCCTGCCTCGTCGGTGGCAGGGAGCAGGGCGAGCTGGAGTGCGTTACTCCCCGTGATTATGCTGGAGCTATGCTGATTTACGCCAGCCCAGGGTGCAACGCTGACCGTCACAGCAGCGGTGGCCGTGTGGGTCTTGGAGGAAGCCAACAGGGCAGCATGCATGGAGCCCAGAGGGGTGGTCCAGCACTGCTTCCCACTCTGGGGGCATCATCCAGGATTGTGTCTGCAGCCCAGCTGCTCCCTGGGAGCAAGCAGGACCTGCCCGGTGCCCCAAACTTGGCTCGCGTCCCCTCTCTCTTTGCACTGATCCTCCCCAATTCAGCCCCAGGCTGAGGACGTTGGCACATCAGGGTGGTGACAAGAGACACAAGGCTCAGCCTCGGACTCCCTGCACTATGGCGCTCATCCCTGCATGCCTTGGCATGGCTGGGTGCCCTCCCAAGTCACCCTTGTCCCCATGGAAGCCTTCCCTCTGCCACAGTGCCGCGGCCCAGGGCCACCCCATCCTGGGGCCAGGGACCATATCTGGCTTGCAGGAAGCTGGACACCAGGGCGGCTTTTGAACAGTCCCAGAACTGGCAGGGGGTCCGGCTGCAAGCTGCAGTGCCCGGCACAGCCCCACGAGAGCCGCTCACTGGAGACCTCCAGCCCCAGCCCTTCCTTGTCCCAGTCCATTAATTGCCAACAAAAGGTAATGACCAGCACCTGGGCAAAAGCACCCACCACACACCCACCCCTTGCACCCGCTGGGGTTCCCACATGCAGACCCCATGCTGGCATCACCTGTCCTCCACCGTCAGCCCCCAGCCCATCCTCAAGGCATCATGGCTACCACTTCGCCGCTGACTCACAGCACCAGCCCATCCACAACTGCGCAGCCCTCGTGGCACCGCCATCACCTTCACCCTGGTCCCACCATGTGCCCCTGGGGCCAACCTGGGGCATGGGGGCATTGTCACCGCAGTGGGACACAGGGATGCTGGCACAGCTGCAGCAGGGCTGGGCGGCGGGTAGGTGGGGTGGGCAGGACGGGGCTCACTGGCTGCTCTGCTCCTGCCGCCGCAGTCCCCCCTCTTCCTTCACCTCTCCCTCTCCTTCCTTGCGCACTCACCAGCACCAGTTCCCAGAGCCAGGACCCACAGCTGGGCACAGCACTGGTGCTCCCTGCCCACAGCCCCAGCATTACTGTGGGCAAAACAGGGGGGAAATGACCTTTTTCCAGGGGCCAGACCCTACTGGCAACCCCATGTGCCAGGCTCTCCATAGGCAGTGGAGGTCAATGGATGCTGCCAAGCCCCGTGCCGGACCACCCGCCTGCCAGCCCAGCTCACCCCAACACTCCACCTGCATCCAGCAGATCCCCTCCACCCCAGCCTCATACACGCAATGCTGCCGAAGGGCTCCGAGTATTTCCACCACCCAACCTGCAGTGGCACGTCCTAGGGCTGCTCCCGGTTGAATATTCACCCCAAGGGTCCCAATGCTGGCTTTCCCATCCCTGGCCGGGAGCCTCACCTGGCTCCGTCCGAGGGTCCTGCTGTGTCCGTTTGTCACCGATTTGGCAGCACGGGCAGTGGGAGCTGATTACGCCTGCTCTCTCCTCACCTTGCACCCATACCGCCGGGCCCAGCCAGGCTTTTAAAGAGGCTCCCACCCCTCCTTGACGTTCCCAGGGCGTTCCCTGGCTGGGGCTTACCTGGGAAATGGCTCTCCACAATTGCAACACCCAGACGGGTTGGTGCGAGCACAGACCTGTGGCAGGGTCCAGCTCCCTCCTGGGGGCTGCTCTGTGCGTGGCTGTGGCTGTGGGGTGATGTCAGGTGTTTGGGGATCACCCTAAAAGACCCCGCCGTCTGGAAGGGGTGGTAGGCTCCCAGCAGTGGTGGTTTACCAGACATAGTGCAACTCCAGCCTGATCCCAGGGTTTGCAAACCCACTGCCATCCAGCCATGCACCAGCCGAAAGCCCAGCTCCTCTGTCCCATAGCACATCCCCGCCACCCACCCCGCTCCAAACCGCCCCATGCACCCACTGCTGGTGAGGCCAGCAAGTCAGGTCCAGTGTGGCACAGGAGCTGCCCAGCAAGGTGAGGGGGCATCATTTATTTGAACCAAAATCACTTGTTCTCAAGGGGGAAAGGGGCTGGTGCAGGTCTCTGGGAACTTGGAAGCACAAGCACCAACTCCAAGCAGGGTTTTATCCAGCTCTCAGCCATCTCTAGATGTGCTGAGACAGATAAGGCTCTTCTCAGCTGGTAGCTGTGCTTGTGAAGTCACATCCCTGATTAATTGACCCAGCAAATTGTACCCCTGTATGTCTACCAGAGCAATGGCGTGGCGATTTGATGCCAAGATTAGATAGATAGAGGCATTATTGGGAGCTGCATATTTAAGGATGCAAAGTAGGAGGTGATATATTACAGGCAGGAGCCACCTGCTCAGAGGACCTTTGAGACTCCCATCCCGGAAAAAAAGATGTGTTTCATCCCAGCTCTCCACTGGCTTCTTCCTAATCTCGGTTGGGAGGAAGCACACCCGTTCTCGGCCGAGATGCTCCGGTGTCATTGATGCAACATCCCAGGAGGGTGGGAATCCCTCCCTGACCCTGGAGGCAAACAGCTCACCTCTGAATCACGGGCCTTCATTACTCTCCTGTGCCTGGCAGATGTCACAACCACATCCAGGCCCTTATTTTTACAAGGCATCCAGGGCGTGTGCATGTGCATGTGCTCAGAGCAGCCATGTACCATCCAAACCCATCACAAAACAGTTCCCAGCCATTTTGATTGCCCCAATGAGGTTGGTCTCTCCCCGGTCCCCACCAGCTCTGGGTCTCAAGGGTCGGGAGCAGTTTAGCTTCTCATGGATAAGCTCTGCCACATGGTACCCTTTGCAGAGGGGGGACACTGAGCCCTGGCTTTGGGGGTCTTTGATGACCACTGTGATGGGTACCCTGGAGCCACCACTCCTGCACACAGTGGCCACACTGGCATGGACAAACGCATCTCTCAGCGTTTCCACCAGTGTGGTGCTATGTCCGCGTGGTCAGCACTGACTCACTGAGGGGCACCAACTGCCCTGGCATGAGCTGAGCTGTTCCTACCACCTCCAAAGACTTTCCAGATACAACAGATACTTATCAAGGATGGCTCATGCCGCAGGAATTGCCGTCCTCCTGACAGCGCACCATCACGCTGGGAAGCTGGTCACCAAACCAGAAATAGGACCCAGGAGTCCCCACTCCCACAGCACATTCCCAGCCTGGTGTTGGGAAGAAGATCCAGCAGCCCTGGCTCCCCTTTCCCCCCACCATCACCCCAACCATTTGACACATTTCCTGTCTCTAATTAAATGCACACCACACCTTTCTGCCTAATTTCCATGTATTTATTTCCAAGGCAGGAACAATAAATAGTCATTCTCATTGTGAAATCCACCCCAAGGTGAGAGGTGGCTGAGCCATGGTGTCAGTGCTGCTGCACCAGCCTCTGGCCCAAGAGGACCTGCCACCCTGTCCCAGCCTCGGGTTTTATCACATTTCTCTGGGGTTTGGTTTGGTTCATCCATTTTTTTTGCCCACAGCACAGAGCCTCACAAGGTGATGCAGGTGCTGCTGAGGTGCCTGCACCCTCTCCCTTTTTGGGGTCCCCATCCCCATCACACCTCCAGGGCTGCCCACAGGCTCCTCTGGGACCTGAAGTTCAGTGGGAATGGCCTGGATGGCAGAGGAAAGGTGGGATAACCAGGCTCAGCAGGTGCCCTGCACCCTCTCAAGCCCATTTCTTCGCCCTCCATGTGCTCGGTGCCTGAGCTAATTGCTCCATCCCAGTAAGCCACTGCTTTGTGGCATTTACTGTTCTCTAATTTGCCATAATTACACAGAAATGCCACACTCTCCAGCACAGGTGGGATCTTGCTGCTGACCTCACAGTTCTTGGGTCTTTTGGAGCCCAGGATTTTGGGGTGTCCTCTGAGCTGCATGTCCAAAGCCCTTGGGGTGCCTGGTCCAGAGACACCGCCCTGGCTCTGCTTGTGGGGTCCCCGCAATGGAGACCACAGGGCACAAGCCACCCTGAGAACTGGGCACGTGCACAGCCCCATGCACACCCTCAGCACCATGCACACCCTCAGTGCCATGCACACCCAGAGCACTGTGCACACTTGCACTATCCCTTGCACACCTGCACACCTGCACCATCCCTTGCACACATGCAGCATCCCTTGCACGCCCACAGTATCCCTTGCACCCCCGTGCTCTGCACTGGGACTGTGCAACCCAGCAGTGAGTGATGTTCAGAGCTGCGATTGTTGCAGCCCCGTCCCTCCCTGCATGCCCCCTTTCCCCATCCCATGAGGACAAATGAGGTCACCCCATCCTGGCTGGATTTTTTTCCAGTGTTTTCCTTTATTAATTTATACAAAAATGGTTGCAAGTGATGCAAGCGGATAACAACCCGCCACCATCCCAGCCCCGAGCCCAGCTGACAGCTGGGGGCCAGTATCCCTGGAGAGGGGCAGGTAGGGGAGCACCGTGCAGGCGGCACACCCCGGCATAGCACCCCAAAACCTGGGCCAGCGCAGGGCACCACAGTCCCTGCACTGGAGGAAGAACAGGGAATACGCTCAGGACATGCACAGCAATATCGGTGCTGGCCCGGAGCCTGGGATGCCCCCAAAGGTGCTCGAAGCACAAGGCAGGACTGTGGCAAAGGGGCTCCCATCAGGTGGCAGGGCACAGGGCCAGGGGGAAGAGCCCGCACATCCAAGGGCTTTTGGGGGGGAAAGGAGCTGAGTCCCTCTCACTGTGATGCTCCAGGGCTGGGGGACCTGCAACCGGAGGGGTTTTGGGGCCAGAGGTGGGACAACCCTGGGGATAAAGGCTCTGAAGCAAAGGACGGAGAAAGGCAGCTCCAGAGCCTGGGCCAGGAACCCCCTTGCCACCTCCCTCCCGCCACGGTACGGGCCAGAGCTGGGGATGGGAAGGGAGGTTTCCTGATGGGAAGGAGAGCTGAGAGAGGGCAGGGATGGAGCCAGGGAAGGGGATCCCTCTGCCCCGGTCGGGGACACGGGGAGGAGACGAGCCCCAGCAGGATTAACGCTGCATTTTTCCAGACGCATCCCACCAGGACCAGCAGCCTCTCACGCTTCTCAGTGCAGAGCCTGAGGTCTCGCGCGCCTTCCCGTCCCCCACCGCCCTCTACTTCCTCCGGCAGCCCTTGGCTGCATCCCCCATCATGTCCCAGTACTCTCCGAACTCCAGCTTGGCCTCATCAGGGTCTCCCATGCATTCGATCTTCTCATCCAGCGGTCCAACACACTGCAGCGGGGGCAGAAGAAAGCATCGGGGTGATGGGGCTGTGGGGTCCCACAGGCAGCCCGTGCCCACCCCAACTTCCCCTGCCCATTGCCAGGCTCTGCCCTCACCTTTCCCAGGTGGGGCAGCTTCTGGACCACCAGCTCCTGCATCTCGTTGGGCGTCAGGTACTCCTTCTGCCCCTTCACTGCATAGCAGTGGAACTGGTTGATGACGGTCTCAATGGCCCGCTCCACATCGGTGAGCTCCTGGCAGTCCTGCACAGGGGAGAGAGGGTGAGCACCAGTGGGACACCTCCCCAGATGGATGGGACATCCCCCAGATGGACAGGACAAGCCCCCGAGTAGATGGGATGCTCCCCAAGCAGATGTGCCAGTGCTCTCTGCAGATGTTCAACCCCTCCACAATGATGTGATAAACCTCCTTATCAACATGATAGCCCTCCATACAGGTCTGACACCCCCTCTACAGACATAAGACCTGACTGTACAGATATGAGACCCCCATACAGATGCGAGACCACTCCATATAGACTTGAGACCACTCCACACAGATGTAAGACCCCACCGTACAGACATGAGAACCCACCATACAGATGTTGCATCCCTCCATACAGGCTCTGCCCAGCTGCAATACCCCCCTACAGCTGACATACCCCTCCACCTTGATGTGACACCCCTCCCTGCAGGCATGTCACCCCCTGTCTTTGCTTGCCCAGACTTCTCCCTGCCTGGGGCCAGCGAGGCTCAGCCACCCCGGCGTCTCCAGACGCTACACCCACGGCGCGCGGGGGCTGCCGCGGCCGTCCGGACTGGTTCTTCCTCTCCTTTGCACAAGTGGTGGAAGGCAGCATGAGTCAGTGCCCAGGACGACTCGGGTGCCCGCCAGGATGGGGCTTGGTTGTAGCAGGAGCCCCTCTCCCTCCCTGTCAGGGCTGCAGACCCCTTCCCTGGCAGAGTGGGGGGCAGAGACTGGCCCAACCCACGCACCCGAGTGCTGGCCACTCGTGCTCATTAGCCAAAGCTTCATTTGAAGGGAAACAATGGTGATTCACTCAGCATCTGTGGTTTTCCCTTAAAACATTATTAAACCACATCAGGCGATGCCCATTAGGAAGAAACCAGCAATCTTCAGAGCCTCAGCCCAGTGCCCCAGATCAGCCAGATGGGGCCAAATCTTCCACAGGCGCAAAGAGGCATGGGGTGGGCACCTCCCATTTGAAAGCCGAGGAAAACAGGAGACTTTCTGTCATTGGGCATCCTTGGAGAGGTTGCAAGGAGCAAGTGCAGCTCCCGAAAGTGAGTCCATGGGAGCTGAAGAAAGCTGCCTGGTTCCCCGAGCTTTCAAGCAGCTCCAAGCCTGCAGCACCAGGTCCCCCTGCCCAGCACGAGGGCAGCGTCGCTGAACCCCGAAACAGCCCCCTGGCTCCTCCACTGGAGTCTGGCTCCAGGATGGAGCTGGCCTGGCCGTGCTGCTCTGAGTCACCCCGTGCCCAGGGCTGTGCTCCGAGGGATGGGGCCATGCAGGGTCACCCCTGCGTGCCGCACCCCGACGGGGGTCCCAGCCCTCCCGGTGCCGCAGCATCACACATGGACCTTGCGCTTCTTGCGGCAGTTGCACTGGCCCATGCTGCTCCTCACGGTGTCTGTAGGTCCTTGGTGGCAGCAGTGGTGGGGCTGTCCTCTCCGATGGGGTCTTGGGGAGCTGGCGGGGGAAGAAAGCCAGGCTCAGCCCTCGGCTTGGGGGGAGTTACCCCTCCTTCGGCGCTAGGACTGAGTGCAGGGTGAGGAAGGAGCCCCAGGATGCAGTGAGCCGCCGGGACATGTCCTGGCAGCAGGAGCGTCCCTGCCCCAGCAGCAAGTCATGGCAGAGCCGAGCGTGGGAGCAGAGGGCGTGCAGAGGGGTGGTGGGACCCCTGGGTGCAGACCCCCATCCCACAGTGGTGGATGAGCCACTTACCTGCTCCACGGGCTCTTCTGGGTCTGCGCGGGCTGTGGCGCGCTGGGGTTTTATACCACGGGGAGGTGTGAGTGGGAGCTCCCTGCGCACCGCCAGCTGTGGTGTGGTGCAAGGCGTCTCATTCTGGAGCCTGGCTCAGGGCCAGCGTGGGGCTGGGAAACGCCTCCTTCCTGGCCACATTGACGGTTCCCCATCCGGCCCAGCACGGCACAACTGTGCAGCACCGCATGGGAACGGCCACCTGGGCACTGGGCCCCGGCTGGCTCAGGGATGGGTCACCCCATGGTGGGGATTTTACCATTTCCCAGCAGCACAGGTATTTAGGAGCTGAACACTGGGAATGGGAGCTTGGTTAGGGGTGCTGAGCTGGGGATGTGCTGTGCCAGCAGACACATCCCCTCATGCCACCCAAGACCCCAGAGAGGATGGGCATTGATGCCACGGAGGTGGCGGCCACCGCAGCATCGCTGCCGGAGATGCTCCTGAGCCCCACCCTGGTCCCAGCCACATCTCTGCCACCCATCAGGGTTGCACTAAGCAACCCCACAGCCCGGCAGGAAGGTGTTTGTGGGGCACAGGGTGGCACCCCGCAAGCCAGACCAGCGCAAGGGCAATTTGAGAATGGCCCCATCCATCATAGGTTCCCTGCAGCAGCCACCCCAACGCAGAGTGAGCCCCAACTCCCCACTCGTGGTGCTGGGCTGGTCCCTAGTCACAGCATGGCCATGGGCAGATGCAGGCAGGGGAGGACATGGGCTGCCAAAATTAGGAGCCCCCCACTAAGAACAGCAGTGATGCTCAGACTCAGGAAAACCTCTTTTATTAGCTCCGTGTTGGCTGAGTCTCCCCACCAGCCCTGTCACCACTTCTTCCCCGCTTTCTCCCTCCTCACGGCCTTTGCCAGCTCCCCGATCAGCCGCCAATACTCGCCGAATATCAGCTCCTCATCGTTGTTCACATCCAGCTCGCTCATCTTCTCCTCCAGGGAGGGGACATCCTGTGAGGAGCACAGGGGAGGCTCAGCTGGATCCCAGTCCCTGGTGAGCAGGATGGGGACTGGGGCAGGGAGCAGGGTCTGCCGCTCGCTCTTGCTTGCAAATCCCAGAGTACCAGTAGCAGCGCCCCCAGCTCAGGGGGACCCATGGGGATCCAGCCACCCCCTCCAGCTGCCCCACACACACTGCCCCTCACCTCACCTTCATCAGGTTGGGCAGCTGGAGCTGGACAAGCTCCTTGAACTCGCGGGCTGTCAGTGTGCCTTTCTTGCCCTCCTTTGCCGCATAGGTGAAGAAGACAGTGACGATCTTCTCAATGGCCATCTCCAGCTCGGTCAGCTCGCCCGTGGCCATGGTGCTGGGGCACAGCAGTGGCCCGGGGCTGCAGGGAGAGGAGCTGAGATGGAGTCGGAGGCAAAGGGGCGTCCTGGGGAGGCAATGCCCAGGGTGCGTCAGGAGAAGGGGACCCTTTCCCCTTCCCTAGCCCAGGGTGCAGTGAGTCTGCAAGGTCTCAGCTCAGCTCTGCAAGGCTGAGCAGGGTTCCAGGGCTGAGGGCTGCCTCGCTGTTCCCTAGGGACCGAGCGCTTCAGCCAGGCCCTCCCCGGCTGGCGCAGGGAGGGGGGGCACAGCCATTCGGTGATGCCGCTGCCATCTGGCGCAGCATGGCACAGACACCACAGAGGTAGCCAGGATGGAGGGACATCAGGAAAGGGACAAGGGGACGGCACGGCTCCCCAGCACCACTCTCGTCCTGCGAGTGCTGAAGATGCAGTGGCCAGGGTGGGGCCAGTGCTGCAAGCAGCAATTCCCTACTTACCCCCCTTGCCTGCGGGCAAAGAGCTACAGGCAGGTCGTGGCCCCCCGGGAGGTTTTATACCCTGAGCCGCAGGAGGGGAGAGCGCAGCACTTTGTCCTCAGCGCCACGGTGTTGCGTTTCCTGTTGCAGCCAGATGGACGCACAGACACCACCCGGCTGCAGAGACGTCCTCCTCTCCTCCCTCCCCATGCAGGCAGCAGACCAAATTCAGCATTCGGCCCCGCTGGTGTGAACCTGCCCTGGCCTCCGTGGCACCGCCTGGGCTCTGCTGCTGTAGGGGTGCTCCAGTGGGGAGCAGGATGGGACCATGGGGCAGAGGGGAGGGGTGTGGGAGGACAGAGCATGTTTGTTCTGCCACCCGCTGGGCTGGAGCATCTCGCAGGACTCAAGCATCACCCAGACCTTTCCAGCGGTGCGGGACAGGTCTCACCCCCAAATGCATCCCTGCAGGGACGGGGTTGCACTGAAGATGGGGATGTGGTCCCCAGTGCCCTGCTCACACCCTGCCATGCCAGCTCGTCCCAACCCACGATCCAGCGGCACTGCAGACCCAGGGCCGGGCTCGACCCGCACCGAGTGAGAGTTGTGACTCAGCCACCCGCTGACATCATCCCTATTAATAGTGGGCTTTGTAAAAATTAATTAATCCAAATTAATTAGGGGTTGGAACTGCCCGAGCGTTCCCCTTTAATCATTGTGTATTTATAACATGGCAGCCCTGGCAGGTTTCCACCTGGGAGATGGAGCAGCTCCACACCATGGCACTGCCGTTCCCACGGGCCCCCGAGCTGCATCCCGCACCCCGGCACCATGCTTTGGCCCCAAACAAACCCCACGTGGTGCCCACAGCACAGCCCCGGAGAGAGGCAGTGGGGACACCAGGGGCAGCAGCAGCATGGGATGGGGGTGACATTGGGGGACAGCCTCTGCCCAGAGCACAGCAGGGATATCCCTGATTGCCAGCCACCCCATCCCTGCACGCCATGGAGGCTGCGTCCCAGCATCTCCATGGCAGTGTGACACCAGCCACGACAGGGAGCAAGGCCAAGGTGAGCAGGCCCCCTGGGACAGCACATGGGAGTGGGGTCCCAGGGAGCCCAGCACAGCCTGGAAACCCCCCAACAGCAGTGTTTTGGGGACCCAGAGCAGGGGGCTCCCCATCGCAATGCCACCATCACCAGCCCGGTTTCTGCTGAGCCCTGATGCACTCACTCCACCTCAACACAGGGATGGGGAGGCTCCACCTGACACCAGGCAGCCTGGTCCCCACCCCACACCAGCTCACGGGGGAGGAATTGGCTTCCTGCAGCCCCATCTGGCCCAACCCCCTCCCTGGGATGACGGGGGGGGGGTGGGGGGGAGCGGGATGCGACTTCCGCTGAGCCCCATGTCAGGGGACCAAGATGGTCTCTTGGGAAACAGCTGGGGTGAGTCAGGCTCAGTAGGGACGGGGACAGGTTTGGGGTGAATCACTGGCCCTGAGAGCCAGGCGGGCCCGTGACTTGCCACCCCTGGAATTCAGGGTGCCGGGATGGGGTGAGGAGGCAGCAGGCACTGCAGTGGCCCTGCAACAGGAGGCGGCCAAATCACAGGCGGCAGGAGAAACTGTACCTCCCAGTCGAGCCCAGGATGCCCGCCTAGGGCTGTCCCCATGGGCAGGGAGCAGTGACCTGGCCTCAGGGACCCCGGCGCTACTGGGAGGGGGCAGAGCATCGCAGGACCCCGTGTGCTGGGGTGAGAGCTCAGGATCAGGGTGCAGGTGCATCCCAGGGGGTTGGCACCCACCTCCATGTACTGGTCCTGGTGTTGTCCCCAACCTGCCCTGGTTGGGGACCCCAACCAGGGATGGTCACTGTGGCCACCATGGATGCCAACTCAGCAGCAGTCCACACCAGCCCACCGCACCTAACAGGGCTCACTGGAGGGGAGCATGGCTTTGAGGCTGCAAAACCAGGTGCCCAGTGCCATCGTGATGCCCCCAGCCCCGGCAGCAGGTGCTCCGCAGCTCCCCCTGCTCCAAACCAAACCCCAGTGATGGAGAAGCCTCTTCCATGCTCCAGGGATGGGACAGAGAGACAAGATCAGCCCAGCCCTGGCACCAGCAACTGGAGCAACTGGTTTAGCTGGGTCAAAGTGGAGCATGGGGAGTCGCAGTGGCTGAAACCTGTTCCAAGATGTGTGTAAACCTCCTGGCATGTCCCTTGTTGCTCCCGGTTTGGTAAGAGCTTGTCCTGGGGATCTGCCAGCACGGACATGCTGGGCTTGCTCTCCCCATGGCCAGCACCGCAGCGGCAGGGAGAGGGGCCATGGCGCCCAGGGCTGACCCCTCTGGCTTCCACACGACGGCCCTGCAGCGTTGGGGTTTACCCTTGGGCACCTGGCTCCAGCCGGTCTCACCGCTCAGGAAACGCCTGGCAAAATCCTGATCTCTGGGGAGGTTTGGGGTTTAATAAGAGTGGGGCAGAGCCCCTCCAAGTGCAGCCGGAGCCCTTAGGGAGCTCAGCAAAGCTGGGCGGTTGGACACGCTGGCCATGCCAGTGCCTGGGGCATGGCAGCCCCAGCTCTGTGCCCACTACAGGGACCGGGGTCAGGTTATTTTTAAGCTCAGGACCGGACAGCAATGCCTGTTCCCATCACAGGCAGCTGCTGCCCAACTGGGCAGTCAACACAGCCCCAGAGGCAGGCTTTCCCAGAAGGGGAAGACGGATCCTGCCTGCCGCCAAGCCACACTGGGGACAGAGGTACAGGGGCTCCGCTGCCACCAGCCCCTGCACGGACACTGCTGTGTGAGTGCCACCGGGGTCCTTTTCTGTTTCCCCCTGTCCCCAGGCTCTGGATCCAGCCTCTCCTGGAGCTCACCAGTCCCAGATCCCCCTCCTTGGCCCACACCAAAAATGGGAGCTGTGTCCTGCTAGGAAGCAGCTCCTGGGCTTTCATCTGGCACCTCCACTTCCATCCGGGACCCCCAATTACATCCAGAACCCACATTTCCAGCCAGGGACCCCCTTTGCAGCCACCTCAGCTGCCCCAGGTGCAGGACAGGGGCTGGACCCCCAAGACCCTGCACATCACCCCAAACCCTCCAGCCCCCCCCAAGCCACCCCCCAGCACAGGGCAGTGGTGGTGGGGTAGCCACATGGGGTCGGGTGACTGGGTGGCAGGGTGGTTTGGGGGTTCCCAGGTTGGGGGGGGTGCCATGCAGCTGCGGCGTTTCCCAACTGCTGGGACAGGAAGTGCGGGAGATGGAAATGGAGGGAGCAGGATATAATTAGCCCCAAATTAGGACTGGAATCCAGGATAAAGAGCCCAGCACCACCCGGCTCTTGCAAAAAGCCATGCTGCCATATCAGCAGCTCCCCAGCAGCCCCCCTGCACCATCGGCGGGGGGGGTCCCAAAAAGGGAGAATGACTGTGCCCATCTGAGTTTGGGGGCTCAGCACCACTGTTGTTCCCCCGGGGATGCTGGTGCCAGGGAGGCGGCGGTGGGTTTGGTCTTACACTGCCCCGGCTGCACAGATGCAGGGCTGTAACAAGAGTCGCATCGGGGCCGGGATTATCAGCATCAGCAATGCCAGCTCAGGAATCTGGTTTCTTGGCCGAGCCGTTGCTGGAGCAACCTCCTGGCTGGAATTGTGGGGCTTTTTTAATTTGACAAGAAGCCTTTCTGTGTGCAGGGAGCGGGCAGTCCTGGGGGGCCTGCACTGAGACACCCGATAGCCCCCGCCGGCTCCCCCTGGCCCCAGCTGGCTCCTGTTGCGAGGCCGGAGACACCGGATACCCGCGCCTTATCAGGCTGGGGGAGGAGTGCTGGGGATGGATCCGGCATGGCACGATGGCGCTGACAGATGGGGATGCCGGCAGGAGCCGAGCGGGTGACGCCACGGGGTCAGACCCTGGACGCCACGGTGCCACAGCAGCCACGGCTGCGAGCGAAGCCAGGGCCTGGCACAGGATCTGACATGGGGCTGGCAGGCAGAGCCAGCCGGGGGGTGGCCCCAGCAAGGGACCCCCCTGCCCACCCCACACATCCCTGTGACCCTGGCATCCCGCTCCCCCATGAGGCCACAGTGGGGCCAGCCTCAGGCATGGGGGTAGCAAAAAGGAACACCCAAGGTTTAGCACAGGGAGGGACATGGAACCCCCTAAAGTAACTCTTGGCATCACTGCCCACCCCTCCACTGCCCACCACCACCCTTTAAGCACCTGATACAAGATGTAAAGCATCTTGTACTGGTGGGGCTGGCAATGGTCCTCTGCGTCATCCTGCGGCCGGTGCGAGGCAAGCAGGGCAGCGGGCCACTGTGGGTTTGGGCTCCCCACATCCTGGCCCCCCGTGAAGGTGGCACAGGGCAGCCCAGCAGTGCCAGCCGGGCTGTCCAGCGCAGGTATCAGATCCTCCCGGCGGGAGGGGGCTTGGAGCTTATTTAACATCCCTGGCTGGCCCAGCCCGGAACACTCTGAGCAGCGGGCAGGCAGTGCAGTTGGGAGCTCAGGTGAGCGCAGGACCCGGCCAGGGCAAAGGTGCCCTGTGAGGGGGCAGGCAGCCGGGGCCCCCTCCCACAGGAGCACCCCATCCAGCCCTGGGGAGCAGCGGGGTGCCCTGAGACCCTCACAGCCCCTGGCTCTCTGCCCGGGACCAAGCGTTCGGAGTGGAGGCCATGGCATGCGACACTCCCCGGCAGGGGACGGGGCAGGGGTGGCTGCGATTTGGGGGCTGCCCCTCGTGGCAAGGGGGGCTGGCAGCTGCCCCCTGTAACACGGCGGCTGCCTCCCTGCAGCCAGAGCCATGGCGTCGCAGCTGGAAGGGGCCATGGAGACGCTCATCAACGTTTTCCACCACTACTCGGGCAAAGAGGGGGACAAGTACAAGCTGAGCAAGAAGGAGCTGAAGGAGCTGCTGCAGAGCGAGCTGGGCTGCTTCCTCGAGGTAGGGACTGGCCATGTTGGGGAGTAGGGGCTGGGGGGTTCCCCTTTCCCTCCATGCCCTGGGGCAGCAGCATCCCAGCAGGCTGCAGAGCCCCGGGGCTCAGCCTGTCACCCCACACACACACACAGACCCAGAAGGACACGGGTGCCGTGGAGAAGATCATGCAGGACCTGGATGAGAATGGCGACGGGGAGGTCGACTTCCAGGAGTACGTGGTCCTGGTAGCTGCCCTCACCGTGGCCTGCAACACCTTCTTCTGGGAGAATGCCTGACCCAGGCTGGTCTCCATCCTGCAGCAGCCAGCCATGGCATCCCCAAAACGCAGACCCCCTCACTACCCCCTCCACCTCACCCTCCGCTCCCCAGCACACCCAGGGGATCCTACTGGGATCCGGCTCCACAATAAAGGCACTGACCCAGCCAGAGGCGTGTTGTCAGCTCCTTTGTTTCCAGGGTTGGGGTTTCTGCCCTGTCCCCCTACTAGTGCCCCCAGGGATACCAAGGAGCTTTCCCGTTCCTAAGACATGGGGTCACAGGGAAAAGCCACCCTGGGTCACCCCAGGTGCCTGGAAACATCCCCGTCCCCACCTTGCTTTGGCTGCTCCATCATGCCCTGCACCCCACCCTGCCCCTGAGCCTGGCATCAATCCCAAATCATGCCAGGGCACAGGAACAGCTGGGGTGGGTGACCCCGGCCTGCACTGGGGTGTTGGGGTGCAGGACATGGGGGTGCAACATGGGAGCATGAGGGTCCAGCGTGGGGGGCGACCACAGGCCAGGACTCATTGCCCGTCCTGCCAGAGGCGCAGGCACCGCGCCCCGTGGGGCTGGAGGAACCGGTTCTGACCTCCTCCCACAGCGGGCCTCCAGCCAGCAGCCCCCAAGCTGAGGCCCGCCCCGGCCCGGCCCCGCACAAGGCCGTCAGCGCCATCGTCTGCCGGGGCTGGGGCCGGCCCCGGTTCTCCCCAACCACGGCTCTGGGCCCTCGCCCCACCCGGTCGGGCCCCAGAGGGGGGTTGCCCCGGCAGAAAGCGAGGACGCACCGGGAACAGCCAGGTCACAGGCCCAGGCCGGCGGCGGGGGGACCGGAGACCCCGGGAGGCCTCCTCAGGTCTTCGACGCCTCCGACCCCACCCAGGACAGGCCCCGCCAGGCGGCCCCTGCGGGATCGGCCCCGGTACATGCGCCGACCGGCTCCTGATCGCGGCGGGAACAGGGGCCGGGCCCGGCTGGAACCCGACCAGGCCCCAAGACAACCAGTGCCACCACCCGCCTGAGGCAGTCCGCCGCCACACCCCACAGCCCGGCCCGGCCCCGCCCACCCCGCCCCGAGGCACCAATGGCCGAGGGGGCGGCCCTGCGTCAGGCTGCCCCACCCAATAGTAGGGGGTGTGGTGATGAACGGGGCTCTGCGCCTGTGCCGTGCGCGTCGCCGCCGCCATTTTGGACGGCGCAGGCGGTGGGAGGAGGGAGGGTGTCTGTGGTTGCTGCCGCCATTTTGTTGCTGGCGTTTGAGTGCGGAGGGAGCTGGCGGAGGGCGCTGGAGTCAGCCCTATACCCCGCGCCACCCGCTAGCCAGCCCCACCGGAGACCTGGCGACCGTCTGCTTCGGTGAGAGGGATTGGCCCTGGCCGGAGGGCCGCGAAGGGGGCGCGGAGGGAGGGAGGCCGGCCGGGCGGCTCCGTAAAGGAGGCCGAGGCGTCCCCTCAGGCGGCCGGGGGCGGGGGGGGCTCATCTTTGCCCTTTGGGGGGTGTGGTGGTGCGGTGTTTGCCCCTTCCCAGTCTTTCTGCGTGCAGGGCCGGCTTTTCTCCCCCCGTCTCGTAGGGCAGCTGTCGGGACGAGACTGGATCGGCAGCCCAGGCCAAGGCCTCGCCTTGCCGTTCTCGGCTGGCGGTGCCGGGGCTGCCCCCGCGCTCCGTGGCGGGCTTACGGGAGTGGGGCTGCTTCTGCGAGCTGCGCTGCAGTTGTTGTTCAGGAAAAATGCTTTTTAAAAACACTTTTGATAAAAAAGAATAGGGTGCGGCTACCTGTTGGCTCAGTTTCTAGCTGATGGACTGTAAAACACTGTAAAGAAGGTATTTTGTTCAAGATATTTTGAGGGTGAGTACTTTTCGGCAGTCCTGTAAGCATTAAATTTGATACTCATTGTATTAAAAAAAAGGGGGGGAAATCGATCTGCATAGTTAGTGGGTTCGAGCGTAGCACGTTTCAGTAGTATTCATCACTGCCAAAGCGCTCGGGCTTGAGCTGTGCTCTAAAGATTAGTAACAGCTGAGTTTAAATTTATTTGCTGCTTTTATGAGGCATGTGGCAGGCTGTCACGTTAGAGAACCACATTAGGACTGTGGATGAGCTGCCTACTGGAATTGTTAGATATTAAAAAGCTGAAGTGACTGCCCCCTTACAGTTTTACCTGTGTCCAAGTGGTGGCAATCATAATGGGAGGATGGAGCCTTAATATTTTTAAAGTATATGGGACTTCCGTAGAGTAATCTTGGAACTTTATTGCCAAGTATATGGTATGTGCCTGTTCCAGACAAACTGGGTTTCCATCTTGGTGATACTAAAAGTCTAGGAAGTGTGGAAGTGTTACTAGGTGCTGTGCTAAACAAGGCATTTGGGTGCCGTCTTGACTGCTGATGGATTGTATTTTTGCAGCGTTACTCCTGCCAATGGTAAAATCTTCACTTTCTAAAAATGTGACTTCTTAGTAAGGATGAGTTAGCATAACTTGCCGATTTATTAAACCTGCTGTATCATGACGGTGGCCTAGAAAACTTACTGAAAATGCATTAATAGAATACCTGTTACCTGTCCCGTTCCTGACTCTCTCCACCAAAGGAGCTGGAATGCATGTTTTTTTAATGTTGGCCAAGTAAGTGCAAGATCGCTGTGCTGTTTGTGAAATCTGGTTCTGGTGTTTTGCAGATTCTCTTGATCTGAAGATGGCTGCACAGTCAGCACCGAAGGTTGTGCTAAAGAGCACCACCAAGATGTCTCTGAACGAGCGGTGAGGAAGCCAACAGCAGCTTCAGCTCATAAGAATTTTTTTTACTTAGTTATCACTGTCCGGTGTCCAAAAACCAACGTGGTTTCTGCCCTCTTTTAACCTCAGTAAAACAAGCAGATGGCTATGCACCTCTGTCTTAAACTGCAACAAATGTGGTACACCAGGTTAAAAGGGCAAGAGTTTTGGAGAAATTTATCCATAGCAGTTAATATTAAACTATTCGACACATAAATATGGTGGGATGTGTTATAACAAAAGAGAGAAACCTCACACCCTCCCTTTTTCTTCTACATGTTTTTACATTTATATAGATGATGCTGCAGCATGGTAGCATGTTACCAAAGCTGCAGCAGGCTTGCTGCTTTGTCCAAGGCAGACACACGTGCATGTGGTCTGGCCTGTAAGAGGCATGCAGCAGGCCATTAAACAAGCCCAAAGGCCCTTTAACAATGTTTTGGACCTTGTAAGAGGCAAATGCTTTGCTTCATCTCCATCTCTCTCTTTTCTGGATTTCTTTATTTCTTTTGCTGAGTATTCTTCTGTTTTTCCATGCCATTGAGCTTTTGCAGTTCTACGGTGACAACAGTGATGCTGCAGTTATGTTTCACTTTCTTACTAATAACTCTTGGATTAACTATGTTAGTATCGTTGAACCAGGAATAAACGGGGGCTATTTGCGTGCAGTTCCTGCTCTAGCAAGTGCTGTAGTGAGATGTAGCCTGAACCGGTGCTCGGAGCTTACCCCAGGAAGGATGAGTGGCGAGGTGCAGTGCAGGGAAGGCTTGCTGGCCTGTTTCATGTTGGTCAGTCCATATTCCTCATCTGTAAGTGTTTTCTTTTGCAGTCTTGTGTAGCTCCCAGGACACAGTAGAAAGCTGATGGGTTGCTAATAAGGAGGCTTACCATCTTGCTGTATTGCTCCTATGTAGCTGTTAAAGACAGAAGATTCTTTGTGCGCCAAAGAAATTGCCAAGTGAACTGTTCTTGTAAGTGAGCGCGCTTGGGTGGTGGCATTTCTTACGGCACCAGTTCTGTGGTGCACTAGAGGCACTCTGGTCTATTCTCAGGGTGATGTCTTTTGTAAAGCTGCCTTCTGCCATTGAGTTTTTTAAACAGTTTTCTCAGACCTTTGAAGGTTAATTTGGCTTTTGCAGTCAGATTTCAGTTTGCTTTTCTGTTTCTGTGATGTCCTCTCCCGTCTGTCATGATCATCTCTGCTTATTGCTTGTTTTCATTCTTTCTGCCATCTCTAAAATCAGTAACCTAAAGCTTTATCACTTCTGAATTAATATACAACATAATTTCCGAGTTTCCAGTTCTTGCACACTTGTGGAAAACAAGGAATACGTAATCACATATGACGTGACCTAAGTACCACTCTTTACATAAGGTTCATGGGATCTGGAGATCCAGTCTTGAGAACCATGAAATGCCAATAAATGTATGTAATAAAGCTTTATTTAAACACCCATTTTATTCGACCTTGAAGCTTTACTAACATGCTGAAGAACAAACAGCCGATGCCAGTGAATATTCGGGCTACCATGCAGCAGCAGCAGCAGCTAGCCAGTGCCAGAAACAGAAGACTGGCCCAGCAGATGGAGAATAGACCTTCTGTCCAGGCTGCTTTGAAGCTTAAACAGGTGAGAGAAAGTGGCATATTCTGGGGCAGCCCGTTGATGCCTGTCACCAGCAGATGGCTTTTCAGGATGTGGTGGATTTTGAAAAATGCTCCTGAAAGTTAAAAGTGAGAGACCTGGAAGGGACGTGCAGAAAATCCCACTTTTTACTTCAGATAAGTAATGCTTTGTAACTAACAGTTAATAGTATTGAGGTGGGGGAGGGCGTTGTGCTGGCTGTTCATATCTCCTCTCTATTTTTTTCAGAGAAATGTTCTCATTCTGGGTTTCTGTATCTGCCAAGTGCTTCATCTTGCAATCTAGCTGCAGTTACAATTGCTGCTGATTGTTTCCAGTACTTACTATCCAGTTGAGGCTGGTTGCTCCCATCCCCAACTCCGCCCTTTCTTGGTGCACTCCTTTGATGGCAGCTGGCTGTGAGGAACAGATGAACAAACTGATTTTTTGATTGCTTGCAAGTGCTAGAATGCAGGCCTGGATTTAAGGCATAGTGTTCCATTCCCCTTATATAAAGAGTTTTTATTCCACATTTCAGCGATGAGTACTACAGCTTACGGTGTGTTCCTCAAATTGCCTTCTGTCAGCAGAGCGGAAGACCTAACTAAGCAAACATGCTAGATTCTGATTTCTTTGCTGCAGTCAGTGTGCTTCTCCATAACTCTGGACTTACGGAAGGGGCAGGGGGCAAAATCTCACTACAACAGAAACCTCAGTAACGTACAAAAGAGAGCTGTTTGTCTATGGCCTACTCGTTGTCAGACTGTAGGGAGGTTTACAGGTTTTAAAGCTTATGTTTAAATGGGAAGGCTGGTACGGTTAGCTTAAAATGTATATGTAGGGCACAGATTGAAACCTGTGGGATAGTGCCTCACAGCTGTGCAGGGAGTTCAAATAGCAGCACTGGATCACTTGACTACGGAACTAGTTAAATATAATCCTGTACATTATCTCACATATGAGGAGAAAGCCCTGGAAATTTCTTAGCTGAGCTGCTTCACCAAATAGCTGGAATACTTAAACCTGCCACACATGCTCACATTCAGGGCTCTCTCTGATAAGGAGGAATGCAGCTGCTTTTTAAGGTCTCTTGAGATGTCAGTTGTAAAAACAGACTGTGGTGCCAGTTAGCCTTGCAGAGCTTGTAAACAAAAGTTCTGGAAATGGTAGTCTAAATTATTTTCTGCTTTAAAAAAAAAAAGTTTGGAAAGTTAAGAATTTCACAAGTGGTAAGTGAAACTGGATTGAAAGCATGAAGTTTCTGTTTGCTGAACTGAGGTGCCACAGAGGAACAGGGAAGAACTAGTCTTTTGTCTTAGCTCTTAAACCCATTTGATTTTTATGTTGAGCATAGGTGTACTTTCATGGTCTTCTGGAATTAAACACTGCAAGGGAGGGCCACGGAAGGGTGTTGTAGGGAAATTTGGAAACCTGGTTTATGTTGGGTTGCTCTTTGAAGATTGCAGGTTGCTCTGGAAGTTGATGTAGTGATTGGATTTTCACAAGTGCTATACTTGGTATCACCAGGAGCTTTTCTGATCCTTCTGGATGTGCTGTGTCCATAAGTGCTGGGGAGCATTGATCCCAGTGATGGGTCACCTTCAGAAAGGACTTCTCTAAACTCCTGCAGAGCACTGCCTGTGCTAGATTTGTGGGTTTGTGTTTTGCATCCTTTGCATCTGAGTGTACAAGTGTTTCTGTAAACCTGCTGTGTTTTTTTTTTTAACGTAAAAACATTTATACTGACTGTGGTTCTAGACATGCATTTACTTAGTAGCTGGAGCAGACCAAGGTGCTACTGCTCTGAAGTAGAGCAGAAGGGCGAGCACTCTTAGGCTGTTTCAGTGCAAAGTCCAGCAGCTTATCTTAAACTCTCATGGTAAGTGACAGAAATGAATAATAGGATGTAGAACGTGCTTTCTCATTCCTTTCTGCCAGTGAGGCTGGGCAAAAGAGAGAGGCTAACATTTTAGGCTGCTACAGCTGTTGGAAAAATGAATGACTATCTAAACTCTGAGGCAGTAAAACTTAAACTCTTACTACAGCCACAGAAGAGACTGATTTTAGAGGAACCAATTCACCTGTCCACAGGCTTGGGTCAAGTAGATGAGCAGTAACTTGAAGCAACTCTTGGAACCTGTAGTAAAACACAGACAGCTTTTATGGCTGCCTCTGTTAGCTTACCTTCTTAGGGCCAAGAGGGCTTGTTCTTGAGACAAGTGCGAAGGTTCCCACTGTTGCTGCTTAGCTCCTTGTAAAGTTCAGCAGTGCTTACAGAAGCTATAGCCTGCTCTGTGGAGACCAAACTGGTACTGGTGCATGTTAACAATAGTGGGATGTAAATTGGCAGTTCAGCTGCTGCTTCATGAGCAGTTAAGCCATCTCTGCAGCAGTTCTGCTATAGGCATTTGAGGACAGGAGCTGCTACGGCTGGCCCAAGGTAAGCCAGCTCTGCCTGTGAAATGGAGTCTGGTGGCTGGACATACATGACATGGAAAAGAAAAAGGAAAAAAACCACACTTCAAAAGCCAGATATGCAAAGATTAGTATTTTGCTGTTGTTCTGGTGAGAGTAAATTTCTTCAGTATAGTTTTCTTTTCATAGTACAGACAGAAAAGTTGATGCTTCTTCTTGCTGTTGCTTTAGTCTATGTGGAAGCCTAGCCAGGATAGGGCAGTAGGCCACTGGGAATGATACCCATGGTATGTGGCTGCACAGATGTCACCTGCTCTGCAGAGGTAAATTAGGCTTGTGCCACAGCAGGCGTAGTTGCTTTCTGTCTCAGGGATATGCTTGGACTATCCCCTTCCAGCATACCGGATTAGTGGGCTGCCTTGTGGATTAAGTGTCTGATTTGGACTGAGCAGCACTGCTAAAAGTGAAGAAAAATATTTCCTTCCAAATCTGCAAACTTTCTTGTCTCTGTACAAACACTTGCTTCCAGGAAGGGTCCTTGTTCTCTGTTTGACCTTCACAAATTATCCCTCCCAGAGCAGATTTGATTGTCTTCTTTTGAAGCTTGATTATTATATTGCAGAGAGCTGGTGACCCTCTAGTCTATTTAAAACAAAACAACACACCACTTTTATTGATAGGTGATTGCTGTGCTGTTTGTGTTGCAAGTCTGAGATTGCTGCATGACTTTCTTGTTTCTTAAAAATCTTTTATTCCAGAAGAGCTTAAAGCAACGCCTCGGTAAAAGTAACATTCAGGCACGATTAGGTCGGCCAGCAGGACCCCTTGCTCGCGGAGCCATGGGAGGAAGAGGACTGTCTATGGGGCAGAGAGGCTTGCCACGAGGAGCAATGCGTGGTGGCCGGGGAGCAAGAGCTCTGCTGAGAGGAGGAGTCTCACTCAGAGGTCGGTACTGTAGCTGAACTGGACTTGCTTGTATGTCAGTAACGCTGTCTTTTTGACAGTGACTGATTCTGTTGCTCGGTCTGAAAACTGATTTCTTTCTGATTTGAATTCCCTTTCTCTATTGAAGGTCAGAGCCTGCTTCGTGGAGGACGAGGTATATCCCCCAGGATGGGCCTGAGAAGAGGTGGCCTTAGAGGTCGCGGTGGCCCTGGAAGAGGTGGTCTAGGCAGAGGTGCCATGGGCCGTGGAGGACTTGGTGGCAGAGGTTAGTGTGCACAAACTTCAGGAGCGACACGTTGCTGCTGAATAAGTAGTAGTAGGCTTTAATTCTTTTTCTCTTTAAGGCTAACATGCGTAAGTACATGCAGCCCCAAACCCTCTCTATTCTCGAATTTGTGTACAGCATAGTGCTAAATTAAGGCTTTCGTTCCTGAAATATTTTGCCAGGCCTTATGCCTAACCAAGATCCTTGACTGTGTCAGTGTTGCTGGGGGGGTTCTGGGGACTGTCAGCAAAGTTGTCTGCTCCTGCAGGTATCACTGGCTGGCTGATGCTTGGAATAGTAGTTGAGGCAGCAAGTAATCTTCCAGCATATCGAGGAAGACTACACTGTCTCCTCACGCTTAAGAAGGAAATGATACAGACCCTGTGTAAACCAAGAGACTCTTTAAAATAATTAGTGAGGGGAAAAATTTAAGAGAGGAGAAAGCCTAAACCACTGCAAAATAAACTTAAATTCAAAGTCTGAAACTGAATCAGGTCTTGGATAAATGAACTCTATTTTTAACAACAAATCAGAGAAGCAGTAAAGCAGGAGTGCAAGAGGAAATACAGGAGACAGCTGTTGATGGTAGGGTTGTTACTGTTTCAGACAGATGTTTGGTTAGAATGCCAGCCAGATGCTGTCTCGTGTTGCTTTGGGATTGGCCCAGTGCTTGTAGGAGTTATATCAGACAGCAGGAAGCTGCCTATCTCTTGACAGCTTTGGCTTGTAGAGCTAAAGCTACTTTTTAGCCTGACAAACACATGCTGATTAATGTGGGCTCTTGGGTATCCTACTTCTGAAGCAGTCTGAAAACCTCTCAATTCGAAGTACTCATCTATAGGAAAAATTTGCCTGTAGTGGGTGATAGCATTGCCACTTTGCCAAAAGCTTCAGCCTGACCAAGAGGTTTGCAGGATCTCGGGGTACGCTCCATTGGAGAGAAGTAGGCAACGTGTAGGTGGGATTGGAACACAAGTAGGGGAGATGGGAGTCTGAACTGAGAGCGTAGCTCTTGGTTGTGGATCAAATGTCTGTCTGGGCCTCTGGCCTGAAACAGAATCAGCCTGGGGAGCTAATCCAGCGTGGCAAAACCCAACCTGTGCGGGAGCTGGAAGCAGACTGAGGGGTAGCTGCTGCCATGATGCTGCAGGACCTCCCCATGGAGGTGCTGAAGCAGCTCTGCTGAGCGTGCTGTGTCGTCCAGGCTCTGCCAGGGAGCAGCAGCCGCAGCAAACCCCAAGGCTTGGTCTGGTGGAGTGTGTAACCATCTTCTTGTCTCACTGTAAGGTCGTGGCATGGCAGGCCGGGGACGAGGGGGCTTTGGAGGTCGTGGCAGAGGCAGAGGACGAGGAAGAGGATCGGCACGTCCTGCATTGACTAAGGAGCAGCTGGACAACCAGTTGGATGCTTACATGTCTAAAACAAAAGGACACCTTGATGCTGAGCTGGATGCTTACATGGCTCAGACGGACCCAGAAACAAATGACTGAAGGTCATTGCAAGAGACTGTTGTTGAAGTTAGTGTGTTATGTCGATGCCCATAAGCTAAAAACAGAAACCCTGATTCATGCTGGAAGGACCCGCAGGAATAGGGAGTGGCCCTGTTCTACCGAGAGATCAGACTTTAGTGTGTTCCTTTAATGTTTTGATAATATCTGTTGTATGAAACCTTTTTTTGGATTGTTTTTTACATCTTTTTTTTTTCTTTCCCTGTGTACTCCAAACATGAATGTGACAGATCTGCCACAGTTAATCCACTGACATCAGCGCTGGTGACTCGCTGTGCACACCGCCTGCGCTGTGTTAGGTGAAGTGCTCCTTGGCAGTGGGATCATGTGTTGATGTGCCTCTTGAGCTCCGCGGTTGCATTTTGGGATTGGCCCTGTCCCCAAGTGTGACCGAAGGGCTGAGTTCACACCTGCAGTTCAGTTTAACCCATCTGAAGCAAAAAAAAAATCCCAGCCAAACTCCCAGCAGGGTGAACAGTCAGGTCAGGTTTAGTTGTAGTGCTCCTTGTAGACAACGCCAATCTCATTTCGCACCAAAACTTCTTTTGTTGGTAGCCAGTGTTCTGTTAATGCGGAGCACTTCCTAGGTTGAAAACTTCATTGGTTTGGCTTTTTTGTTGTTGTTGTTTTTAGGTAAAGTTTGAATTTCTTTTGCATTGTGTTGAACAGATGGCACCAGTGGTTTCTGTATCTGCAAGAAAACAAGTGTTTATTTAAAGGAATTGGAAGCAGGAACATAAAATTACAGCTGTGATGGCCAAGCGTGGTAGAACTGTCTCTTCTAAAAAATGGGGTCCAAAATTCATCTGTTACCTTTCAGTGTAACCAAAACTGCCTCCTCTGCTCAGACCAGCTGCCTGCACTTACCCTGGACAGGTTTGGGAAGGGGTCTGTCCCTCGCCCCGCCTCCCCCTCAAGTTTTCAGTTCAGCCATTCTGTGAACTGTTCCAGTTTCAATGGAATCTTCTAATTCTGGTTTGTTGTAACAAAGGAGAAATAATTATAAAAGCAATATGGACTCCCGGGAATGCATATAAGGACCCTAAGCATGCTGGTTATGAGGCCAAGTTTTAAGTGTACATATAAACAAAACATCTGCATAG
>JANXJC010000091.1:11374520-11418103 GCA_027564655.1 Leptodon cayanensis | reverse complement strand
AGCACAGACCTCCCCCCCCTCCCCCCCAGCACGGCCGCAGGACCCAGACCTGCCCTAGTCAAAGAGCAGCCCCTCCACCCCTGCTAAGGGAAGGCAGCCCCCCGCCCCCCTGTACCCTGCCCCTGTCCAGGGTGAAGCCCCTGAGGAGCAGAGCGGGGTGCCCCTGTACTTTCCACCCCATTGCCTCCCATTGCAGGAGCAGGGGGTGCTCCAGAGGGGGGGTATTTCCCACAGACACCCCACTCCCTGTCCTCCCACAAGGAAGAGCTGGGTGGGGGGGGATTGCCAAGTAAAAAGGGGGGGCTCCTCTCAGGCCAAGCCCCTTGGTTAGGGGCTGCCCTCCCCCCTTTCTCCCCCCCCTCCCCTCCCGCCATGGACATGCAGAAGGGGAAGGGGGGAACAGCAGGAGGAGGAGGGAAGTTGCTGGTTTCCACTCTTCTGGATGCCAAGGATGAGTTGGAGGAGGTAGGTGCCTGGGGCTCGGGGCAGGGGGGCTCCAGGGGGTGGGTTAGGAGCTCAGACCCGTGCAGGGTGCAGGCAGGATGGCACATGCTGCTCCCCTTGCCCGTCCCTGTGTGGGGAGGGGGCTCGCTCTAAAGAGAAACCACCTCCCAGCCAGGGTGTCCCTGCCTGCCTTGCCCCGGCTGTGCTTGGGCAGGGTGGCAGCAGGTTGTTTAGCAGGATTACGAAGATTGCCTCGTACCTGAGCACCAACAGTACTCATCTTTCCAATATCTGGGAAACTTTCTGATCTATGCTCACCAAGCCCCAAATTACACAGTGCTGTTCTACTTCCCATTGAGCTTTTCTTCCTACACTGGGAGAAGAGAGCTGGTTCTTTTACAGGTGGGGAAGGTTTGGGGTCTCCCTAGGACAACTGGGATCTGTTCCTGGTGTGGAGGAGCCATGGAAGAGCTGGTAGCACAGGGACTTGAGTAAGGCGGACGCATTGCCCAGGCCCTTCTGTAACACTGATTTACACCTGGCTTACAGGGTCAACTCGGTGAGTGTTCAGGTATCTTCCTAAAGCTGGTTGTAGGGCCGGCTTCCCTGGTGCCGCAGGGGCGGTAATGCTTTTGTGAACTGCTAGACTTGTGGGAGAGATTGGTTATTTATTGTGTGATGGAAACAAATGTATTTGGGGCTCATGAAATGGTGCAGGCAAAAAAAAAAAATCATGTTGGATTTCAATTGCAGGAGAAAAACAGGGTGGTAACAGGAATAACTAGGTCTCAAGGTCTGGAAACTGTCCTTTGCCATTTGGAGTGTATTTATATTCCTTCAAAGCACTCGTTGGTCCCTATGTATGTTTTGGGTCCTGTCCAGGTCTGGACAGAACGTTCCCAGCCTCGGACCCATGCAACTCTGTGAACCCGACATGGCTGGGAGCTTTGGTTGGGCTTGAAAATTGGCTCCAGGATACCAAAGTGGGTCTCCTGGGGTCCAGGTTGCTCTCGCCCAGGTCTTTCCCCAAGAGCATCGGGTCTGGGAAGAAGCCACCACGAGTCAGCAAGTGTGGTGTAACTCAGGTTTGGTGATGGTGACGTATCCAGGCAAACACAGGTACCAAAAGAAGACTTTCCAGAGACAAGCCTTGCTTAACTAGCAAGCCTTCCTGCCCTTGCCTCTTAAACCACTGGAAAGCAGTGCCTTCAACTAAAAGCCCAGTCAGTTGGGAGAAACTGGTTTGGGCATTAATTACACTCCTGAGTGCTGATGGATTTACTGTCACACAAGTTTTGTGTTTCTTGCATTAAGGACTCCAACAAGCAGGAAACGGAGCGTACACAGGAAGAACCATGTGTGATCGTTGTGCATCGAGTTTTCATAGTAAACAGGCTGCCATGTTTAGGAAAAAACCTCCATTCTTTCCCTTTAGCTGTTGTCGGAGCTGCTGGTGGTAGCAAGTTGAACACATCTGTTTGGTGGAGAAAGGTGATCAGAAGGACTGGAGCTTGTAAAAAATATATCTCATACCAGGTGTTAACAAAAAGAAATCATCGTTTTGTTCTGCTGTGGATTTTGGTAGAGGCAGCAGAGCTTGTTACAGGAACATGAACTATTAAATTTGCTCAAAGGTAGAAGTACTGTTTTCAGATAGCCTCCATACCTGGCAGTAGCGAGTTGGTGTGTCTCCCATTTATCCCAAGAAGGGAATACCAAACCCTGATCCTGCAAGCCCGTCAGCAGGTCTCAGATCAAAAACATTATTTGACACTGAACTTCCTTGCAAAGCTCTTCTGGTGGTTCATTGCGTGCATTATCCGCCAACAAGTTGTCTTATTTCTCACTGGGATTTTTCTAACTCTGTTTTTCAGCTGCTGGATCTTGTCCTTCCTTTCAAATAATTCGTCTGCTTTAGATTTGAGATTTTCATGGGTTTTGCCCTATAGCTCTTTCATAATGCCATTGCTCAGCCTGGAACGAAGCTGGTTTCACAAAGGCATTATCTCTGCATTACTGACCAGTACATCTTCTTTCATATTCCCTTGGAGTGGAGATCCATTGACCTCTTTCTCAATAGCTTCTTCACTGCAGCCCCTTTGATATGCAGAGGAGTTGCTAATCAGTTCCATAATCGGTGTGATGCATTTGCATTTTAATCAAGAAGTGACTGTGTAGAAATAACCTTCCTTCTCGTAACTTGGTTATTGCCTGTGTTAGACTGCATTTGCCGCTTTTCCCTGGTGCAAACAGGTCACCGCTCCATTAACCATAGGCTCCAAGGAAACTCCAGGAAAGCAAGACCTTGTTTTGCTGGCAGCTGGGGACTCTTGAGCTGCTGCTGTGGCCGAAACGGTCCAGCCATGTCCGCAGCTCTGGCTGCACTGGTGCCACTGCAATGGTGGCACCGGTGAAGAAGGCAGGGCACATCTCCCTCACATGGCAACAGAGCTGTTTATGGAGAAGTTTAATTTAGAACAATGTCTTGCCATGCAAGTCGTAGCATGAGAGCAAGACCCTGGTGTTAAAGGAGCCCTGCGGTTGAGCCACAGTTGTGCTGACAGCCGGGAACCCTGCTCTCCACCTGTTTGCAGGCTTTTGGGTGTCATCGCTGCTGTGAGAGCACATGGTGAGCCAGTGAGTCTGTCCAGCTCTTCTGTCACCGTCCCTGAGATGGCACCATGAGGCAGGGAGAGGGTGTGGCATGCCTGTGCCCGGAGTCAGCTGCTCTGCTCATGTTTTTCCTGCACCAGAGGCAGACATAGGTTAACCACTGCCCAGCCCGCTGGACTGGAGAAACTATTTCTGCATGGGGCTGCTCATGCCCTATGTGAAGAGGGGACAGCTCTCTGATTTCTCTCAAGTTGAGGGGAAACCTTTGCCATTCGCTTCTCCAGTATTTTCATGCCTGCACTCTTGTAACTTACCAGTCCTGACTTCGTGGCTCTTCCCGTCACTTCATCCCTTGGGGTATTTGCATGCAAATATCTGCTTCTGCTGTTTATTCTCAGCCAGAAGTTGCTCAGATGTTAAGTGATGAGAACAAAAGGTTTCCAGGCTGCTGCTCCACAGCCCAGGTTTCCCACATGGACAGGAGCGGTGGGTCTTGTACTGCAGAGCTGCTGGATGGCGAGCTCTGGCTTCCCTGTGCTGGGGGAAGGGGACAGCTCATCATCTTGGGGTGCAGCTCTGCTCTCAGAGCGAGGATTGACAACCCTGCCTCAAATTCAGCCTTTGCATGACTGCATCTTGGCTTCGTATCAGTGACATCAGTATTAGTATCACTGAATAAGAACACATTTATTTTTTGGCACTTTGAGCAGTGTCAGCAGAGTATTTAAAACCCAAACCTGTGAATAAATGAACGTTGATGAAGCGGTAACTTCTCCAGCTGGCAGGAGGTTCAGAGCCTTGACATGAGCCAAGAATGGCTGTTGTATCGCTGGCTGTTTTTCTGTCCATTCAGGTGTTTTGAGTGGCAGTTGAAGCAGCCTCTGCTGTATCTTGTCTTGGCACAGGTGTGCTCAAGTGTACTTGTTCTTCCAAGTTTGTGACATTTGGCTTTTCTTTGTTTCAGAGACTAGAAAGGTGTGTGGGCGTCGTGACTTCGCTAACCAACGGGCTGTCGGAGAGGGAAGCTAATGATGCCCTCAATGCTCACGTAAGTGTCGTCTCCTTCAGCGATGAGAAGTCCTGCCTGGATGAAATTATTCGTGGTAAATTGTACCTGCATGGATCTCTGTCTGAGGGAGCAGGCATGTAAACTATTAGCAAGGCACAAAGAACAGGCAGATACGAAGAGGCTGGGGAATGGAGCCTGCTGTGGTCTCACAGCTCTCAGCCTGTCAAGGATTCCCAGAGCTATTACACTTAAAAGACAAAACAACACTGTGCTTTTAATCCTTGTCTAAATCACCTATTTGGAAGCTGACCTGCAGTGCAATTTCTTGCTGAAATCTCGCTGAGTGTGTCTCTCTCCCAGCATATAAGTGCTCTGTAGGTGTGCACACATGCAGGAGTCTGTCACTATGCATGTGCTGCTGGTGTTTGCATTTCTCGTGTATTTTTGTATTCCTATGCAGCTCAGATTAGCTTTTTCCTGGCCCCCAAACAGCCAGACTCCAAACTACTGGAAAGGGCAGGTTCAGCATTTCTGTTGAGGGGTGGAGCATTTATTTCTAACTCTGCATAGTCTTAAAATACGTGCCAGCAAGCTGCAGATGTTACCATATAAAGAAAACTGTCGTGTGACATGTTAATGGGCTCTCAGACATGTTGGTTGTATTTTTTCCTCCCTAGAACACCTTGGGCTCTTGGAGTCAGTGGTACAGAGTTGCCTTCCCTTAATGGGAAATGATTGGCAACCCAGGCTGGATTTCAGGGCTCTGAAGCTCATGAAGTGCTTTCCCACTTGGATGAACAGTCTGTAGAAAAGTCTGTAAGAAGAGCCTGGGCAGGTCCCCAGCCCCAGGGCAGGGCTCAGGGATCTGCTGCTGTTCTTGTCTGGGGTTTGTTGCCCCTCAGTAATGAGAGATCCTGAAGTGGTGCAACTAAAATCACTCAGTACTGAGTGGTTTCTGGAGTTCCAGTACTGAGCTGGAAAGCGCTCAGTACTGAGAGGTTTGCACTAGCATTAACTTTGCAATGGGGTACAAATGTTAGGGAGACCCTGTATGGTTCTGTATTCCTTGATGATTCCGCTTTGAATTCCTTGCGGACTGCTGGGTGCTCCGTTGACCACCCGTTTGGTGGGCTTGAGAGGGGTTTCCTTCTTCTGTTGCTTTACTGACCTTCCTCTAACATCCCATCTCAGCTGCTCACCAATGGCACTTGCGTTTTTCTCTCTCAGATATGTAAAGGAAGCCCCCAGCATGAAGAGATCTGCCTGGGTCTTTTCACTCTGGTCTTAACCGAACCTGCTCAGGCACAGAAGGTAAGGCACATCTGCGCCCGTTGGTGAGTGTGGAAAGTTTGTCCATGAGAGATTTTGCTTTCCAGGCAGCTGGGGATTCAGAGCTGTGGGAGTTCTGGGTCTCATGCAGGCATCGAAAGGCACCTGGCTGGAACCCTCAGTGCTGAGCAGTGTTTATTGTAGCAGGGCAATGACTTTGCTTAGACTGTTCCTGGTTTTATTGCCTCCACGTGGCACAGGGGCTGCAGCAGCTGCTGCTCAGGGGAATGCAGATACTGCCACCAGGGAAGGGACCTCAGCTGGGTTCTTTCACAGCCCTAGAATTAATTGGGTTTTGCTGTCGGAGGTGAGTACTGATTCTTCAAGAAACTGTAATGCCTTTCCCAGTTTCTGCCTTGTCTTTGGAGGCCCAGAACGGATTTGCATGCTGGAAGCCAGATGTAGATTCCTACAGAAATAATCACCTAGACTCTAGAGGAGGAACATGTTCAATTCCTAGAGAATATCGCTTTTTAGCAGTCCACCTCTATTAATTTCACAGACCGGATTTAATTTTTAAATAACTTTTTAATGATGTTGTAAACTGTGATTTCTAAAATTGTAGTTACTCACCTGCAGGAAGATTAATGTTTTGTATTCTAAAGATCTTGGATGTGGATTTGGTGCTGTTGCTACAAACTGGGGGCACTCGGGGAGGGAGTTGAAAATGATGTTTTGTTATAGAAACCAGACCTATTTGTAGCAGCTACGAGGACAAACAAAAGCAATGTTGGAAGGGCTGTGTGTGGCGAGCGGTACCCGGGGGTCCTTGTTTGGATGCATTTCAGTTAATGCCAGGTGTTGCACAGAATTTGAAAGGGTTGAAGTGGACTCTTGAAGTCGGCAGGGTCTGTCGTGAACGTGGCTGAGTGGCATGCAATTAGGGATGCTCTGTAAATCCTGGCGCTGTGCTGGACTGAAGGTGACTCATGCAATATTCTCTCTTGATTTAATCACTGCTCTGAGGGCAGAGCTCTCTCCTCCAAAGCAATAGATCCACATTATCTCCCAGAACTCATAGCTGCCTTGGCATTGCTAGATGGGATGGTCCTTGTCAGTGAAGGTACAGCTCCATTCCCCAGAAATCACCTCTTGAAAGCAAAACATGCTTCTTCTGGGAGTCTTCAGGCCTGACTGCTTACGGTGCTGGTGCGAGTCAGATTTCTTTTTGGTTAGATGGCTGTGTTTTGCTCTGTCTCCTTGTTGGCTTAAGGCCTTCCCAAATCCTGACCACAAAGTCCCCAGCCCTGCTGTGGCCTGATTCTGCATTGTGCGCTGAACACAAGACTTGTAACCTGAAGAGGCTGAATCCAGCTGAGGCTTGGAGCATCACTGAACATATCCTTGTTTCCAAGACACTGAGGGAGCCAAAGAGTATTTCTAGTTGCTGACTAGCAGTACTCTACACGTTGGTCTTCCAAAACGTGAACCTCCTCCACATGGAACAAAATGCTCTTCTCCCCTCTAGGATGTGGTGGACCACAGCTGGGATGCGGTAGGGAGTATCCAGACACGGTTAACTGACCATAAGACTTGGGCAGATGCTTCCGTACACTGGAAGCAAAGGTTGAGCGAGTCTGGCATGCTCCAGCTTTCCATGCAGACAGCACTCACTGGCTGTCCCACTGTGAGGGGCTGAGAGAAACCTGCCTGGCACGTTCCCCTCTGTGGTCTTCTCTGGCAAAGGGGAGCAAAGGGGTGAGCGGCCCGTCTCCCTTGCAACTGAGCTGCTGACAGGCACCGACGCCATCTCTCTGAGATGGCAGGCTGGGGGCATGTTTTGCTGCCTACTGCCACGTTAATTAGAGGTGGCTGGCCCTCCTGCTCTTGTGCTCCGAAGAGCAGATCTGACGTTACTTTTCTTAGGGAGTAATTGGATCTGCCAGTCTGCTAGGCTCTGATGTCATCTGCTGCTGCCACCTGCCCTGTATCCAGACGGCAAGGACAGGAAGCCAGTCAGTGATTTTCTACCAGGCTTTGGGAGGGAGTTACTCCTTGCCTTTGCTCCCTGCCTATGAAGAGGGATTAATGCTTGCCTGACTGATAAGGTATCTTGCAAGACTCTTGAGAGAGCTCTGAAATCGTCACACATCTTCCAGCGAGAAGCCCACGGGTCCAAGATGCTCTACACAGCCAGCCCTGGTCATCTGCAATAACCATTCCCACCTCTGGTCACAGGTGAATATTCGCAACCTTGGGTGTCTGCATGGGAGCATCGAACCCAGCGAGGTTGGTGTGGAAGTGGTACTGCTCTGAATCAAGCATACCCCATGAGGCTTCACCATACTCCTTGGACATGTTGTTTGGCCAAAAAAGAAAAAAAAAAAAAAAAAAAAAAGGATATTGTAGCTGACCATGTTTGCATTCAAGGGTATTTTAGTGCTTGTTGCCCCAGAAGCTGTTGCAGCGCATGCTCCAGTCCCAGCACACTAGCAGAGGCATGTCACACCATCTGCTTGGTCATCTTGTATTTCTTCAGTGGATGTCTGTCCCTGGCATTCGGATCCAGCTCGTCTTGCACCACGGCCTCACTGTTCCTCACCTGCATCTGTTGGTGTGTGGAGGGGAGGTGGAGGTACCCCCTCTTCCTCCTGGATAGGCTGTTTAAAACACATCTCCCTTCCTTTTTGGGAGGGGGCTTGAGCTGCCCCATCCCCTCGCTGGTCAATTAAAGAAATAGTGGCACAGCCATTCCCTCACCGTGGCAGAGGAGCGGCTGAAGCACGCAGGTCTCCTCCTCCTCCCTCTTTATTGCCTTGACACTCTAGCCAGGAGAGATTAGCTG
Source organism: Leptodon cayanensis (assembly GCA_027564655.1). Taxonomy (NCBI): domain Eukaryota; kingdom Metazoa; phylum Chordata; class Aves; order Accipitriformes; family Accipitridae; genus Leptodon; species Leptodon cayanensis. Next base: position 11,409,923 of record JANXJC010000091.1, on the reverse strand, counting down.
TGCTAAACTTGTCCAGCTGTGAGGAGGGACACTTGACCCCCTTCAAATATCAAAGTGACAGCAACTGATCCATCAGATCTCCCTCCTCCGCCTGGCACCTCTCACTTTAATTAACACTCTGCTCCGGGATCAGAGTGCATGGAGCCCTCCCTGCAGATGAGCACAGTGTTTCTCTGACATCTCCTCCAGCGTCTGTCCACCGTGTGCCTCTTCTGCCCTGGTGCTGGGTGGGAGGGGGCCTCTCTCCTCCACTTAATGGCTGTTTTCTTTTATTTTTCTTCTCCCCTCATTTAAAGCGAACATTTATCATTTGTTCCTTCCTGTTAATTAAACGGCCTGTGCAAGTGGTGGCTCCAATCTCCTGCAAGCAGGGAGGAGACAATGGATTATTTGCAGCCTTGGCAATAATCAAGAAGTTCAGATTGTCTCCCCACCCCCCTAGCTGCTGCAGCCCTGAAGATTTTCTCCAAGCACCTTCCTTTGCATTACTGCTTGTGCTGGAGGCTGTGAGGCAGGTGTCCGGTCTGACCCGTCTAGGCAAACGGTCAGTGACGTGCCATACTGTCGTGACCCTGATAAAATGTACTTGTTCTCCTCTGGCCGGTTGTACTTTGGGCCAAGGATCAACAACATCCTAGGTGCAGTTCGAGTTCTGGTTTTCTGCAGTGTTTGCTTATGGGATTTGAGGAAGTATGCAGTAAGCAAGGTGAAGAGCTACCAAATTTCCCTAGGTAATAGGATTACAGTGTCCTTGCTACTGGGACCTAAATACTCAACCAGAAGTAAATCCCTTAGAGGTCTGTTCTAGCTGTTTGTTCCAGCCCTTCTGCTGAGGATGCTGCCAGAATCAGTCCAGCCAGTCAGGAACTAATCCATGCTGTCAGGGCCGTATCACAGGACTTCTTGGTGGCTTTAAACGTAGATGCAGACTCTGCACCTCACACACGTCCGACAGAAAGCCAAAGCCCAGATGTTTCACCCAGAAACGCATGGATTCTCTGAATACAGAAGAAGCTACTGACCGCCAAGAAAAGCTACTAAGATGAAAAATGTTCATCTCATTGCTCTCCTAAGGGTGCAGAAATGCACCTGACTGTGAGAGGGAAGTGCCAGGGGCGATGAGTGTTTGCAATCCTGTCATCGAGCACAGGAGGTAGGATGCAGGCAGGGTAGGGACCTGACAACACTAGCATTTTCAAAACGATGTAAAAGCTTTGCCTGAGTCTGGGCAGACCACAGAGGAACTGGCATCATGTGTGCTCCCTGGCCGGCTGTGTCCTGGACCAGCTCTATCCCCTGCATTTTCCCATCGGGGTGATGTATGTGTTTCTTTTCTAAAGCTGATGCAGCAGAGGGAGATGATGTGTATTCCTGGCCAGGTAGTCTCGTCTGTGTGGTGACTTTGAGTCTGGCTCTGCTTTGTGGGTATTTGTTTAGCATTTCAAAAGCAATTAAAGGCCCCAAAGAGTCTACACCTCTTGGATTCTGTTTTTTTTTTTGTTTGGGATTTTTTTAAATGTATTTTTCTTTTTTTACACAGTGCTATATGAAAAAAGGGAGGGAGAAAGCCTGAGCACAGGGAGCCTAATCAAAGGGATCTTCTGAGACCTCATTAACTCTCTAAAGGAGGATGCAGAGACCAGACCCCTGCTCTCTGGAATATCATGACATTTACTGGCACAAATTAACATTCATGCAGAACCACTTAGCAAATTACTTCCTAATCACCCTCCACCCCCTGCTGTCCTGACCAGAGGGGAAGGGAGAGCCAGCACCTTTGCTCTCTGGACACTGTTTTGTCTGGCTGCTGGTGGCAGACAAGAGTGGAGAAAGTCCTTCCTTTCCCAGCGATAGTTCCCTCTTCCCGTAGCAGAGCCCCACCAAATCTGCAGGTTTGGACCACAGGCAGGATGTCTGGATTTCTAACCTGAAACAAGCCAACATGGTAGTATGGTTTTGAGCCAGACAGTCTCCAAATTCAGCTCCGTCTGACCTTGGAAGTTTTGTGTGAGCAGGAGCAGCTGGCATGGGGACTATCTGCCTCTGCTCCTGCATCTCCATGGAGCTCTCATGGTACTGAACCAGCATCACATTGTAGTGACCCCAAGTCCTGCCGGCATCTTCAGTGCAGTTCCAGTTGTCACTGGTGCCAGGGAGATTGGAGTAGTGGGGGGCTTAAGCAATCTGGATGTGACTGTTAACTGATCCTTCCCAAAGGACCACTGTCTGTCTTTTCTCTCTAGTGTTGGTCTCTCCAGAGCTGTGGCAGCGTGCATGGAAGGCTGGGATGAGGGGACAGAGACACCTGACAGTGTCTGTTCTGGAGTAAGAAACCTTTGACTCCTGGGGCTAAATCCAGTGAATCCAGCTGTCAGTTTATAACGCCCCAGAGGATTAATGGCTTTCCCTGCCTGGCCCTGGGATGCTGACTGAGGTCACCCCATGGGAGTCTGCTTGCCTTGATGTTCTTTCCTTGAGATTTGTTTATTTGCTGTTATCTAGTCAGGTTTGATAAAAACATTATATGTTTTCTGTTATGGTCCTTCATCTGTAACCACCTCCCGCTCTTCTCTGCTGCAGTGCTACCGGGACTTGGCACTGGTGAGCCGAGATGGCATGAACATTGTTCTCAACAAGATCAACCATATTCTCATGGAGAAGTACTTGAAGCTGCAGGACACTTGTCGGACCCAGGTGAGGAGAAGGTCTTCTCCCCAGAATCACTCCTTTCACGCCAACCAGGCAGAGGGTGAGCAGAGGGCGTTTTGAGTGTGGAGGGCTTGGGGGGAAGTCAGCACTGGTGGAGCTGCTTTGCTTCATGTTAAGGAGTCACCTTTGGAAGGGAAATGTGGAGGCATTTGCTAGCCAAGGCAGCCACGGTGTTGGGGGGAGGCTGTGGCAAAAGCTGCACTGATCTCTCCCTCTGCCCAGCTGGTGTGGTTGCTGCGGGAGCTGGTGAAGAGCGGGGTGCTCGGTGCAGATGGTGTCTGCATGACCTTCATGAAGCAGATTGCAGGTAAGTTGTGCTGTGGGAGCAAGGTGACCACTGCCTGCACCCCCCTGCTCGTGCCAGCAGGCTGGGCACTGTCAGTGGCGTACAAGGGCTGGCTTGTGGCGTGCTGCGCTGGGCGTCAGAGCCAGAGCCTGTTCTGCTGTGCAGCCAGGTCCAGACAGGCTTCCTGAGTGTCTCTGTACCCAGCTGGCAGGCACAGAGCCTGCCCCAACCTGTCTGGTGAGGAAATCTCTCCAGCGGGGATGGAGCAGTGGATAAGCCTTCAAGAGTCTGTTGCTCCCGACAGCCTCTACGAGGGGTGAATCGCAGAGGGAGCCAGGAGGCTTCTGGCAAATGCTGGAACAGCCAGGAAGTGTATTGGTTCCTGTTGCTGCCAGCTTTCACCCTGCAGCACTGTGCAGGAGCACCAGGATCATCCTTAGTCCCTGCTCTGACTTCTGGGGTGGCAAGAGCCATGTGTGCAGCTCCTCTGGAACTTATCAGAGACACAGGAGGCTGCTTCACCCCATGAAAAGTCAGTAGCTCCTCCAGGGAGCTGGCACTGGCCATATGGTAGTCTGTTGTGTGTGTCCCCCCCAGCCCTCGGTGTAAGCACCCCACAGCTGTGCACACACGCACATGCACACGCCTTTCCGGATTCACAGGAACGGTGCCTCTTCCGTGTTCTCTCCTCGGTGCTGGTGACGGCCGCTGACGTCCACAAAGGAGGAATTAATGTCCTACCGTAAAACCTGACATTGTGTTTTTATTGTACGCGCCTGGGCAGCCTGGATTGGAAATTGCCATGTCTGCTCTTCAGGGGAGGAAGAATGGAGAGGGAGGGGATGGAGTCCTGAGTGTGAGCCAAGCTGCCCTGGCCCTGTTGTCACAGTGTAAACACAGAACATTTTAAAAACCACCGGTTGAAGGCATCCCTTGTTTCCCCTTGGTTGCACCTCCCCGTTCAGGGCCCCTTCTGTTCTGGAAGGACTCCACTGTCTCACTTCTCACCACTTTTACGATGCCTTAATTGTTATGATCCCATTGTTTTGGCTTGCCTGCTTTAGGCGTTTTCTGTGCTTCTGCGAGCAGGAGTCCCGCTCTGCTCCCAGTGACGTCAGCCAAAGGCTCCAGCTTCGTGCTGAAGGCCCATGCTGAGAGGGTGAGACAGCACTTTGACACCTGGCCTTTATTTGAGAGTTTGGGCATTCTTTGCAGATGCTGTTTCCCTTTTGTAGGCTCAGCAGCTGCAAATGTTTTCTTTTCTAGCTACTGAATCTCATCCTGGCCTCATTTCTGACTTCTTTGCTTTCCAGAACGATAATTACTGACTCCATATTATCACAGTTCTTTTGCAAGAGGACTGTTGCAGCAAGGACCCCCTTGATCTGCTAACAGAAAGGCATTTATACCTAGAAATATGCTCTATGTAGGAACAGTCAAGCATGTGTGGCAGGCAGAGCAGGACCAGGCACGGGTGTGTGCTCCAGACAAGGAGTAAACCCCTTAATTAGCTTTGCCGTACTGGGGGTGCAGGGATCGAAGTGGTCGGTGGTTCAGTTGAGTCTGGCAACAGAACAGCACCCATTCATCTGACTGGCTCTTCTCTTCCCTGTTGCTCTTTGGCTTTCAGGTGGGGATGTGACAGCGAAGAATATCTGGCTGGCCGAGAACGTCCTGGAGATACTGACTGAGCAAAGGTATGGCTGGTCGGGAGGCGCTGGCGAAGGCTGGTACAGTCTGAAGAGAGCAGCAGCCAGGCATGAAGTGAGGGAGAGCATTCCTCATCTGCCTGCTAAGGGTGGTTGTCCTGCTTACTGCAAGAGAGGCAGATTTTGGGGCGGTGTGTTTGCAGTGACAGCCTGCGTGGGAGTGTGTTGATGGGGTTTCCTGCACAAAAGACCTCTGCGTTCCCTTACTGGGTTACCAAGCATATTTTCAAGCCATGGCACGAATTTCTAGCTCTTGGAGCACTCTTGCTGCAGGCTGTGTGTGGGAGAGTGTCCTGAAGTCCCTCCATTAGTAAACCTCTTCTGCGGGGTTTGGAGAGGGGCTGCATGTCACATCAAATAACATGGTCTGCACAGACTGATACCTCTCCCTGAGCCATGTGCGAGGACACAGCTATTCCCGAACGTGTGGCACCTGGTAGGTGGTCAGCCCACCCTCTGGGCAGTGGGGTGGCATTGCCTCATGTGGCTGAGGAGCACGCGTGGCTCAGGAGCAGCATCCCAGGAATATTTTCTTCCTGAGTTTCCCAAGCTGTGGGGGAGGTGTTCCTTTTGGAGGAGTAGGACAGAGTTAATTGCCCAAAAAGCTTCCTGTGTTTAAACAGCTCCTGCTTCATCAGGGCTGCAACTTTAATTTGTTGTGATCAGGCCATCTGGGAAGTATTGTCCTATGGGCTCAGCATTGTCCTTTGTTGGCAAAGCAGCCGCTAATTGATGATGAGCAGAATTCCTAACTGCAGCCTTTGGCTGGGCAGAGTCATTATTTTTAAATAGCCTATAGCTTTTCACCAAGTGCTGTCTGTAATAGCAGCGATTCTCCTAAAATCACTTATTACTGCAGTTAACAATCAAGTTGTGAAAGCATTTATTTTGGCTGCACCTAACGGTCTTAGTGATTTGTATTCTGGGAATAGCTGTGTGGGTGTGTGCTGCTGCGAGTGCCACCTAGTGCCCCGCCATGCACGGGAAGGAGAGACCCTCTGAGATATTCTGGGCTTGGCTGACCTTCGGTTCTTCAGTTGTATTGCCTCTGCTGCCTTTGTGCTAAGCTCAGCTCCTGTGTTCCCAACTGTATTTAAGCCCCTACCAGCTCTTGATATGGTCTTTCCTGTGTGCTGGTGCTACTCGCCGCTGCCACCCTGCACCTTGGAGCATCTTGGAATCACTCCTCATCTCGCCAAAGCACGTTGCAGCTCTTGTTTTGTGAACAAATACCTGCAAACAGCTGGACTGTGGGAGAAATAACAGCTTCTCAGTGGTGATCCAAAGCCGCATCTGGCCATGGGTCTGCAGGAGAAAGCTCCAGGCACTGAATAACAGCTGAGCTTTGTCACTTGAGGAGAGGAGTTTGTCAGAGGAGCAGATGTGAGAGCAAAAGGCTTGGCCCTTGTTGAAGGTATTGCTGGAATGTCAATGATATGTACTGTAGCAGCACAGAAACTGTCTGAGCACGAGGAGAGCTGAGAATTGGAAGTGAGCCCGAGGGAGAACCTGCAGCTCTTTGCTGGGATTTATGTGCTTTGATTAGGGGAAAGCCAGAGCTTTAATTAAAGCCACACATGTGAAGATCTGATGCCACATTCAGAGTGTTGAGTGCTTGGTTTAATTAAAAACAGTTACAGCAAAGCTGCTTCTCAAGCATTGCCTCCCTCGGAGAGTAGAGAAGTCCACTACCTCTCAAAAGCCGGGTGTTAATTTAGCTTCTTGCTGGTAATGGTGGCACAAATGCAGTGCTTCCTCTTGAGTGTTTTCATTTCCTCTGCCTGTCAGATCAATGAATCCTGTGGCTATGGGTGGCTTTTGCCCCCCTTTTACAGCATTTTTATTTCCTGCACAACCCTCACTGGGAAAAGGGGGAGATGCTGACCTGACAGCCCCCCAGCATCCCAGCCTTAATTACTCCCACATCCTCCCTGACATAACCTCCACTCAGTGCCGTGTGCTGCCAGGCCAGCCCACCCAGCCAACTAATTAACCGGCTCCCAGCATCCAGCTAGATGCAGGGAGAAGAGTCTGGGAAAGCAAACACTTGTCACGTCTTCCCGTGTGTTTCCTCCCTGCCACCAATGATTTAGGGCAGCTGACTCATTTGCCACTGGACTGGTGTCTCTTCAGGTGGCCATGGCGTTACAGCTGCTGCTCACGACGGTGGCACTTCCATGGGACTTCTGATTTACAGCTCACTGAACCAGGGGATGTTGTGCATGATCAATCACGCCGGAGGCACCGAGTTGGCCTGGCCTGTTCTTGGCATCCAGGGCAAATAACCAAGCTGACGAGGTCCTTTTTATGGACTGAGAATATTTATTGTTGTGCTTAGATAAGGGAGGTTGAGAGTGGGGCACACCCAGCATACGGGGTGCTGCTGCACAGAGCAGGGAGGGTGGCACAGGCAGGAGACAGCGGCTGAGCATACAATGGAAACGCTGTGCCGGTGGGCTCTGCCACTCTGAGGGAGCAGGGCTGAAGGACCTGCCTGCACTCAGGACATGAAGCCAGTTGGCTGAGAAACAAATCTGCTTCCAGAAAGCCAGTCCTGCGTACAGAACCCCTGCACTGATCACAGCACTGCTTGCCCCTGTCCTTCCTTGATGGTAGGACGGATTCCTGCCGTGCCTGTGATGGGGCTGTGATGCCTCTCCCCCCACAGACCCTCTCTATGCAGCTACATCTGCCCTCTCACAAATCTGCCTAGTATTTGATCTCAAGCACATCTGTTTTTCCCCTGTTTTTGCCATTTGGTGCTTCCAGCTTCCCAATAGTCATGACTGCACTTTTCCTTTTGCCCCACACACCATTCCCTGGTCAAGCTGGGGCAGGGGCAGCTCTTCTTCTGCCCCCAGTGCTGCAGGACCTGCTTCCCAGCGCAAGGCTTGAGAGCTGCCTCATCTCATTAACAGGCCCTGTGTGACCTGCTGCTCAGGATGCCACCAATTTTGCTGGATTAATCCACTTGGCAGGCTGGCGGCAAGGGAGCATGAAAACACTTCTTGCACAGGTGTGTGTGAGAGCACTTGGGGCCTGATTTTATGGGAAGGTCCTTCGTAGCTTGTCCTGGTGCGTTGTCTCTTGCTCGGTGCTATTCTGGCTATGGAGACCAGTAAAGAGGCTCCTGTGGCAGTTGGTGTTAGCATCGAGGTCAAGTCTATTCATGGGGCAGCTGCTCCCTGCACTTGCTCCTGAGCATTTTATTGCTTGTAGTTGCAAATACCTTAGATTGCTGTGGCAGTGAACATCTCTGTGGTCCTGGAAATCCACTCAGTGCTTTGCATGAACATGTCTGCCACCCTGCCAGAGAGCTTGGGGTACGAGCACCCATACAGTAGACTGTGATGGGACTCTTCCAGGGGAGGAAGAGTTGGACCAAAGCACAGCAAGCACCCAGTATGGAACAGGGAATGGTCCATGGATGAACATTCTCTGGGCTGGTACAACAGTCTGGAGTCCCTGCCCTTGCTGTTTTCTTTGTGCCTCAGTTTCCTCTGTCCTGAGTCTCCACGTTTATACATCACTTTTGGCTGCGGTTCCCTCAGAGGTGGCTGAAGGTGGTTTGGGTTTTTTTTCCTTCCTTTGCAGAGAGTGGGTACTGAAAAGCAGCCTCTTGATAGCCATGGCAGTATACACGTACCTACGGCTGATTGTGGACCATCACGGCACGTCTCAGCTCCAGGTGCTTCGTCAAAAGGAGGTGGATTTCTGCATCTCCCTTCTCCGTGAACGGGTGAGCAAATCGGGGAACTGAGGGGATGACTGGGAAAAGAGACCTGCCTCTCTGGGGAGTGTATGTCTGCGTGTGGTGGTGTTGCCCATGTTCCTCGTGCAGCTGGAAGTGTGAGACACGCTGATTGCTCAGTCGTCTCCCAGCTTGCACTGTACAGGCAGTGGTGTGTTGTTCATTCTTATTGCAGGCTGTGAATGGGTTTTCAACCGATTTACACCACCTATCCCATCACACTTCAGGCTGTAGAGGGGGAGAGCAGCTGTTTTGATGGGGCTGCCTCATTTCAGTCTCTCTTATTCAGGCCATAAGGGTTGAAACCATTCTCTTTCTGCTGCTGTGGCACCTTAGTGCTTGTGGCTTATTATAGCTGCAAGAACATCAGTTTCTCTCTTAGGGAGGCAGCCAGTGTCCTCACAGGTTAACAGAGAACACGGTAGCCAGCTCCAGGCCACTTTTTGGTCTGTGTCGTGCAGGAGAAACCCCCAAAGCTAGGTGTAGGCAGAAATCCTTGCATTCAGCATCGTAGCCCTGTGGGCCATGATGGCTCTGCAGCTCCCTGCCCGCTGGTCTGAGTGCTGCCCACTCTCCCATTCTTCCTTGCTGGGCGGGAACAACCAAGTGTCAAGTCTCAGCTTCAGAGACTGGCTGCAGTCCTGGAGAGAAAATATCAGATTTATGGTCTGATTGTTTGCTTTACAAGAGAGAACATTTTAAAATAGCTGCTGACCTTCCCGCCTGTCACCCTCCCTCTCAGAACCTGCTAGCTTCAAAAGAGGGGCAGGCTGCCAGGGGCAGGACTGTAGATATTGTGCAAAGAGTGAATCATCTGGAGCAAGCGGTAATGTTGAAGGACTGACTGTTCCTCTCTTCCCCTCCTCCTGCCCCCCAGTGCCTTCTCCCTGCTCAGGACCAGGTAAACAGTAAATGAGATTTTTCCTCTCCTTTCCCCAGTTCATGGACTGCTTCATGATTGGCCGGGACCTTGTGCGCCTGCTGCAAAACGTTGCAAGGATACCTGAGTTCGAGCAGCTCTGGAAGGACATCATCCACAACCCACAGGTCCTCAGTGCACAGTTCACAGGTAGGCAGGGCCAGGGCCAAAAGGGCAACCATGTCTGTCCTGCCTTGCCCACATGCAACGTAGAGCTTCTGGCGGAGCCCTGCTAGCCATAGGCAATCCCCTCCTGACTTCACACGCCCTTGTGGCAAGGTTGCCATGACTGTCAGCCCATTCCAGGGAGAGTTGGAGCAAAAATCCTGCACAGCAGCTATTTTTCACTCTGCGCACCCCGTCTGGCCCAAGTCTCAGGACCGTGCTAGAGCTAACAGGGTCTATTACAGCCCTACTAAAGCAAAACACATTGGGTGCCTGGGTTCCTTCCAGATGCTCTCTTAGAGGAGAGCATGCAGAGAGCGCTATATTTACATCGTGTGATCCCACTTCCATCAGTGACAAGGCCCACGTGGCTGCTTCCAGAGCCCTCTTGTCACTAACTGGAAGAAGATGCCTCCAAAAGGAGCTTTCTACTGGCTGCAGGGAGCTTAGGAATAGGCGCAGGGCCTGGACCAGTTTCCCATGGTCAGCTCCAGCACTTGGCAGCTCTTGCCATTTTTTTAAATGCTGCAGAGGCCTTGTAAGCATCTGGGCTTTAAACTATCCTGGAAAACAGATACTTGAGGCAGCTGTAATGACAGATTGTGAGAATGTGGCTGAGCCATGACAAGGGTCGTTAAATTGTATTGCTTGTTCTGGACTTAACGCTTCCATAATTGCAGTTGTTGCTTTTTTTAATTAACTGATTTATAAGCTGAGATGAAGCTGGAGCCCAAAGATATAAAGTGTCCGAGTCCTTCACACTCTTCAGAAAAGAGTCTGATTACGCTCCATAGCTCTAAAGCAAAAAGTCCAGAAGATGCAGCAACTGACACTTTCTAAACAGGATTTTATTTCTCCCAGTAGCCTTGCACGTTTGGTGTGCTGAATACTCAGCCATGGAGCCCTCTGCACAGTCTGAGTTAAAATAGGCATGATGGAGAGAGTGTTATATTTATAATTTTTATTGGTACAAATTATTCACTTCTTTAGGGGCTGTCACATTATTATCTGTCTGCAGCAATTCTAGTGAGTCTTTGGAAATGGGGCTTTGAAGTGTTCTCCCCCCACCCCCAGTGCCTGCTCTCCTCCCAGGGGCTGTGTTAATGTCACTTTAAAGATCTTGGATTATGCTCAGGGAAACTCGTGGCACATCATTTGATTAAATGTTTCTTAAACTCTGTGATCTGTGGCTTCTTCTCCATCTCCAGAACTTGTCTCCTGTCATTGCTGGTCTCTGTTAAGACTTGCCAGCCAAGGGGCTGCAGGGACCCAGTTCCCCCCTCTGGGTTATCAGAGTTAGCCTGTGGGGCTTGCAGAGGCAGAGGAGTCTTAGCCCTACACCTAAGGAAGGCTCACGTTTCACATTTCCAGGGCTCAGCCCTACCTTTTCCTGCAGCTGTATGTTCACTAGAAGCATTTCTTAGCTCTGTCTGGACCTTCCCAGCTGAGTGCTGAGCTTTCACGTCCATGTTTGGAGCATCCTGGGGCACCTAACAAATGTCCTTCTCACTTCACTTGCTTCCCACACCAGTAGGGGCAGCTGGTCAGGGTTATTTCCTGGTTTGCTGCTAGTTTTAGCCAAATGACCCAGCAAAACAACACCTAAATTGGGGCTAACATCAGTGCCTCTGACTCATTCTCTTCTGACAACTGCCAAACTCCCCATGGTTTTTGCCCTTTCTCCTTTGGTTCCCTTTTTCTTCTGTTTGACACCACAACCAGTGGCCCATGGTGTTGCCTGATGGTTCGTAAAGGTGAGATGACTCCTGGGTAAGTGCACGTGCCCACGAGTGTGTTTTTCCTTGCTGTTTCAGCTGCAAAGTGCCGGAGCAGGCAGAATTCACATGTGTCCCCAGGGGACACCCCAGCGTAGGCAGCTGGGCAGCCCTCGGGGCAGTAGGGAGAGGTGGGCTGTGTCTGGCAATGCACCAGGAGCCCAGTCTGGGTTTGTCACTCCTCCCTGTCCTACAGAGAACCACGCAGTTGGCTCTGGGGGCTGGATGGGAGGACTTCAAGCAGAAGCTGATCTGTCCAGGGATGCCCTCATTCATGCTTGCTCATGTGGAGCCTGGAAGGTCCCCTTACCAAAATAATTTCCCCTGCAGTTGGTCATAAGACTACTTCTTTGCCCTCTTGCCTTCTGTTGAGAGCCTGTAATAATTGCTCTGCAAGGTGGCTATTGTCTCTAGCAGCTGCAGGTCCATGTACTCTCGGGTTTGTATCGCTCTGTAGCCTCCGATCTGAGTCATTCGTGCTGAGCTCCACGCTTATGCGACTAGGGCTAGAGCTCAGCAGCACCGAGTATGAGGGAAAACCGCAGCAGGGGAGTGGCTCTGGGTGCAGGACCCATCCCTCCCTCCAAGCAGCTGGGAGCTCTTAACAAGCAAGGTGCTTTTGTGGCTCTTTTCCCCTGATGAGCAGCTCGCTCCCACCCTTTCTCTGAGCTCCGCGGGAACTGGCATCTGTTCTTTCTGCTTTGAAGCTTCCCTCCTCCAGCGCTCCCCCAGGTGTGGCCCTCCAGCTGCACAGCAGAAGGACAACTTCCAAACAGCAAAAGAGCGAAGCACACCTTGTGTGCAGTGTCCCTGGCGCCTGCCTGTCTGTGTCAGAGCTGGCTGCCCTGTAAATCCTTCAGGTCTTGTCAAGCAGCAGCAAAGCCTCTCTGCTCAGGTCATAAATTCCTTCTCTTTGCAGCTGTCTGGGAATGAGAACAGCTTTTGCAACCTCCCCTTCTCTTTCCCATCCTCCATTATCTACACACACGTGCACATACAAGTTTTCTGTTATGTCTGATCTTTGTTGTTACATCTGGGTACCTTTACTCCAGGGGAGGAATTGGACTTAGGTGCTGGCACAGCCCATGATGGGCACTCTTTATGTCAGCCCTGCTTCTTGGTGCCCAGGCCAAGGGGTAGGAGATGGGGAATGTGCTCTGTTGGTTACGGCTTGGGTCTTGGCATCTGGACTTCCTCATTTCTCTTCCAGATCTTGTCCCTGCCCTGCTGTCCATGCTCTCTCCCTTTCTTCAGGCTCTCCTTCCTGGCATCCTCATTAGTGATCTCTGACAAAAGCTTGCTCTGGACAGGAGATGTTTTAGGAGACCTTTTCCAGCCAAAATCTTGATCCTTTTCCACTGCCTGTAGCCTTGGGGAAACAGAGCTTAATGCTCCAAATTCAGCTTGCTGTGGATGTTGGTAGATCCCTGCCCAGATCCCATTCATGCCGTGCTGTCCATGGGACCATGTGAACGCAGACCGACCTCTCTGTCTCTCCCCAGGTGTCCTGCAGCTCCTCCAGTCGAGGACTTCTCGCAAATTTCTGGCATGTCGCCTCACTCCCGACATGGAAACCAAGCTGCTCTTCATGACCTCACGGGTAACTCCCTCATGCTTGCTGGGGATCCTGTGCCAGCACCGGGGAGGAGGGCACTTGTTCCTGCCTGGTCCATGGTGCACCAGTCCCGTTCCCACGCTGGCATTGGGCACAAGGAGGGAGAGCAGAGCACCTGTCTGAGCTTTACTGGTGCGAGTATTTGTTGCTTCTGGCATCTAATGGCGACAGGAGGAGGAGAGGCTGCCCAGCAGGAGCTGATGTAGATGGGCCTGAGACATCGCTGGTATTCATTAAAAGGCACAAAACAGCTTTGCAGGGGAACATTGCTCCTGGCTGGCTGCTTTCCAAGGCAAGCGCTTTCTCTGAATGGCCACGATGTGGTGGGTTATCAGTGCTCCAACAACAGCAGCTGTATTCAAGAGAGGTCAGGAGCTGTGCAGCGACAGCGCTGGGGTTAACTGTTATCTGTATTCGTATACCAGGCAGAGCTTGCTTCCCCCTCGCTCTGCCTCTGGCCCAGCTGCTCACTGGCTGCTCACAGGGGCTGTGCTGTGCCACACACGCAGGGCGTGTGGTCCTGTCTGCTCAGCTGGAGACAGACCCTGCGTGAGAATGCTGCACAATGGCCTTTTTGCTTCCTCGGTCTCTCTGAAGACACTGCCAGCATGGGACTGATGGAGAGCAGGGCACAAAGCAGAGTTTGCTGAAAGAAGCAGCTTAGAGGATGGCAGACCGTGGTTCTAGCAGCCTTTCCCCAAGCCTTGAGCAAAACCTGTGTCTTTCCCTTTCCCTTCAGGTCCGGTTCGGCCAGCAGAAGCGATACCAGGACTGGTTTCAGCGGCAGTACCTGTCCACCCCGGACAGCCAGTCCCTGCGCTGTGACCTCATACGCTACATCTGTGGCGTGGTCCACCCCTCCAATGAGGTGCTCAGCTCTGACATCCTCCCGCGCTGGGCCATCATTGGGTGGCTGCTCACCACCTGCACAGTGAGTTGCAAGGGCCCGACCCAAAAGGAAGTCACATAATTGCCTGGGATCCCTTCCCTTGCAGGGAAGGGGTAACCTTCAGTTGCTGGAAGCTGCTGTGGAGGTTGGGATTAGGTATTTGCTGGCTGGGCTGAAGGAGAGAGTTGCAGAGCAGTGGTTAGGACATTGGCCTTTGTTTTACGCTCTGGATTTTAGTCCTGGCTCTGCTGCACACCGGATCCTTTGGGATCTCCTTTTCCTGCATAAACCTCACCTTCTCACTTTCAGCTTGTCAAGCCCTTTGTTTCTGATTTATGTTTATAGCTTCTCTACAAGGCGTGGGGCCTCTCCTGTACCAGTGGGGTGCAAGAGCACCTGCAAGGAGATGCCTCATTACAGCCTCATTGGCTTCCACTCTCTGCCTGGCCTGTCATCCCTTGTCCCACCCAAGACTGTGATCTGCAGCACTTGTCAAACAGACCAGAAGCTGCCGAGGAAACGGCTGTTGGCTGTGCCCATGAATGCGTAGCAGAAAGCACCAAGTGATGTGCGGGGCCCAATTATACATGACTCAGGGTTGTAGCCAGGCTGCACTTCACAGAGCACGTGGCTTGTATCTCCCAGTCTTGGGGCTGCCTTGGCCTCTGCCACTCTGTGTGCTGCTCTGGCTGGAGCTGCTTTCAAAGCAGGCAGGTTTGCTCAAGAATTTCCCACCTTCTCTGAAAAAACAGCAGCAGCGGGTGCCTGGGAGGGGTTTTGCCAGTTCTGCCCTATCCTGTTGGTGTGAAGAGCATTGCCACTGCCCGCCTCACAGCAGTAGGGCCCGGCACATCAGGCAGGCAGAGGGATTGGGTTCTCAGCCCTATATTCATCGATTTGTATTTTTTTTTTCTTCTTTAGTCCAACGTTGCTGCTTCAAATGCCAAACTGGCCCTATTCTATGACTGGCTCTTCTTCAACCCCGAGAAGGACAGCATCATGAATATAGGTACTCCATGGGGAGGCTTTCTCTGAATGGGCAGGGGTCAAAGAAGGGGTTAATGGCTTCCAGAGCTGGTGGAGGTAGGGGGATCTGGTGGGGAAAGCCCAGCAGATTATCTCCAAAGGGAATCAGTTCCCTCCCCTGCCTTGAACTCCTGGGATTTGTTGGCTTGCTGGAGAGTTGCTCTGATGGAGCCACTTTTAATTGTGGCTTTCGTATCTGTGGTAACAGCAAGCATCTTCCTTGAGGTCAGTGGTTGGCCCCAGAGCATCCCTCGCTGTGGGCAGGCAGGCTGCCTGACCGCAGGGCTGTCCCAGGGCTCAGGGCACCTGAGCAAGGACTGATACAGCTGGGGGCATTGCTGGGAGCTCCTGCCTGCAGGGAAGTTGGTTCTGGGCCATTGTTTGAAGCCTAAGTGTTATTTAGGAGCTAGATGAGGGCAAGGGTGTGTACAAGCCAAAAGAAGGGCGTTCCCTCTGTGCCCCAGGGGCAGAAGGCTGGGTCTGCAGGAATGGGGGTAGGGGGGTGGGCACAGGAGTATGGGCATCTCTGGGGCTCTCAGCACAGGGCTTCCTGCTCTCTCCTTCCAGAGCCTGCCATTCTGGTGATGCATCACTCCATGAAGCCTCACCCTGCCATCACCGCCACGCTGCTGGATTTCATGTGCCGGGTGAGCCGCCCCTCACTCTCTGGGGAATACCCTGGCTTGCCAGATGAGTCGCATGATGGGGGTTGAGTGATGAGGTCTCTAAAAGCAACCACTGGGGTCTGCATGGTCCCTCTGCCACCAGTGGGACAGAGGAACTCCTCAGGAATGTCAGCAGAGGACACTGTAGAGGGAAACAGCCGTGCTCTCTGCTTATGCCAGCCAGCTGTGCAGAGGTCATGCTCCAAAGAGAGCTGGTCACTGTGTCAGCCTCAGGGACTTGTTTTAGCTTTGTACGCTTGTCTGTGGTGCAGAGGAGTGGAAGTGCACTGGCTGGGAGGTGGTCCTTTAGGAACTGCAGTGAGGCCCTTCAGCCATGTTCTCCTCTGAGGACTCCCCACCACCTATCGCTGGTGTAGCAGCACCTTGGTGTAGGTCAGTGCTTTTCCTTCTCTGCCGAGACAGAAGCTGGGAGCAGTCAAGTGGTGAGCTGCACAGCCTGCTCCCTGCAGGCTGCCCCTTGCTCTGTGCTGACCAGTCGCGAAGAGCAGGAACAGTAACACAGGCTCAGGGAAGACAGATGTCTTCACTCCCCAGAGCGTTTTGAGGCAAAGGCCCTTCTCCTCTCCATCCCACAGGAAGGGAATTTCATGAATCCCTAGAGCCAGTGATAATGGAGCAGCAAAATAGTGTCATCTCGCTGCCCATTCTTCAGAGCCAAAAACCCAAACCAAAACAAGCTGTTCCCCCTTCTGTTTTTTTCTGCATTCCTCTGCATCATCTGGTCTGTTCTGCCCTGAGCCTCTTGATTGCAAAATAGCCTGCAGAGTAGCTCAGTATCTTCTGGCAGCCCTTTTAACGTCCCCTTACCTACGCTAAATTAAGGAGGGATTTTCCCCTTGCTGATCTGTCAAGAGCATAGTCAGGCACACTGCTGCGGATGCTCAGCCAAATTATTTGCCTCTTAAAACCAGCTACCAGAGGCTTTGGTGAGTCCTCTCGGTCTCTTGATAAATCCAGGGCTATTCCTGGAGGTCAGAGCGTTGGGCCCATGTGTCATTCATTAATGGGAATGCCACTGTGGGAAGGCATGTAAGACTTCCCAGCTCTGCAAATAAATCCTTCCAGAATGATGAGCATTAGTAGGAAAAAGGCTTCTGAATTGTTCCCTTTAGTACCTAATGAAATGCTTGGCCGGGTGTCATCCCCGGAGGCCAAACAGTATCTCACTGCAGCAGGGGACAAGTGAGACCCATCATCTCCCTTTCAAAGGACAGCTGTGCTTGGGCAGGGAGCAGAGCTGGTCCTGCCACTCCATCCTGGGGGAAGCCATGCCAAGAGTTGCCGGTTCCAGTAATTTGGTCCCAGGGAGGGCTGATGGTGTTTCTTGAAAGTGGGGTCTTTCCATGGCATGAGTGCTGGAAGAGCTGCGAGTTGCATCGCTTTCCTCCCTCACGCCCAGCACACTTTGTGTCCTCCCGTCCCTGGGCTGCCCGAGTCCAAAAGCAGCTGCTGGCTTCTGGCAGAGGAATTAGGTGGAAGGTTCCTGGGATGACCCAGATTTCAGGGAGGAGTCCTCTTACTCCCTCCAGAAGCAAAGGACTGTGTGTGGACAGAGCTGAATGTTGTTTAGGGTACCCTTCTCATATTCCCCCACTCCCCAGGGCTTCTTACAGCTCACAAGGCAGCTTCTGTGTGTTTTTCTCATCCCTGGGAGATGCATCAGCTGGCCCTCTGGGGTAGAAAAGCCAGAGGCATCGGCTGTCCCCCCTTCTATCCATCGTCACCGAGATGCTGCACTCAGACAGCTCTCCTGCTGCCCTTCTTGGTCAAGAGCAGCTGGGATGTGGTGCTTGAGTCGACGATGACCCAAGAAGCTGACTGATGGCCTTAGCTAGTCCTGGCTGTGTCCTGCTGGCTGACACAGACACAATGGTAGGCAGAAGGGTTCATGGCACTAACGTGGTCATTCTCCTGTTTTCAGATCATTCCCAACTTCTACCCCCCACTGGAGGCTCACGTCCGGCAAGGCGTTTTCAACTCTCTCACCCACATTGTGGAGAAGCGAGTCCTTGCGTAAGACAGCCCTGAATTTGACTACATTTATACAACTGCCGTGCACCAATTTTCCTGGGTCTCACCAGTCTAGTCAAAATGACCTCCAGGCTCTGTAAGAGCTGCGGAGGGCATTTGTATTGTGTATGAACCATGGAAAAAGGCATAGTTGTGTCGGTATGGTGCTGAAGCTTGTCCTGAGAGCTGTTCCTTGAAGCAAGGGAATGGGTGGGTTGAGAAAGCTATAGCCACTCCACTTCAGATGAATAGAAATGTACCCAGCCCTTTCTGGTCCCCAAGCTGAACGGAGCAGCATTGCTCATGGTGCTCCAGCCTGCAGACAGCTCCTGCATCAGCCAAGTTCCCCTCCCAGGAGGTAAGGCCTCTTCTCCCCTTCCCACATGCCTTCTGGTGACACAGGTCCCATTGGCGGCAAAGTGAGGGAACACCAGCTGAGCTGCAGGAAGGAAGGTGGGACCTTGTAGCTTGTGGTCCATAATGCAAACCAAAGCCCTGATGTAAGGGAGAAGATCCCCTTGCGTGTCCACCGAGGTGAAGCTATGCAGCAGGGCACCGCATCCCAGCTCTTTCTCATCCCTTTCCCTTCTTACCCCCCAACACAGACATCTAGCCCCTCTTTTCGACAACCCCAAGCTGGACAAAGAGCTCCGTGCCATGTTGAGGGAGAAATTCCCGGAGTTCTGCAGTTCGCCTTCACCCCCCATCGAAGGTAGGGAGTGGGGCAGGTGGCGGAGGGAGGCTGTAGCGGGTGCTGCCTTCTCAGAGACAGGACTTTCCCTGGCACTCCTACAGCAATAGCAGCTGTTTGCAGGATCAGAACGTGACTCTGGGGAGAGGAGGGCTCTTGGTGCTCGTATTTATGGATGGTTGTGGTCTCCCTTCATCTCAGCCCTGCTGTACACTGAAGATGCACACTACCCATTTCTCTCTCTGCTCCATAGGGGCTACTTAGCCTTTCTTCTCTGTAGGCTAATTGATTAACATAATTAGGTTAAACAAAGAGCAAGCATTTCTAACCTGTATTTAACAGGAGAGTGCTGCTGCTTTGCCAGATCTGCTGAAGGACTGTGGCTGTAAACCTGTCTGTTTTCCTGTTGCATAAGCCGCTCCAGCTGAAGGGACCCACCTAACCAACAAACCCTTCTTCCCCAAACCTCTTGGCCTTGCAGAGCTGGTAAAGTTTTTGCTCTGCTCAGGGTCTCGGGCTCTGCTGTTGGCCTGGGTGAGGGATGAAGCATGAAGGATGCAGGGCAGCTTAGGTGGAGAATGACCTGGTCCTGCCACACTTGGCACTGGGTAGGGATGGTTAAATGGAGTCGCTGGGAGTGCCCTTCCCCAGCTTGAGTTTTCCAGGGTCCATCGCTTGCCCAGACTCTTTCTTCCCTTTTCAAAGCACTTTTATCTCCTTGCTGGAGCCTGTTTATGGGTAGAGGTGACTCGTAGGCAGAGCCTGCCCTGCCCCTCAGCTGTGTGAGGAGCCATCGTAACCTCACTTTGTGCTCTGACCACTTTGTGTATGTTCTTGCAGTCAAAATTGAGGAACCCGTTTCCATGGAGATGGACAATCATATGTCAGAAAAGGATGACAGTTGTTATGACAATGCCGAGGCTGCGTTCAGTGACGATGAAGATGACTTGAACAGCAAAGGTGAGGAGTGCAGGCAGCTGGGCGCCAATGCTCTCAAGTACTTAGGTGTTGCTGCAGAATAGCTGCCGTTTGCCTCTGCACCAGATGGTGTTTCCCTGCTGGCTGGTGGGCACCTTCCCTTCGTGATGGAGGATCCCCAGACAACCAGCTGTAATCACAGTTCCCTCAAAGCCTCTTTCCCATGAGCCATGGGAATTGTGGCACTCGAGGCAGACCCCCTTCTTGAAATCCAGGTTTCCTTCTGCAAGAGGCGGTGTTGAGGCCAATGCTCTGCTGCTTCCCAGTCCCTGACAGCCAGACTTGGTAGATCTGATACAGATCTGTGCTTAAAGGCAAAGGCTGTTGGGCTTCATCTCCCTAGAGCTTAGACCCTTCGAACGTAGTGCTTTCTCCACCCATGTGTCTTCTCTAGATATCTGACTAGTCTCAAGCCTTGTTGTGCTGCATGGTTGGGAATCCCTGTGGCAGATGCTGTGCCGGATGGTGTGTTTGGGAACAGGGTGTTTCTGTTCTCAAGCAGCTGCTAATGAGGCTCAGGCCTCTAATTGCTCAGCCACACGGTTTTCATTATGCTCGCTCCCTCTTGAAGCCATGGGGCTCACAAGCCTGCAGAAGGCCAGAATCCCCTCTGCTCACTCTCTGGAGCTAGAGGCATCTCAAGCTGTTTCTGGCCTTAGTGGTAGGACTCTTGTGGGCTTCCTGCCATGCTGGAGGGCTACCCCTACGGTGAGGAGGGGCCACAGGCCCAGGGTGGGGGAGAGGATGTGACACTGTGCTGTAGCACTGTCTTCAACAGTCCTGTCGAGTCCTGCCAGCTGCTTGGGGCCCCTGAGAGGGCCACAGGCTTGAAAGCCATGTGCAGAGAGGATTTTTGCAACAGGGATTGGTCACCTTGTCCCGTCCCTTAGTGGCAACTTCTTTGCGAGCACTTCTGCCTTGCTCCTGGTGCTTCAGGACTCTGCTGCAGTTCATTTTTGTGGCCTGGAATGCGCCTGAAGGATGAGGGTGTGGAAAAGCAGTTGGGGTATCTCAGCCCCAGAGTCCTGAACACAAGCGTTTGTGCCTCAGGTGGCGAGAGAATTGCAAGATAGCTACGTTTGTTGAGTATGTTGAAGGACAGGCAAAGCATCAGGTTTGGAAACTGGACTGAATGGGAACCACAATTCTGGACACCCCCTGCATTTGGATCCCATCCTACCTTCCTACTCGCTGTGATGTGGACATGTCTCTAAAGGGTGAAGGCAAGGCCTGAGGCTGGACCACATACTGGGGGGAAGGCTGCTTGTCCTGGGGTGGTGACTGCCCCCACAGCCCCGCACAACTGCCACTGCTAGGACAGAGATTACCTCCAGGACTTCTTAGACGTAGCTGCTTGGGAAAATAGACTATTCCACTGTTGCTTGCTTTGTTGCAGGGAAGAAGAGGGAGTTCAGGTTTCATCCAATCAAAGAAACCATTGTGGAGGAGCCTGTTGACATCACACCATTCCTGGACCAGCTGGATGAGTCACTGAAGGATAAAGTCCTGCAGCTGCAGAAGGGAAGGTTGGTGTCGTTTGGTCGTGTGTTACATTTCATGTTGATCTCTTCAGGGCAACGATACACAAGACCTTTTAGTCCTGTTGTTCAATGCTGCTTGCTCCAGAGCCCTTCTCTTAGAGCTAATGCAATCTTGTGGCTTGTCTCCCTTTAAGATGGAGTTTCTGCAGGAAATGTTCAGGTGGTTTTGAAAGGTGCTGGGTTAAGAGCCCTGTAAGTTGTCCTTGGAGCAGGCTCAGACCAGAACACAACAGCAATTTGATGGGGGCTACAGCCTTTCTCTGAATCTGTGACAGGAAGGCAAAAGGCTCTGAGTTTCATCCTTCTCCACTGTTGGATTGACAAGACAAGGCTGTGTAGGCCTTTGGGGCTGTTGCTGCCTGGGGATTTCAGTACATCTCTGCATAGGACACCTTCCCCGCAGACAGAGATGTACCTGTGTTTGTATGTTCTCTGGACTTCCCCACCCCCACTCTTGATTTTCAGTGACCTTGGAATTAACTCCATCTGAAGAAGTTTAAAAAAAGCTCTTGCTTTGCAGACCTTGGGATAGTAGACTGATTTAACGTAATTTATGGCTTTATGGCTTTAAGTGCATTTAATCTTATGCTTTTAGTCATTTAATTTATTTGTCTTGCTGCAGACAACCTCGGGCACTTTTGTAAGTAGGTGCTGCAGCAGTGCAGTGCGTTCTTCCAGGGCTGGGTCTCTGCAGCGTGTGCTTCTGAGCCGTGCCTTCCTCTAAGCCTGGCACCACTGCAAAGCAAAGCTTCCTCCACTCTCAGGTCCTGGGGGGCTCCCAAGCAGAGCCAGCTCAGCACAAAGCCCCCTTGTCCCCGCTCTTGGTATCTTCCTATGTAACTTGGATTTCCTCTTGTTTTTGTCCTCCAGCGATACGGAAGCTCAGTGTGAGGTCATGCAGGAAATTGTGGATCAAGTCCTGGAGGTAACTGCACAGACCCAGGGAGCAGTGCTGCTGCCTAACTGTAAAACCAGAGCAGCTGAAGTGGCGTGGGCTGGGCAGCTCCCAGCCTGCTCAGCTCAGCCCCGAGAACTGCAACCGAAGGAGGGATACATAAGCCTGAGGACACTCAAATCCTAAATGAGTTCAAAATGGCACTGTGCAGCTCTATCTGTGGTTGTTAAACACAGCACCAAGCTGCTGCTTGCTGGAAGGGTCTAGCAGGGGAAAATCACTCCATCCTGCTCTGTTTCCTTATATCCCATGCCTAAATGTACCCAGTAGTTGCTGTCAGATGGGAGGCTGGGGGAGGCAGGCTCACATTTTGACCCTGCATGGCTGCTATAGTGTCTGCAGAGCTTCTGGGGGCTTCTGTGTTTGCCATGCATCTGGGATGCTCCCTTGCTTTTGGCCCTGGGCTTTGTGCTCAGGAGAGGCTGCAGCAAGCCCTGCCCAGCAGAAGAGCTGCGGATGTTTTTCAGGAGCTGAGCATTCAAGGGAGGTTGCATCCCCTGCCTCTAATCGGCTTCCTTTAGAGTCAAGTGGCCTTTTAGCCTGAGAGCTGCTTCTCCCCTCTGTGACAACTCAGAGAAAGGGCTTGTTAGGGTGTAAATCCTCGTTGCCAAGTGCCTTCAGTTCCTGTTAGCCCTTTGCAGAGGGAAAGCTGAGCTCAGTGAATTACCAGCCATTAGAGGATAAGTGGACCACAGTGACTGTGAAGTGCTTCAGAGCTGGACATCAATTAGGGGCTTGTCTTGCTGATGCCCAGCTCCTGGTGCTGCAATATAGCAGCAAAATGGCTCCTGAGCAGCTTGGGGTCCATTCCCCACAGCAGTGACTCTGCTGTGTCCCTTCCAGCTGCACCTGTGCTGGGCAGGCAGAGTTTGAGCTTGTGCTTTCTCTTCTCATTCCTTCTTTCTCTCTACCAGGAGGACTTTGACTCGGAGCAGCTATCAGTGCTCGCATCCTGCCTCCAGGAGCTATTTAAGGCTCACTTCCGTGGTGAGGTTTTGCCAGAAGAAATCACGGAGGAGTAAGGATCTATTTTTTTGTGTCTCATCCTTTCACGCTGGGACTTGGGCTTTTCCCGGAAGAATATTCACCATTTTCAGAAGGCTGTGCTGAAGCCAGCAGCTTCCCTTATGAAGCAATCCAAGGTTCACAAGTGGTCACTCTGGAGTTGGTCAACAGTTGTTATATCCAGGGCTCAAAAGAGATCATCTTCCTCTTCCCCACAAGTGCAGGGAGAACCCGCTGCTGCAGGTCCTTGTGTCAGAGCTCAGTTTAGGTGATGCTCTGGTGGCTTCTGGCTGTCTGACCAGGGCACACAAGGTCCTAAATACTCCATCTGTCCTTGCTGTACTTGAGCAAATCAGCACCGTACACTCTTCCTCCAGGATTTTGTTGGAACAGGGTTTGGAGTCAGAGCTGCTGGGTTCTGTTAGCAGGACCGTTCCTGTCTCCCCATTAGCTAGGGCTAACCCTTGATGGCCCGAGGACCACAGTGACCAAGGTCCAGGGCTTTTTCCCAGCCATTGCTGGGGAAACACAGAGGGTGGGTGCACAGAGAGCTCTGACTATTTGTGTTTGTCCTGCAGGTCTCTGGAGGAGTCAGTGGGGAAACCTCTCTACCTAATATTTAGGTATGTCTGTTCTGAAATTTTTGAATAATCTGTTTAGGGCTTTCTTGTTTGCTTCCTGACCACTACCGTGGGTGAACCCTGTGGGTGGTCTGCCATGCCCCTGCTTGCCCCAGGGCTGATTCCAGAATCAGAAGAGTTTATTGCTTTGTTCTGCCTATGTTGCGTTTTGTTTAGTAGAAAGACTTAAAATACAGGAAAATCACAGCTCATTTGGTCCTTTGTAGAAGCCTGGGATCCCTGGGTAACTGAAGTTTGCTTGGTCCTGACCCCTTTGTTGCTGCACATCCCACCGTCCTCTGCAGCAGGGGTGGGAGAGGTGGCCCCTGTGGCCAGTCCAGAGGGCGAGTGGCCAGGACAGCCTGGTACTGGGAACTCAGTTGCCCTGCAAGCTGCCAGTCCTCATCAGTAGTGGAGAAGCTTCTGCATGGTATCCCATGTAACATAGCTGTCTTCCTGTCCTGTACTCCCCAAGGAACCTCTGCCAGATGCAGGAGGATAATAGCGGTTTCTCACTACTGCTGGATCTCCTGTCAGAGCTCTATCAGAAGCAACCCAAGATCGGCTACCACCTCCTGTACTATTTAAAAGCCAGGTAGGCCAGTGGGGATTGCGGGGAAGCGTCCAAGCTTTGACTTGGCTCATGCTGCCTCCAAGGGACAGCTCGGTGTCATACCACCACCAACCCAGCCCTCGCTGTGGCACGGGGCTGGCAGGCTCCTCTTTCACCTGGGCACGTCTCCTTCTAGCAAAGCTGCAGCAGGGAAGATGAACCTGTATGAGTCCTTTGCGCAGGCCACGCAGCTGGGAGACCTGCACACATGTCTGATGATGGACATGAAGGCCTGCCAGGAAGACGATGTACGGCTGCTCTGCTACCTCACCCCCTCCATTTACACAGAGGTAAGGCCCCTGCCAGGCGCCAGGAACCCCAGTTCAGATGCACAGGGCATCCTCTCACCTTCCTATGGGCAGGCTCGGGGCTGGGCTGGTTTGCTTCTGAGCTTCAGGTCTGTTACACTGCAGCAGAGAAGCCGTAAAGCCTAGAAAAAGTTCTGTCAGCCTGAGCACAACACTGACACAGTCTCCATCCACCCACCAGCCCAGCTTTAATGGGGGTCAGCATGCTGCCATCGAGATTGATGTTCAGCTGTCATCCAACCTGCTTATGGCCCCGTTAAAGCCTGATGCACTCTGTGGATGGCGAGGTACTAACCTTGGTGTCCCAGATTCATCTCATGCACGTGCTTGGCTCCCAGTACTGTGTTGTCCATGCTCCCTGGTTAAAGAGGTTTTGCTCTCTCTGCTGCTTTTCTTCTGGAGAGAAGCAGGTGAAGGCTCCGAGCAGACGTGTCAAAGTCTGGGGGAAGCAGCGTTCAGAACAAGTTCTGCTGCCTGCCCCGAACCCTTGGGTTTAATGAAAGGTTTTACTGCTTTCACCACTTAGTGCTGAGGTGCAGCCAGCTGGACTTAGCAGAGAGCACATTTGGAATGGGGAGTCAGGCATCTGCACCAGATAGGTCACAGCTCAATCCCAATTCACACAGCCTGCCTGGCCGTTGGACGGAGCTGCTGTTACCTTCCTGCTGCCGGGAATCTGTCGAGCTCTCTTGCAGCCTTGTGCAGGCTGCAGCCTTTTATTTGAAATGGTTGCAGGGTGGAGGCTGCTTCCAACAACCATCCAGCGATCGCCCAGCTTCAGGGAGCAGTGCTGGGGGTTGAAGAGAGGGAGGGTAACATCGTGCACTCTGAATAGATGGAGGGGTCAGTTCTGCGTGTACTTTCTCATTCCTTGGGAGGAATGAGCTGGCCCCACTCCTCCCTCCTTTCTGGCTAGTTCAGCAGGAACATCTGCTGGGCGTTGAGGCTGTCCAGCCCCATTCCTCCCAGGGGCTTCTGTGGAGACGGGAGCACAGCAACAGCCTGGGGAGGGGAGAAAAATCTACGCAAGAGCAGGCACTGTACCGCACAGCAGCATGGTGCACACTCCGAGGGGGATTCTGGCATAGAACAGCAGCTGGATCCTCTCCTTGGTCCTTTGGGTTTAACAGCCTCCCTCCCCAAAGGGGGGTCAGACTTGCTGCCCCCGTGGGTGTAGTGACTAGCTCAAGTCAGGCAGAATGTCCTGAGAGAAGCCTGTCTGGACAGCCAGATCCAAACGGTGCAGCCATAGCTTGCTGCCGCCAATTTTCCTGACCTTTTGCCCCATGTGTTGATTTTTTTTGTTTCATTGCAGTGCTGCGTAATGCATGAGGCCCTGGAATGGCGAGCAAAGCTAGCGAGGATAGGGAAAAATGGGGAATTTTAACCACTCTGGGCTGGCTGACTTCTGCCACCTGCAATCAAAGCAGCCTCGCTCCTTGCGTAGCTCCGCTCAGTCCAGATGGTTGGTGTCAGCTGCATCTCACAGATGTGCTGGGCACTCAGTTGCAGCAGCCTGCCAGTGCGCTGCCTTGCAGCCCTCGGCCCACTTGAGCAGTGAATGAACCTGCCTGCTCCAGGCTGTGCACAAAAAACAGCCTGTCAACTCTCCTGCACTTTCTTGGCTCCTTTTCCCACTCAGCCACTTCCCCCGTTGTGTTTAGGAAGTGGTGCTGGTTCTGGTCCAGCCCTCAGTGAGCCATCGGGTCAGGCAGGGCAATGCTGCACCTTGCAAGGAGGAATATGTGTGTGTCTGAGCCTGAACCAAGGAGGAGTTTTGCCTCAGCTATGGGGATAGGAGCTTTTGACTGGCCTCTCCCTCATGTCCTTTCCTGAGCCCTGCCTTGCTTTTGTACTCTTCCAGTTCCCAGACGAGACCCTACGAAGCGGCGAGCTGCTGAACATGATTGTAGCTGTCATAGATTCATTCCAGGTAAGGAGGGCACTGGTATCTGGGGTGGGAGGCAGGACGTTCCTGAAGTGTCTCCTCTGCTCCCAGGAGGTTTAAACCTGACATGGCCCATCCGCAGGGGATGCAGGGCAGTGCTCTGCTTGTTTAGTCCTCCTTGCCCCGATTCTTGAGTGAGGCATTGGGTTTTGCGAAGAGGAGCTCTGAAACCTCCTGGGTATCTCCCAGGAGGAGCTGTGATGTGCGGTGTCAGAAGGCTGAATCCAAGCTGCTCCTTTCAAGGGATCTCCCTGACCGCTGAGCTGCAGCAGGCATGCCGAGAGAGATTTGCCTGGGTTTGCTCTGATCCCTTTTGGGTTGCCGGCATTGGCAAAAAGCACCACCATGGCCTGTGCTGTTGCATGCAGTCACTAATTATCAATAATAAGCCCCTTGGCAGGGAGGTGCTTAGTGCTGCTGGGGAGATGCAAATCTGTGGGCAGTGTCACAAGGGGTACATGTGCGGGAGGGTGCAGGAAGGGTGCAGGCAGCATGTCCCATGCTGCCTGTGGGCTGGCAGGGCTGAGATCATGCCAGCTCTTCCCCTCCTGGTGGGAAATCTGCTGCGGGCTCAGCAGGCTAACGAGCGGAAGGCCAAGCCCTCATTAGACCCTCCTGGAAAGAACCTTTCCCCATGGTCATGCTGAGTTGCCATGAGCAACCCAAAAATAGTCACGGAGAAAGCTGGGGGTGGGGAGGTGGGCACCGGCAAGAATGCTGTACTGCGTGTTTCTGCTGTCTAGGCTCGTCTGGAGCGTGATCTGCTGATAACCCTTTAACTCACCCTATTTATACACCATTCCTGGCCAGTCCTGCTATTCCCAGCTGCGCAGGGGCCAGAACGCCTTGCCAGCAAGTTTTGCTTGGCAGGCTGGACCCAAAGTTGGGTACAGGAAAAGTTTGAGTCATGATGCCCTGACCCCCCCAGCTCAGCCCTGCTCTTACTCCTCTGCTCCTGGGCTCTGCCCTGTGCTGAAATGCAAAGGTTTTGTTTTTCCCAGCAGAGGCCCATAGCGTTTCCTCTCCCCTCCCTTCTTCAATTCCTTCGTTCCTTCCTGTTATTCTTCATCTATTTCCACACAATGCTCTGGCTGCATGGCCCCCGTGCCTGGCCCATGTGGGGTCTGCAAGCAGAGCCGTGGGGCACAGTCCGGGCAGCTCAGCCTGCCCTTGGGCTCTGCATACCTCCAGCACCCTGTGCCCAAGCAGGCTGGAGGCAGAGGCCAAGGAGCAGGCAGGAGGATAGATGAGAGCAAAATTGCGCTCTGTAGCTGAACCTGTCAGCGCAGGAGTGGGGAACGGTGCTCCCCAGCTCCCGTCCCTGCTCTGGTACAGCCCAGGCAGGCTCCCCATGTGTCCCATCCCATCCCTCTGCCTCCTCTTCCACCTCTCCCAGGGATGAAGAGGGTGAGTCAGTGCAGGAAGTACCATGCGTCTGGGTAGTGTCAGCTCCCATCCTGCAGACCAGGGGTAGTCCAGGGCCCCAAGCAAAGAGGTCTGGGGGTTGTCAGAGCTTTCCCAGCAGGCTGCCGAGCCCTCCCTGCTGCCAGCCCCCAGGTGGGCTTTGTGCATCTGCAGCAAAAGCCTAGGTCTGAGAGTGCCTGGAGCACAAGGAGCAGGTCCCCAGTGCTTGTGTGGCAGCCAAGCTCTCCAAGCAGGGCAATGCCATCCCACCCGCCCTGGCCCAGCCTGTGGAGATCTGCTGTCTGTCCTGCCTGACACTTGCACCACAGCCTTGGTGTTGGTGTGTGAAACAGTTAACCTCTCATTACTTCTTTGCCTCTGCCGGTACCTCACAACAGCTGCCTCTCCCTGGAGCTGCTTAACCCAGCTCTCATTTATGAGCCACTTGCAGCCCACAGGGTTTCTGGGACTCCCCGCTGGATCCCTGCTCTGGCAGAGATGGCTTATGTTGGCAGAGCAATGGCTTCCCTGCTTGTTCTCCAGACCTGCCCAGTGGTCCCCCATGTAAGAGGGTTTCTGCAGAGCCTGAGCATCCCACTAACCCTGTTTTCTCTGCCGCCCAGTTGCAGGAGCTGGTGTGCCACGTGATGATGGGGAACCTTGTCATGTTTCGGAAAGACTCGGTGCTGAACATCCTGAGTAAGTAGCACCCCTGCAGGCACGAGTGCATCTTGGGGAGGGCGGGTGTGAAAGCAGAGCGGTTCCTGGGCATCCCCAAGCCTTCCTGCCCTTTGGGCCCCCATTTTGCAGAGACAGCCAAAATCCCTGGAAAGGGAGAAGGCTGCAGCCTTCATCACAGCTTTCCCCTTTCTGATCGGGAGGGCTGTAGTCCGTGTCAAGCTGCACTAGGTCAGCAATGCCGCACATGGCCACGCCGCAGGAAGAGGCCTGCAGAAGCTGGCTGCTCACACAGCGTCCGAGAGGCTCTTGGGCTGGCCATGTTATGCTGAGGTCTGGATTTCCTCATGGTATTATTGCTGCTGCTTAAAGGATCACTGCCCTAAACCGGATTGTTAGATTAGCAGTGTGATCCAAGCTGTGTGCTCTAATGGGTTTTACCAGGCTGGCTGCATGATGGTTTGGGAGCCCTGGCTCTCCACAGTGCCAGGCAAAGTGTAATCTGGGGCCCTGCACATTTGCAGCCTGCCTGGGCAGAGGGGAAAAAAAAAAAAAAAATACTGAGAAAGAGGAAAGTCCTGAAATCTCCCCCAGCTCTGCAGCCTCTCCATGTGGTCCCAGCTGCTGCGTCTCCAGGGATGTGAACTTGTCCTGGTGCAAACCCATGGCTAGTCTGCACAGTTGGCTGTTCCCCGCTGTGCAGCAGCTAATATGGATGCCTTTCTGGAGATAGCTGTAACCTCTTCTCCCAGTGCAGCAGGGGTGAGGGCAGCTGGGAGGTGATGGCGAAAGGATCGTCAGAAAGGTTGGAATCAGGATTTCCCTTTGTTTTCTGTTGAGTGTGACATCCCAAGAGCAAAAAGCCCCTCGCTGCTGTTTAGTCTGGCCCTTGGACCACCCTGAACTAACAGAGTAGCCTCTCAGATGGACACCCAGCCCTTTGCCAGGACCACGGTCCCTTTAGCTGCTGCGTAGGAAAAGGCTGGTATCCGTGATCTCTCCCTTGTGGCATTCCTCGCCTTTGCCCCCAGGATCACCAGTGGGTGACCCAGCTCCCCATGTTGCTTTTTAATTGGACTTTGGCTCTCATCTATGCAAGCCACTGACTGTCATACAGTGGAAAAGCCCTTTCTATCTCCAGCCAGCACTGCATTTTGCCTGCCTGTGCCCTGTGGCTCCTGCTCAGCAGTCGGAGCCAGCCATGGCTGCAGCCCCCTGAGCCGCCCTGGTTTTGGGCGGAGCCATTGTGGAGAGCTCAGTGCACAGGGGCCAGCAAGTGTTTCTGGAGAGAAGCCCCATCGCCCTGATCCGATGGCTGCCTAGATCCAGCTTTGGTGTTACACAAGCTGCAAGCAGTGGTCTAAGCCCGTTTAATTGAAGAACCTCATTAATTCTCTTCCTCTGAGCCCTGAGCAGCTGCTTTAGTGACTTTGCAGGTCTGCCACCCATGCCTCGGCTGGCAGAGCCTGTCCTGGTGCCACCTGCCAGGTCCCAGGACCCCTGCTCAGCCTTGGCACACACAGGGCTGCCTGTGCTGCTCAACGCAGCTGCCCTGGCACAGTGCAAACCCTGACACAGGCAGCAGGGTTTCAGGCACCGTGTCCTTTTCTGGTGCCCTGCTCTGGGCTGGAGGAGTGGGTGTAACACCAGGCAGGAGAAGCGCTGTCCCTAGGTGCAGCTGGACCTCACAGAGGGGCTGGGGCAGAGCTGTCTGCAGTGGTTCTGGCAGGTCCCTGCCCTTCCTTTGGGCGCCGTGCAGGCTCCCCCTCACCATCCTGTGCTTCCCCCTAGTTCAAAGCCTGGACTGGGAGACCTTTGAGCAGTACTGCACCTGGCAGCTCTTCCTCGCACACAGCATTCCTCTGGAGGCCATTATCCCGATCCTGCAGCACCTCAAATACAAAGGTGAGCTGTCCCCTGCACAAGAGAGGCATGGCGCTGAGCCATGGTGGCCATGAGCTACTGTGCTGAGGATGTCCTTTCCTCTGCAGAGCACCCTGAGGCGTTATCCTGCCTGCTGCTGCAGCTGAGGCGAGAGAAGTAAGTGCCACCAAGTGCAGGACGCAGGGCTGCGTGACACTTTGCAGAGGGTCCTGTGGCCGCAGGCTTGTGGGGGTGCCTCTGGCACGCTGCGGCCGATGGCTTTCTTGAGCACCGTTGACATGGCAGGGACAAGGGGATGCCACCCACTCTGTTTTGGGCTGCTTGAGAAGTGAGGCGTGGGGAAAGCCCCTCTTGCTGGCACTCCCCAGCTCGCTCTGGGTGCAAGTCCTGTCCTGGAGCCCCTGGGTGTGATGAGACCCCAGCAGTAGCACCCTTCCCAGAAGTAGCAGCTCCCTCCTGCATCTTGGCTTCGGGAGCACCATTTGCTGAGTACCAGCTCTCTTAGTCTGAGTGCCAATGGGCTGTTTGTGTTTCACCTTGTGCATCCTGGAGCACACTACTTAACGGAGAGCGGGCTGTTACCTGCTTTCCGGGGGCCACAAGTATTAGAGCTGCCTTGGCATTGATCTATGCTGGTTTTGCCTGCACGGGTGGATTGGCCACATCCCGCTGCTCTGAGTGAAGAGCACTTTATTTGTTTTCATTAATGCGGTGCGTGAGGCTGGCTAATCTAATCCCAGCTCTAAATTGCATTAGTAAAAAGCCCACAATGACGGAGAGCGCAGGGGCGAGCTCGGGCCGTGAGCACGCAGCAGTGCTTTTCCCACAGTGGGGAGGGAGTGGGGCTGACGCAGCCGGGTGATATGGGCTGGGCAGGGAGCTTGGTGGTCCCCAGGAGGATTGCTTGCCAGCAGTCTCAGGGAAGCAGAGGAGTCTGAATGCTTCTCGTCATCCCCTGAGCCTGGGAGTCAATGCTGCTGGGGCTGCTGAAGAGCATGTGTGTCCCAGGTGGTGTTTGGGGAAGCTCAGTCCCATCTGAGTTGTGCCTGGGCTCCTGTGCAGCTCCACAGACTTGTCGTGTCCATGTCTGAAGCCTCCCATCAAGCTCAAGTGGGCAACAGTGGCTGCAGGGGACCCCAGCTGACCAGGGTACAAAAGGACAAGCGTCCTTCCTCCTCACGTGCCCTTCCCCATAGGCCCAGCGAGGAGATGGTGAAGATGGTGCTGAGCCGGCCCTGCCACCCTGACGACCAATTCACCACAAGCATCCTGCGGCACTGGTGCATCAAACACGATGACCTCCTGGCCGAGCACATCAAGTCACTGCTGATCAAGAACAACAGCCTGCCACGAAAACGCCAAAGGTGAGGGGCTGGGGCAGGCATAGCATCTCCCGGTGCTTCCCCTGGGGCTGTCCTGCCACTGGGAAACAGGTGACAGACTCTGCCTTGTGTCCCATTCCGGACACCGGCAAGACAGCTGAGATGCCACGTGCCGTCGGCACAACACGGGCATGCTAGCCCGTCCTGCTGGCTACGCCATCATCTCCTCGAGGCTGGGGCAGTGCTGCTGCCCACCCACACGCTGACATGCAGCCAGAGCCCCAAGCGAGCGTCTCTGCTCCAGAGCTGTGTGGGACGCTGCTCTCTGATCTCGCCTATGCTGACATCCAGCCAGCAGGACCCTTTTATTGGCCCAGCCCATTACCCAAGCTGTGTGGGGAAGCGCTTTCAGCTGCTTGTGTGAGCAGTGCCAGGCCTTGCTGCTCCCCTGCTGCGGCACCGGCCAGGCAGGCCCCTCTGCTCAGACCCGCTCTGCCTGCCTGGGCACAGCTGGATGTTTCCAGAGCATCTTTGGGTGCAAAGAGTCTTCCAGACATGGTTCACTTAATCTCTGCTGGGGTGCTGCTGCCTCTGGGGTGGATGGAGTCAGGGTCCAACAGTGCAGTGGGACTAAAGGACGCCACTGGGCTAAGCTATAGCCTGCAGAGGTTAAATCCCAACTCCCCAGGGCAAGGCTTCTGCTCTCCTGCCTTTGGAGGAAGGGGCAGAGGGCTTGTTCCCAGCCACCCTGCATGGGCAGAGCTCTGGGTGCTGGTGGAGGCAGCTGGACCTGAGGGAGAGGAAAGGAGAGCAGCACAGGATGCTAACAGCCAGTCCTGCACCACTGTGCTGGCTGCTGTGCCAGCTCCTGCCCATGGCGGCACACGGGACACCTCACTCCAACCCCAAGATGTCCCTTGGCAGGCAGGCAGGAGCTCTTTCTGCTGCACTCAGCTCCTTGGGTGATTTCCCAGCCTTATATCCAGCCTCAAAGACCAACACCAGGCTGCGAGGAAGCCTCTGCCCTGAGCGCAGCTGTCACCTGCCGGTGTGAGAGGTGGCCGGTCCCGCTGCCTGCTCTGACCCTTGGTGCCGGGGGTCTGGGTTAGGGGGAGAGGAGGGTGGTCTGCTCCGGCAGCCCCCACCCCGCTGCAATGGGCTGACAGGGTCCTGTGCGGTCCCTTCCCGACTGGATGCCTGCAGCCCTTTGCTGGAGTAAGAAGGACATCTAGTGTCCTGGGAAAGCAGAGCAGCACCGTGCTCCCACCGCAGCGAGCACTGCATGTCCCCAAGGACCCCCACCCAGCACCCAGGGAGCCGGCACCACCTCGGCACGGAGCTGGGTGACAGCCAGCAGGTTGGACAGAGCCTTGCCAGGAGGTTTGCCATCACCGGGATCTCACACACCAGCACTGGGAGAGCAGCCGATCCTGCTGGCATCTCGGCCACCTCTGGGTGTCCCGCCCCCCAGCTCTCCAAAGAGGCTGCCAGGGAAGTCTGCACCTTCATCTGTTCTTCCCTGTTAATTAATGGCCTTTCACAGCTGAACAACGCAGCTATTTTCACTGTGTTTCTGTTCTGGGATCCGAGACGTATCCAGGTCTAATTCCTGCTAATTAACGGGTGGCCAGCTGAGGCCCCGGCTGTTGGCAGCACCCTGGGTGCTGGCACCGTGCACCGTCCTGCGGCCGAGGCTCAGCATGGGGTGCTTTGCGTTCCACCAAGCTGCTGGGGATGGAGGTAGCCAACACCCTGAGCAGGATTTATCCCCTTAATCCCTGGGCCAGAACAGCACACACAGACCAGCTCCGGGGGTGCCCTGCGTGTGCCAGAGCTGGAAAATGGATCCTATGCTGCTCCCCATCTCAGCACCCCGCCTGCTCCAGCCTCTGGGTGCTGGGGGCACCCTGGGGCAGCATGAGTGGTAGGGTTATCTGTGCCCGACATCTTCCTGGGGGTTTGGGGGTGCTGCTGCAGGGCCGTGGCACTCGGTTCCCCCCACAAATGGGGCCTCCTACAGCCTGTCTTTGTCGGGGGGGGACAGGCTGGGGGTTGGGCAGGAGGAGCGGGGGTGCATGCTAACGGGTGTCGCTCCTTTGCCCTCAGCCTGCGCAGCTCCAGCAGCAAACTGGCCCAGCTCACCCTGGAGCAGATCCTGGAGCACCTGGACAACCTCCGCCTCAACCTGACCAACACCAAACAGAACTGTATGTACCACCGCGCAACCGGGACGGGCCCCAGGGCTGCAGCTGCTCCCCATCTCCATCACCGTGAGGTGCCCCGGGGCCACACATGGGAACTAGGATGCTCTGGGATACTGGGAGGCCCTTGCAAAGCTGCCTGCATCCAAAATCCAGGATGGGGAGCCGTGTTCCCCCTGCCTGGGGGCATCCACTGTCAGATCTCTGACTCCCATTTCTGCTGGTTCCTCAACAGTTTTCAGCCAAACCCCAATCCTGCAGGCCCTGCAGCACGTCCAGGCCAGCTGCGACGAAGCCCACAAGATGAAGTGAGTCAGTGGCCTCGGGACCATGAGGTGGGTGCCCTGACAGTGCCTAACCACCCCCCCCCCAACCCCACTTCCTTCTAGGTTCAGCGATCTCTTCTCCCTGGCAGAGGAGTATGAAGACTCCTCCACCAAACCCCCCAAGAGCCGCCGAAAAGCCACCCTCTCCAGCCCCCGCAGCCGCAAGAACGCAGCCCAGCCGGCCAACAATGAGGAGGAGTCGGCTTCCAGCAGCGCCTCAGTAAGTATCCCCGGTTCCCCCTCAGCACCCCACAGCCCCTCAGCTACATCCGCACCTCGAGGAGGCGCAGGCAGGAGCGGGGTCTCCCCCCGGCGGCAGTGACCCTCCACTTCCCCCTTTCCCGGCACAGGAGGAAGAAGACACCAAACCCAAACCTGCCAAACGGAAAAGAAAAGGCTCTTCCGCCGTGGGCTCGGACAGTGACTGAGGGCTCTGCCCTCTCCCCCAGCCGCTTTTGGGTCCCCGTGGTGCCCGGTGACCCTGCCACGCTTGGGACAAAAAGCCATTGCCAGGGCGGGAAGGAGAGCACGCGTCCCCTCCGGGAGCCCGCAGGGGACAGGACCACCCCGGCTCCTCGTTGCAGGCGCTGTGCTCCTACGCCAACCCTCCCCACTTGACTTTTTAATTCTGTTTTATCAACGGCCAGGGAGGGATGAAAGTGTGCACCCCCCACCCCCAGGACCTGGCTCCAGCCCCTGCCTATTTGAGGGGCAGCGTGGACAGGGGTCCCCAAGAGGGGACGTGGCACCACGGGGAGGGGAAGGGGGACTTGGGGAGGGGGGGAGGTATATCACACATCCCCTATTTTCATATAAGAAATGTAAATAAACAGTGCGAACTGACTTGCTGCTTCAGGATGCTTTGGGGAGGGGGTGAACTCGTGTCCCTGCCTGCGGGGAAGAGGGGAGGCCAAGCCCCACCCCCCCGCAGCCTCCGTTCCCGTCCCAGGGCTGCCTCTCCCCGGGGAGCTGCTGCGGGAGCTGGGGGGGGGGGGAATGTAGCAGCACCCACCGGGCAGCGGGTTCGGTGTGGCAGACCCTGCCCGCGCCGGAGCTCATCACCTGCGTGAAAAGGGGACGCCGCTTTCCCCTATCACCCCCCCAGAGCTATTAGCATTTTTAAGTGTTTTTAAAAAAAAACAACAATAAAAAAACTCTCAAATGTTTTGTACAAAACGTCACCTCTTTGTGCCTTGTCTCGGCGAGGTCCCCAGGGCCAGCGTCCCCTGAGCCAGCATTCCCCAATGCAGCTGGCCATGGCATGTGGTTCCCGGGGGGCCATGGTGCTGCCAGCCCCCCCACCCAGAGCCGGAGGGGGAATCTGGGACAAGGCTGGGCCAGGAGCACAATGGGGAGGCCATGGCGGGGGGGGCACGGGGACATGGGGGT
>JANXJC010000091.1:11324497-11366650 GCA_027564655.1 Leptodon cayanensis | reverse complement strand
GAGGGGAGGGGAGGGCTCGAGCACGTCGAAGGGTCCTGGGAAGAGGGGGTGGTGAAGAATAAGCTGATAAAAAAAATTACTCCCCCCGCTGCCCTGAATAACCAAAACCTCAGGTTTATCCAAGAAGAAACGATTTGTCAAAGTGCTCCCATGGAAGCAGGGCAATAAAAGGAGATTTGAAAAGGATCTCAGTGTCCCAGGGGGGCACAGGGGGAGTGTGGAAGAGAGGAGCCAGCTAAACAAGATTAAAAACAAAACAAAAAAAACCCACAAAAATATATATATATGTGTATATATATATACACGCCACTATGCTTCACTAGCTTCCAAAAAAAAAAAAATTAAAAAAAAAAAAAAAATCCTTTTGCCTCTGGAGGGCCCCAGGGGGGTGGGGGGTCAGGGCACCCAGACCCCTCGGAGGTTAAGTGCTCATAGAATTGAGGGGGGATGCTGACAGGGTGTGGGTCCACCCCACCGGTCGAGGGGTGGCATTTTGGGAGAGAAGACGCCTCGTCCCCAGTGGCAGAGGTGAGGGGGGGTGCTCCTGGGCCCCCCACCCATCAAGCAGCTCCCCATGGGCGAGCTGGCGCTTCAAAATTGCACGAGAAAATTTTAACGTCAGGGAAAAATTAAAAAAGAAACAAACAAAAATGGAAATTAATTTTAAAAAAATTTAAAAACAACCAGAAAACTCTCAGGAAACCCCAGGAGCAGCAAACCCCTGCGCAGACACTCAGGTTTGGGCAAGTTTGGGCACCCAGAGGTCCCGGCAGAGGTGAGGGGACCTGGTGAGGGATGCGGGGATGGCTCTGCCGGGGTCTCTCCGGCGGCTGGGGTGCGATTTCCCCTGGCGAGGGTTGTTGTCTGCGGAGGAGGAAGATGAGGGGAGGGCCTGTTAGTGTGAAGGTTAAGTGCAAATAGAGCATTTCTCAGACGACTTTTCGCGGCTTATTTCTTGCTTTGGGTTCGCTAACCACCAGCCGGAGCCTGGGTGCTGTGCAGGGACTGCAGTGCCATCCCCATCGTCTGCGAGGGCTGGCGGCGAGTGACAACGACCAAGAGCGGCTCCGGAGCATGCAAGAGCGCGGAGGGGAGAGGAAGGGGGACTCACCGCGCCCGAGGCCACTGGTCGTTCATAGTCTGCTCTAGAGCCCGCCGAGAAGCACTGCCACCGCCACTGTTGCCGGCACGCACCACGGTGGCCGCCCGCCCACCACACCGGGGGCTCACCAGGCGGCATCGACACTCCTCTGCGCCCCGCCGGGCTCCTCGGGTTGGTCAAGGGGGTTGCCAGCACCGTCCATCGACCCCGTCGGCGCCGATGCCCGCACACCGGTGTCGATGGGCAACAGCTCTCCTCACCCAACTGGGCTCCCTTCTTCCAGGAAGAGAGAGAGAGATGGGAGCTAAGGTGTCGGGATCAGCGTCTCCTGACTTCTTCTGCCGAGCCAAGGGAATTGTAGCACCCTACCGCGGATGGTGGTCCAGGCTCCAGCCCATTACATCTCTTTGCCCCCGTTTCCCCGTGAGTCAGCATAGGCTGCCCTTCAAAAAAAATAATGGTCACTTAATGTCGAGTGGATGCCCTTACAAAGTCTCTGGAAAGGAAAAAAAGTTTTAACCATCCATTTAGCAAAGGAGGAAAAAAAAAAGAAAAAAAGAAAAAAAAAACCCACAACACAATTAAAAATTCTATGCTTTGTCATTACCAAAAGTAGCATAAAACAAGCTTTAACACATGGAGAGTGCTGATTTCAAGCAGACATTGTTCTGACCTCGGGCAAAGGAAGTGACCTCTCACTGCTATAGAAAACCAAAGTAGTTAAGGTTTGGAAAAAGGACAGGTCGCTGAAGGTTTGAAATGTTTTTTTTGTTTGTTTGTTTGTTTTTTGTTGTTTTTTCATTTGTTTGTTTTTTGTTTCTTTTTTTTTGTCTTTTTTCCCCGTGTACGGTAGGCACCAGTACAGGCACTGCATGCGACGGAAGTGGGGAGGAAGGGGGGGACGGTCAACAGGCGTTATTTCTGTCCGCTGATGGACTGCGATATAGAGCGGGGTGGGATCATATCCAAAAGGTATTCCCGCTGCCGGTCCGCCAAACTTGACGCTTTGTGGCCTCCGATCCCAGCATTCAGGTAAGCGATGTTAACTCCTGAAGAAGGGAGAGAAAAGCAGGTGGGGATTCCTCCAACACACCCCTGTGCTCAGAAGTGCCCGTTTTGTGACCAGCGAGCCAGGACGTTCCCAGTTTTTACCTGGGAAGTGGCAATTTAACCCAAACCCACCCTCTGAAATCCACAGAGGTCTGCAGGGCCTCTGTGGCAGGGGGAAGGGAAGCCCCCCCTCCCCAAAAATCAAACCAGGCACAGACTGACCCATCCCGCTCTCTGTCTAGCCCCGAGCCCCACCCTCGCTGTGCTCTGGCATGGACGGGGGGACGTTACCTGGCATGCCAAGGAGACCACCTGCCACGGACAGCTGGGGTGCCTGCGCAAAGTTGGAAAGCATGGAGCGGGCAGAGGTGGGGATGCCACGCTGCAAAGTGCTCTGGGGCTGCGGAGCCTGAGGAAGAGGAGAACAAAGATGGTAGGAAGGCATGGAGATCGCCCAGCAGTCTGGAAGCAATCGCTGATGGAGCTGCAGCCAGAGGGTGGAGAATCAGTCATGGGTTTTGGCAAGTACGTGGAAAACACAGTTTGCAGATCGCTCTCGTAGAGGTATGTAATCGGGCAGCAGAGTCCAGGGCCATGCTGCGGGCTCCTCCACCAGACAACACGGGATTGACAGGGTATAGATCCAGAGGGGAAGGAGCGGGAGAGGAGACCACCAGCAGCTATGGTCTCTGCTGGCACAAGGAAATGGGGTGCAGAGGACTTGGGTTAAAAGCAGCCCTACAGTCCCGAGAAAAAAGGGCAGCCAGATCCCAAAACTGGTGTAAGAGAGAAGGCAGTAGGATTCTCGCACCTCCCTCCTCGTCGGGGAGCGCTCGCTGTGCCCACCCTGCTCCAAAGCAGGAGCGTCCATCTGGGCTACAAGTGAGGGGAAGCATGCTCTTGCTCAGCCGGGAGCCCAGCACTGGAGCCATGGAAGAACGAGCGCCACTTACCTGCCGGAGCGTGTGGTGCCGCATGATGTTCTCCTGTTTGCTGACACTGGAGACAGCAGGAGCTGCGGTGGGGGACAAGGCTGCCTGCTGCTGTAGCCTCTGCTCGATCTCCTGAGCAAAAGAACCAGAAGCATCCTCAGAAGCACACACCATCCAATTAGACCTCGCCTCCCCGACGAGACACAACAGGTCCGAGCTGACCACTCCGGCGCCACGAGCAGGGCACGCCAGGGCTCACACCGACACCAGCCCTGGTGGGCGGCATTCCCAGAGAGAGAGGAAGCAAGTCCCTTTCCCCACGCTCTGCAATCACTGCTTTATTTGAAAACCCAACTGCTACCCCAAGGTGGTACTGGAACCGCAGTCTTGCTGCAGCCAACACAAACAGCTTTTCTATCTCTGCACCCACTTGTTACAAACAGCCCAAAGACTCTTCTTGCTCTGAAACAAGCATGTCCCATTTGTCAGCAGCTGGATTCCACTTCATATTTAGTTTTTTGGGTTTTTTTCACAGTTCACAAATTATTATTCCGGTTTATTTTACCCTAGGGCCTCTAAACAAGCTCTCCAACACCGATTTATCATGGGAATTTAGCAAATTCCCCCCTTCCACAAAACAGCAAGCAGGCAGCAAGCGGTTAAGTGACTTCAGGCAAGTTCCAGCAAAGTCAGTGGCAAAACCAGGGAGGGAAGGCAGCTGTCCCCAGCCAGCCCTCAAACTACAAATCCAGGGGGAAAACAACGCACAAAGGCAGAGGAGCAGCTGCTCCGGAGCACTCTGGACACTCAGCACCAGCCTTTCGCTGTTAGAAGCTCCACGTGCCGAGCTGGGCAGCCCCACAAGCTGGGCATCCCCACAAGCTGGGCATCCCCACGGAGAAGCCAAACTCCTCAAGTTCACGCATGGGGAACCCCGACTGACCTACCAAAAAGCCACGTGGCTGGAGACATGCAAAGGGAAGGGGAGCAGGGGGTCCCGGAGCCCAGGGCAGGAGCTCCAGGCTCTCACGGAGCAAACGTGCCCCACCAGCACAGCTCGCAGAGGGGCCATGTACTTGCCTGCTCCTGCTGCAAAGCTTTCACGAAGGCGTTCTTCAGTCGGTTGGTGTGCTCTGCCTTCAGCGCCTTCTTCTGATTGGAAGTCATGCACTGCTCGCACAGGATCTTCCCGTTTTTCTCCTGCTTCCAGTGAGGGGTGAAGTCGGTGCGGCACTGGGCACAGACAAAGGGCTCCACACGCAGGAGGGACGCACAACTTTTCCCTGGGAGTCACCAAGAACAGGAGTTAGGTGGGAAAACAGGACAGCCCCATCATGCTCTCACATTGCCACCTCCACCCCAGGCACGACAGCAACGAGCTCCCACACACACCATCGGAGCGGGAAGGAAGGTCCCCGCAAATAAACGGATTTTCAGGACAGCATTGCATCAAAGCCCAACCCCACTCTGGGCAAGAGCTCAGCATCCTGGTAGAGATACAGGAGAAATCCTGCCCCAGGGACAGAACAACCTGGTGGTGCTGGGACCAGCTCTACAAGACTATAAAAAGCTGGGGGTCTTGGTGGTTGAGTCAGGCAAGCCAGCGATGCGCCGCAGTTACACCGTGCCAAACATGCACTGGAAGAGCACAGGCTCGATCCTGTCCACCTGGGAGGTGACAACCCAGAGGGAACAGTGAGATGGGAGCTAAAAGCTCCACAATCTCGCAGGGACAGGACCCCAGGAAGTCACAGCTCCCGACCATTTTGCATCTCAGCTCCCGAACATTCATTCAGGGAAGGGCCTGGAAGATGCCTCCCCAAGTGGGGACAGCCCCACAAGCCCCAGGCCACAGACACCACTGCTCCAGGGCCGGCTGCAGGCTCGGCACATCAAGGCTGCCAGCCTTGCCAGACCGGCTCTGTGCCCACAAGGTCAGCACACACCTCCCTAGTGCCTGGAGGCGGGAGGTCCAGGCTCTGCTCTCCCCTCCACTGCAGGGAGCCGCAGCAAGAAGGAGCGGAGTCCAGGGCTGGGTAAGACCAGAAACCGTTCTCTTGCAGCCTCGCAAGCCACAGATTTTGGTGTGTTAAAAAAAATAATTTAAAAAAATAGGAAATGACACATGGGAGCACTGTCAGTGTGGCAGTCAAGGAAAGCTGCAGCCCCCCGAGCTCACCTTGACTGTCGATAACGCTCTGCACCACCTCCTCCAGCCCCACCATGTAGATGAACTCGCTGTTGGCTGCGCTGGGCAAGAAATGCAGCAGGGGAGCAGGCGGCTTCGGGGGTGGGATCTCCAGCAGTGTCTTTTCAAGCTGTTTGCGGAGGGCAAGCTTGGCAGCTGCCTGGGAGTTGGCAGCATCGTTTAGAGCACTGGGGCTGGGGAGTGGAGACGACACCCTGTTTACAGTGCCAGGCTGGATGTGAGAGGCAAGGTTCATATAGATGGCTGAAGACGACGTACGCTGGCAAGGAACAGAAGAACTTGATTGCTGGAGAAGAAAAGGAGATGAGGATTAATACAAAAAATTAATAAAGTCCCCAACTACAGCTCAGCCCCTAAAGGAACCTGGATGAAACCAGATCGCCTTCTCACAACCCTCCCTCCCTCTGCAAACGTTCCCAAAAGGACCTGGGGAGACGGGAGTCATGCTGGGACTTGGGAGTAGGGAGCTCATCTTGCTCCCTACAATAAAGCAGTGCTGGTGCCGAGGAGCCTCTGGTGCACCAGAAACCACAAGAGGAGTCTTGGCATCCAGAGCAGCCCAGGGACTTCTGCAGGCGAGGGAATGCATGCAGAGTCCAGCCTTGGGACCCGGCATCAGCCTTGCCGCGCGTAAGCAGCGCTAAGCGCTGTGATTCATGCGCTGGCACCATCGCTCACTGTCGAGTTCTGCTCCTCCACCTCTTGCTTCGCTATCTGGCAGGCACCCAGGCAGCATCCCCGCTGCCAGATGGTGTCCGTCCCCTCCCGCACAGGTCTCCGAATGTGCCAATTCCCTCTTCTTCCATTTCCAGCAGCTTTCTTCTGCATCCTCCGTTCATTCGGATGTGCAGTCCCTCTGGCACGTGACCGTAGCAAAGCACAAAGACTTCTGCTGACCTGAGGATGCAGCTTTCGCAGTCTTTTGTGATAAGAAGCCATCAGCCTGCAACCTATTCAAGCCCAGGCAGGGCTGCTGCCAGCCTTTCACTCAGCCTACCCATTTCCCAGGTATGATCACTTCCACGCGTACAAAGGGGAAAATCCCAAACAGTAACAAACCCTCTCAGCGATTCAAATGGGGTCAGCTACCAAAGCTCAAGGGACACGGTTGTGTCAATCGAGAATAACACACAGAAGATCCATCAGTTTGCCCCCCTTTTCTTTTTTAAGACTCCTAATGCTTCACTGATTGGGGAAAAAAAAGGCAGAGAGCCAAGTTCATCCCAAACCAGTTAGTCCAATGTAGGTCCAGGAAAACTAATGGCAGAGCTGATCAGGGATAACTCATGCAGACTTAACAGTTGATGAATTAACACTAATGAACTTAAAACTCTTCTGTAAGAGTAGCTGGGGTGGTTTTTTTAATCAAACACATAATTAGGTTGGTTTGACAATTGTTCAGATGCAAGACTTTCAGACTGTTGTGTAGTCATGTTTATCACTTACGCATTTGCACTATACTATGGTTAGAACAGGTTAAATGGCTTAAGAGCTGGCGACAAACCCTAAAAGGAATTAACAGGGGTCGTTAACCTGGGCCCACATACACACAGAGCATCTCAGCCAAGCGTTGCAGTCTGGGACGAGGGACAGAAACTGTGCCACAGCAGGAGAGATGCAGCCCAGGAACCAAGGCTGTTCGCAGGAGAAAGTTTTGATTGCTTTACGCAGCACCAGTGCTAGAACCAGAAAGTGTTATTTTTTTTCCCTCTCCATTTTCCGTCTTCACAGAAATCTTTCCACTCTTCCAAAAGTAAAACAAGTGGGTTTAAACGTCCTGCTCCTCGACTGCAGGGAGCTCGCTGTGCTCTTCTGGCAGAGAAAAGCAGAAGAAAAGCACAAGTGAGCGAGTGCTTGCTACTGGATGCGAGAAGAGGAACCAGACCCGCTCACAAACCAGTCACCCTGCTTCAGTGGGGTCTTCATGTCACCGTTACAGCAGGAGGCCAGCACTGCTCAGATGAACGAGTGCTTTGGTAGCTGGCAGCTCCAAATAGGAAGTTTTAAAATTATTTCTCATTTAATTCTTCCACACAGGTCAAGGACATCTGTCTTTGCCCACGCTTGGGATATATTTCCACCTGCAAGCTTCGCTCCAACGTCTTCAGGCTGAGCTCTGAGCACCTCCATGGCACTCATGAGACTCCTTAAGGCACCTCCTATTTTCCCTTCCTGCTAACCCCACCAGGCGACTGTGCCTAAAACCCAGTGATAAATCAGTAACCTACCGGTTGGTAGTTGATGGCTGGATTCATGCTTGGAGTTGTAGTGCGGATGAGGCCAGGTTTAGGGGGAACCCGCTGCCCTTGTAACTGGGCAGGGTTTGGAGCAATCACGCGCTGCGACATAAGCATATGGGGCAGAGTTGTATTTGTGGCAGACCTAATGACACTGTGACCCTGTCGAGAAAGGAAACAAGAAATAAATTTAAAAAAAGGACTTGAGGCAAACCAGAATTTTTAGTTCCCCGATCAGGCTCTGCAACAGCAGAGAGCATTTCCACTTATCTGTAATTCCTGTTAACTTCTAATGCAAGACACCACTGAAAGAACTTAACTTCTCCTCTAATTGTCCTTTATTTTAAATAATCACAGCCATTCTGCCTGGAGGGAGGATGTCTCAACATACTCATATTTTCTGTAGAGAGGCTGGGATTGCACCTGAGTCAAGAAAAGGAGTAGTAATCTCGTGGAGCAACTGCTTCCCAAGAGCCAGCCTGCTCACTGGGAAGAGGACAGACTGCCAGGATCTAGGCTAGGATGTTTTGGAAGGTAATTTTCAAGACACATATTCGTGGCCTATCTTTGCATTAAAAAGAACCCCATCAATTTGATCAATATGGAAAAATGCAAGGGGAAAAGAGGGGATTAAAAAAAAGACAGCTGTTTGCCAGCTGCAGAGAGCTATTAAAACCAGAATTCACACCGGTGCTGAGTTCAAAGTGAAACAGTTATAAGAGTCCTGACTAACAGGGAGATGGGTGTTTGCCTTTGGTGCAGGAATGCAGAGGCGTGTTAAAAACCTCAGTGCTGAGCAGTCAGAAACATGACACCAGGATTGGAAAGACCTGAGTGCAGGCTGAGCCAGGGCTTGACCTGCCCAGGCTTCTCCTAACGCTCAGCTCGCAGCAAGGTCTTCGTGTCTCTGAGCACCAGCAGAACAGCTCCAAGGGGGGATGACAGGTAGAAGGGCTCCATTTTTTTTTATCAGAAATTATCTCAAAACATGAAACACCTCCTGTCTGGCAACCTTTTTCTCACCCCCCCCCCCTTCTTTTTTTTATTAGACTTGTTCTAGATGAGGTTCTTCACTGTCACACAGAAGAAAAGCTCCACAGAGACTGTGCAAACAATGCATTTCCTCTTCTCCTAAAGCCCATTTCCTTTACCAGCCCGATCCCACTGAGAAGCCACAATGAACTTGACCCCGAATCGTTGCCATAGCAAAGAAAACAAATGCCACAAACAAAGAAGATGGTTAAT
The DNA here is from genome assembly GCA_027564655.1 of Leptodon cayanensis. Lineage (NCBI taxonomy): Eukaryota > Metazoa > Chordata > Aves > Accipitriformes > Accipitridae > Leptodon > Leptodon cayanensis. The sequence goes on along the minus strand of JANXJC010000091.1, from coordinate 11,357,875 downwards.
GGAGGGAGTAAATGATCAGCAAGACTGAAATGAAAGACTTTTGGCAAAAGCAGGAGAGAAAGCTACAAGCAGACAGACACGTTGGAGGATCACCTCCATCCTCGTCCCATACACCATCTTCCCAGCATCTAGGTTCACAACTGCATCACTGGGAATTTGCATATTCCAATATACTATCAAAGAAATATAACTGACAGTCTCTTGCTGAAAGGACAAAGTCCATTTCCTGATGCTACAGAGCTCGCAGAAGAGGAACATTTCGGGAGGGCTAAGAGCATGCCCCAAGGTGGCAGGGGACCCCAAGCCGGGCAGCAGAGCTGGACCAAGCCCCAGGAAAGAAATCCCCATCGCCCATCAGCGTCAACACCTGGCTCCACAGGCACAGGCCGAGTGCCCTCCTTCCAGTGAGCTCATACCGTTGGCTTCTTGTTTACCCGGTTGACATTAAACAATTGTGTCATCTAGAATTAGCATTCTTCCAGTGCACAGGCAGAAAGGTAGCTGTGTAACACGGCACCCTGCTCTGCCTATAGTACTTTTCCAAAGAAGGTAAACATTTCAATTCCCTGTTTTGTTTGCATTTTTCTTCACCCTCTTCCTCTGACCATTCTGCACCGTTTCAAAAAACAGGTCTGCTGACCAGCGATTCCTGCGGGTATGTGCAAATGAGCACTTTTCTCCCTGCAGCCCCAGAACTTGCATTACCCAAGCAGCAGACAACTTTCTTCAGGGCCACCACATCTAAAGTCAGCTCCTTCCACCTCACACGATGCAAATTGTTGGCTGGACTAACCTCCAGACCTCCCTGCTGAAAAATCTGCCACTTCTGAAGCAGCAGAGGACCCAGACCTTCTCACACACATCACGCAAGGGGCCAAGTACTGGGACAGGCATGAAGTGTTATGGGGGTAGCTCAGTCTCCACTGATCAGCTTCAGAGATGACCTCGCCTGCAGAGAGAACTTCCCAGACCAGTTGTGGGACACCAGACTTCGACTCACAGTGCTGGGAACTGCCAGCATTTATCTGCCTCTTGGAAAAAGCACCTCAGTTGGGCAGAGACAAACATGCAGTGTTGCGTGTGCACCGAACAAAATTATAGTCTTTTGCACAGAAAACAGGTGTCAGGAAGGCTCACCTGTAATGTCCTTAAGTTCTGAGGCTCAACCCCCTGAGCTCCAGGCCTGGAGGGAAGCTTGGACAGTCCCTGCTGTCCCACGTGAGCAGGAGATGGCTGGACAATAGATGCTGCATTCTGGACAACTGGAGTCTAGATTGAGAGAAAATGAGAACCGGCATCAGTGCATGATGCTTGGAAAGGAAATCCATTGACAGACCCGACATGAGCCAAGCCTCATCGATGCTACATCAAATACTAATACTTCAGAGCTGCATAGATTTATCTTCTCAGCTGGCCCTGAGGGCAGCATGCTAGGTAGGATGGGCTGTGGATTTGCTACAGACACACTTTGGTAAGAATTATCACACAGGAGGTCAAATCTGGAGTAAAGGAAGGTCCAAGAGCAGAGCAAGTCTTTGGTGTTTGCCCGCTAACAGGCTTCTGCAAGGCCAAGCGCCTTCCCCTTATCCCACCCAGCCCCAAACCATGCTGCTCAGAGCTTCACCTTCTGTACCACGTTCTCCTTTTGCAGCTGACTTTGCCTCAGTTTCTTCAGCAACACAAGCCTGGCCTCCTCCAGCCGTAGCTCATCCCGAAGCTGCTTGATCAGCTGCTGTCGCTCCTCTATGCTTTTACCCTACAAAGAGGCAGAAAATCAGTCAAAACTCAAACAGCTGAAACCTGCTACCTACGCCTTGGTGGCAAGAGAGCATGAGGAAGCTTTAACACAAGGAAGAATTTGTACCAAGGATAACCAAGGATGCAAGAGCTGGATTGTTAATGCCCAGAAGTTACCGCATTGCTCAGAAACCCGCTTAGCTCCCAAATCCTTCAGAAAAACAGAAACCTCCTGCAGCAGAACGGCTCCCCACTGGAGCAGCTGTGTGGGACAGCCAAGAAACCCCTTACCTTAAACATTTCAAGATTTGCTGCCTTAAGTCTTTCCTCCATACGAGAGCTGGAACGGGGACTGGATGCCTCATTATCGGAGAGGACAATTATATCTGGTGAGGGGGTTAATCGTCCCCTGTCCTGGTCACTGTGTAACAGAAAGGAGAAAGGAAAAAAAAAAAGACTGAGCCTCAACACTGGGACGTAGGCAGCAAATCTGGGCGCAGAACAAACCCCCCTCCACCACGGATGCAAACCGGAGCTCAGCACTGCTCTCTACACCTGCAAAGCCAATGAACAGGAGCGGACCGCTGGCTTTAGGACAGAAGCATCCTCTGCTCGCAGGAGGGAAAAGACTCATTCAAAAACATTTTCTTCACCAGGGTAAAAGGTGGGTTGTTCTAAGCACAACGTAAGCAAACACGTGATGCAAACCCTATCCCTGAGAGGACCTGTCAGGTGTTAATAGTGAGCAATATAGTAACTAAATAGGGAGACACAACTGTAGCCAGGTGCTGAGATGAGAGGGAACAGGGGTAGATACTCCGGCCTGCTATTGTTCATACTTACTCAGGAAGGTCACCACAATGCAGGAGATGAGAACGGGCTAAGCCCCCCAGTTAACAGGAATGTAAATACTCCAAGCCTATCTCAATACAAATCTATTTTAAAAGGTCACTTCATAAAAGAAAATCTGAATAAATACCCTGCATAGAGTCAAAAGATCCAACTGAACTATGACCTAAAAATCAGTAAATGAAAGGAGTAGCAACAGCAACAGCCTGTCACTGGGAAAAAAAAAATATATTTAAAAAAAAAACCCCCGATGTTATAATCCGGCAGTATCCAAGCACTGCATTGTTTGTGGTGGCATCATTCTGAATAAGGAGATGCTATTAAAAGTCCTTTGCTATCACCAATTTAATGTAATGGTGCTTGGAGAGCCTTGGAAAAATGCTATATAGTCTAGTGTGAAGCAGGACAGGCACCACAGCTATAAAAGTGCCAGGCACACCACCACCGAGGCAGACAGACTTATCGCTCTCGAACTCACTGGAAGGTCTTTGGTGTGAGGCTGCAGGGGGGGAAGGAGATGTACAGATTATCGTATCCAAAACTTTTAACTTTGAACACCCAGGAGGAAGCACGGAGCCAAATCCCAGCTCTGAGGCTCGGCCATGCCGGGGGCAGTGGGTCCAGAGAGGATGCTCGGAGCGGGACGCTGGCTCGCAGGGGGTTTTGCCTTTGACAGCTTCATCTCCCAAATGTTACAGCTGCTTTCGGGGGCATTTCAAAGCACTAGTGCTGTGTAGCTGCCCCCTTCTCCAGCCGCTGCACATCTACTGCAAACCCCATCGATCACGGAGTTTGCAAGTCACTCTTCAGCTGGAGAAATGCCCCCAGCAGCATGGCTCCAAACCATCCAAAAAAAAAAAAAAAAATCAAAGCTGTGAAAGCTCTTGGCTGCACCCAAAAGCACCAGGACACGGCTCTGTGTGGTATTTGTGGGTGCATTATTTCAGAGCCTTCAATAGTGTCTTTGTGGGCCATCACACATTTAAGGCATCACATGAACACGGTATCCGCTGATCAACAGATATCCTGTTCTTGCGGATCTCCTTTCAACACGCCACAGACGGTGCGTGCAGGACCCAAACCAGGGGTTTTCCAGCTGCTGCTCCTTCTCCAAGAGCAGAGAAGGAGGTTTCTCAGGTCACCGGTGGCAGGACGGTTTCCAGCTGGGGCTGAGTTTGTGGTCTGTCCCCGCAGCATGGTCAGTAGAGAAGGTCCAGAGCATCCTATCAAGAGAAAGTCAGCCCAAGCCTGTCCAGGCAAACCAACCTGCATCCAAGAAGTTTTATATTTAGCTGGCCAAGAGCAAGAGCTGCTTTTGGATGAGTCTTCAACAGCTCTTGAGCAGCCCATCGCCCTCCCACAGCATTTTATCTGGCTTCTGCTGCAAGCTACCCAAGGTGCCTATCTCCAAACTATCAGTTAGGGCATGTCTATACACGAAACCGCTCCGGAATAAACACATCCTTGCAACAAAGCAGGTATCCTGGGTCAACTCGCAGCCACCATCCCCCAAACAGAGTTTCATATGTCAACAAATACCGTGATGACCAAGTGTTTGGATAAGGCCTCTCTGGTATGCACAGGATTGCATGTTAAAAATAAAACAGGCTTTGGCAGAGGGTCCCTTCCCCCATCAGCATCAGGGCTGCTCACACAGACCCCACAGGCACCAAAACCAAGTCCTTTATTTTGCTGCAAGTCTCTGGATGTGCTTGCTTTGAGTAACAGCATCCCAAACTCTTGGACTAGAAGGACTGAAGGCAATCAGGCTTTGAGGACAACAGGTTTTCTTGCTCCTCTCGCATCCTTGGCCACATATCAGGCACACCCGGAGTAATAAAGTATTGGATTTTGGTTCAGGATTTTCCTAAACAAGGGCTGTCATTATGGCTGCTGGTGATTATTTTGCATAAGCATCCAGATACGTCTGGGCTGTTTTATTTACATTCTGTTGAGGGGAAAAAAGCAAAGCCAGCGTCAAAACCAGACAGGGGAAAACAGGGCCATCTATAAAGAGTCGCTGAATACGTCAGGGTTGTTTTATTTACTTTTGTCAAGAGAAGAGCGTAATTACAACAAAACTACTAGAAGAAGTGCTATGCCGATGGCGCAAGAGGCAGGCAGAGGCGCGAAGACATGGAGCACATTCCCAAGCAAACTCCAGCTTACTGACCCCTTATCAGCTGATTAGGAAAGTTAAACACCCCTTAGCCTTATTTCTCTTGCTAGAAACATTTTTCACTCTCAATTATTTCAAAACTTATAGCAGAAATTTTCTACCTCTTTTTAGGGCTGATTTCTTTTGAGTCACAGTTAGTGATTCAAGCGTCCAGATCCAGTGCTGGTACCTAAATGGATTCCCCATGTCTTGCACAATATTCAAGCAACTCCGCTGAGCATGCAGCCCTCAACAGTGCCCAATGCTCGCCTGCCAGCTCTTTGGGGAGAAGACAACCTGCACAGTAACTTACCCAGAGCCACGGTTATTCCTACAGCATTTAACACCTTGAGAACTTAAACCCATTTGCCAAGCAGCTGAGTATTACCGTGTTGTCTCATCCACAGAGCTTTTTGGGAGAACTGCACTTTTCAGAGGTGCAACACCCCAATGACGCACTCGGATCAGGACACAAGTAAACCCCAGGCACCTACAAAGGGTGTTGCTTGTACCTGAATGCTCCCATGAGCACAGATAAAAAACCCTGTGGTGCACAACAGTAACATCTCTGCCCCACTGCATGCAGTTCTTCAGATTTTACGGGAGGCTGAACCAGCAGCAGAGGTGACCGGGCAGATTTAAGCCACATATATTGTCATTAAACAAAAATAATCCAGGTGGTTTTCTCCTTTCAACCTCTGGCACTCCAGATCTGTTCACCACTCCTGATGCTCTGCAAGCCAGGGTGTGAAAGATAAGCAAGTGCCTATGAAGGCATTAGTCTTTATAATATTTACTCTACTGACGGCACCCAGAAGGGGCTTGAAACATTGAGATCCCTTGCCTTGATATCCCCCATCCATCACCTGCTCACGAGCCCCCACTGGGACAGCAGCCCCCAGAAGCGTAGGCAGCACCCCCTCATTATCCAAAAGCCAACAACAACAAAAACCAGCCCTGATATGACGCATCCACGAAGACAAAACAATCTCAGTTTTGCTGAATCACGATCCCGGTTCCTCGATGAACAGGGAGAGTGAGAACACACAACGCTGGCAACATGCACCCCGTCACAAAGAGGGCTCACCCTGCCCTCAGACCTTCCTGCTGAAGCAACGAAAATTCCCATACGTCCACATGCAAAGACATACTCAACCAGCTGGGACACCAGCAACTATCTCCAGGCCTGCGAATGCAGCTCCTGTCGTTGCAGGCTGCAGCTTTCCATAGGAATTACCACCGCCTCCTTCAAACATGCTTCAACTGCAGATACCTGCTTCCTGAGCAAGGTGCAGTCATTCCTCTGGAGCACCAGGAAACCACAGAATCACAGAATGGTTTGGGTTGGAAAGGACCTTTAAAGGTCACCCAGTCCGACCCCCCTACAGTGAGCAGGGACATCTCCCACTCGTTCAGGTTGCTCAGAGCCCTGTCCAACCCAACCTCAAATGTCTCCAACCATGAGGCATCGACCACCTCTCTGGGCAACCTGGGCCAGTGCCTCACCACCTGTAGTGCAAAGCATTTCTTCCTGACATCTGGTCTGAATCTCCCTTCCTTTAGTTTAAAACCATCATGCCTTGTCCTATCGCTACAGGCCCTACTAAAAAGTCTGTCCACATCTTTCTTATAAGTACTGAAAGGCCGCAGTGAGGTCTCCCCGGCACCTTCTCTTCTCCCAGCTCTCTCAGCCTCTCTCCGTAGCAGAGGTGTTCCAGCCCTCGGATCATTTTTGTGTTCCCCCTCCGGACCCGCTCTGACAGCTCCGTGTCTTTCCTGCACTGAGGACCCCTGAGCTGGGCACAGAGCTCCAGGGGGGTCTCTCCAGAGCAGAGCAGAATCCCCTCTCTCAACCTGCCAGCCATGCTGCTGGTGATGCAGCCCAGGAGACGGCTGGCTTGTTGGGCTGCCAGCACACATTGGCGGCTCAGGTCCAGCTTTTCATCCACCAAATTATCAAGGGAAGTTTTCCGCACTTTGTACCTACTTTAAACAGGACTCTCCCATTCTGCTCCTCAGCCTGTTTGCGAAGCCCATTCTGGCTCGGTATCCAAATCAAGCCAAAAATCAAAATTGTTAACGTTTGCTTCCTTCTACCTCCCAAGAAAGCTGAAACAAGAACAGAGGCAGGATGCACCAGTGCTGTGCAGCACATGGGACAGGCTCTCACATGTGACCCTCTCACTCCAACTCCCCCATGCAGAACCTGGCTGCAGGTGTTGGCTGTGGAAATCAAGTTGCAGGAGTTCACCAATGATAAAAATCAGGTGTGTGCACACTGCACATACAGAGAGCATGAGGAACTTCTCCTGGAAAAGAGACACTGCTCACCAGCACTTGATCGCTCAGGCAACTGTTTCTCACAAGCAGTCTGAGGCTCAGCAGGAAAAAACATTTACTTCTTCCTCACGGAGGCACTAGCCTGGCCACAGTCAGGTTGCAGAGCAACTGTCTGTGCCACTTGCATCAGAACTGGCCTCTAGCTGAATAAAGGACTTCTGCTGCCACTTTTGTAGGTGCTAATAAAAAGTCCTGGCTGGAGGGGACGCCCTCCTCTTTCACACACACTGGCAGGGTCTGCTCTGCCAGCCACCCAACGGTTGTAGCTTATAATACTAAACGTATGGAGGGAGGAAGAAACAAAATCCATCTGGTTTTGGGGTGGAATAAGAAGGGCAGCAGAAGCAAAAACAATGAAAGAATAGCGCTGAATGCCTTCCAGAGAAACTCCACTGGGAGAGCAGGCTCCGCTCCTTGGCATTCAGCCAAAAGGACCTCGCAGACACCAGGAAGACTCCCCCAGGCCCGCAGAATGTTGATTTAATTCCTGACTTGGGTTCTCACATCTGGCAGAGCACAGGATTAACAACAGGCAAGCTACATACTCTAGTCATTTGGCACCTACCTTCTCCTTGCGCTCATATCCACTGGCTCATCGTTAATGTTTTCCTTCCCTGGCCTCCCTGCAGTCCTGCCATCCCCATGGGGCCTAAGGCTCCCATTCAGCTTTTCTTCATAGACTTTCACACCATCCTGTTTCACCGGGAGCTCATGGGGCACCTCAATGCCCGAGAGGTCTTTCCTCTTCAGCAGTGCCAGCATCTTGAGGCGCTCCATCGCCTCATGTCCTTCCATTTTCAATCTCTTTGCCAGGACATCATCCCGATCATCTGCTTGGTCCAAGCTCCGTTTCAAGAGGTTCAGGCGCAGAGCATCTTCCGTCATTCTGTCCATCCTGCAGGACAGAGGTTGACACAAGGACACAATCAGTATCACAGCAAACAGAAATGGCTGCGGCAGACCCGGCTTAACTCCCCTGGGGCCAGCGGGGACCTCCAAACCCAGCCTCCCCCGTCGGGGAGCACCGACCTCCCACACGCCTGCATGTGGTGACCTGCCGGCAGCAGTGCTGCACGCTTTTAGTCCCGATCCTAAACCAGCCAGGCGGGGAGTTTCCCAAGCAAAAGGAACTGCATGGACCTGAAGGGTGAGAGCACCCCAAAACCCTTGAGAATGAGGGCACAATCCCTCGTTCGGCATTAAAATACTGCCGGCTGCGATTCGACAAGATTTACTAGAAAGGGGAGCCGGAAAACACTCGAGTCATCCAGGGACACGAGGGCAGCTTAGCTCCTTCTCGCACTACAGGTGCCCCGCCTTAGTTTTTGTAAGGCTTCATTCGCAGGCTTCGTGCCATGGACTTCTGTTTTTTGAGGGGACCCAAAGCATGGTTTGAGCCCCCTGCTATCAGTACGAATGCCACAGCATGCCAAGTTTGGTGGCAAGCTTCCAAAATACAGAAAATCTCCTACCATGTGGTTTTTCCTGCTCTTTCTACGTTCTCGGGCGAAGTTGCCCTGTTAGTCGGCAATGCGAGGACCTTCTCACTCAATCAATTCCTCTAGAGGAATGCAAGGCACCTTCTCACTCAAAGGTTGAAGGCACATGCAGGACCATCCCCACCCACGCTCCCTCTCCATCTTCCCCTGCCTCCCCTCCAGGTGCAGAAATGCCCCGTGGCAAACAGATGCAGTAAAAAGAGGAAGAAGCCGCAGAGCCCATCCCAAACCCATCTCTCTGCTCCCAGGCTGATAAGAAACTAGCTCCAAAAAAAAAAAGCCAAGGGAGCTCCACCTGAAAAAAGGAAAGACCAGCTTGGTGAGGTCTTTACCTACTGACATGCAGGCCAGGGATAGGAACGATGATAAACAAGTGGGGAATAAGTCAGAATTAAAACGTAGTTGTCTCAAGAACGCCAATAACTTTTTTTGCTCTGCACGCCAGCAGCTTGCAGGGGCTCGTTAATAAAGTCTACGTGCTGCAAGCTGAAAGATGAGGCCAAAGCGACCGAGTCTCAGGCACCTCTGCTCCTCCACGCTTGCTTCAGGTGGAGCTTCCTAAACTTGGTTCTAAGTCACTCACAAGATAAACCTTCGCCAAGCCAAATTTCTACCAGGAAAAAATGTTGTTCTGCCTCAGTTATAAATCCCCTATAATTACACATCTTCCAAAGTACAGCTGTCACACAAGTTCAACTACAGCATCAATATGGTTTCAAGGGTATAAACCATGCTAGAGAAACTTTACTCTTAAGAAGAGGGCTGCAGCCACGGCAGGCAGCAAGAAAACAAATGCACATCTGCAATGCAATAGAAAAAAAGTCCGACCAAGCCTCTGGCACAGCCCGATCTCGAAGAGGCTGCCACATCCAGGGTGAGCACCTTAGACTTCTTTCTACCTGACAGTCTAGTCTCTCTGCAGGAAAACACACGTCTACTGCAACCAAATATAGAAAGGCAAGCACGGGCAAGCCAAGGAAGACACATGAAATGCCGCTCTCCACCCCCATCCATAAGAAGTGACCCCAGGTTAAACTGAAGCTGTGAGTGGCGGTGGGTTATTTAAGACACCATGGGATAGTGAGAAGCCTCACTGCACCCAGCGCTGCGGTCTGGATCCGGCTGCTGGGAAAGCGCCGAGCTCAATTAACTCAGCCATGAAAGGGCCTCCACAGCTGCCTCCTCCACTTCATACTCTTGGGAGATGAAAGAAAGCGAGGAGGAGGAGGAGAGAGAAGTCCAGATACCTGGCAGACAAAGGCTGACGCACAGGGAGGGAGCACAGGCACTTTCTAACCTGCCACCGCTTCAGTGTTTGCTTGAGGATATGTTAAAAAAGCATCCCTAGATAGTGGTATCCGCCCCACGGTGCGGTCAAGTCATCCTGCAGGTTCCTTCCTACTGGGAAGCCACTTCGTCCGTATGAAACAAGCTCCACATTGATACATAAACTGAATATATTGCTTAAAAAAAACCCAAAACAACACACACCAAGCATAGGAGAGCTGGTGGCACCTTGACTGATAAGCAATCTGAAGCAATTTCACTGAATTACGTCTTGGTACTCAAAAACCTTGCGCTGCTTCACGCAAATGGATATTTCACGTCATGTGTTCTGACACCAAGACAAACGCAGCTGTAATATCGCTGGCAAGCAGAAAAAATAAAACAATACTGGAGCACACATAGGAGGTTCAGGCCTCCTGAGCACACAATGGTCATCTTCTGGCCTTCAGAAGGGTAGTGAGATGTACTTGCACAAGGAAAACCATCAGAACATTATAAAAATTTGCCTATTTTAAACAATATGAAAGGTGACATCTGCACCTCAAGGTGCCACATCCAGCAAACCTGGCACAGACAAAAAAAAGCAACATACCCAAAGGGAGAGCTGCTGGGCTCTGATGAGGTTTCAGATTGAGCCATACACCTTTACAGGCAGTTATTTAAGTAAGCTAAAGCACTGCCATGAAACGTGAGCGGAGTTGTGTGTTTCCTTTAAAGACCCATGGTAGCCGCTGTCCCTTTGAACTGCTACATGGGAAAAGAGAAAAAATTACCTGCTAGTAACTGCTGGTTTGGAGCTGGGCTGCCTCTGCACACCCGTGACCAGAAGGAAGCTGTAAAGCCCCGTCTGCAGGCACACAGGTGGCGAGGAGTGTTATTGCCACACTCCAGTCAGAGTCAGAGCATGAAACAAAGCCAGCAACAGAGGCACCGGCAGGATCTGTGCCAAGCAATGGAGTCGGCAGCAGCCAAGGTTCACCACCACTGAGACCACAAAGGAGAGACAGCGGCGGCACGAAAGGAAGAACAAATCTTTTGCTTGGCCTCTTTGCAAGACAGATGGTCTCCTTCTGTCTCCCCGTCCCTTCAGGAAGCCCAGAGACCTACCAGTCCCATCACAAAGTGGGTTTTTGGGTGTCCCTCACCTACGTGGACCCATCTTGCTCCACTGCAAGAGCAGTACCACGTCCCTGAGCATCACAGCATCCCTGTGATTTTCCATCTTTGCTGTCACCCGCTAGCACAGAGCTGGAGGACAAGCAGGAAACACCGTCTCGGGACACAGAAGAGGAACGCACTGGGTGGGAAATCAAGGTCTTGGCCGACAAACACCGAGGAAACAACACACCAGCCTCCAGGACTCGATGGCCACCAGTCAGTGGGATTTCAGCAGCATCATTCAGCACATGCACTTGCTGCAGGAGGAAAGGACTGAGCAGACCATGAATGAAACCCCTGCTTGCAGAGATGTGAGTAGATGGTATCTGAAGGGTTTCAAAATGCCCTCCCCTTTAACGTGAGTGGCTTCGGTACTAGAAACACATCAAAAGCACTGTTATCAGAAACAGGTACCACAACTATTTAATCCTTTCAAGAGGAAGCTTTCCAGGCTTGGTAAGGAGCACACGCTTTCAGCCAGATTCAATAAAAATTAAATTAGGCTTCGCATTCTTTATTGAATGGGGCCCTTCAGCATTAACACTCAGCTGCAAGAAGGGGGAAGGGGAGGGGAAAAACTGCAGCTTTACTGGGAGCCCTGGGAATTTCCAGAGCACCTCAACTGCAGAACTGGGCAAGCCAGGGGAGAGCACTCGACTTCAGCCAAAAAATAGCAGAAAAGAGCAGGAATTCTTGCAACCACGGGCTATTCAGTGAGTCTGAAGGTCAGACAGGAACTTCAGTACCAGTCCACTCTGTGTCACAGTAACCCAAATAGAGAGCGAAGATTAAACCTCTCTGGTTTGACTCGTGAACGAGGACCGGCTGTGGAGCATCTCCTCTTTATCAGCAATCTAGGATTATAAACTAAGCGAAAGCAGATTTTTCCTCCCCTCTGAATTTTAGCCACTTTTCAGAAGAAACCAACCTCATTAATCAGACAGTAATAGGACCATGTTAAATGGATACACACTGAGCAATGCCATCCAGCTGCACCAGACAATACAGGTGTGCTCAAGTGACACCTGAAGGACAGGAGCATGACGGCACATCTCCACCAACACGGCATCACAAACCAGATCATCCAGACTCGCCTCCCTCCAGCAAAACACTCCTGGAGATCTGGCACATCCCTGGAAGCAGGCTCTCCCTCTCACTTCCCTAAGGAACTTTATTTAAAAAAAAAAAATGTTTTTGAAACAAAATTCTCAAATGGTGGCAAAATCCCCCAGGGGAAAACAAGAGAGCTATAAAACATGCTTTGTTTCTGACTTGATACAGACTGTAATTATCTCCAGTTGCAGCTCTCTAGGTGAGAAAGCTTTCCTAAATAAAAAAAAAAAAAGCTGGTGTCAGTTTAGAGCCAACATTTAAGAGGCTCCCAGGGAAGAGGAGGCCAGAGGGAGAGAAGGGACACCCTGCTCAGCCCCGACGACACAGGGACGCAGGGCAGTCTGTGAGACGAAACGCAGCATCATCAGTGAGACCGTACCAGCCGATGTTGGAGGAAAAATGCCTTCTAGGAATCCCAGCAAAACTTCTGCAGCCGAGCCGAACAACAGGCAGCACCTAGCTGTGATGGAACCATCGCCCTTGGTCTCTACCAACGGTAATTCCCCAATATAATGGACAAGTCACGGTCGCTCGGTGTGCAGACACTCTTCCCAAAGACTTTGGATCCCCAAATCTGACACTCCAGGAGCTACTGGACATCGCCACCACCCAGGCAAGCTCCAAACCTCTTTCTCTACCCCAGCGCCAGCCAGTCCCCGCACCCCCTCCCAATTTATAAGTGCAAGAGCTCTCCTCTCCGCAGCCCCTCCAGTTGGAACCATGCATTTCCAGCGCCACTGGTTTACAGGCTCACCTTCATTTTTGGTTCACGTCCCCACGGGCACATTGTTTTGTGTGGAAACGCAAGAGTATCGCAGCCCGGTGCCCCTATGTGCCGATGCTGCCTTCAGCACAGTCAGGGGCAAGGCAGTCATTAGCTTCAGCATCATGCGCTCCTCCACACGTTCCTTTAGCTTTAGGCAGTTTTACTTCTCCGGTGCTCGAAAGACAGGTTTGCTGTTCCCAGACAAACAAAGCAGCCCAATTTTCCATTTATATTTGATACATCACCCACAAGGAAAAAAAAACAAACAACACAACTATTTTAAAAGCTGGAACAAGTGAGTTGGGCCAAAAAGATAAATATTATACTGGAGAAGCAAGTATATCTAGGGACTAGATATAGCCGGTTCTTAACACACAGCCTGTACAGATAAATATCCTTCTGAGATTTACCTGATGAATGTGGGACCAAGCAACCAAAATTTGGCAGCATCAGCATAAGTTAGTTTCAACTCAATTTTATTCAGGGAAGCCCCGGGAGGTTACAACCCCTTCCCTGTCTTTCTTCTAGGGCTCCTCCGTTGTGTTAATTCACACTTTTGTCTTCGACTCCTACACAACCAACCGCATCATCCAGCCGCTATTCCCAGCCTCAGACCCTCCAGAACTAATTGATGGTTTGCAATTAACAGGCTGACACACAGCAAAGCTGAAAGGCAACACAAGACAATGTGCCATCCTACCTGTCTAACCGAGAACCAGCAGTACCCAGAAGGAAAACTCTTACAAAAGAAACCAGCAGACTCTCAGCAAGATTCCCCTGGAGCCAAGAGGGAGGCTACAAATGCAGAAAAAAAACAGACAGAAATCCTCCGCTTTCTGCCTCTGGACACTATCCAGACCGAGAGGTGCAACCTACACTTCTTTCTCACAGGAGTCCAAGCGAGACGCCCGAGGTGAAGGCCATGACATCCAGAAGTCACGCCACCGATGCCAGAGGCTTCCTCCAGCTCCGTGCAGCATCAACCACACCAAGCGTGGATCAGCAGAGATGGGACACAGTCCAACACTCCATCCATGGCTGGGCAAGAGCAAAGTTTCCTCTTTTCCTCCACTCTGGACTCTGCATGAGGGATCTCTGATCCACCAGGAGGGATCTCTGATCCTCCTCCTCTCTGAACTAGCCAGGGCTAAAACTTTCTGCAGTGTGCTCCAAAATCCTCCTGGCAACCCTACTCCTGCCTTCCTGCAAAGCTGTTTATACTGGCCGCCGTCACAAGCATTTGAGGCAAGACAGACTCTACAACAGATCTCCTCTGACATTTCTTAAAAGGAAAATCTTCCCCCGGCCACGTGGTTCCAGTGACACAAGGTCTCCCCAGTCCCACTCCGCCCAGTAACAACCAGTTTCCTTACTCATCTCTGCTCCAGCAGCACAAGGAGTTACTACAAGCGGAGCTGCCGCACAGAGGCAGCTTGCAGCCCTGGAAGAGCTGAGGCAGCTACCTGGGTTCCTGCCTCTGAGGGAGCATGAAAGGAAAATAAAAGGACAAACCAGACCTGGTGCCTGCTCTGCTCCTTGCAAAGCTGCTTGTTTTCACGGAGGAGAAGGACAAGGACACACCGTGCACCACGGGCCGTGCAGCGCCTCCAGGTACCGGTGCCCAGAGCAAAGGGATGTGCTCTGTGTGCAGATCACATGTTTATTTCTGTTCTTGTTTCTTCACCAACCAGGTAAGACATCACCTTTATAACCCTGCCTGTACCTGCTGCTTAATGCAACACAACTTCAGGGTAACACCAGCTGCGATGAGCCAGCCCGGAGCAGCAGAGGAGGCAGTGCTGGCCCGGCAGGTCCTTCTTGGAAGATGAAGCACCAAAAGCAAATCTTTCAGCCCTTGCCTGGTTCAGGGCCCTGTCAGGACTCCCCAGCTCACAGCAGCTTGATAAAGCCTGCTGGGATGCTCAACACTCACAATAAGGATGAGACTGGTGGCAAGGAAGTCGCTCAGGGTAGTTCATCTCCAGGGATAGAATGCCAGGCGCCATTTGTGACAGCGTATTACTGACCCTGCTCCAGATTACAGCATGACCACACAATGGCCAGGCACTGCAGACTCCCAAAATTTTGCAGGAGCAATAGCACGCACATGCATATCTCCTGCACACAGGCTTATGGATGCATCTATAGGAGAGAAATCCTCCCCACGACAAGCAGGTCACTGAACCAGGGCCCTATGGAGGAAGGTGGGTGGCTGTATTAAAACAAAACTGGTCATGCTCAAATGAGGAATGGGATCATACAGTCCTTTGCAAAGGTTATCGGAAGAGTTTGGGTGGGGAGCAGCAGTGAAAGACAACTGCCAGCGCCATCCACCAAGACGCAAGAACCGAACACAGATAGACGGGCATCTGCAGCAGCTTCAGGAGACCAGAAGCATCCTAAACCTTTTGAGAAGGGCTATCTTCTAGAAAGATTAACTTCTACTCTTCCCAAGCACAGCATCAGTCCATCCGTGTGCACGGACCACTACAGCCTAACAATGCGCTGGCAGAAGAGAAGGATGCTTTTTATCCCAGCCTGAGAGGGAAGGAGAGACGTACAGAAATATCTCCAACACCGACATGGACTATGTGACACGGTCCAGGAGGGCACAGCATCTCCTGCATCCCAGATGGGCAAGAACAGTTTTCAATCACCATCGTCAACTAGGAGGACAACATCCTTCAGCCACCAAAACACAGCCAGTAACACCAATCACCGGTAAATTCCAACCAAGTATTTTTTATTCTTCCAAGCCATCCAAGCAGACCCTAAGCACCCAGGGAAGCTAATAGTCACAGAGCCACCTTTCCACCTCCTGAGTGTCAGACCCAGCCTAAATCCATGGCTGTGTTGCTTCCAGCTTCAACCTGGACTTCACACCAGATTTTGCCCCAGCACGAATAAGCCCCACTGGGACAAGAGATTCAGAAGCGACGTGGGTACCCCCCGCTCACCCCTTGAAATAAAACCCAAGGGGAAGTGGGCACCTTCACACACAATTCAGAAACATTTGGGGCTGCATTAGTTCAAAAAAGCGAACAGGCTGGATTACCAGAACAAATGCATTTAAAACACACAGGGTCGCACGGAAGGGACTTAGCAACTCAGGCACCTGCACCAGCATCCAGCATCCAAACTCCAATACCCCCACGTGATCCGTCACATTTGCAGGGATTGAACACCCGACCAGCGTGTCCATCCCTGTGCACCGTGGCCAGGTTAGAGCAAAGGCACTCCAAGCAGCTCTGCCACCATCTTGGTCCCTTGAAACAACAGGAACCGCGCTGTGCCGTAATTTATATATTAAAAACGATTATGTCAGTGGAATAAGAGCTGTTTAGAGCCCTGTTCTGCTGGGCTCAGGGAGCAGAAATGGTATTTACATGCGCTGAGGAGGCAAGGTCCAACTTACCTGAATGTACTCCACTCCCGCTGTTCAAAAGCCACTTTTGCACCCCTGAATCACACGATTCCCCTTGCACGCTTAAAAACACGCTGAGCCCATAGGCAAACCATGGGTTTCACAAGGTTTGGCTCCTCATCTGGAGCCCGCCAGCACCGTGGGATGAAATCGTGTGTCTAGGGCCTGCTGAGAGCCCAGCACATGCACCGCTCCGACGTCTTCGCTTCCATCTAGGCTGAATACAAACCAACATCTACGTCGTAAAATGCATTTCAACACAGCACACACAAAATGGCTGGCTCCCAAGATGAGCATTTCCATACAATACTATAAAAAGGATAATAACCTAAAAAGGTAATTATGACTTAACGGCTCGGCAGTCTGAAGAGAGATCTGCAAGAACACTGATGCAAAGTGAGAAAAAAAACACTGCACTATTGAATAAAAATGTGCTGCTGTTTGAATCCTGATGCGGATTGTAAGTTGTCAAGAAATGCTACGCTGGGCTCGGATTATTGTGTGAGCTGCAAAGAGAAATACTACGCTACAGCCCTGTGGAGGAATTTTTATGCAGGTAAGAAAGAAAATATGTAGGGCCTATCGCGGAGATTTTATCAAGAGCAGAACGTGCACAAGGCTTTAAAGAAACACACAGTCCTAAATACAGCCTTAACAAAGAGAAAATAGCTGACAGAGTCTTCAAAAAAATTCACTGAGTGTAAAAGGAGAGTCATTCATAAATTGGGGGGTTAAGCAAGGCTTCTCCCTGTCATTCAGATGCACGAGAAGGGAATTAAAAAATAAGACAAAGAAAATATTTTAGAAGACAAACCGTAAGGCTAGTTTTCGACAGGATCGGGGAGCTGTCTCTCAGTTGCAGCAGACTGTAAATTCTTACAGTCGTTTCGGCGCAAACTCGTTAAACAGTTCTGCTCTTTCCCCTTCCCATCCCCAGCTCCGAGCGATGGGAGACACCGGTCCCCCCCTCCAACAGCCCCGCTCCCCACCTGGCTTCCTTCACCTTTCCCCGACAAGCCCATTGAGAAAGCAAATTAATAAATGAACGGACAAAATATTTGGCTATGATTCTAAAAGTGCCGTGGTCAGTACAGACACATTGCAACTTCCAAATTGACTCCACCTCACTAGATAAAATGCCCATGGCTGCAGTGGGGGGGACTGCACAGCTTGTGAAACACAACCCTGGCCCCCCCCAAGACCCCAAATCACCGCTGTCCAGCTCGGAGCAGCCCTGGGTTTTGCAGCCCCAGGTCAAGTTTTTCACAGTACAAACCTAACAGCGGGGAACAGGCGGTGGGCAGAAAAAGCGCTTCTTTCCCTCTCCTATCTTCCCCTCCTAAGTCTGCATTTTTAGCAAAGTTAATTTATGAGGAGGAGGTGATCACGGTTGCTACATCCAGCACAACAGACCATACACCTTACCCCATAAAATAACTTTCAGGTTGTGGCAGATGGGGAGAGGGGAGAGTTAAAAAAAAGCTGCTTTTTCCACCTCAACGGGGGGGGAAGAAAATATAAAAACACTTCTCCTGCTTCACGGGAATTTGGCTGCACACTTTGGGGAAAGCCAGCCCTGCCAGCTGGAGAATGCTCCCCACCCTCGATGAACCGGTCAGTTAGAAAAAAATATATATAATAACAGTACTATTATTATTAAAGGAGAGGGGGGAAAGAGGCGCGTTCGCCTCCATCCTCCTCCACCTCTCCTCCCCATCCGTCAGGCTGAGCAAGCCAGGGATGACGCAGGCTTCCTTATATAATGCGCCGCGATTTCCTCGACTGCGGGCCCTGCCTTTGTGCGCGCCGCACGCTCCTGCGCGCTGGCGGCCAGCCACGCGCGCCCGTCAGCTGGCGGCCTCCGTGCACAGCGGGGCCGGGGCTGACATGAAAAGAGGAAAAAAAATAAGGAAAGAAAGAAAATAAAAGGGATGGGGGGGGACGGGGACACGCTGTTACATCAAACCATCAGCGCTACAGACAAAAGAAAAAAGAATTAGTAATTTTTTTTTTTTAATACCCCAAATCAGCCTTCCCTTGCAGCGGTAGTGCGGAGAGGGTCAGATTTAGTAATTCCAGCAGAATAGCGATGGTAGGAGCCTGGAGAGAGGTGGGGGTTTTTTTGGAGAGGGGGAAGGGGGAAGGGAACCGCTCCAACAGCAAATACAAGCAACAGTGCTAGTTTTCTCCTTAAAATATTCTGTAAAGACATTACATTTAGCTGCCAAACTCACGTTAAAAAAAAAAAAAAAAAAAAGAAAAAGCAGATCTGATAATCCATAAAGAGCCTTTTGTCTGTTTAAAAAAAAAAAAAAAAGGACAGTCTAAAGAATACTTACAGGTACAATATTCCTGCTGCCTCCTCTAGTTGTCAAGAAAATTAGGGAGAAAAGAAGGGGGGACAGGAGAGCCGGGGAGCGGGGACGGCAGAGCGGGAAGGGGGGAGAGGAGGGCGAGGAAGAGCCAAGCTTTTTTTACGAGAAGCCCTCTCGGAAGAGCATGGGCGGCCCCGCGTGCCATCCCCCTCCAGGGACCTGCAGAAACCCTGTCTCAAAACGGGCACTTCCCTGCCAATCATGCGCTGTACTGTTATATTAAACAAAAGAAAAGGGGGATGCTTACTTTTACCCATGATGCCTCGCGGGGCAGGGAAAAAGAGAAAAAAAAAAGAAAAAAAAAACCAGTTGCAGCCGGTTTGTAACCTCAGGACATGGAATTATCTCTTAATTTTTTTTTTTATTTTTTTTTTTAAGTGGGTTGTGGTATAAGAGTCAGTTGGCTGCCGCCCCCTCCCTCCCCCGGCCGCCAGCAGCCCCTGGCCCCCTGCCAAACTTTGTCTTCATTCATGAGAGCTCCTTTCCTCTGATGGTATTTTAACTGTTTCACTCCCGAAAATGACAGTCGGATCCCTTGACGCTCTACACGCCAAGCCAGCGCATGCAGGGCTTTGCTTCCTGCCCCCACCCCCAAAAAAATAATAAAAAATACCCTGCACCCCAAGGTAGGTGTCAAAGCACCCTCTCCATTGCCTGGCTCACGGCACGCTGGTCCCAGCGAAGATGCGAGGGATGCCGGCGAAGCTGACAGCGGTGTGAGGGTGGACTGGCAGCATGGGGAACAGCATCCCTGCTCGCTGGAGGAGGGCATCTCCGCTCCCTTGGGACAGCAGAGCCTGGTCTGGAGCTCCAACTGGACCAGCCATGGACACCTGGTTTCAAACACCCGGATGGTTTCGAAGATGCTCGCTGGGGGTTTGGCAACTCATCTTCCCTCCTTTGCTGGAGAGGAAGGATCTAGCAGGATTTTGGCTGGTGGCAAGGGCATCATAGCACCTGAGATCGGACTCCAGCAGAGAGCGGTTCTACCAAACCTCAGGCTGAGCTGTTTTACCCAAATTTCAGAGATGACTGATTGCCTCAGCTTCCCACCTTGCAGTACCAGCACCGGTCCCTACAGTGAAGAAAAGGATGCCCTGAAGTCTAGAGGTGGAACCAAGCAGGTAAAGATGAAATGTGGGAGGACTCAGCAGTAAGGATGATGGTGACAAGTTTAAGGCCTCGTTAAGGAATTAACGTGCATTTTGAGTGTCCACCACACCAAGCTGCTCCCCCAAAAGCAACGAGGATAGAAATGATTCACGTTCGTCCTAGTCCAGCTCCACTGAGCCCATCAGCTTTTTATAAAACCAGAATTATTGAATTTGGTTTCTTTATGCTGAAAGCAGAAATAAAACCAACATTCCCCTGTCTTTGCAAGCCAGAATGGAGAACCTGAGAGACGAAGAGCCTGAAGTGAAAGTGAAGCAAAGCTGGGCTACTAATGCTTACCCCACTACCCAAATGTCCACCAATACATGTCCAGAAATTGGTTAAAAGGCTTGGAACAGATGTTTTTTTGAATGACCATATCCTTTTTGCAAGGTACGTCCCATACATTTCACTATTTAAAGTTCCTATCCAAAGGGAAAGACCTAGGGGTCACCCAGCTCCCCAGACTACATCCTTTATTAGGACTGGTCTGGTCTAAACCCCCTCCATTAACAAGTCGGTTCAAGTATTTTCCAGAGCTGGTGAACCAAGAAATGACTTCAAAACCCAGCACAAACCCAGCTTTGCCAAACACAGAACAGGAATTGGTGTCTCAAAAGTGCAGATGAAAATGGTTGGGGTGACCAGGTGGCTGAAATAACTAATAAAATGGGAACCTTCCATTTTGGGTTGCAAATCACAAAATGGTGCCAATCAAAGGTTAACAAGAGCACTAGTGTCAATTTGGAGAGACTCCTTGCACATAATTAATATTAGTACTACACTTAATTTATTTGTGGAGCAAGCAGAAGTGACCGACTTACAATTCACATCTTTGTCAAGATAGCACACACAGGTTTCACTGGTTTTACACACTGAAAGTGTCATCAAAGCATCTTCTAAAAATAAAGCTACTACACAGCGCACAAATAACCATGTAATCTATAATACCCAGTAACTATCATGTATTAGTCAACCTATGGGCTGCAGAGAATCTGGTAATTAAGCAGAGTTTCAATGCCACTCCAAGCACCGGTACTACTAGAGTTTGCCTTTATTAGATAAAATGGAACAATTTCATTTACAAAGGGGGAAATAACTAATTAGGCTTTAATTACATGGTAGTTACCATAAGATTTATAAACTAATGAGGTGATGGTTTGGGCCCCAATAAGATTTATTTCCAGGCTGCGTCCACCAAAAATGTGCACATCAAGTGGCAGGTCACGAGAAAACGGAGAAGAGAAGCACAGGATAAGAAATTGCTATTTTTTGAGAAAGCCCAAGTGCATTACAGCTGAGAAGTCTTCAGAAATCCTGGGGTTCTGCTTGAAGAAATTATGTGTTTGGGGTCTCTGGGGGAAAAAGAAGGTATTACATTAGGAAACCTCTCTCCCATATGGCATGAAGAAGCCCCCAGCCTCCAACATGCCGCGGTTGGTGGTGATGACTGGTGGGTATGGGCCCTCCGCACAGAGATGGGCAAGTGTGGCTTCTCCCAGGGAGCAAATACTCATCTTTCATGGTATTTGTTCAATCCTGGGAAAAAAAAACTAGATGGTGATACCTGGGAAATGCTTCTCAAGCCCAGCTGGAGCTGGAGGCAGCCATCTCACCAACATCCCAGCACCAGTATTCCTTTATCTCCGCAGACTACCGTTATCTTTAATGTAATGCTGCTTGTGTTCGATTACAGACAAAGTTGACCCTCTCTTCATTTAAAACCCAGAATTGAGATGTTTTTGCTGACTCTCTCTCAACACTCATGCCTAAGCAACATGTCCTTTGCTGCGGGTCTTTGCAGCTGAAATTCAGTTCCCTGATACTGGGTCCACCCAGTATGATACTCAGTGCAGCCCCAGCCCATACACTGGTATTCACTGGTATGCACTGGTATTCACCTCTCCAGGCACCACAGGGAGACTCTGCCCAGCCTTGCAGTTTCCAATCTCTTCACCATGTCATGGAGAAACATAACTGGTATCAAGGAGGAGATTGCACTACCTCAAATGGTTCCCTCTAGGGAAATCTCCTTCCTACACTTCTTTATCTCACCTTGACGACTTCAGCCCACCATGGCAAAAAGTTTCTTCAGCACTTTGCTTTGTCTTCAGGCATTTCCATTCTCTGATTTTTTTTAGGACCGTTTCACGCTTTTTCCATACTTGCCATCTTCCTCCAGACCTTTCATCCTTGCCTTAAGGCGTGCAGAGATTCAGCAGAGATTAAACTGCTTCCAACAAATTAGGGGTGGCTGAAGATGCCTTACATCTCTCCTCCTGCCCTGTCCTTTATCCCACTGTTGCAAGGCTTCTGAGATATCTTTATGGCCAGGATGGGGAAAGGTATTGGTAAAACATCACTGGACTGTTCATTTAATTGAATTTTAGGGTCCTTATGAAAGGACCCATCCTCTGGGTGCTTCTATTTCCAGTATGAAAAGGCCTTTGACAAAGTCTGCAAAAGTGCTAACAATAGCTGCTTTTATGCAGCTCTGTTTCCCGAACCCAATTCATTATCTGCAGGTGATCCATTGCTGAGAAATCTCTCCCCATTCCCATCAGCTCTGCTGGGTGATTAGCCCAGAAGTCCCCATCTTCTCTTCATTTACACTTTTACAGCAATTCTTACATGTAATACACAAAGGACAGGTGGCAAGGGTCTCTAGGCCAGCAAACCTTCAAGCTTTCCCAGGTAACTAATCAGGAAGGTAAGAAAGAGGCAGCCAACCAGGAAAGTAGGATACAATTGCCTTGAGTTAATTTATTGGGACGAAGTATTTGGAAAGTTTGAATTATAAAGTCACTTGTTAAAGGACTAATGTAGTGTGGTACTCAAGTAATGGCAGGGTGAGATTTAGCCTATGATCTGACCACTGCACACCAGTCCAGGAAACAACGACAGTGCCACTACCCCAAAATAAGCAGTAAAATTGGGTAATGCTCCTGACACCAGGGACAAGTGATGAATCCATCGCATTGAACCACACAGGAGAAGGGTGTAAGAGATGAAGAGCAGAGGGTGGGTTTAAAGTTACAGGCTGGTAATGAGGTTAAGCCCAGAAGACTCCCAACATCCAGTGTGAAGATGGCAGGAAGGCTGATTTCATACACAAACCTGTTACATGAAGTTATGACAAGATGAAAGCCCACGATCCAAAGAGTGGTAAACATCATGATAGTCATTGGGGAGGAGAAACAGATTGAATTACAACACTTCTACTGAATTTTCAATTCAATCATAACTAAACATCCAATGACAGACAGTTGCTGGTGGTGTAAATATAAGAATACTAACAAAGTCAGCAATAACATCGCTGTAGCACTAAAGGATGGGGACACTTGCGGCATCGCTCCTCAGTGTTGCATAAAGCCTGCGTTGAATATCCAGACGAGACTCCACAAGGAACCAAAGGACTAAAAAGCTGATCAGAATACAGACTTGCATCTGTGCTGCTGGTATTTCAAATCAACACATCTAAGAACAATAAATCTCTCCTAATCATTTTTCTGGGAAAAAAACAAACAAACAAACAAACAACCCGGTCCTCTGGACTGTTACTGCTCTTCATTGTGCCAGGGCACACCAGAGAGTCTCCAACACAGCAGGACCCAACCGGGACAGCTTTCTGCAGCAAACCAAGTGATGGGAATACGGTGGGTTTCACCAGGACTCATCTCTTCCCTTGCTGCTTATTCCCCACCTGCACTGTCCTTCGGTTATACATCTGTCATTCGAGCTGCCTCTTCTCCAAAACAGAGGGTTCCTGGATCAAAACCCCTCCTCTTCATGTTTTTTGGACTTTCTTTCCTTCCTTCTCATTAGCTAATAGCAAGCAGATGATCGTCATCATCATAATACAGCTTCAGACTAACAAGTACTTTGAAAAATACTTTGGTAAAACTGGAGGACAATTACATGAGGAAAGGAATGATTTTTTTTTTTTAATTTGCCATTCAATACCACTTCAAAGCTGGCTAACCTCAAGGCAAAGGAACTGGTTAACAAGGTTTCACCAGCAAACTCACATGAAGCAGAACAACATTCACCAGGAAAAGACCACCAGGACTGCCTCAGCATAATCCACAGTTATTTCATTTTCTATGGGCTAGTCCCCACCGGCATAACCCCACTACCTAAGTTCAGTCCAGGTCTGGGATTAACTCCTCTGAAACGGATCAATTCTCTCTAAAATGCAGCAGAACCAAGGCTCAGATCTGTCCTTTGACTGCTATCCTTTGAATTTTGCAGTACAGTGCCAAGGTTAGCTCCCCTCACTCACTTTTAATGGCAATTTTAACAGACAGGTCACCATCCATGACACCACCAACTAGCTGCAATGTGATATTTTCATCACAGTGCTATCCCACCGGAAAGTGAATGGACAGCAGTCCTATTTCTATCCTCACCACAAAGCGTGGGAAGCTAACCATGTCCAGCAGCTGCCTGCTTCCCAGTCCAGTTGTTTTCAGCGCTGAAACGTAAAACTAGCGAGCAGCACTTTGGGTCCACGTATTTCGGAGCAGCAGACTAAATGAGAGCAAAGCAAGTACAATTAGCATGAAAATGCCAGGGTGAGAGCAAAACAACAAAAAATTCCATGCAGGGAAGAGAAAGCAAGGAGCCCGGGGGGTGCTGGTGGTCCAACTAAACTCCATTTGCAAGCCATCAAGAAAATGGGCTCACCGGCACACCGACAGGAACACCCAAAACTGCCATATGGTGCCCAGCAATTTATTAAGACATCCTTGGTGGCTTGCAGCAAGCTTCCTGACCCATCATTCCCTCAATTTATCCAAATCTCAGCAAAACACACTGACTAAATACAGCTGAACCCAGAAGAGAGGTTATTTGAAAACGGTATTGCTGAACAAATTCAGGATCTGATCTTCCATTAAAGCCATTCCTTTAAAACCAAGTCTATTAACATCTTTATTTCAGCAGACACATGTGTTGTTCCAGGGCTACTGAACACGCAGCGTTAGGTTAAACCAGCGCCTCCGAATCGAGAGCAGAGGCTCCAACCACAGACACCAAAGCGCCGCTTTTCTCCACACTGCCGCTGGTTATTTGAAATTGTTGCAGGGACTAAAACAATAAGCTATTGAAATGCCAAATCGGACTCACACTGCACTAGTAGGTATTTAAAACTGTCAGGTCTCCAAGAATTAATCAGAATCAGGGACTTCAATAAGAAGCAAGTTAAGGAGTGATTCATAGAAGGGAAAATGCATTAGGTTTGGACTTATTCAACAACAAGGGACTATTACCAAGCAACCATTTTGAAACTCTCTGAAAGTCTGCATCTACCTGATTTCCTTTCACTCAAAATTCCCTTTTAAAAACCAAAAACCTAAAGAGCAGCATCTCTTGACTGGTGACAAAGGTAAGCCAGACTGTGCAGGGCGTTAATAGATGTGCTTGCGGAGCAGGTAGCTTCATTCCAGATATGGAAACAGTATCTCCACCTGCACAGGCTACACCCCGCACATCAGCCACCCACTCCGGGTAATCGCTACAAACCACTATCTAAAGGGTGGATTTAAACTGGGGGCAAACTGGGAACAGCTCAGCTGATGCCCAGATTTCCAGCTACTCCCCAGTACAAGCCCTGATGCAGACCTTCACTCAGCCACCTAATCAAGACAGCAATCCAACTTTAACAAATACTTTACAGCATAAATCTTAAAATTCCCTATGATTACATAGCAAGTCACACAGCACAAAGGACAAGTAGTTTTTCCATTCAGTATCTCAGTCCCTCACTGAACGCGGGTAGTGCTGGAGTGCAGACAGAGAGACTACACCTGTAGATGTTTGTAAAGATGCTGCAGAGTTTCATTAACTTTACACAGTTTGTTTCTGAATACATGCGTACAGCTCTCAGCAACTGACTGGGAAAACAAAACTTTATATATATATATATATAAGAACCATTTTTAAAGGGCAAAGTGTTTAAATTTAAAACTCCAGATGACAAAAAAAAATCCCAAAACATTATGACTGGCAAAGCATATGGGGCCATTGAGACAATGTCCTGCCCCCTCCCTCCCTCAGCAGTAAGGAGTTTCAGCTCATTTGTCTTTTCAGGGACTAAGTTAATTTTATTCTACTCAAACAGTGACTCTGCTGCAGACAAAAGGAAAAATGAAGACCCACTGCAGCGAAACAAGTTTTATAATTCATTAAAGTGAATTATCTTTCTTCTCCTACAAACTGCGTTAGGCAATCGGGAAAAGAAAAAAATAAAAAAAAGACAAGCAAACTGTTAAACCCAGAACTCGTCAGCAACAAAAACCTCATCAGCAGGAGGATTTCAGGTCATCCATCTCCCTTCACATTTCCCCTGCTCCTCAAAAGGACGATGCCATACCAGGGTGCAGAGCGAGATCTCACATGTTTGCTTTGCAAGACTTTGTGCTGGGATGTCAATGAGAAAGTTCCTTGCATGGACCAGAGGAGACGGGGGAGCCACAGCTGACTTACACCCCAAAGCACCTCACCAGGCCAAACATTTTTTGGGGAAAAGAGTTAGATTTTGTCTCTGACGAAAGGCATGTCAGGAGGACACATCCTCCTTCCTTGCCGGGAGCTTGAAGAAACACACTTTCATCTGTTTCCTTGCTGGTAGGGATGTGACCAAAAGATATTCAGGCTCAGCAGAAGAAGGATAAAAAGCCTGATCCCAACACATGAGCTCACCAAGAGGGCAGGGAGAGGTCCAGCCTCTTTCCTCTGAAATCCCGTTTCTGTAGCTTGCTTCTTGGGACCCCCTCTGCTTTGGGAAGAGGAGGGATGTGCCTGTCTGCTCCCCAGGGGAACCCCAGCCATCTGGGATCGCAATTTCAGGCCCGGAAAGATTTGGACAGGGAAAGGCAATGCTTCAAGATACCACATGCAGAAGGCTTTCTAGTCCCTCCAAATATTTACGCAGGTTTGGTGATAAAGATCCTGTTTCTAGCTCCCCCATACCAAACCAGAGCATTAACCGGAATGAAAGTATTTAAACGTTTTGTCTTCATGTATCGAAGCACATAGCTGCTCTGCTCCCAGGTATGGATGGGGCATAACCCAATACTGCAGGTCCAGGAGATGGAAAACAGGCAGTAAGTAAGCAGCACTGTCCTCTTCCCGAGATGGCAGATGGATTTTGGTTAAGCCTAATCCCAAAGAAACAGGATTCTTGCATTCGTTTTCTGAGAAAATGAGGCCTAAATCCAGGATACTCTGGAAAAATACGCTTATTGGCTTCAGGCAGTTTGAGCTTATGGTCACTACAATTTGCCCCAGAAGCCCAAGTCCAGCAGCACTGGGGTGCAGAGTAGTAGCATCGCTACCACCAACCCTTTAGGATCCAAAACTAGGTGTTTTAAGGCATTTTTAACTCTTCCATTGAACCAAAAGCCACACAGTCACAAGTTGTTTTATTATTAGCACCGTCTGGCCCCTGCACAGTCATACGGAGCTGCTATTTCGACGCAGGAGCCCAAAAGGCATCAGCACACAGCACCAGCAGTCGGCACGCTGGGAGAGCGCATGCACCAGCCACCCCACCGACAGCACCGCGCATTTGCATATTCAACAAACAGCAAGGTTTGCCTTTAAAAGACCAGGCATGAAAAATTTACACAGGAAAAGAACCACTACGAGAACGCCAACTGCTGCAATGAAAACCAATAAACAGGAGGAAATGCGCAGCTCAGGGCAGATCCTCCAGCACCTCCGAGCACAACAGGACACCTTTCCTCCTTCCTCGTCACTCCGCAGGACCAGAAGAGACACAGCTCATTTCAGCCCGAACCGAGAATTTCTCTGGCTTTTGCTTTCCATCCCAACCTTAATGGTCTTTTAAATGCCTCTCTCTCCCCTCTCACAACCCTTTCGATCATCCGGCAGGATGCTCCTCCAACCTTGAGGAACCATGCAGGGCTTGTAAGCGAGGACTGCCTCCAATCTATCATCAGGACTCTGAAATCAGACAGTTTCAGGGCTCGGCCCCCAGATACGCACTCAAACCTGAGCAGCGGCACCCTCCATCCAGTGAAGGCCTGTTAGGCCATCCCAGCACGTGCATGGCTCCACCGGAGTTGGCACCACCTATCCGGAAATACCTGCTGCTGCCACGAAGCCAAAAGACTTTGATTAGGGATGAAAGAAAATGGATGCGACTTCACAGGACCAATGTACAAGGGTCATGTCGAGGCTCTGTGGAAAAAAAGCCCCCGAGGCTCTTTATGGACTCCTCCGCACCGATCTTCAGTCTAATTTTAGAGAGGAGGCTTGGAAGCGCCTCTCCTCACACCCTCCAAATTCCAAATGCTGGTCCTGGTCTTCAGAAGGATTTCAGGCATATTCTGGATACCGTTATCACAAATAACCAGATAATATTCTGCATCCAAAAGGCAGAGTTGCAAAACTAATTGCGATCCGAAGTTTAGCATTATCCCCCTTTCCTCAATACATCTTAAATAACCCCATCTTTGCAAGGGCTGAGAGCAAGCAATTAGAAGCGATATGCTGCATTTACATGAAAATCATGGAGAATAAAAAAAAAAAAAAAGAATAAATCCCAGCACTGTAGCCTCTTCCCCAACCCACTTCCCATGGATGTGGATGAGCTTTCTGAGGTCTGTGCATGCAACAAGGCACTTGACAAACCTAAAAACATCTGACCCAAGATAATCACCCACTCTGGTTTTGCACAAGACAAGACCATAAGGCGACAGGAGGGAACTAGTTAGTCACAACAAGGAAGCCTCTGTACCTTAGGGCAGTATTATCAGCAAACGGGCCAGAGCTCTACTTGAAAACATGGCTTTGTTTTGTTAGAAGTAGCACCTACAGTTGTTAAAACAAAGGGAGGGAGAACCTCGCTCTTGTATTCATTACACAGAGCTCATTGCCCCAGTTACCTGGGTCACACTGAGGAAAAACAACAGCAGCGACAAAAAAAACCTTGAAACTACTTCAGTTTTCCTTGATTCCATGAAAAAAAAATCCTAATGGCATTCTTTAAGATTTTGGGCATCTGAAGATGAGAAAGCAAAGGGCAAGGAACTCCTCCAAGGAAATACATACACGAAAAAGCTGCGCAGCTCAAGGGCAGGACCTTAGATGCCCAAACAACCCCCCCCCCGTGCCTGGGGGTCCCCAGATCCCAGCTCCCCTCCCCAGCCTGAGGCGGTTTCTCTCTGTAGCCCCACTGATGCCAAGCCATGTCCATCGCCGGATCCAGGCACCACCACGATGCCAGGACCACTTCCATCCTCTGCCCAATTAACCCGGGAGATAACCCTGATTCCTCTCCAAATCAGGTTTGGTTCATGAACCCAGCAGTGTCCAAAGGCCGGGTTCCAGTTTAGCTGGAGGTCCGGGAAAGAGCAGGAAAGCTTACGACACTGTGCTCAGCTGGTGATCCTCAGGGAAGGCGGAAAGCCCCATCAGCCTCAACGGCTCCATAGACACCTGGAAAGCACCAGGACAACCACCAGGTATGTAGCTCCAATTTAAGGTTAGCTAAACTTTATGTCCATTCATTTCCAGCTTCAACAAAAAAAGCAGGAAAACAAGAAGCACTGCACATCCACAGGCATCCCTCCAGCCACAAAGCTTTGTTGTCCATCCCAACCGCACTGTGAGAGCACAGGCAAGCTGGGCTGTCCGAGCCCCTGAAAGCTAGACCCTGCCCATCACACCAGGCACATTGATGTATTCATCAAAGTCCCAACTTAAGAGTAATGCTCTTTTCAGGAAAAAAAATAATTAAAAAAAATAATCTCTTTTTCAAACGACACAGATAAGCATTTCAACTCCAGCTCTCACAGTAAGTATGTGCCACAGCAAAACCAGCCTCTCCCCAGGCAGACAGTCCACTGGGACACGTGCGAGCACAGCTCCTCACTTTTCCACCGCTTTCCACAGAAACCTCCTGAAGAAAGCACAGGCGAGACGGAGAACATTTGTGATTTTTTTTTTTTAAATAGCCAAATTACCTGAAATACTAAAACCGATCAAGATAAATGACTTGAAGTCTATCCATAAGAGCGAAGGAGAGAAACACAGGCTCATCACAACATCTCACTTCCCAGGCCCCGTCGCTTGGTGCATCGCCCCAAGATGCTGCAAACTAAGTTATGGAGCAGTGATATATCATCCTACGTGTTTAAAAAACACCTGCAAAATAACCTACACACAACAAAAAAAGTCACAGCAAATGAAACCCCAGCCATCTGTAACAGGCTCCTCTGAACCACCTCGAGATTAAAGAGCAGAAATCCACGAGTCTCTGGGCAAAACCCAAAAACATGGCTTTCCATGGAGGGATTGCTCATGGCACTGAGAAGCTACGGAAGCAAATGGATCCCCAAACCGTGTCCGCACTCGACCTGCCCGCGCAGAAGCACCAGCGAGGTCTCAGCACAGCAGCCCTGAGTAAAACTAAGTTTCTTCTCCATCTTCCAGTGGTCGATCCAACGCTATAAAATTGCAGCGGCATGTGGCACGGCCTGATAGGTTGAATTTCTGCATGCGAGGTGGATAGCTTTACAGAGGGATTAGATTTATGGCCAATCTCTGGGTTTTTTGTGTGTGGTTTTTTTTTTTTTTTTTTAAAAACAGAAACATTTTGCTGTTGTGCCTCAGCATTAACATAATGCAGAGCCATGCGTTCGGTGCTTGCACACCAGCAGCTTTAAAGACCACCCAAACCAAATGCCCCTTTAAAAAATAAAAGTCACTCTCCACGGGGTAATACATTGGGTTGTAAAAAAAACCAAAACCGGTATTTCCCACCCCCCCCCCCAATCCCTAGTTCTTGTTATTGCCAAAATGTTTTAAAAATGATCAAGTCTTACAACCAAGAAGTGCAACAGGACTCCTTCTGAGCCGGGATGAGCAGGGCTGCTTGCCGGACAAAGGCTCCCCCCTGGCTGGCTCCCAAAAAGGGGGAGTTATCCCATGTGCAGGGGCCGCAGCTCCCTACTCCCCCCACACCCCACAAGACCAGGGTCCGGTGAGCGGTTTGTTGTTGGGTGGGGAAGAACAAAGCACAAAGAATTATCAATTAGCAGGGAAATAATTTTTTTAAAAAACACAGGTTCCGCGATTTTTTTTCCTGAAATGCTGAAGGGTCTAGCAAGCGATGAAAGCAGCTCGGTGAATGAATCCGGGAAGCTCCTCTCATTTAAACCCCCCTGCATCTTGCGAGTAGTTGATCACGAGCCCCGCGCCGCTCCCTCAGAAGAAAACATTGGCAGAAAAGAGACTTTCAAGAGCATCTTAAGTTTAATTAACTCTGCCAAGTAGATATTTCTGCTCTCCCCCTTCCAGAAATATTTGAAAGGAGGCAGCAAAACCCCTCCCCCCCTCGCTGTGTCAGAGCAGCCAGGAGCACAGCAGGGACCGGGATACTCCAAGTGGAGCCGGGTGCCATGACTGGCGGGAGCCCGTTAGCCGTCAGAAGAGGAAGCCAGGCCACTCTCGGCACAGGCAAACCGCAGCGCTGCAAAGATGGATGCTCCCTGTCAGCTGCACGTCACATTTGGTTTCACGCAGCCT
Organism: Leptodon cayanensis; assembly: GCA_027564655.1. Lineage (NCBI taxonomy): Eukaryota > Metazoa > Chordata > Aves > Accipitriformes > Accipitridae > Leptodon > Leptodon cayanensis. Next base: position 11,326,461 of record JANXJC010000091.1, on the reverse strand, counting down.
CGTGATCAGGAAAAGCGCCAAAGCGAAGGTTGCACCTCACACTGAAGATCTTAACGGCTCAGAAATCAGGTCACCATCCCCCGAGACGGGTCTTTTTGGCCATTTCCCACCACCACCAGGTGATCAGCAGCTCCAATGCGCCCAGGAGAACCAAGAATGCAACAAATTCCAGGCATGCTCCTAAATCACGGCGAGGCAGGGGGATCCCTACAGACACCGTCCAAGGGGACGCGAACCCCATTACGGATAAGGTGCAAACGCAGTGAAGGCATCATTTCATCCCGGCTGCACTGGGCCCCAGTGGCACCCCGGCTCGACGGCTGCATCAAGCTCCCCCGGCGCCCACGTGAGATGAAATTGCATTTGCCCTCAGTGATGGGAGCATCACGGGCCATTTAAAATCCAGTGATGTGCCAGAGCAGAGCACCAGCATTTCAGGAGGGGGGTGGGGAGGTCTCCCTGCACACCTCAACAGCTCAAACGCAGCTGGCTCTCGGCTCCCCAGTGAGAAGGCATGCAATCCTCTGCCGGTAGCCAACCACGCACAATCCTTAAAAACCACCGTCCTCTTGAACCGCTTGTTGTTGCAATCCTTCCCCAACCCCCACTGAAGAACACCAAGAAATAAGAGTCAAAACCTCCCACACCTTCTTCCAGAAGGACGCCGTTCCCCACGGGCTCGTACCCCCCCCTTCCTCCTCCAGCCTGTCAACAGCAGAGGCAGGCTCAAAGTAAAAAAAAAAGGGGAAAAAAAAAAAATCCCTTTTCAGGGGGTGATTTCAGCAAACAGAAGGCGAGGAAGGCAAGGCAGCTAAAGCGAATCGATACGATCGCATCCATATGCTGTCGCTCTTCCTCCTTGCTTTCAGCTACCCTCCGCTTACCCAAACCACCTCCTCCTCCTCTTCCTGGCAAAGCACCCCCCGCCATCAGAGAGACCCTTCTTTCTAGGTGTGGAGGGGAAGGGAGAGCATTTTTAAACACCTAAAACACTCTTATTTTGGGAAATTGAGCAAAGGGGAGAGGAACCATGCTGCCCAGCTTCCCAAACATTGAGTGAGGAAGGGCCTGTGCCTGCCCAGAAGCGGCATTTTCATCCTCCCCCACCCCAATCCCCACAGCAAAAGGAGAAGGGGTGCGGACAGGGCTGCCTGTGCTGCCCACAGGGAAGGAGTAGGCAGTCGCTGGACTCTCTTGATCCATATTAAAGGCGAGATGTGAAAGTTTTCCTGGCTGCCCCTCTCCCGGTTTTGATGTGGGGAAGCAGCATCGGGAAAAGGAGGGGTGGAGTGAAGAAAGGAGGCAGAATCCTGCAGGGCAGAAAACCTGGTTTCCCAACCGGCAGCAGAACGAGACAGGGACAGTCAATCACTCATTCCCATCACCTCCCTAACGAGGGAAGAGGGAAACGCTGTGATGGCAATGCAGAAGGAAACGGGAATTGCAGAAGGAAACACGGCAGAAGAAGAGGGAACAAAGGGGGTGTCCCTTCTGGGTGACAGGGGGAGCAGCCAGCCCCAAGCCCCCCCATCACGGAGGGCTGCTCCATCGCAGCATTACTCCTCACGAAGCAGTGGTACCCAGCCCCATCGTCGAGGATGCTGGGGGGGATGGTCGTGGTGGGTGGGTACACGGACCCCGCTCCCCCCAAACCCTCCAGGTGCACAGAAGAGGCAGCTGCTCCCACCCCGCTCTGTCGCCTGTGGTTAGAGGGAGGCGGCCGCCCGCTCCCCGCTCTCCCTTGCCCCAGGGACCTCCCCCACACACACCAGGCCCGGAGCCAGGCAGCGCCCGCACCCCGCTTCCCCACCGCCCCCGGCCCAGATGGTTCCCAGCCGGGCAGGGACCGGTGTGTGTCCCCCAGCCCGGGAGGAAGAGCCAACACCCCGTTTTTACCACGGGGTATCCCCGCCCCCAGCCCTCCTCGCCCATTCCCGAGGGCTGGGCCAGCCCCTGCCAGCCCC
>JANXJC010000091.1:11300741-11313109 GCA_027564655.1 Leptodon cayanensis | reverse complement strand
AACCCCCCCTGTGCCCCCCAAATCGCCCCGGGGAGGCCTGGGGTCTCCCCCCAACCTCACCGAGGTGTGTGCGTGTGCCCCCCCGCCATGAAATCGGCCACATGCCATCACAGGGCCCCCCCCCCCATGAAATCAGCCACATGCCATCACAGGGGGCATTTAATTAACATATAATATATTTTAAAAAATAATAATAATAAATCACTCTGGCTCCCTCCCGGGCAGGGGGGGAAACACGGGTCCTGGGGTCCCAGGTCCCCCCGCCCGTGGACGGGGCCCCCACACTCCCACGGGGGTCGGGGGAAGGGTTGCAGGGGCAAAGTTACAAGTGCTTTCTACACATCCCGTGGGGTCCCCGGCCGCTGGGTAACGTGTGGGGGGGGCTGGGGGTACATACGGGGCACAGCTGAGGAGGGGGGAGTGGGATTTCTCCTTAAACATGATGATTAGCCAGGAAAAAATAAAATAAAAACAGAAGCAGCCCCCCTACACACACATTCCCCCCCCGGGGGTCTCTACCTATGGGGTTACGTACAGCTTCCCCCCCCAGGGGGACGGGAGCCCCCTCCCCACCGGGGTTTGGGGGGGGGGGCAAAGAGCGCCTGGCTCACGCCCCCCCCCCTCCCCTTCCCACCGGCTCTGGCGTCCCCTGGCCCCATTCTCCGGGGAGGGAGCCAGCGGTGGCCCCACCGTTTTAGCGGAAGAAAAAGTGAAAAAGGGGAGAGGGGAGGAGAGAAACTGGGGAGGGGTGCGGATGAGGGGGGCAGAGGCGGGTGGCGTGCTGGCAGAGCCTCCGGCCCCTCACTGGAGGCGGTCGGTGCGGAAGGAATCCTCCACAGCCGGGTCGGTGAGCAGGGCGTAAGGGTCGCTCAGCATGTTCAGTCCGTCCAGGGTGAGGGGTTCGATTTTCAGATCCTCCTCCAGACCCAACGCCGTCGCATCCACCTCGAAGCCAGGGACACCAGCCAATGCCGTCGCGATCTCTTTGGAGATGCCGGGGGGAGAATCCCCTATGGGAAGGGGGATAGGGGCAGGGGGTGGAAACGGCGTTCAGCATTCCCCCTGTGATGTCCCGCTCCCCGGGGAAGGGGGGCTGGGGTGCCCGCCATCCACCCACCTGTGAGGATGATGTTGGGGATGGGGCCGTGGCGGCTACAGTTGCTCAGGTTTTGCCGGTTGAGGACATGGGGGTCATAGGTGCCCTCGGCTGGGGGGTAGCTCAGGGTCCCCAGCTCCTCAGGAAAGCTGCTGCTATTGCTGGTAGGGCTTTCCCCCATCCCGAACTGCTCAAACTGCAGGGAGAGGCGGGTTACGGCGATGAATATCCCTGCTGTGTCGTGTCCGTGCCTCCCCCAACCCACTGTCCCCCCACCGTCCCCCATCCCGGGAGCACTCACACTGCTGCCCAGGCCAAAGTCGCTCAGGGGCTGTCCCAGCTGCTGCTGCTGCTGCAGGGAGGCGTTAGGCTGGTACTGGGGGGCATACGGACGTTGCGTGGCCCCGCTCGGCGGCACCGGTGGCACCGTGGGCCGTGACGGTGGAGCGGGGGGCAGTGCCGGCTGCGGGGGGGACTGCACAGGCTGGTGCAGGGCCTTCTGGCTTGGCTGGGACTGCAGGAGCAGACTGGGCTGGTTGTAAGAGTATGGCGGGAGCCGCTGATCGGCCGGCAGCTTGCTGGTGTCCAAGGGTACACCCTGTGGGTAGAGCGGGGGAGGGGGGGGGGAATGTCAGCCTGCACCCACACCGGCACCTGCCAGGATCCGGCCCCTCTGCTGGGTGCCCTGGTGTCCCCATCTCCACCAACCCCTGGTGCATCCCCCAGCACCAGCAGCGGGTTGGGGAGACCATGGCGATCCAGGAGATCCCAAATTTCTGCCCCGCCAGTGCCAAGACCCTGCACCCAGCACCCACCACCGGCTGGGCTCCCCACTTCAGAGCGGGAAGCCAGGGTGGGGGAGCCCCCGCTGGGACATGCTGCGTCCCCCCCTCCCCGTCCCATCCCCAAGGACCTCCCTCCCAGCAGGGAGGTGTCCATGGGCTGGGCCAGGTCGAGGGGCAAGGGGCTTCCCTGGCATATGACTGAGATGAGGATGGAAACGAGACAAGAGAGAAGTTGAGGGAGGAGGAGACAGAGGCGACCACACGGCACGGGTGCCGGTGCGGGCGATGGGACCATGCATACCTGGGTGATGGAGGACAATGTGGGTGACATTGTTGGTGAGAACTGTTTGGGGTGCTGCCTTCTGGAGTCGCCACCCATTGGGAGGGTGAGGGGGCTGAGCGGGACCCGTCGGCGGGGCGAGGTGTTTATGGATGCCTGCACCATGGGGGTGTAGGAAGAGCCGCTCAAGCCAGAGGGCAAGCTGGGGTTGCTGGGGGAAGACTGCATGGGCTGGCTGCGGGGAGACGTGGGGAGGGAGGGATTGCTGAGCGAGGAGGAGAGGGAGGAGGGCAGGGACTGGTTGGAGAGCGAGGAAGGGATGGAGGAACTGCTTTGGGAGGATTGGAGCGAGGGGTTGCTGAGGGAGGACTGGAGCGAGGGGCTTCGCAGGGAGGCCTGGAGGTTGGGATTGCTAAGCGAGGACTGCAGGGACGGGTTACTCAGGGAGCTCTGCATAGGTGAGGTAAGTCCTGTGGGGACAAAAAAGAAGAGACACCACCATTACCCACGGAATCGCCCCATGCCCCAGGTTCTCCTCCCCGGGCTGGGCCAGGCTGGGGCTCCCCATCTGCCCCAGGTGGGATGGAAGGTGACAGAGGCAACCAAAACGATGGAGACAGAGACAGAAACACACACACCCCAGGAACGGAACTGGCGGCGGCACAGGATGCTCCAGCTTGGCAAGCAGAAGGCACCAGGGCAGGAGTGGGGTGGGCGGCGGGCTCCCCACTGGGACCACCACCCCACACCCCTGCGGGACTCCCTGATGCCGCCAGACCCTGCAGCTCTCCCCACCCCACTCCCAGGCTGCAGTGTCTCTATCCCAGGCCAGGATGACCTGGAGAGGCCAAGCTCTGCCACAGCCAGCTCCTGGATGCCAGCTGGGGGGTTCCCCATCTCCCCCAGCCCCACTGAGCACTCGCCACAGGCGGCTCCCTGCCACAGGGGCCTCTCTCGGCTCCCCATGCTGGCCCCGTGCATCTTGGTGGCTGGTCCAGCCACCCCAGGACATCGGCCTCGGCGTCCACCTGCCCCCCGGCAGCAGTGGGATGGGGTCAGCCCTCACCTGGTGAGTCGTAGCCCGTCCCCAGTCCCATGCTGCCGCTGATGCCCAGGTGCGTCATGGTGTTGGCCAGGTTGCTGGTGCTGTTGCCTCCGCTCAGGCTGGGGTAGGCGGTCTCGTCCGGGTCGAGGGGGGTGGGCAGCGGGGAGGGGAAGTGCAGGTTGGTGAGGTCGGGAAGGGAGCCGCCCGTGTTGAGGGTCGAGGGGATGAGGGGGACATTGGCAGGCTGATCCGGGGATGGAAATATGCTGGGGGAAAGAGAGAGACACGCTCCGGGTGGGAACGCCGCTGCCTCCTCCAGCATCCCCCTCCCCAGCAGCCCGCCCCCCGCCTCAGCTCCAGCCCCTTTTCCACAGCCACCTGTGGGCTCAGGCTGCCCAGCTATGCCCCCCCAACCCAGCCCAGGACTTACTGGATCCCAGGGACTTCGCAGGAGCGTGGACGGGCCGAGGACGATGAGAGCTACAAAATCAAAGAGGAGTGAAGTGAGGCCAGGATGCTGAATGTGCGCTCCCCCCGACCCTGGGCCAGCCACGGTTTGAGGGCCGGAAGGAGGCAGAGCCACCCTGGTGTTGCAATGCCCCGTGGGCAGGAAGCAGGCAGCTTGGGCAGGGGGACGGAGGGGTGACTTCCTCGCGGCCCTTCCTCTGCACCCACCTTCTTGGTGTCCCAGGGCTTCAGTGAATGCTTGTTGTCGTCGAAGGTCTCTTCAATGGGAGGCACTTGGAAAAGAAACACTGGCGAGGGGGGGAGCAGAAAGTCAGTGTGGGGAGAGTGGCACAGCCCACCCGCGTCCACCCTGGGGGCACCAACTGGTCATGAGTGGGGCATTACAGACCCACCCACCACAGAGGAGTCCCTGGCCACCCGCTGCCCTGACTCTTTGCAGACTGCAAGGAGGGGGCAGGAAGAGGGGTCTGTGCTGGGTGTGGTGCCATGCTGCTGGGTGTGGGCAGGCGCTCACCTTTACTGTCCGCGTCCCCGTCCAGAAAACCTGCAAGAGAGCAGGTGACCATTAGTGGCAGCACACAGGGACACGGGGGACATTGGCCAGCACCGCGGAGCAAGGTGGGGGGCTCCTGCATGACCTCACTGTGGAGGGACAGGGCTCCATGCGGCGCCCCCCCCAAGAATCCTTGAGAGGCAGAAGGGGCCTGGGGGTCTCAAGGCAGCTGGGTGGAGGTGCGGAGCAGTGGGATGCTACTGGGGAAAGTGGGGTGCGGAGGGGACACTCACCGCTCCGGCGGCCAGGCGGTGGGGCACCCTGCGAGGGGCCCAGGTACGTGTCCTGGGGGTTTGGGTTCATCACGCTTGTGTGAAGCGCTGAGTCGGAATTTGTTCTAATTGGAAAAGGAAAGGTGATTGTCAGGTGGGCCTGGGCTCGGCCCTCGCCCCCCACCCCATTTACAGCCTGCTACTGTGACAGCCCCCCATGGTCAGCCCTGGGATGGTGGGCAAGATCGGGGCAGGGTGGCAGGCAAAAAAGGGGAAGAGCAGGGGGAGGAAGGGAAGGAGAGCACGGGGTGTGGGGGGGGCGTTGCTGGAGGAACAACTGTCTCCTTCAAAGCCCTCCGTGTCCGATGCTCACTGTGCCCAGGGCAAGTCCTGGAGCCTGATGCCAAGGGCTTCTGCCAGCCCTGCCCTCCCCTCCCCAAGTTATGCTCTGGTAGGGTCCCTTGCCCGGCACTTACAGACATGCTGGGGCTTGCTCTGGCCCCATCTCCTCCAAGGGATGGCTCTGCCACCACAGCAAAGGCCCAGGAGCCCTCGCCAGCCCTGGCACGGGGGAAGATGGGCTCCCTCGGGGACCTTTTGTTTCCCCTTGGGGCCCTGGAGGGGCTGGGGGCAGAGGACCCAGGGATATTACACCCATTGTGTTCCCAATTAGTTGGTCTGAAGCGGATGAGCATGGGGAGGGGCTGGGAAAAGGCTGCTCGAGCTAATGATGCGTCCTGGGACCGCACAAGGGGGATATTGTTCAGCTGCGGCGCAGCTGGGAGGCAGGAAGCTCCCCCCCGCCGCCCATGGGACACAGCCCCCTCCTGTGCGGGGCCCAGGCGGGGAGTGATGGGCACCCGCCTGCCGCACGACCAGGGCCCCGCTGCTGGCACCGAGCCCCGGGAGGTGCCAGCACCACTTCCCGCATGGCCCAAGAGAGACAGAGTGGGAGCTGCCACAAGTCCCCCGCATTGGGCATCCCAGTGGCATCAGCAATGTGCCCGCTCCAAGCCCTGGCTCGCCCTGACCCCACTGTGTCCCAGCCCGGGGAAGGGGACAACCCTAAAGCCACCCTGGCCCCTGCGGGACAAAGCCACAGTTCTCCAGGGCTGGCAGGGGCAGCTCCTCGCTGTACCCAAGCCCACTCGTGGCTGCAGGCTCAAACCCCACAGGGAACCCGCTGCTCTGTCACCTCACTGGGCTCCTGAGAGGTGGTCCAATCCCCCAGGGCTGCGCTGGCTCCCACTCCTCATGCCGTGCCAGGGTGAAACCAAGCAGCCATGGCAGCAGGCAGAGCCAGGTCCTTATCCCAGCACCCAGCACTGAGCCAGAGCAGCCCTCAGGAACACCCTGCCCTGCATCCTGGAGCCCTGTGCCCCCAAAAGCAGCTCCTCAGGGAGCTCAGTGTGGCTGTGGGATCACGCAGCCCGCAGAGGCATGAGGGCTGCATGAAGCCCAGGGTGCGCAGAGCCACCTCCACCCTGGGGGTCCCCAGGACCACGTCCACCCCAGTCCACCCCAGGGGTCCTCCCATTCAGCAGCCAGGGCAGCCTGGAGACCCCTTCCCTTCTCCTGGGGGCCTGGAGTTGCTACAACCAGGGCCATGCCAACCCTGGGGGTCCTGGGGAAGGGCTGAAGCCTGGCTTCAAGACAGGGAGAGAGAGAAAATGGAATCAAAAAAATCATTCACCTGTTGAGAGCCGACGGCAGCCTAAACAAATGTCCTTTCTCCATAGGAAAGTTACCCCACGGCATGGTCCTTTGTAAGGAGAAACAGCAGGGTTACTTGTGGGGGGCAAGGGAGGGGGGCACAGGGCGGCACTGCCCCATGGGAGGGAGGGTGGGCAGTGGGGAGGCTGAGGGCAGCAGGAAGAAGCAGACAGCTTGCTGCCAGCAGGCTGCCTTGAGTGGACAAGCTGGGGTATCTCCCATGGCACCACGGGACACCCCTCGGCACCGAGTCGGGGCTGATTCATGACATCCTCACCCTATTCCCTGCCTTAACCCTCTGCCCACAGCCCAGATGCCACAGCAATGGGTGGCTCGGCCTTGGGGACCCAAAAACACAGCCGCCGGCCTGGCCCATGCAGACCGCAGCCAAGAGTCAATGCCGTGACGGCTGAGGCATGCTAGGGAAACACTGAAGGGTCTCTGGGGCAATGCCGGAGGGTCTCTATGCCCCAGGGCAGGAGGACCACAGGCTAGATATCACCCTCCCCTCCAGCAGCACCTGGGGAAGCATCACAGAGCAAGAGCCAAGCGAAGGCAGCTGTTTGGAAGAAGGATGAAAGTCCCCTCTGAGCCTGGGCCGAGGAATTTGCAGCAGGATTCACAGTGAGATGCTCCTGGGGACGGCTCCCCAGAGCCCGAGGTCCTGCAGGGAGGGCAGCTGTGCTTGCTGCGAGCAACAGGGAGGATTTGACACAACCTCTTCTTTCAGGGAAAAACGCCAAGGCTTTGTCCCAGGAGGTCAGGGAGGATGGCAGAGAGGGCACCCGACAGCTGGGCTTGGACATGGCAAGATGGGGGAAGATGTGCCGGGGGACAAGGTCTCGGCCATCGTACTCTGGACTGACTGGCGCCAAGGTTCATTGCCAGGGACAAAGGGCAAGACACAACATGACCCTGCAGTAGAGCCCCAGCATCGCGCGGCACAACCCAGGGCTGCCACCCGGCACCTGCCACCACTGGTGTCACCACTGGGCTGGGGAGAAGGGGCACACACAGCCCCTCAGACTCCCGGCACACCGAGATGGCAGCCGAGCTGCGCCAGGCACCGAGGCACAGACACAGCAGGAGCACTGGCAGCAAGTCTCCCTGGGAGAACGGTCCTCAGGCCACGGAAGGAGAGCTCTGCTGAGCACAGCACTTCAGAGCAAGGGCAGCCTCAAAAATAAAGCCCAGGAGCCCTGAGCAACCTCTAAAAGGGCTGAGTGGAGCCCAAGCAGCTCCTGCGCGGAGCCGCAGCTCACCAGGACCTCCGTGGGATGGAGCCAATGCTCAAGGCATGCTCAGGCTTGGCCAGTCAGCCCTGTCCTCGCCTGCCCGTGGGGCCAAGGGCCAGAGCACGCAGGGACTCAGCCACCCCGTGATTCACCTCGGGCACGATCCCTCTTCCCACTGCCACGGCAGATGGATGCCGCCCTGCACGCCAGAGCTGGCTCTTTTGGGCACAATGAAATTGCTCCTCCTCAAAAATCCCCCCTCTGCGGGACAGTGCGGGCAGCACCCAAAATCAGAGAGCTGGGAGACCTCCCAGCCCCACACCTGGCATCTCAGTGTTTCTCTCTGTGCCCCCCCCAAGGTCCAGTTTCTCCCCCATAGACTGGTAAGCAAAGCTGTGTAAATCCTCCCAGGAGGGCTGCCCATTGCAAGGGACTCTCTTCACGCTGGGCTCCTGGCCAGCCTGCCTGTTTCCAAACCTCTGGGTGCTCTTTAACACAGAGCAAGCCCTGGGCTCCAGCGATCCCACAGACATGGGGAGGCAGCAGGCTGGAAACCGGCAGCCGGGAAAACAAGTGCCAGGAGCCAAGAAAACATGGGGTCTTTACCTCCTCCAGCTGGGCTCGGGTGGAGGCGACAGGTAGGTCGGTCCGTAGGGAGAGCTGTCGATGTGAGAGGCACGTTAAGGGCCAAATGGAGAGCAAGGGGCTGAGCAGCTAGCGTGCAGGCACCTAACACAACCCCACAGACAGGCCAAGGCAGCACGTGTCACCAATGCTCACTAATCCCAAAGAGATGAGCACCAGGGGGCACTGGGATTGGAGCAGGAACCCCAGCGGCGGGAGAAAAGGCTGCCTGCCCCTCCAGTGGGGCAGGAGGGAATGGGATAAAGGATATCTGTCGGACATATCGGCGAAGGGGGGACATCATCCGGCGCGGGTCCCGTTGCACTCGCTCCACCAGGCCGTGGTGCCGGGTGCTGCGCGTGGAGTCCAGTGGCGAGTGCAAAGGGCCCTGCAGGGAGGAGACACAGGGGTGAGCCCACCACCCATCTGCGAGGGAAGGGGTCCCAGGATCAGTTCCCCTCGACTGCCCCATCACTGGCAGCACTGTCAGGGGGACAGAGCTGGGGACAGAGCAGGGGTCAGGCAAAGGGATTAGAGGAGAACATGCCCTTGTCCACATCTGTCCCCAACAGCAGCCCGTGCCACAGCTCTTCACCCACCTCCCTGAAACCCACCCTGAGTCCTGACGCAGCTACTCATCCCCCCTCCCCAAGGCACTGAGAGCGACAGCCGCTGTGCCACAGGGGCAGCCCCCCCAGACCCCCACCAGGGCAGCCCCCGGCCAGCAGAGCAGGCACTGCTCACCTGGAAGTCGGAGACACCGCTGCCGATCTGGTTGACGTTGGGCAGGGAGCCGCTGTAGTAGGGTCCCCGGCTGTGTGCCAGCCTCAGCTTCTGTGCCTGCAGCTGGGCCGGGGGCAGGGGGGAGGCAGGTCAGGGGGGGCCAGCAGGCACCCCAGGGTGCTGGGGCTCCTCCGAATTGCCCCATTACACCCGAGACATCCCCAACCCGGCGGGTCATCCCCATGCTCTCCCTCCTGCAGCTGAGCCCCAAGCTTGCCCCACAGACAGTATCGAGTCCCCCAGGGTCCCATGGTGGGAGGCAGCCCCCAAGAAGGACATGTCTGACCCAGCCGGCCTCAGGAACTGCGCAGGAGTGAGCCAGGAGGGCTCAAGGTGTGCCGTACCTCTCTGCTTCAAAGTCACCGAGTGCGGAGGAGGTCCTGCAAGGGACTTTCCTCCCTCCATGGGTGCTCCAGTGCAGGAAGGATGCTAAGCCCCCGCTGGGTTTAGCAGCCCAGAGCGGGGAAAACCACGTCTCTCTCGCAGGCTGCGGCACACACATCCCCGGAGCAGAGGCTGAGACCAGCCCTGCTTCCCCCGCAAACAGCCAAGGCCCCTGTGCCCACCCGAGAGGGCTCTGGGCTCCCCAGGCACTGGTGTTCAGTGGGTCAGCCCATCCCCTTCAATCCAGAGGTGCTGGGTTTTCCAGCAGGCATCTCATCCACACTAAAGACAGACAGCCAGTGCCACAGCCCAAAAACTGGGGGAGATCCCAGCCTGGGTCTGGGACTCCGGCAGGGTGAGCAGGAAGGACTGCCTGCTCGACACAGCACAGCAGCCTGCCGGCTCCCAGCGCTGCTCAAGGCCGAGGGAAGGAGTCACGGCAAACCACAGGCGGGAGATAACCGGGTCTAGGCACTCCCCCCCCGCACTCTTCGGCGGAGAAAAGCCCCATGGCAGAGGAGAGCTGGGGTCCTGGGGCAGCATCAGAACCGAGCTGGCCCCAAAAGCCCCTTACTGCCCCAGCCCCACAGGCAGGAGCCTGCCCACAGCCGACCCAGGCAGGGGTTTGACCCGCCATGAGCAGCACAGACTTCCTCATCCCAACAGCAGCAGGAAAGTGCTCTGCTGCCCGCATCCCGGGAAAGGGCACGGCCCTCATCATCCCCTCCAGCACAAGGAGATGTCCTATTCCCCTCCTCTCCGGCATCCCACCAGGAAAGGAGGGTTTCCCCTATCCCAGTCCACGGAGCCAAGGCCAAGTGTATATGAAACCACCTTCTCTTTGGACCCAGGGGGTCCCTGAGCAGCCCCACGCACCAGCCAGCACCAGTGCTTGTCGGTCCTGGACAAACCCCAGGGAAAGAAGAGATGAACAAAAAGCAGCTCGGAAATGGGCTGCAGCCGGGAAACCTGCGACAGCAAATTCCCAAGCTTAAGACCAGCAAAATCCAGATCCAGGGAAAAAAAAAAAAAGAAAAACAACCAAAAAAAAAGGGAGATTTAGTCAACAGCTGGCTGCGCTGGCACTGCAGGATTAGTGCGAGGAGTTGCACTGGGGCTTAAGGTCTTGGGATCCTGCTCTGTTCTCTGAGCCAGGGTCCCTGCGGGAGCCGGCAGAGCCAGACAAGGCCGAAATCAGGCAGCAGCTTGCAAGCAGCCAGAAAAAACTCCAGGAAACAAAGCAAAGTTTGAGGGGTTTGCTACACCCCTGCAGTGGGAGCGAGGCACCCCAGAGCTGGGCAGCAGCCCCTCAGCCGCCTCTCCCCCAGCCAGGAGCCATGAAACAGAGGTGTCCGTGTGGGGCACAAGCTGCCGACGCGATGGCCGCTGCCAGCTCCTTGCCTGCAGCCCTATGGGCAACAATGGAGAGGACCCGCAGGGTCAGAACCCTCCTTGGGACCAGCTCCTGTCCCAGGCCACGCTGCTCTGTGCCTCTCCGGGGCTGCCAGTCCCATGTACAGGTAATGAACTCCTGAAGGAAGTGTCCTGGGGCAGGGATTAGCAAGGAGGACAGTGCTGCTGCCTCTCCCCCCCCAGCTTTGCTGCACATTAACCAGCTGTTTACTGTGCAAACACGGTGCGGGAAGCTCCAGCCCACTCCCAAACTCACTGGCGATACGCTGGTCACAGCTCCTGCCTGCCATCCCAGTGAAAGAGACAAAACCTCTGGAGAGATGTCCCTGCTCGGGAGCCCTGCCTGCCTGCCGGGGACAGGGCTGCTGTTGGCTCAGTGGGGAGAGCCACATATTGCTCCCTTGGGGTCGGCGGGACTCTGTCCCCATCACCCTCCCGGTGACAGCCTCGGCTTCATGGATGTCAGGTCACCACTGCCTCACCAGACCCAGGGTGCCAGCAAGGCTCTCCGACCCAAACACCCTCTTTTTTAAAGGTCTGACGGATTTTGCTCCCCTCTTCTCCCAGTCCCTCCAACCCCAAGTGGAGGGTGACACAGGAGCCTCCCTGTCAGTAGGTCCCTGTCACCTGGAAGAGCTTCTCCGTGTCTCCAGCTGCCTTGACTCCACACTCCTCTCCCCTCACTCATCCATCCCGTATCTGTGCCGGGAAGGAAGGCGCTGGCTGCCAGACCCCGTGGCTGCTGGCATAGCGACCTGCGGCACTGCAGACCCCATCGCTGGGATTGGCACAACCTGCCTCTCCGGGAGCTGAAATCTGGCCAAACCCTGATCTTGGCAAACGGCTGTGCAATCCTCGCCGACTCCTCAGGGCCAGCGCAGAACGACATACAAACGGGAGCCGACCGTCTCCTCTCAACGGCTTCTCCTACCCGGGAAACCACGCTCCTGGAAACATGCCGTGGCATTCCCGGCCTCCCCGCTCTGCTGTCATCCCCCCGGCATCCCAGAGCAGCCTTCCTGCCACCGAGGTCCCTCTGAGAAGTCCTCAGCCCATGGGAGATGACAACTCCCCTTCCCTAGAAGCTGCCGAGCGGGGCGGTTTTGCCTGCTCAGATCCGGCACACTCATCCGCGCTCCCAATGCTGCATTTTCTCAGGCTCGTGCCAAGCTAAATTTAAGCGTCTCCAGGGATGAAACATCCACCATTTCCCACAGGAGCCAGCTGGATTGGCGGGTAGGACAAACCCAACCTTCCTGAGGGTCCCCGGTGCTCAGGGACATACACCCCGAGTGCCTGGGCCAGTGGAGGATCACCCAGCAGAGATGACGCAGGGCTGCGACACGGTAGGAACCCGTCCGTCCCAGAGCCATGGACACAGGGATCCCCTCCTCGCCCCCGCAGCAAGAGCCGGCGAGAAATCCCGGCAAACCCTCAGGTGCTGCAGGCAGCGAGTTGCTTTTTCCACCCGGTCACCGGGCTGTGCGCTCAGAAGCGCAGGAGGCACACGGCATGCACTGGGACACACGCACGGTGGCCACGGGCCGGAGCGAGCCACGTGTGAACCCTTGCCGAGACACCCACAGCCAAAAAAATAAATCAAAATAAACTCACAGGAAGGAGAAGCGGGGTGCAGGCAGGCACCCAGAGAAGGAGCATTTCTCGGGGGGGCCTACCTAATCCCTCCGCACCCCTCAGTACCCCAAATGCAGACCCACCCCCAAGCCTCGGGGTGATGCCCCACTCAGTCACATCTCCTCTGCACCCCAAACCCCTC
>JANXJC010000091.1:11252478-11273958 GCA_027564655.1 Leptodon cayanensis | reverse complement strand
GGTATTGGGGACCCCCCCCTCACCCCGAATCTCCAGCTTGCACTCGGTGAGTGCCTCCCCCAGCTCGTTGACGGCCCGGCAGCCGTAGACGCCGCCGTCGAAGGGCCCGGGCTTGCGGATGTGGAGGGTGAGGACCCCCTGGCTGTGGCGGGCCAGGAACCGGGGGTCCTCCCCGATGGCAACCTGGTTCTTCAGCCACACCACCTTCGGCTGGGGGGGGGGCAAGCAAGGCGTTAGGGACCCCAAAATGCACCCCAAGCCCCCCCCCCCCGCGGGCTCCGTCTGCACGTTTTGAACGATCCGAGAGATGGAATTAAAAAGTGATTATTATATACACACACGTAGAAAGTCAACAGTGTTCCCAGGGGAAGAGAAAAAAAAAACAACCAAAAAAACCCAAAATAAACCAAAAACCAACCAACAGACGACATTTTTTTCCCCGAGGTGGGTGAGCTGGAGCGGGGGGGACACAGGCTGGGGGACCCCTCCTCGCTTCCGAGGCGCAGGGAGCCAAACAGTCCAGCCGGTGGCAGCGGAGATCATCATAGGGTGGTTTGGTTTTGGTTTTGTTTTTTTTTTTTCCTTTTTGCCTTTTTTTGGTGGTTTTTGCCAGCCGGAGGGGGAGCGGTGACCATCGCTGCAGAGGAAGGCACGGGGGGGGGGGGGTCTCTGCCACCGCCAGCGCTTGGACCTTTCACTCCTCCCTGCAGCAGCGATTTGGTAATCGGCTAAAAAGACAACATCCCAACAGCACGCTTCATCTTTCCTTTCAGTTTTTTAAGTTTTTTTTTTCTTTTTTTTTTGTGTTTTTTTTTTTTCTTTTAACTTTTTAAACTACTACTGGAAGTTTTTATTTCAACAGCAATGCTTCTTTTCGTTAAAACTTTTTTTTTTCCTAGTCCTGCACCAACTGGGTGGGCTTGGGAAATAACTGCAAAAAAAAAAAAATCACAAAAAAAAATTACAGAACATTTAATTTAGGAGGTGGTTATGGGGCTCTTGAGGGGAAAAAAAAGAAAAAATAATTATGGAAAAACCAAGTGAAAGCGCTACTCCACTGCTCTCTACAGCGTCCGGATGCCTTCGCTCGGGAGCTGGGCGTCTGCTTCAGTACCTGGGGGGGAAGAAGGGGCGTTTTGGGGCGAAGAAGGGGGACCCCCTCCCGAAGGGCGGCCGGGGCCTTTTCAGGCTATGGAAGGGGTCTCTGCTTACGAAGGGCTCTCGCGGCCTGAAGTCAGCCCGGGGGGTCCTGACCAGCACCCCACCACGGCTCCCACCGTCCCTGTGAGCAGGGGGGCCCAGGGCGCGGGCCGCCCCCAGCTGCTCCCTGGAGAGGGGGGTCAGACCCACGGCCTCACGGGAGCGGGACAGGGGGGCTGCGGCATGGTCCCGCTGTTGGGGCTGGGTCACCGGCTCCCGGGGTCCAGCGTGCACGGCGAAATGCTCTTTCATCGTCCCTTGGTGGATCGTACCGTGCTCCTTCGGGAAGGTGCCGGCACCATGCTCCACCGCCATGGGGGGCGGCCCAGGGAAGGGGACGCCACTGTGTTCCCCGGCCGGCGGTGGCTGGGAGGGGAAGGGGACGCCAGCGTGCTCCCCGGGGACGGGGGGCGGCGGGGGGGTGGGGAAGGGGACGCCGGCGTGCTCCACGGAGGGAGGTGGGGGGACACCATGGGGCAGCGAGAGAGGATTGGAGGTTTCCTTTGAGAAGGGGTTGGCGTGATCCACCGACGGCATGCGGGGAGGGACCGAGTGATCCCTCGGGAAGAGGCTGCCGTGGTCCTTGGGGGGGGCGGCTGGGGGACCCGCGGGCGGACCCACCGGCTCCCTTTGGAAGGGAGTCCCATGCTCAATGGGAGGCGGTGCGAGGGGTGGTGGTGGCGGCGGCATGTGGTGCTCGAAAGCGGGGCTGAAGTTATTTGTTCGGAAGTTGTTGACGCTCTCCTGGAAGGGCGGCACATGCTCCTTGTACGGTGCTGGGAAGCCCCCCATGCTGGGCAGCTCCGACGTGCCCGAGGGCCCGTTATCGAAGGCGCTCCCACCGCTGCTCATCTCGAACCACCCCGCCGCTCGGCTTGCCTCTCGCCCGTGTCCTCTATTCCCCTTTCCCAGAACCCGGATGGACTCCACGGTCTGGATGGGCTCTCCAGACATCCCCCTGCTCGAGGCGTTGTGGTAACCCAGCGTTTCAATGGGGGCTCCTTTCTCCTCAGTGCTGTCGGGCAAGTCCAAGCAGGACGAGGAGACCCTGGTCTCTATGCGGTAGTGCTCCTCCTGTGGCTGCGCCTCTCCCTTGGGAGCTCCGGCCGGGCCATGGCCAGACAAGCTCACCCCCTCGCTAGAGCTACTTTTGGAGATTTGGCCAAAATGCTTCTCCTCAGAGGACTTACGGGAGGCGTTTTTGAGCATGTTCTTGAATTCGATGGTCGACGTGGTGGAAATGGAAGAACCCAACGATTTCTCCACGTTTGCCGCAGGCGCTCTGCCTGCAGGGCTGGAGAGGGTGTTTTGAGAAGAGAAAAGCGAGTGGTGGGGAATTGAGTGGGGCGAGTCCGGGTATTGCTTCTGCGAGAGGCCAGAGTGCACCACTGATTTCGGCAAGTTGTTGTGATTGGAGTCCGGTGTGAAAAACACATCGTTCTTGCTGGGCGAAGGGGAGCTGTCCGAGGTGGAGTCGTTTCCCCTGAGGCCGTAGCTCCCGTACATCCCTGGAGATGATGCCAGCGGGTCGCAGCTCTCGCTCTGATCAAGAATAGACCTCATTGACTGAGGAAAGGATGACTTCACGCCAAACTCCTGTGATCTTTGACCATAGCTGGACAGGACCGGCTGGTACTCCGCAGCTTCAGAGAGTTTACTCGATTTCAAGATCGACTTGGCAGGCTTCTTCTCCAGGTTTAGCATGGCCGATGGTGGTGGCCCGGAGTAATCGAAGTCGCGGTAATCTTCGTCTTCTTGAAAAGACGTATCTGGGTAAAACTTCTCCTGGGAGGAGTCCATTAAAGAGGAAGGTATCTCCATGCTGTCTGCAGACTGCTTGTACAGGCCGGCTGGAGACTCTCTACCAAGGCCGAAGGGCCGGTAGGTGTGCACGGAATTGGAGAGTTCTTGGGAATATCCGTCGTCCCGGCTCTGAAGAGGTGACCTCGTGCTGCTGGGAGTAGAAGAACCGGGGCTCATGATTTTCGACAGCAGGGAGATAGTGTCAACATTGCTTGACGTTGGCTTATCCATCATCTCGTCCTGGGTGGGCGTCCCGCTTCGCTCATCGCGCACCGGTGTTCCATCCACATTGTCCATGGAAGTGCTGGTAGGACCACGCTGGAAGTCAGACGTGTGACTTTCTGTTGCAATGCTGGACCCTAAGCTGCTGAGAATTGGAATATTCAAGTTCAGACCGCTGAAGCCAGGATTTCCCTTCAAGAAATTGTGTATCTTCATCTCCAGGCTCGGAGAAGGGGGTTCCGATTCCAGCTTTGCTTTTGAAATTTCGGAGGATTGACCCAGTGAGGTTTCTGTTGGCAAAAGGGAAGAAGGGCTGGTAGGGTGGGAACTGGAAAATCCCAGGGAATTGGTTGGTGGCTTAAAACTGGAGCTTGACAGCCCTGGGGTATGTCCAACTGGAGCCTTATTAACTGAAGTTGAGGAAACCTCAGCAGTAGATGAGTTTGGAGAATAACCAAAACTTTTGGATATAAAGGACTGAGTATTGGAAGGAATATTCCTCCCCTTCATGCAAGGAACAGTCGTGTTGGCTGGCGATGCTGAAGTGCTCTGCGACACAGTTTCGCTTGACTGAACGGTATTTCCAGCAACACTCTGAAGTAAGGATGACAAACCTGGAAAAAAGAACATTGTGTTCAGATATTCAGGTAAGAGGCAAGTCAACCTGAGCTGCTGTCAAGGGAAAGATTTCGGTATTTGTACTGCAGATGCTGTTCCTTAAAACCACTTAATGTTCTAGCCAGGAAAATGACTGGATTTTGCTGCATTAATATTGACCTTAGCACCCACCGCGGTGCAAACTTTTGCCAGAGGCTCAGATTGATCTATAAATATAAATTACAACATACACCTGAATAAGGTGGGTAATAACTCCTCCTGGCTTTGTAGCCAGGTGTAAAAAACACTGCGCTACCGACCAGGGTTACACATGCAAGGCGCAGAAGCAGGAGCAGCATCTCTGGGAATTTTTTTGCTCGAAAAAAGTGCTCTTGGAAGCACAAGGAAACCACAAAGACCTCTCTTGGTCTCCTGTCCCGCTCAGTGCCCTTCCACAAAGCGTTCTGGATAAGCGCCCTTTGGTCACGGCAAACATAGGAAGATGTACAGAAAAGCAATAAAACTCCCTGGTCCATAACACGTTTGCTACCTGAGAAAAAGTCATGCATTTGCCAAAGACGTGATACATTCCAAATAAGATTTTCTCCCTTCATTTTCACTTTAGGACAAGCACAGCAGGACGTTTCAGCGTGGCCACTGCCATCTATATACAGTTAGCCATTCCCTCAAGACCCGCTCCGGTACCTTGCAATGCTGGTGCAGTCTGAGTCTGGGTTTTGGAGAGAGCAGACAAAATACTTTCAGGAGTTATTTCAACTTTGGAGAGAATGTTTGCTAACGGATTTGAAGGAGCAGATGGAGTCCCCATGACAGTCTTCAGGCTGCTATTAAGAGCTGTTGGGCTCGTTGGGGTTCCTGGAGAAGGTCTTGAGGCGGGACTGACACCTAGGACGGAAGTACACACCACTCACGTACGCTGCTTCATTAACAGAAGCTTTTTTTGGCTCAAGTTTTCCACAGATACAACTGCAGCAGAGCTCCAGAGTCTGAGCAAGGAGAGGCTCACAAAGCCAACAGTTGTGTGTCAGAAAGACTAAGCCAGATCTTTTAAGTAGTAACTCATTCATGTTTATTTTGAGACAATTAAAACTTTAAAAGATTACAAAACACAACTCCATTGTTAGCTCTGTTAACCAAACATCTGGGCTAGTACCGCTTCAACAC
Organism: Leptodon cayanensis; assembly: GCA_027564655.1. Lineage (NCBI taxonomy): Eukaryota > Metazoa > Chordata > Aves > Accipitriformes > Accipitridae > Leptodon > Leptodon cayanensis. The sequence continues at coordinate 11,268,951 of JANXJC010000091.1, read as the reverse complement.
TCACCTGTATTTTTCATTACAGAAGTTAAACTGCTAAGAATGGAGCTGATCTTTGCCAGGTCCACGTTGGCCAGGTTGGGCAACGCAAGCGCTGACGACGGAGGGACGGGCGCAGCGCTCACTGCCTTTGGAGCCGGAGGAGTCAGAGGAGTCTGGGCAGGCGTCGTCACCGTCACCGAAGTTGTGCCTGCTGCAGTGGTAGACGGCACCGTTTTGGGGATGCTTTCAGTCTTTGTGGGTGCCGAAGCTGGAGCAGCCTGCTTCTCCTTCCTCTCTTCCACTGCATCAGAGAGGGGGGAGAACAAGACCAGAACCGTCACTCTGTCCCCAAAGAATTACTTAGGGTACAGGATTTTCAATGGGACCCTCATCATTTGGCATGTTAGGTCTGATTCCTGCAGGCTATGTAAAAACGTATTTGATGAGCAGTTTGGGAGATGGGAACAATCATTGCTAGATCAGGACTTCCCTGCTTGTGTCAGGGCACTGTGGCAGGAGATTGAAACCCAACAGCACCAATCCGCAGCCCAACAAGGGCTTTGGCATCCTCTATATCCCAAACAAGGCTTGAAAGGGCTGTTTTGTCTCATTGTAATTCCTACACGACAATCACTCTGCTGCCCCTGCAGAACATACCAATAATTTTAGACATGTCATCCTCCACATCAGAGAGCTCCATGTCTTCCACATCCCGATTATCCGTCACAGGCTCTGGAGATACCGTCTTGCGGCTTCCGACCACTGGAGACCGGGAGTTATCCTCCTCCCCCATCCCCTGAAAAGGGGACTCAGAGCCCGTCGGAGATGGGGCATCCATACTTGGAGAAGGGACAGGAGACTCCTCCGGATCAGGAAGCGTTGCTTTCAACTGGTCTAGCTTTTTCTTTAGATTGCTCACTCGATTAGCAAATGTTTTATAAGCCTAAGAAAGAAAGGACATCGGCCTGAGTATCTTTTACAGGAAGAGAGCATGCCTCAATCACCTCCCTAACAAAGAAGCACACGGCCTTAGAAAACCACTTTGAATTACCTGTACCCTGCAGTGAGAACTCTGCAGTAAGAACCCAGCTTTACAGTGTGACTTGCAGAGCAATGACCACAAAAATAAAAAAGGTAAGGTAAAACCTTTTTCCAGTGACTTAAAACAAGTTTCATAAAAAAAAAAGTTTTCTAACAAATATGCTGCCAGTTTGTTTTTTTTTTTTTTTGTAGGGCTGAGGGGGCGTTGGTTGTTTCTACAATGCTTTACTGAATTTTTTGTTCGTTCATCTAGTTCGCATATTGATCACAGCTTGTGCAGTATCCAGAATTAGGATTTGTTACACTAACTGTAATTTCCTCCCCATTTAAAAATCCAGAGGGGCTACAAAATTCCAGCAACATACAAGAACTGAGCTTCTGACCCATGGATTTTTGTAGCATCTCCTTTTCTTGCCCGACACCTCAACCCTGCTCTCTTTTGAAACCCTTTGTACAACAATCACGCCAAACTTCTTCATTTGTGAATAGAGACGATGCATTTTCTAGGTTCTGAGATGCTTAGTTGAACACAGGCGGATGTCAGTCCACCCAAGGAGGATCAAGGAAAAGCGTACTTACATTTGCTACTACCTTGACTTCCTTATACTGCGCTTCATAAAATATACCGGCGTTCTCCAGGGCTTCAGTGAGAGAGGGGCCATTTTTCACTTGCTTGTCTAAGCCATTTACAAACTCCTCCAGCTTTGAACTTGCTTCTTCAAACTCCTTGGAGAACTTTTTTCCTCCTGTTTTATCTGTGAGGAGATTAACACCACGTAAATAAGCTGCCTTCTGCCAAACAGGAAATCAGCTCTCAGAAGCGCGTCCTCAACAACAGCAACCGGGAAGTTCAGACAACGGACACTACATCATGCTGTACACTCCCTAGACTGCCCTGTTCATCCGTTGATATCCATTGAAAAAAAGAGGCCAAGTTGCTAGCAGTCTCTATTGTTTTTCAACTAGTTATTAGTGATAAATAAATTCAAGACACAGAAGTGTAAAATTTTACTCTTTCAACTACCCAGAGAGTGTACTACCATTTTGGAAGAGGCAAAAATCTTAAGTTTTGTTTTTCCTTTGTTATCATATTCCAAGGGTTCCTAACATCATCAGCGTTCACAACATCTACAAGTTATGACTGTAAATGACCATTTTCAAAGACTGCAGTCATGGATTACCAAGTGCAGCTAGAGCTATCTGCAGTTTTACAATTAAATTTCCTGCTAACACGGATCAACATAAATCAGTTCATTTACCCCTAACATGCACTGCTTGCTATTGGACTCACAGTTGGCATTCTCGAACTGTATCCATTGATGGATAATTAACTTAAAATATTAAATCCAAAATTATTTATGGGGTTCTGAACAAATTAAGGACAATGCATGTTTTAACGACATAGGAGGGTGTGTTTGAATAGTACAAAATACACCTTCATCACTTCTGCTTTGTCTGAGGTCTACATCTGTGGATTTCTATTAACAGATTCAAATTAACAAAGACTTTGGGCTTGGTGGTTCTTAACTGCACTTTGAAATTCTGACATTTTACAGACACAGTCTGATTTCTGGTCTAAGGCTCAACAGAACCGAGGAGCTCCTACAACTGTATTTGCACTTCCTTCAATTATGTCAGGTTTTGTATGTTATATGCTGTCTTTACCTTTTAAGCATTTAAGTGTTTCAGTGCTGCACACATCCACTCTCATAGTGGAAAGCTGCTTCTCTTTCAGTTCTATCTGGTCTTCCGAGCGCTTATATAATAGCAATTCATCAATGAGAGACTGCGGCTGAAAAAAAATCAAACAAGAACAGCATCCTCATCACATTCCACTGAAGAGAAGCCCTGCTGTCCAGAGCTAACAGTACAAACTTGGTTCAGTGACAAACAATGCTCCAGTTCAGAACCATTTCCAAACAAGAGCTAACGCAGAAATGAACTGTGCAAAATTTCTGGATTTTTAACCTCAGGTCAAAGAGATCAGCAGACTCGGGCTCAGGCAGGGGCTGTAGTTCTACCAGTCTCCTTGTAGATGATGGCTAAGATTAGGGAGAGGCCTTTTTTATTTTCTTTTTTTAACTCTACTAGCGGCCACACGTTTCATTAACACACTGGACTCCTTTGGGGGACCTAATTTAGATAAATTTCTTGCCACCATCTCCTCAGCCACTCTGAACTCCTCCTTCACTAGGACGATCTGACCCTACACCTCAGCCTGGCCCTCTAAGTGTAGGACCCGTGAATTTCACGCAGTTCCCAAGAAGGCAAACTGCTCTCTTGCACGAGGCTACCCCAGATGAAAACTGGTGTTTCTGCAGGGAGCCTCCGCACTGCTCCTGAATGCTTTCCAGCTGCCTTGTTGTCCCTAAGGGTGCACAGAAGCAGTGGCAGCCCTAACATTGTATGCCAAGGAACAAAAAGACACCGAACACTAGAGCTTCCCGTCAAGCTTATGCTGCTGGTGGACATAAGCTACACAAAAGCTACAGCCCAAGGAGGGAGGTTAATGCAACAGAGTATTTCCACTTGCAGACTTACTCTGAATTCGGCAACAATCTTGGACTTCAAAGCAGCTTTCGGGTTTGTGGATGCTGTTGGAATAAAGAAAAAGTATAAAGAAACCAAAGAACTACACCCCACTAAAATTAAGTCACAACAGCCAGTTCTAATAGAAAATATTTTAACACAATTCAACAAAAGACTTGCAGGCTGCTGTTACTCATTACATTTTCTCCTCCACACAGATGTCCCTCAATGCTCTGGCTTTCCGTTAGCTAATCAGGGGACAGTCACGTGCAGCTACATCATGACTGAGGTCAACAAATTATACTATAGCCTTTTTTTTTTTTTTTTAACATGCTGTAAAAATTAACTGTGCATACCTTTTCCAGCTCTACTGTTGGGAGGACAAGTCCCTGCAAGGGTTGATCTAACAGCCTTATCCAATGAGTTTATACCTCTCTACAAGGAAGGTAATATTACTTCCTAAGTGCCAGACTTAAAGCTGACACACGCAGCCCAGCATTTCCTTAGGACGGGATCTCTCCTCAGTACTTACTAGGCCTAAACATGCTCTCAACCTTAAAAACACTTACACCTCTATTCTAACATCTTATTAACAGAGCGGGGGGAACAAATCCCACTATCAAGAGACACTAAATCCATTGGTTTCTGGACAAAAAAGGAGAAACATCTGATAAGTAGCAAAATGCTAAACCCTTCATCCATGCTGAATATAGCACATTTTTGTTTAGGAAAGCAGCTTGTGATGTTAAGCCCAGTAATAAACGCTTCCAAACTCTTTTATTAACCTTCTGATCTTAGCACATGTACAGGCGGGTGCACGCCACATCTTACACCTAACGTTCCACCATCTCGTTTTACGGACCATTCAAAGCTTTAGCATATAATGAGATTAGTAAGATTGGTATATTATAAATGCATTTCCTGCTAGACTGCACTCCCGGTACTGTCGGACGCCAGAGTTCATTATCTGCACTGCCAGCTTCCAGTTTTCTTTTATCCTAGCACCTAGTTTGCTGTCGAAGATGTGTTCCTGAGCACAAAGGTAGTGTCCACCTCCTGCTGCCAAAGTACACGGTTCTGTCTGTCTTCTCTCCATCTCTGAATAGTCTAATGCCAGTTTCCAAGAAGTTCCACCAGCTCTTTCCTCTACCGTTCATAACCTCCACTCTCATAAAGATATTTTTTTTTCTCTTACTTCATTCCTTTAGAAAGTGGTTCTCTAGCAACAACTCCTTGGTGCTTTACATATTAGTCTGTAAGGAGCTTTACAAGCCTGGAAGATGCATGCTGGCTCATGTTTTAGTCCAGGTACTTTGCCCGGTTTGGGCTAGCCTTTCTTCTGTTCCTCAAGAAGGCAATTTCTATATTAGTTCAGAGAGTTCACATTGTTTCCTTACTTTGCGATTTCTTCCACGGCTTATTCGGTTGTTTGTTCAGAGTTTCTTTCATCTGCTTCTGAGTTTTGAAAGTGGTACCTGGAAAACATTTCATTTTTTGCAGTCTGGCATTATGGGATTCCTTTAAGAATCTGGTTTTGGTGCCATACGGTTGCATGGTAAAAGAGTGAACAGAAATTTGTTTTAAAATACCTAGACCAACTTCCTTAGATGAGCTGCTGGATGCCCAAGAGAACCTAAGTTTACTCAGGAATACAGCAACCTGCGGCATGGTCTTCCATTTTTAAATCAAGTTTCTGTTTGCCCTTACACTAAGACAGTTCACAAATCACAGTAATGACCAGAGTAAAAACGAAAAACACAAGGCATCTAAAAATAAAACTATACCACTCCGCTCTTTAAGTAGGCTTTTACAAAATCATCATTCAACAGGCAAGTAATACAAGTCAGGAAAATAGCCACAATACCTAATTTACAAGTAATCTGAAATACTTTTGTTTTCAGGTTACAAAAATTAGAGATTTCAGAACGTACACATAAACTTAACTTCTCAACATGCAACACCCAACTAAAGCCTTTTCAAGTACCAAAGCCTGAACCCGAGACACTGTGTTTCTCCTGCCATGACGATGACTGGCTCTCAAAACCACACGTGAGGATTTCCTGAAGCACCTTTAGCTCTTGATGTAACCGAGCAAAGCAGAAACATGGACTAATTTCCTTCAAGTATTTGAGTATCGGCTAATTTCTCGTTTTAACTGACTATGCGTGTTTCCAGTTAATGTTAGCCATTTCAGCTTTTAAGCAGAGTTCTTTCACAAGTACTTGAGGACACTTCACCCTCCAGCTTTGCTCCCAGCCTCTTTCCGACGCCACAAATATTATTAGTAAAAAAAACTTAATGCTGGAAGGGACTCAAAGGTAGAGCCAGGGACACAAGCCCTCTACCAGGGCACCGTGTTCAGGACTTTTAGGACCACTTTACCTTGACTTTCTGTTTACTCTCAGCTGGAACAATTCCAGCTTACGTGAAAGGATTCAGAGCTGTCTTGAGAAAGGTACAAAAACCGTGAAGCAGATGAATTCAGTGCTGCTCGTGTACAACACCTCACTAATTTAAAGTCTGTGCTAGGTGCAAATGCAGAAAGAACAGATACATACAATAAACTCATTTTACTCAGCAATTCCAGACATTTTCTTTAACATCACCAAGCTCACGTGTTAGTCTGTAAGGTAAGAAATGCAAAGGGTAAGTAACTTACTCAGAGCTTCTTTTAGTGCCAAAATGGTTTCCTCAGGGTACACATTTCTGTCCTCCCAGATTTTGAAGATTCTTTCGATAGATTTGGAAACAGATGGATCCCTGAAAAAGAAGAGCGTATTGGGTTTTCTTTACGCCCACACTGTAATTTCTCATGATTCTAGAATGGATAATAATGTAAATAATGATGTATTTAAATCAAAACTTTAAAAGACCCTTCAGACTGGGAAGTTCTTTGTCCAGGTGACAACTTTAGTTCTGCTGCAAGGGGTCCCAGTGAGACCAAGGCAGCAAGTCTGCATGCTTGGAGTTAAGCAAACACACACTTCCATATCGTAATGGATCAGGGCCCTTTTTGGGGTAAAATTAGAAGGTTTTGGAGCAGTAGGAACACCAATAGGATTTCTCTGAAGCCTTTCTTCATGGGAAAAAAAAATTTTGTTACTCTTCCAAAGCAGTTTTCTATATGGATACTCTGGGAAAAAAGTGATTATTCCAGGGCAGGGAAAAAATAAAACATGACTCTCTACACAGGTAAGAGTAACTACTTCAGAGAGAACTGACTGTAGAGCAGATGACCACAGGTGTCGAACTTCATCAAGAAGATGAGCTCTCCCACTCATCTCTGATCACACATGCTTCTGTACCTAGCAGCATCAGCCTTGGGAGTTAAGCAATGTCATCTCTAAGAATCTCCAAAGAAAAAAAGAAAAGGACATGGCCTGGTGTCAAATAGTGTATCTCATCCAGGTGCTTCTGTTTCAAGGAAAAAAAATGACAAATAAAACATCTGTAAGCAACCACTTTCAAAACATGTTCTCCGTAGACCCCCAAGTCAACACAAGAGTGCAGACCCAAGGGACAGCTCTTGGGATAAGAGAGGAAAAATGCATGATCAGACCGGGCATCACCCTGCTAATCACCCAAACAAAGAGCCCTTTCTGCAAAGCAACCCGAATTAAAGTTCACGCACCCCGAATTTAGCACTTCGAGCACAGCACACGAGCCCGAACCCTGCCAACAACCAGAAGCGACTGCCCCAGAGGACTCCAGCTTGGACTAATAAACTCTAACTGGAAAGTGGAGCTGGCACCGTCGCTCCCTGTGGGACCCCGGCAGCAACTGGCACCGCTGCATGGCTCTAAACCCAGAGCAAAGGGGCTGCTCCACACCCTTGGGCAGCAGGTGCCCTGCCAGGCAGAGCTATGGAAGGAAAGGTGCTTCACAGAACCCTTTGGGTTGGGAGGGACCTTTTTAAAGACCACCTGAGCAGCCATCCAACTCGACTTCGAGCCCTGCTGCATTTGCGTTCCAGCTCAGTGCCCCAAGAAAAGAGTGACGTGTTTTCTGGACACTTTTGCTGCTTTTTAAACCAACTGGAAGAAGGCTGGTCACCGAGATTTTGCTATGGAATGACACTGCCATCCCTGGCCGTGCAAAGCTTTGCAGAGGGAAAGACAGGATGACACCACCTGGCAGGGCCAGCGAGGTGCACATGGAAGAGAAAAAAAATCTTCCATTGGGGTCCATAAAGGGTAGCCAAGTCACACCCCCCGTGGTACACAAACACTGGAAGACGGAAGCAGAAGGTTCACAGAACTTTAATCCATTTAATCATTTCTATACCAACATCCGGAACAGGACTGGGCTTGGTAAAGCCTTTTAGGGCTATCAAAGGATCGGTAACTTGCAATTCTCGCTGTAGCTTTTCCTTCTCTCTTTTGCTTTGGTAGCTGATACTCCCAGAATTTTCTCTCCCTCCTCTTCACTGCTGGCATCTATTAATGGTATTTGCAACTTTCTCTTCTGGCAACTTACATTTAAATATAAGCTAATGAGCAGTCCAACTTTAACCTTTTCCCTGCCTCATGCTATGTTCAACCATCTGCTGCTTCAAACTCTGTTCCACAGACACAGAAACCAGCAACATCATGTTACTACTAAGGAGCTGCTTCCTATTTTTACCATGCCCTGCCCCTTAAAGGCCATCTGGTTTGACGAAGATTCGGAAACTAAAACAGAGGGCAGCAGGGCATCCTGTGGTAATGACAGGACGGGGCTTGCCCCACCTGGACACGTGCCAGCATGACATCTTTTCATCCCACATTACTCTAATAAATTAAAGTCTCCAATTTCCAGCAGAGCACGAAACCACCTTTGAGAATGCGTTACCTCGAAATAATGTTTTAGCAGATGGGTACGGCAGCACAGGAACCACAGAGGAGCTCGCAGAAGCCAGGCAGGGATTAGACTGGCATCTGCAACACTTGTTGTCTTGGTTGGTGCCACAGGCAGATCCCTGGAGACCGCAAAGACCTCCTCCTCCTCTTCCTCCCTGTCTTGTTGCACCCCTCCTCACTGTAAGTGCTCCCCCAAGTCTGCCACTGTCCCCCCCAGCAGCAGCACAAGCCGCCAGTGCCTGCAGGCAAGGGGAGGGCAGAGCTACACAGCACACACATATTGGTGCAAGACTTGCCCTTCACACCGCTTCATGTGATAATTTTACTCAAAGGAGACCCCCATGCAAATTAAAAGCCAGCTCTATGCCCATTCTAGCACACTGCTTGTAGAGAAGCTCAAATCTACACAGTCGTTCAAACAAAATCCTTGAAATTTTGCTGATGTTTCTAGAGTTTGAGCTGTTAGAAGAAAAAAAAATAAATCACATTTTCTGAGACATTCAACCTTCCAACACACCATTACTTACTTCACTAATGAAGCAGCTTCAGGAAGCACTTCTGCAAACGTATCACGAAAGACAATCGCGTTTTTTCTCTTGCAGTTCTGTATGACATCATTGGCCAAGTAAAAAAGGTTCAATCGATGAGGAAAGGCAGCTAAAGACAAAAAGAAAATTCAGATTCATTATTAAGTAGAAGTAGTCACGTAAGCCACATTTTGATAACAACATTTAACTGCCTGCTTTTGGCGGGGGGGTGTTCAGCACTTCTGTCAACGGCGTGTCCAAGGACAAGTCCAACAGTCAAAACTGGGGACTAGAGAGAAAATCTTCAATTTACAAATAATTTCCAGATCTTTCCAAAACCTGCACGTTTGGTAACGTCAAGCCTCAACTCTGACTTGGGCTTAGAAAGCTGTTGACCGTGTGCTATTTCTATGATACCCGTGCAGCAGGAGGAACCATACAGCCAGAGAGATCAGCATCGCCTGCCGTAAAAAGTCGAACACAAAACAGCACAAACTTCTGCAGGGGAAAAAACGCAAACGATCCAGAGCATGGGTCTGGTCTGGTCTCCAAAGCTCCAGCATCACCCTGTTTGGCTACTGACTCAGTGCAACCTCCTGTTTAATAATTTAGAGGCCACTTAGTCATATTTTCTAGGAATCATCATGTATAAGTCTCCCTTTTTTTAAGCTGTACTGGATTAAAACAGCCTCTAAGACTCACAGCTTTATCAGGGAGGTTTTACCAGGCACATACCTACGTCCATCGCTGTGCGGAGGGCACTTACTAGACAGGGAGAGATATTCTCCACATCCCTTTAAATGCTTCCTATTGATACACCAATATTTATAAATCTGTTTAATAAGCGCTGCCAGTTCCTCGGCCGCCTGGATGGTCCCCTCCAACGTGCAATTTAACTCCAGCCAGGCACCAGCTTTTGCGCGGCACACAAAGGACCCTGGATCCCCATCCCTTCTCCTCCAGAGATCGATTTCTCCAAAAACACCTCCCCTGTCCCTGCTGAGCCGGCACTGACCTTCGCGCCCAGACCTCCCACCCACAGCTGTACTCCAAATGCATCCACACCAAACGCACCTCTGATCTTCCTTATATTCAGCTCCAAATCTAATTATTTCATCAAACCTCTTCTTCAGTTGGCCAGTAACAGCGCTTGTAGCGCAGTAAGCACATCCACATGCTAATGAGCTTCTTCACTTAATTTAACAACACAACACGAGGATTTAAATATAGGAACGGTGACAATAGATGGTTTTGTTTCACGTGCCCATGAGCTCTGTCAGGCTCCCACCTTCCCCACATTACACCCCCCTCCGGCTGTACCCCAGCCGCACCAGTAATCAGAGTTTTTAATCTAAAAAACCCTTAATTCTCCATCCCGCTTCATTTTCCAGTTGTCCCTACCTCAGCAGAGCCTCTTCCCATGGCACAGCTGCACCTTGCGGCTCTCCTGGTCTCCAGGTTTCCCGTTGGGAAGCTCTTAGCATCATCCCTGGTCCAGAGCCCTTGGTGGGAGCTTACCCCTTACTGACACCGCTCCTGCATTCAACCTGTCACAGAAAAACCCCAACCCACCCACCACAGCTACTCAATCTCCAGCAGCTCTGTGCTCTCCTGCTGCTCAAAGCCAACCAGAAATAAAGCCAGGATTTTCACAAAACTCATTCGCACCTTAGACCACACCTAAGGAAAAGCCGCTACCTGAGTATTTTCCAGCCAACAATAAACTCACATGCTTTTATTGGAAACTAATTGTTAAATTTTATCACCTGCCTCTTTTTCAACGTTCCTCTCTGATGCAGCAAAGAGGGTCCGTGGCCACCGACAGACTTCTGGCAAGGAATCCATCAAAGTAGGATCATAGCCACAGAAATACATGGCTAGTTTATTTTTAGTACAACGAATGCAATTATTTAAAAGCCTTATCATAAAGCAGAGAATCCCTGCTCACAAATGACAGGGCGTGCTCACCTATGGGAAGCTGGGCATGAAACACCAGTGCTTTCTGGGACTCCTCTCTGTGCACAACTCTTGCCCATGCTCTCACACGCCTTTCCTGTGGAAGGGCTCGATCCCCGACGAGGAATTGGCACCAACCAAGCAGACCCAGGTTCAGCACCCACCTAGCACAGGAGTCCCAGCATGCAGTGAACTTGGTTCAAAAGCTCACACCAGGAACATTTTGACCGTACAAGCTCTATGCTGACCTACCGATATTAAAGGACAATTTAACAAGTTGTTTGTTCAAAATGAAGATCTTTCACAGAAGGCAGCCTCTTCAGGAAAGCAAAGTTGAGGATATATGCAAAGGCTTAGTTTGGTTTGATCATCAAATCCTCAACAGGTTGATGCCATGAAGCGAAGAGCCTCCATGAGCCCCTACAAGCAGCACTGATTCTTCTTGCTCGTTGCTGGCACCTGCTGAGCATCACTACAGACCGATGGGTGAGCAAGAAGCATCATCCAGCTCTAAACCCAGTGCAGGAACAGCATGGCAGTCAAGGGGACAGCCAGCCCCTGGGGCGACCCTGCTCCCCACAGCCCTGTCGCCTCCGTCACCCCTGCCTACAGCAGCCACTGGGACACATGGCCAAAGGTGTGAGAGCCGAGCCAGGCATCGCACAGCTGCCGCCTCCACCAGCACTGCAGCCGGCTTCTCACCTGTACTTTTGCTCCTCACATATTTTTCCAGCTATATTTTTGCTGAAGGTATTTTTCATCCTTCCCACCAGGCTCCTCCAACACCGCTCCGGCAGCTGTCACGTCAAGGAACCTCAACTCCCATGTCCCAGAATAAGCTTTTACAGCAACAAACACAACAAGCCCAAGGATTCATTACCAGAAACTGTTATTTACAACCTTCACCCTAAACATGCTTACATGGCAGATAAGAGTTTGTTTGTCTGAGTGAGAAGCGGAGCGAGGAGCGCTCTGCTCTGCCTGGAGGGCTGGAAATCCAACCAGAGTGGTGCTGTGCTCGCCCGGCTTCCCAAGATGATTCAGAGCCAGCCTTCCCCAAAACGCCAGCCTCAATAATCTATCAGATCAGCATCCCAGCAAAATGGGTTTTCTGTGATTTAATTAAAACCCAGCACTCCACTGCTAGTTCACCCGCTGGTCACTGGATGCTCTTTCTATCTCAGTGATGTTATCCACCAGCAGAGATAGCACTGATTTCGTATCTTGTGAGATAATGCAAAATAGATCTTGAAGATATATAGATCTTTGTTTTAAATGATTCAACGTATACACAGCATTCAAACGCAGCAGAAAAACCCAAAGCTAAGTTCAAGACAAATGCCAAACGCATGGAGCACAGCTCGCACCATCACCTCTGCCACCACTTCCAGAAGGCTGAATGCAGACCTCAGCCAAGGCAGAATGAATTTAGCTCCTCGATTTAGAGCTAATATTTATAAAACAAGATTCACCCAAATTGCACAGTAGGAAAGATCCATGCTAGACCAATAACCTAGGCTACGGACAAGCCACACAAAGAAAACCAAGCACCTTTGGGTCCAAGACGCACTTTGTACAAGGGGTTTCAACCACGTTATGCAACTAGCCATATCTGACAGGTGAATGGCTTCTTAATTACTCTTAGACTGTCTCAGCTTAAACTGGAGAGGAAATATAGACAAGAAACAGGAAATTTTATAACTGAGCCTACCGCAGCTTTTTGCTCAGCTCCAGGACAGCCACCTTCTCCACCGACTGATGCCTCTGGGTGGCCGGCGTGCAATGTGTCCAATTTAACTCGCATTTAAGAGCTGCTCACCTGGATGCACTGACGAGACAACTCTCCTCTTGAGGGAAAGCTCTTGATTCACAACAGAAACTTTCCAGAGGTAAAGTTATTGCAGCATTACCTTGCAGAAACATTTATGTCATGAAACTCTTGGCCAGCAACTGGAGCCGTGACTGGCTCATGCTCAGGACAAGCCTTGACCTGGGAAGGGAGATGCCCATGCCAACAGCAATGTATTTAAATACCAGCACTCTTTTTTTTTTTTTTTCTGAAAGGACCAAATCTTTTGTCCAACTAGCCACATACCTCTTTGGTTAAACTGGACATTCCACATCAGCTGAAACAAGTATCTAACAGCAAAGCGCAGAAAAATCTGTCAAGGTATGGTAAAATACAGATGCTAGGAAATACCCACAGCAAAATGCAGCTGTTTCCTCTCAAGAGCGTGCAGGGGGAGAGGGATCGGCCACCCCTCAGGGCAGGAGCACCCACGAAACCACCAATGCTCAGGCAAAATCCCTTCACAACCCAAGGCAGGAACACCAACCGACCCGCATGCCAGCCCAACACCTACTTACTCTGATTTATAGAAGATAAAAAATAAAAAGGCCAATTTTTTTCCCCACACTTGACATTTTCTAAAAACCTCCTGCAAGAAACCACCCTCAGCTCAATACTGGCATTGCTGGAGAGACACCAGGCAGGAACTGCCCCACTCAAGGGTCTCACACTTAACAGAGATGTGCATCTAAGAGATACAAAGACAATTCTGCCCCCAGTTAAAGGGGGGTGCCTTCACCTTCCCCTGGGCAGAGCACTGAGATACAGCCCCAAATCCCACCATATCCATCCTTTGCTAGGAGCTCCCTGGAAAAAGCAGCTTTTATGCATTCTTAGAAGATTTAGAGTTAAAATATTTAAAAGTTGGGAAAGGAATCCAAAAGCAAGCTGCACTCGCCGTTGTTATTGCCACTGAACTCTTCTGGTTGGGACCACAACTTCCCACTGCGTGAGAACACAGGAGAGGCTGCGAGGTCCTTGGGGCAGAGAATGAAGTGTACCATGATGGGAAAAGCAGGAAAAAAACCACCACCACATAAGCGGGAAGTAACCAAATAATTAGGGTTCAGGGCACAGCAGCATCACGGCCACTGTCAAGGGATTGTTTTAGCTGGTACCTTGGACAAGATGCTTTAGGAGGAACCTGGACAAACACGAGGGGTGTTAAGGGGAGAGCCTTGCAAGGGCTGCGCAAGGAAAGCCTTGAAAAAGCTCATACCAAAATAAAACAAAAAGTCCAGGCTGGTACCAAGGGCGCAGGGGGAGGAACCAACAGCCCAGCAGTGGACATGAGCTGGCAGGGCACGAACAGAGCATCAAGGGCCCTGCAAGTGGGAACAATTAAACTTTTGATGAGCTTGAGAAGGAGGGAAGGAGTAACAGAGGAGTGCAAGGGAGAAGGAAGGAGCAGCACCAAAACAGCGTCTCTGGAGGTTCAGCTGCCTTGGCCAGGAGCTGAAAGACGAATGTCAGCCATGGAGAAGCGACAGGAGTCCAGGGAAGAGTCTCCGCTCCATGAGCCAGCGGGACAGGAGCTGTAGGACGATAAATATGGGGGAGTTGTGCTGGCAAGGACCTGCCCCGAGGCACAGGCAGGGAACGAGGAGCCTGACCTACAGCGAGACGTTCACTGAGGTCCTAGAGAGGAGCCAGAACAGCAGCTATGACAAAAGACACCAAGCCCAGAGGAATCTGCGCATCCTGAGGAGAGACATGAGCTGGATTTTGTTCGGAGGGGATGTGCTCAGAGCAAGAGGGAGGACCGAAGATGGTTCTGCAGGACCCCCTGGTGACAAGGGTTGTCAGAGAGATGAGGATTTCCAGAAGAGGTGGGCAATGACAGCAAGGCAGGATGGACCAGGGCCAGCTTCTCCTCACCAGCAGGTCAGTATGGACCAGAGAACAGCCCGTACATCAAAATTTCGGGGAAGAGGGCCCTCCGCATTTTGCAGAAGGGCCTCGATAATGAAAGCCAACTGTCCCAAACTTTATAAAAGGTTTAGCACAAACTGGAGCGACGCTCTGGGATGGGAACGTTATCTTTGTGTTACTGCAAAGCTTACTTTAACTCCTGCGACAACAGGCAAAACCTTCACACGGCAGCAAGACAGCGGAGATAATGCCACCTTGTTTAGACTCATGAAAACATTAACTTTCCCACTCTCGGGTCACTGCTGCATCGCCTGTGGGCTCTTGCCAAATCCGAGCGTTGGCACCCAATACTTATTTGTGCCCATAACAGGCTGCTTTGACCATGGAAGGAGACAGTGACGGCCAGCGACAGTCCCTCGCCCCCACAATGCTGAAGGCATCTTTACCCCCAGCTCTCAAAATAACATTTTAGAAGATCCAGGCAAGCACACGCAGAATTCAGGAGACTGAGGGTGCCACCATTCAGGTGCAGACACGCAATTTTGTGTTTTTCTAAACATGACAAGGAGATGCTAAGCAGAAACCCTGCCCAGGGGCCACACAACACCAACAGATTTCCAAAAGATCAGAAACGCTCCGATTTCAGTTTGCTACCCGATGTCGGCTCCAAAACCTCCGACACAGCCGCGTAAGCTAAACCCCATCGCCCGCCCTTCCTCCCTGCGGACCCCCCAACCCCAGCCAGCGGCGGCCAACAGCCTCCTGCCCCGCACAACCTCCTCGCCCCGGCAAACACCGGGTGAAGCAGGACGAGGCTACGGAAAGGTGGACGAGCACCTGCCCGAAATCAACGGACGGTCCCCCCGTGACCACGGCCCCCGGTGTCCCCCCTCCTCCCCCGCCGGCGCCCCGCACTCACAGCGGCGCAGCCACTTCATCCAGTGGTAGACGATGGTGCTGTGATGCCGCTTGTTCTCCAGGCACCAGGAGGAGAGGCCCTGGATGGACTCCATCGTGTTGGTCACCGCCTGCAGCTTCCTGTCGAGCGAGGCCTCCAGCGCGCCGGCCGAGGAGGAGGAGGCGGCGGCCGAGGAGGAGGAAGAGGCCCGGCCGCCGCCTCCGCCGCCCGCCGCCATTTTCCCGCCCTGCTCGCCCAACCGGGCCTGGCGGACGGCGGCGGCGCGGCTCTTCTCACTCCGCTCTCGGCCTCAGCGGGGCCCGGGCGGCGGCGCCTCAGGAGGCGGCGGGACCCGCCGCAGCGGGGCGGGGAATGCGACGGCCCTGACTACGCTGGGCCGAGGAGTAAACGGCGGACGGGCGGCTCCGCCCCGAGGGCGATCGTTCGGCCGCGACCCGTCGGGCCCCTGCCTGGCTGACCCGGGCGGCGGCTGGGAGCGGCGGCGGCGCGGTCAGCGGCCGGCCCCCCCCGCGCGCAGCGCCCGCCCCCCCGCCGCCATTTTATGCCGGGCTCTCTCACACGGGCCGCCGCGACTCTGCCCCCCGCCCCCCCTCGCGGCCGCCCTTCCGCGCCTGCCCCACCGACTCGCTGCGCATGCGCTGACCTCGCCAGTAGCCCCGCGCCTGCGCCATGCGCCCCGCCCCTTTGCGCGCGCCCCGCGGCCCCCCGCGCCTGCGCCGTGCCCTCGTCGTGCAAGATGGCGGTGGCCCCGGCCGTGACGGGGGGCGTCGGGCCTGGGAAAGAGCTTCGGCTTTTGAAAAAACGGAACAGTTTTAAGGTGTAAATATAGGAGGGGGAGGCGGCTCCTGCCACCGCCAGACCCACGGGGGGGAGGGGGCGGCCATGGCCCCCGTTCCCTCAAAAACACCCTTGACAGGTGTGGTGTTCCCCCCCCACCCCACCCACCATACCGGCGCAAATCCA
>JANXJC010000091.1:11237071-11252470 GCA_027564655.1 Leptodon cayanensis | reverse complement strand
AGGGCCAAGCAGTCTCCACCCTCAGCCCCCCACCTCTCTTTATCCTGAAAACAAGCATACAGTGATTTGTTTTAAAAAATATGACTTTAATCAGTGTGCTGAGGAGAGCAAGGAGAGAAGGGGGCTGTCTGAGATCCGGAGGGGGGGGTTGTGGTGTGAGGAGGGGGGTGGTGGCAGCCCCCTCACCTCAGTCTGTGGACTCCAGCACGGACTCGCTGAGGGCCAGGTCCCAGTAATGCTCCGCACCGTGCTTCTTAAAGTGCTCCCGTGCCATGTTCTCCGTGGGGCACTGCTTAAATTTCATTTCGCCAAAGCTGCGGTCTTTTGCTGTGCCCTGGGAGGAGAGAAGGCATGCTTTCCGACCCATCTCTGGGGGAGTCACAGGAAACAGGACTCCGAGTGACTCGGGGGAACCCGGGAATAAACATTTTTTTCAAGCTGATGTGTGACTAGGGGGAGCGCTGGACGAGCACTAGTGCTGCTATAGCTCAAGAAATGCTATAGAAAGAGTCAGAGCAGCATGTTTGCGTCTGATCCAAAGCCTCAGAACATCGTTTCTGCTTCAGCTGCTGTCAGACAGGGCTCACTTCCCTCCAGCCTAAGACCCCCCATATTGAACTAGACCCACGACTCACCTCCCAAACCAGAGAGCATTTGTTTGTTTTCTTAACAGACTCCTCGTCGGACTCATCATCATCTGAAAAAAAAAAAAACCAAACCAACCAATAAAGCCAATTTTAGTCCCGAAGGCAGAGGAAGAGCAGGGATTCCCACCGCTGCTTCACCACCCCTCCGCACAGTTTTACACTTACCCTCTCCCTTTGTGTTCGATGTTTGCTCATCCCATTTTATTCGGTGAAGCATAAGACGTTTGAATTTCTTCTGTGCTTTCGGACCTGGGGAAGAATCAAGACTCAATCTTCACTAAAAGTCCTTTAACCTTCAGTTTTTAGGAGGTTCTAAAAAGCAGCAGAAGCCAAACATCCACAAACACTTCCCAGCTGATCAGGCACAGAAAATAAAGCCCAGCCAGGTTGATCCAGTGCTAACAACCCCCGGGTGGCCCAGCTTTTCCCACAGCCTTTGGCACAGCACTCAGCTCTCAGCCACCTCAGCATTTCCTGCTGCCAAACAAGCTCTTCAACACCTCACAAAAACTACTCAGAACAGCGCAAACCACAAGAAACCACAGCAGAGCAAGGACTGAGGCTCTCCTCGCTCTTAAGCATCCACTCAGAGCATCAAGGATTCAAATCAAGTGCTTTTCCTTTTGATATCGAACGCGCTGGGTTTTCTAACGGGATTACAGTGCGCTCTGCAGTCAGCGCTAACCCCATTAGAGCCGTAATTAAGGGAGTTTCAAATGGCCTCCTTACTTCCTTGTCCTACTGTAACCCTCAGTCAACAATTTTCACAGCAATTTTTGCTGGAGGCAAGCTTTTGAAAGCTACACTGTGACCAAAAGCCTGCCTCGGAAGTCCTCACCTCCTTCTACCACGACCACGTTGACATCTTTGTGTAAAACCACCACGCCTGTTAAGTACAGCTGGCCAGCGTTCGCCTCAATTTTGAATTTTTTTGCTGGATTGCTCAAGTTTCTGACCCTAAGGATAGGATAAAATAAAAACAAAAAATGAAAAATAAATGTTTGTGGAAAACCAGAACTATTATCACCAGCCATAAGAGCTCCCTACTCTGCCTTGACTGGGTCCAGCATTTCCTTCTCCAGCTCCTCAGAGGCTTTAACGACACCTCGGAACGACATGCATTTGTTACCAGACTGCTCAGAGAAGCTGTGTGTGTCCCTTCTCATTCTCATTTCATTTAGATCTTGAAAGTTTCCTGATTTCTGGACATCAATGTACCAGGTTAGCTCTGACAGCTGAGAAATGGCTCTTGTCATCAGAAACTTCAGTCCCAGCTGAAATGCTCCCAACCCAACACGTGTTTTTAGTGCTTGGCTGTAACAGGATGAGTTAAGGACAGAGTTAACAGACATGTCTTTTGGGACAGTGTAATTGCTACAGGGTGAGATTCTTTAATGCTTGATGGAAACCCGATGAATGGGTGCGCTGTCCTGCTACTGGAGGCTTCTCCTCTCTATCAGCATGTTTCCATAGGGCATTTGTCAGGTTAGAAAGAGATGTACGGTGAACCACCACCACCAAGAGCACCCAGCCCAGCACTCACCTGTACACAGCTATGTGAACTCCCTGCGACACATCTTCTTTCAGCTTTTTAACCTTCTTCGCTTTTCGCTGTTCTGCTGTGAGCTTCCTCGCAGCATTTGCTTCTTCATGAGCTCTGGATGCAAAGAAGACACAGCAATAAGCAAAACATGGCCTACGGCATACCTGTTACGGCATCAAAATGGATCCTTCTCTTCCTAAGCACACAGTAAGTTCCACAGATCCCAAAGCAGCTGCAACTCCTGCGCAGATTTCTGCCTGCACCTGCCTGAATTAAAAGCCCGTGGGCTTTTTTAATCCAGTCACCAGTCCAATTCATCCTCGGTCTCTTCCCTGAAAACATTCATTAGTAACAACTATGATGGCAATCATCATCACGGTAAGAAACTTTTTTAATACAGGGCACGAGGCTGCTCTCCAGTGGCGAGAGCTGACCAAGACCCAGCTCCCCCCCAGGCCTCATTCAAGGCAGCTGAAATAGGCTATAAGAGCAACACGCAGAAAGTCACACTGCTTCTGCTTTGCTGCATCAGTTCAAGGATTTCATTCTTTACAAACAAACACAGCACCACCACTAAATTAATCTAAAAATGGCCAAAAAAAAATGGTACAATGTGCCACCTACTTCTGTCTCTTCGCCATCTGCGCTCTAACATGAGCTTCAACTTTTGTTGGGTCCTGAACAGCTTCTGTCCCCAGTACTCGCATCAAGTTTGAAATTCTTACTGCAAGGGAAACAGGAAAGGAGCTGTGAGAGGCTCCTGTTGGACACTGGCTTGCTGGAATGGTAAAGCACAGAAACACCAGGCACGCTTGCAGGCTCATAAACTGACTGTACGGGTAGGTATTGGATCACACCAACACACACTGATACACAGATCCATGCAATCCCGCAGAGGTTGTGCCACGTGCCACATTCCTAACCACGTCCATGCTTGGCTGCCAGTTTGACGGCTAAGGGTCCACGTTAGCCCGGAGCTCTGCCAGCAGCTTGCCCACCATAGCTGTCACTTACCTTTGGGCTCTGGTGGTGGCATCAGGCCCAGCCTGACTTTCTCTTGCAGCTCCTTCTGGGCTTCTCTCCGAGTCTGTCGCCGTAATTTCTTCTGCTCTTTCTTAGTTAAATAAACACCCAGGGTCACTGGTGTGTCACTGTCCACTGGGAAGAGAAACGAGGCAAGATAAATATAAATCTGCTTTTGAAGAAGCAAGAGAAAATACTGCCTGTAACCATTACACCCGTACCACACTCCATTATATCCACACTTTATCGACAAACCTGAGCTCTGCAGCGCTGGAGGCTGTTTGCACCAAACACAGAACGAGGAAAACGGGTTTTGGCTATTTTTTTATTTTACTGAAAAGTAAAATGCTCTGTAATTATTTTATGTCCCCTCCTCGGGGCAAAAAGGTCAAAAACAACCTGTCAGAGATGAGGAGCTTGTGTCTGCATTGCTACCCCAGTGAGCACAGAGCAGACCACCAATAGTTAAGCAAACTACTGGTAACTGCTACAGGTTTTATATAAAGTTTCCAAAAACAGAGCAGAGATTCTCCCTCCCAATTTCAGCTATCTTTGCAGAGCTTTCAGACTTATCTTGGCACAATTTCTTTTCCTCACTGGGACAAGAGACGCTGGGCTGCAGTGCTACACGTGGGGGCTTGCATGCTGGTTCACCCCACCAAGCACTAGCCGCTCCGAGTATTCTGTCTCTAGTTTAACAGCAAAGTCGACCAAAACTGAGGCAGTACCTGGTGGGTTGAGCTGCGCTGGGTGCTCCACGAGGTTTGTGATACCGAAGTACTCGTCTCTCTTTGAAGATGTTCCACCTTTTCTAGAAAGGAGAGAGTTGGGCGTCATTGCAAAACGCCCAGCCTGAATTCCTGCGTTCCCTTAAACACAAGCCATGGGAAAAAAAAAAAAATATAACACTTCCCTTGGGCCAGCCGTGGCTGGTACGTGACACGCACAAATCCCTACCCAAAGCATAGATCAGAGCTTGATATGCTGAAGGAAACATGCAGTGACATAGTATTAAATGAGTAGGTGTCTCCCCCAGTGGAATATCCACCCACATCTCATGGTTCGGAAGCAGGCTTCCCACAACTCTACCATGAACAAGACTTGTACAGAACACTCATGCTTGGAAAAAAAAAAAAAAAAACAAACCAAACCAAAACACACCACCAACTTTGGGTCAAAAAAATCCCTCTAACTCCATGGCAGTCACCTTCTCAGTCGCGGCAGGGAACGCTGCCTCCAACAAGGGGGAAGGGCAGCTGCCCACCAGCACCCCCAAGAGAGACTTATGGAGCAAACCTAGCACCCACCTGGATCTCAGAGACAAGGGAGGTAGAATTCTGTAGCTCAAACAGATATGTATGACCGGATTTACCCAAGTGCTCAACAGACCACCATGCTACCCCCAAGAAGCTCCCCGAGTTTCCTCTTGTGGCAGAACTATCAAAACCTGGCAAGTAAACTACTTACAAGTCAAGGCCATTAGGGATGATGTAGGAGTCCCACCACTCTATCTCTGGGATCTCCCCCTCTTTCAGCTCCTTCTTTGGGGTAATAAGAGCCAACTTAGTGGAAGTGTGTATCCCTGTCTTCCTGGCAGCCTGTGAGATCTCTGCCTGCAGTTTTTCTAGTTGAGCCTGAGAACAAGGAGAGGAAAACGGCACATAAAGGTCATTCCAAAATAGCACAACCTTCAGGAAAAGCACGATACATATGCACCTGCTGATTTATCTATTTTTCAAACAATCTGAAGCAGACCGCAGAAGAAACCACACAGCACGTGACAGTGGAGTGCTTTTGCCGAAGTTCAAAAATCTGCCAAAAATCTGGTCTTATTACTGAGCCTTCTAGGAGCATGGAACGATCCCAAAGGAATATCTCCCTATATGCATCATATCCCTGGACTTTTTCTGTCTAATGAAGCTCTTCTCTCCTCTTCTCCCCAAGAACTTGGGCATTTTACCAAGATTCCTTTAAATCTCCATCTCTAGGATTATCACTTTTGCAGAAAGAACACTGGGCTAGAAAATTATCTATTCTCTTTGGAAATTTTCAATCTTTTGTCCAAATAAAAAAAAAAAAAAAAAAAAAGATTTTGTCTTTCATCTAGTGAAGACAGCTGTAAGAAAACACTTGCCACACACATGTTCTAATTTGGATGCCCGCCTTTCCAACAAGAACGGTGTTGACAGAAAAGTTTCAGGTGACTTCATTGAAAAGCTTCTTACTCAAAGCCAACAGAGCATCCCTTCACATCCCAGGAGAGGAGAATCAACTCCCATCCCGAACCCTCACTTCTGTGCTGTCAGTTAGCATGGCAAGACCTCAAATACCTTCGTTCGCAACCTCTGGGCAATTTTCTCAAATTTGCCTTTTTCATGGAACTTAAAGGTGCGTTTCTGACGCTGGGCTGGGGTTATGGAGACCCGGGGGTCAAAGTAAGTGTTCGACTCCATATCTTCCGAGGGCTTTTCTTTAAGCTGTTGTTTGAACTGCTCTCTCTTCACAGCTCTGATGTTTGCTTTTAGGGTTGGCATGCGGTGAGTCAACTCAATCTCTTTACCAGTCGCATCAACAGTTCGGCCTTGCTCATCCAAGATCAGTGGCGTTGGCTTTGTCTGATCCTTCAGCTCCACTTTCCTGGTGGCAAGACAAGATACATTGCATTAAAATGTGTGTACAGCATTAATACAAAGGAAAAGTGAGCCTCATTTCCATGGTAAGCACCAAACCAGCCCACAACTTGTGAAAGGCCTCCTTGTAACGTTAAATCTCATCTATGCTGCCAGAAAGGACTCAAATCTCGCGTGTAGAAGTTGGGAGAGTCTTACCCAAGGAAGGAGTAACCCCCATTTCACCTCTTTAATATAAAATTTGTTCCTTCAGCAGCAGTTGAGGCCCCTGCTAGGGAACCAACAGTGCTGGAGAAACCTTTGGCAGACCCTCCACCGGCATTCTGGCGTTATGATCATCAGGATTACGCAGCAAATGGCAGGTACTCACGGCGGCGCGATGCCCATCGCGTGCAGGTTGGCCAGCCCCACCATGTTGGCGTTGCCAATGAGCCCTGGTTTCAAGGCCAGCTGAGCCTGGATTCGGGCCTGCAGCTCCGCAGCCTTCCTGGCCTTCTCAATGGCATCGTTCATGAACGTCGCTGCCTGGGAGGGCTGGATCGTGTTGCCGATGGGGAGACGTTCCGATTGGGATGAAGAAGAAATTTTTGGCTGTTGACAGAGGAGGAAGTCTTGTTACGTCCCTGTTCCAGCACACCTAGGTCAACGTGTCATGGCTGAAATGGGGACCATGGGATTTGCCTGTTGCTTCTGGTAGGTACCTGTGGTGTCGGAGGACTGATAAAACTCAGCTGCTTTTTCCTCTCTTCAATCTGCCGTGTGGCTGCCTCCATCATCTGTTTGATCTGTGGAAAGAAAATTGGAGAGCAAATTTTTCTTCCCTCTAACAGAAGGAGAGGAGGGGTCCTCAGCACCCTTTTACAGCTGCAAACGCACACAAGCCAGCTTAGCGAGAACAGAATTCTATCAAACTGCTCTAATCAACAACCTCCAGCTGTGGAGAAGGAATCTAACAGTGCAGGCGTTCTGCACCAAGACCATTTACTCCAGCTTACGCGAAGAGAACATCCAAACGTTCCCCACTCAAAGGTCTTCACATTATTATTAGCCTAACACACAAACAGCAGTGAGCCTTGTGAAGCAAACAAAGGCCAACGACTCCAGCAAACAAAGGACAGTCAAAAGCAACTTGCCATTTGCTTGCTTAGCTTGTGATATGAATTAAGATAAACACTAAAACATGTCGGGATTCAAGATCTCGGGCACAGGCAGCTCTGTTCTGTGACAAGGCTCATGTAACACAGCCTAGTCAGACTGACCTGTAGCTTGGTCAGCATCCCAGGGCTCTCTGACGGTGGGCCTGGAATGACCTCAGGCTCATCCTCCACTTCCTCAAATCGCGGTATGCGCCGCTTCTTGACGCCGGAAGATTCCTTGGATACCTCAGAGTCATCGCCAAACACATCCTAACGTAAAAGGAGAGAAGGAGAAAACTGTGGTTAAAAACAAAGAGTTCTCCTCACAGCCAGTGTTTTAAGATGAGAAACCACCACGCGGATCAGATCCGGCGCTGTACAGTCAGCACTGCATTGCGGTTCAGAGTTTCCAGGGCAGCACTCGCAGGCTGATCTACTGGTAATCCCACATGAAGCCTGTGCCCTGGTCCCCTACCAGAGGAGCACCAATGATGATCCATCCAAGAGCATGAAGGACAGTAGATATCACAGAGATATGCCTGTGTAAAAGCCACCATCGTTCTCTCAGGCAGTCAAAGGTTTTTTAGCACTGAGATTTAAGGTCTCGCTCAGCTATGCGGACAGATGGAAAAAGCCTGCCCACAAGCTGACCTGACTGGGCTGAAATGGTTTGTTTCCACGTCTTCCACCAACTTCAGAGGGTTTGGTGAAGGAAGCTGTGGTGTCCTACCACGTCCTCCCCAAAAGGAGGATGCAGCCCCAGATTCAGGGCGGGTCAGAACACCTGTGGCATTCCCTCATACTCCAATCCAGCTGACTCCAGCTCGGATCCAAAGACACCACGCTCAAACTGAGCTGCTCCGGAGAAGCGCAGCTCAGAGAGCAGGCAGAGCAACAACCACACTGATGGGAATCGCATGCAGCGTGAGGGTCACAAAATAAAAGGCAAGATGCACTTTACACAGAGGTCTGCGCTCAGGCAGCTGGGGAAGTGTGCCGTTCCAGCACACCCCAGCTTGTGAGACTGTGGCTGTGGATTTCATCTAGTCAGTGCCTGGTTTGTGTATGGTAAACTGGATCTGTCCATGTGACTGTGTTACTGTAGTGTGTGTGTCAATGTGTTATTTGAAAAGAAAATATACACACCGGTTGTAAGCGTTAGTTGCAATCCCTTCTTCACTACAACGGTGCATATTCTACAAGGACACTTCCTCATCCAGACACAGGTACTTCTTGGAAAACCTACAAGTTCAAGAGAAAGGACTTGCCCATAGTATAAAGTGTGTAAACCATTATGTTTTAGTTCCTGAAACTTCCCAAGCAACGACCTACCCCACAAGAGTTAACCAAGGAGAGAGAAGGCAGGCCAGGCAGTGTTCTGAAGATAGCTAACATAACCAGTAAGCAGCATTCTGAATTAATCCACTGCTCATTGCTACAAGATCTAAGTGTGCAAGTACAAATTCAACTCTAAAACCTGCACTGGGGTGGAGGGGGAAGTCAGTCTGCAAGTATGACCGTGATCTGACAACCTCACTAGACCATCTCGTGTTACAGCAGGGTCAGGACAGATCTAGATCTTGATGGTGGACCTCCAAGAAAGGTAGTTCCGGAAAGAGGGGCTGACGATTTGGCAGGCGGGACATCTGTCTCCATGCCAGGAGCCCAGAGAAGAGGATAGGTCTGCTCCATCGCTTCCCAGCCCTGCTTTCAGGTTAGCTGGGAAGCCAAGAACACCAGCTGCGGTCACGCGAGACACCCCAGTGGACACTTCACTGGAGAAGAATCACCTATTCCACACCCAGCCCCTTCCCTGCTCTGCTCTGCCAGCATGAGATCCCCTCTGCAACAGGGTGCTGCTCCCGCCCCTCCTCTTCCCCTGTCCTGCAGCGCACTGGCCATGGCCATGAGGAAGATGAGAGGACAAGACAGCCCAAAAGTGGGCACAATCTGAATTCAACCTGTGAAGAAAGGTGGGATCCACGCGCGTTAGCTGTGCCACGGGGCTGCAAGAGTTACCCCGCCAGGCTGCAGCCTGCAATCCTGCCATCATGAAGCACCAAGCAGCGATGGGATTGATGACGTCCCTATCTCTCCACCATCTCCCCAAGAGGTCAAAAGCAAGAGGGTTGAGGGGAGCAGCTAGGATCCAGCAGCCTAGCCGAAACCTTGCTTTGCAACGGCCCTGTGGCAGCTTGGCACAGTGCATGGCTGAGCCAGCCCAATACCCAAATTAAAGTGGAACTGCAGCACAGAAATACTTGGAAGATGCTTATCGACACCTCCATTGTGACCAAGAAAGCTGCAGAAGACTGAGGTCCTTTTAAGCTACTGCCACACTCAGGGGGCTGGGACACGTGAACCCAAACCTCTCCAGATCAGTAAATTGGGTTGTACTGCTGCTCCTCGGGCTGTACCAGCTCTGCAGGAAGGAAGCTGTTTTAATGCACTGTTCCTTAACCGGTGAATGTACCCGGACCCAGAGGAGACCCTTTCTAGCAGCGGTTAAAGCCTCAGCCAGACAGTGGGAGAAAAAGCAAGTTTCTAACAGAAAACAGGTAGTGGAGGCAGCTCTCTCCCAACACACCTGAAGAGATCCAAATCCTGAACAGGATTATTCTAGCTAACTGAGGTTAAGTGCTGACTAAAACTGTCACAGAAAAACACAGATTGCCATAAAATAGGAACCTCAGAAAAAGTGAAAGGAAACTTACTTTGTAAGCGGGGAGCGGCATGGAGAGTAGCCCCTTTTAAACTCGGTATGCGAGTGATGGAAAAAATGCAATTCCAGAAGATGGCGAGTAAAGTCTTCAAGAGAAGAAAGGAGTGAAAACAGGTTTGGATGCATGAGACTTCCACCATCCCAGACAAGCGTTAGATGGGAGAAACACCAGAGAGCTATTAAATCCCTGCTGTCATGAACCTTGTGCTATGACAGGGGCTGTCAAAAATCACCCTCTGTTAATTCCGGATGGAAAAAGAAAATGAAAACCCACCAGATCACCCACCACAGAGCCCCACCCGCTCGCTGACGGGGAGAGCCAGCTGGCAGAGTGAAATGCGGCGCATCTGGGCAAGGAAGCACAACAGTAAGTTGCTGGGAGCACCAACCCCAGGCTCCCCATGAAAACACAGCACTGCCGATGCAACGGTAAAGAGCACGAAAGAAAACGGAGAGACGGAACCCTATGAAGTTACTCTGCTGCACAAGCCTAGCAGAGATCATTAAAAGAAATCAAAAGCCCAAGCTTCCACCTTGGCTGCCACCAAGGACAGCATGGCGCTACCTCATCCCAAGGTAAAGGCTCACACACTTCATCATGGAGAAGAGTCTTTTCTCTTGAACTTTAAGCATTACGAGATGTACCTCTCTGGAAGAGGAAAGTGTGGCAAAGTACCAGTGCTGCCTCCATGGCCACCAAACCACAGAAAAAAAACCAATCAATAATCACCTTCAGCTCTCGCTTCCGGTTCCGGTCGCTGTTGGATTTGGAGTGCCTGGAGCTTCGGCCTTCCTCCACTGCTTCAAAGAGCTTGTCCACAAATCGCAAGGTGGAATCGTCAAGAAAGGGTTTGAGGTGGTCTGGAAAAGAGGAGGAGTTGTGTAAATTCAGAATTCACTGCTTGGGATGAGCGGGAGAACGGAGGATTCGCAGAGACTTCTGTGAAGCTGTGAACACTTATTTAAAGAGGGATGCAACCCCACTAATGGAGTGGGGGCTGTGATGTGGGCTCTGGAGGCCTCTGGGATCTGTGGATCCTGCTGTCAGGAGCTTTGAACTCTGAAGGATTAAAGGATTCCAGGCCTCGATCAGACAAAAAATTAGGGCTCTAATAGTCAAAAAAAAAAGTCACGGGTTAAATTATCATTTTCAATTCCCTTAGAAAAAGTGCCCTTAAATTCATTTTTACTTCCTCGGTTTTTGTAACATATTCCAAGGCTTTTAATCGTGTCTCACCCGTCTGCGTGGATTCGCACATACTCACCTCTGCCTCATCGAAGCCAAGTCAGAATCACCCCTGTGTGCACACCTGCACATACTCTCAAGAACTTCCAGGTTTGGGGGGTTTTGTTTGTTTTATAAAACTAGCTCAATACAAACCAGAGTTCACACCTGCAAGGATGACATTCGCCTCCCAGACACTGCCAGCCACCACTGGCAGCAAAACCACAACCGGCCACGCAGCCCAGCTCCACCAGCAGTAGGTTGGTCTTCCAGGAATAGAGGGAGCGAGACTAAATCTGATTTGAGACTATTTCAAGGCTATTTGAGGATTTGTGTGCACCTATTTTTTTCTGTCAAGGGGTCTGATCACCTCTAAGAACAGCTGCAGGTTCAGGGTTGGAGTCTGTGGGACGTACCGGCTGCTTTCTTTTTGTCCATGCCCTTCCCGACGCAGTTCAGCGCTGCGGTGACCACAGTGGGCTCCGAGAACCCCAGGACTCGCTTCACTGTCTTCTCGATCCATGGTTTCAGCTCATCCAATTCCCTTTTGGAGAGTGACATCTTTGCCAGGAGCTAAACTGAATTATTTTGCTTGTACCTGTAAAGAAGACAGACAAGAAAACCACAGACTAGTAAAATAAAGCATCAGATTATCATTGCTTCAGTGCCGTGCTTTCCTCCTTCATGAGGAGGCTTACAAGTGGTGAAAGCTCTTGGAGATGACTTTTGCTCCCTTATTTTTAAAACACAAGCTAAAATTAGATCAGCCACGCACAGAGGAAGGGCCTCAGCAGCGAGGAGCCCACAACCTGAGTGGACGAGACACAGCATCAGGCACTGTGAAGGGAAACTGCGCTCATGGATTACTCTGCGGGGAAAGCCCTGAACCTCCTACGTCCCACCAGCCTTCCCTCACGGACGATGGAAGCACACATGGCGAGCACCATACTGGTCCTTCTGAATTGGGCTCTGCTTCCACACAGGAATCCACCACAAACGGGATGAGAATGTTCGGTCTTGGAGCGTCCTTTCACGCCTCAGCTTCTCTCCAAACTTCTCTCAGTTCTTTTCATGGCTGCTAAGCCAGTTACTAACGCACGTCAAGACCCACAAATCTGCGCTCGATAGTTTCAGAAAAGCGACTGCAAGCCTGCCTCACACAACGCGAGCTAAATAACCCTTCAAAAATACATAGAAAAACCTCACACCCGCCCACCCTTAATTACCCTCTTTTCTGTGAGGTTCACAAACTACTTTGAACATGTTCCGCTTCACTGATAACTTTGAAGTTCAGCACGTGCCCGGCTGCCTCTGTGGTCGCCGCTTAAACCAGCAGCTGCTGCTGGCAAACACGAAATTGCAGATTCTTCAAGGCAAAGATTTCTCACTGTTAATCGTTAGCGGTTCTCACACTGTCAGTCACAGTCTGCAGACGCAATAACGTTTAATTACGCGCCCGGGCCCTAATCTGATTTGGAAACCAAGTCTCCTTTATCTGGAAACAGGAGAAAATCTTCTTAAGGAAATATGTTTGACCTCGGCATTTCTTCCCCACACAAAAAGGCCAGCAGAGCCTTGACATTAACGTGGGTCTATTTTAACAGAAGTCCCATCAAGCACAGTTATCGTTCCTGAAACTACGAGTTAAGAGCCCAGGTGTTAGTTCTAATGATTTAGGGTCTGCGAACAGCAGCCAAGAGAAGCAAATCTACAGGTTTAAAGCAGCAATGAGGGGACTCACGCTCACCCTGGAGAGTCCTTCCCTCTCTGCAGCCAAACGCCTGAAAATCTCCGTGGCCTGCTACTTTTTACAGCAGGTTTCTGACAGGTATATTCAAAAGCAGCATCAAATACAGCCCGAAACAACATTATTACAGAATTTCACCTGTAAGTTCTGACTTTGCAGTACGTAATGCTTCAGGACAAAGCCAGAGATTCAAAACAAGTGGAAATAATTAATTACTACGCTGATGCATCAATGGCTTCGTGCACGTATGCTATTAAACACAGAGCTTATATAATTAGGGCTCATTTTAACTTCTACATTAATCTTCAACTTCTGTAACCTATTAAGGACCAAAAGAGGAGCGCAACAGGTTTAATGGTGTTCCGCTCAGAATATCGGGAGAGCAAACCCATGTCCGTAGGGAACACCTCCATCAGCGCCCCGAGCGCCCTCGGGGACTCCTGGGCAGACATGGGGTGTCAACGAAGAACCCGTTGGGGAAATAACACCTATGGGAGATTTTGAATGTATATATATATTCAGAAAGACCAAGGCACTAACCGTCTTCTCTGTGTTACTTCCCAGAACAGCAAGAATCTGAAACCCAATGCTCCCGCGGCGCTGTCGGTCAAACTGCTGCCTTCAGGGATTAAAAACCCCACAAAAACAACAACAAAAGAACGATAACAAAAAAAAGTTCAGCTCCGCCGTGTCAATCCTGCCCCAAGCCAGAACGGCGGCAGAGGCTCCGGCCCCGAAGAGAGCCTGGTCGCAGCTTCGCACGCGCCGGTTGCTACGGAAACGCTCGAATTCGGCGTTGGAGATTCCCCGGTGACTTCCCCAGCCCCCGCCGGGACCCGCAAATGCCGGCCCCCTCCCGCAAGGCCCCAGCTTCCCACCGCTACCGGAGCCGGCGGCTCGGTCCAGCCCGGCGGAACCCGCGCTACCGGCCCCCCTCCCCGTTCCAGTCCCGGTCTCACCAGGGGAGGCGACCCCAGGGCGGAGGGACCGCGGCAAAGGGGCTCCGCACTGGCTGGCGCCAGTGCCGGGCCCCGGTGCCGCCTCAAGCGCGGCCTCCCCGGTACCCTAGTCTCCCCTCAGTCGCGACCCCACCCTCCCCCGGCACCCTCCTCGCCTCGGGAGCGACTCCCCCGCCCTCCCTCCCTCACCGGAGGGGGCGGGGCGGGGCGGGGCGCGGCCCCCCAACAGGCCCGGGCCCTGTCAGCGGCGGCCCTTGACGGCGACGGCACGTTGGGGCGGAAGCGGAAATGGCCGCGCGGCGCCTGCGCGCCCACTCGCGCGGGAGGTGACGGGAAGGAGAAGGCCGGACGTGCGAAGCGAGGCCGCGTCGTCCAACGTAGGGCTCTCTCGGCACCGCCCACATCACGTGACTAGAGACACCACCACCAGCTCCCCGGCCTTTTTCCCGCGCTCGCAGCCAGCGGGCGAACCGCCGCCACGCGTCCGCGGGCAGCGAGGCAACGGCCTGCCTCATCCACCGTAATTAATGAAAGCTAAATTAAAACTCCGTTAAGGGCAAAGGCCTTTATTGGGCGGGCGGCTCCCCCCAACCCCTAGCAGCCCAGCCAGGGGTCCTGCCGGCTGCCCCGCGCCAGGAAGTTGATCTTCCGCCCCATCTCGGCATTGTAGACCCGCCGGCACGCCTCGTAGGCCAGGCGCTGCCGCCGGCGGCACGGCTTCTCATAGTACCGCCGCCGCCGCACCGTCTCCACCAGCCCATCCTGCGAGAGGATCCTGGGGAGGGGGGAGACGGGGTGAGATGAAACACTCCCCCCCACCCTTTCTGTAAACAAGCTGGCAGCCGATCAAAACCCAGGGGATTTGGTTAAAATTGGGCCTCACTTCAGGATTTTGAACTCCCCCCCATCAATTCCAACCACACCCCCCAGAGCTGAAGCATTTCTGATGATTTTTGTTTTTTTTAATCCCCAAAGAGGCAGAAAAGGTGCTGGGATGTGCGAGGATGGGGAAGGTGGAAACACCCCCTGCCCCAGCTAAGACCAGACACAACTCAGTACACGCCAGACCCAGCTGCAGCAGTGCCACAGGGACACCGCATTCCCCCAAGGTCCCTCGGCCACCCCGGCTTGTTTTCCATCTGGTGACAGGCCAAGGATAACGAGGCAGGGAACAAGTGCCCTTGCAGCTTCATTAAACTGTGACAAACGAAGGTGCGCATGGCAGGTGACAGCTACGGCAGGTAACAGCGTGGCTGCCTCCTCCTCCTCTTCCCTTGCGAGGCGCCATCACCGACCACCAACCCTCCAAACCCCTGGCGACGCTGCTGCCCAGGTTCCTGCTGACTTTTCTGCCAATTTGCCAGAGAATTCCGTTTAATTCCGTTAAATTGGCAGCAGGGTGGAGCGGCAGCAGGAAAAGCTTCCGAGGCCTCGAGCAGAGAGAAAAAACCCCAAACCCCCACGTTCCAACCCCGATTCGCGGGGGTAAAACGGGAGGCAAACCCCCCGCGGTTACCAGGGAGGGGGGACTGGAGGAGGAGGACAACCCCAGCCTGTAACTAATTACACCCAGTTTAATTAACAGGACTCCCCACCCGGCCCGGGCCCTTATCCGGTAACCGGCTCTTGGCCGAGCTGCGGGGTTCCCCCCCGCCCGGGACAACCGGGGGCCCCCCCCCACCTGTTGAGAGCGCCGTAGGCTGCTTCCACATTCCCGTTCTGGACCATGACGGTGCGGCCCAGGAAGCGGAGGTGGTTCGCCATGGC